>OZ014489.1:15014140-15614140 GCA_963965965.1 Trididemnum nubilum | reverse complement strand
AACAAATTAAAACATAAGCTAAGCAATGTCAAACATATGCAGTTGCAATAAGGTCAATTGTTTCAATGAATTTTCATTCATACAAAAAAATTGTAAGTCAACTGCGCTAAGAAAACAGTATAAATAAAAACACTACAGTGCTTAATAACTATGTCTTATTGGTTATTTTATTTTAAAGAATAAATTAACCCACGAAGATCCAGAGAGTGAAACAGACAGAAGGTTTTTTTTGTTGTTTTTTTTTATCGACATGGTGAGATAAATATATCATCCCGCTCCAACTACGACTTACTGTTATTGAGCACTTAAGAACACTACGAGACAAAGCATTTTAAGTGGTTTTACACCAAAATAAGTCACTATAGAACACTAACAAAACGAAGTGATTTAAGGGGCGATACACCAAAATAAGTCACGGGAACCTGAAATAAACTTTAAAAAATCGGTATCTTACCAATTGGGCAATCGTCACCAGCAGTTTTACAATTGGCACAGCAGTATTCGAACGGATAACGACAAATTCCACAACTATCGTCGGAGGTTTGCCAATGCCAAGTTGCTACTGCATGCCACTTCTTAATCTTAACTTTCATCACATAAAATTAACGTAACAACTTCAAAAAACTAAAAAAAAAGAAGTCAATGGAATTAGACCAGTTATCGCCTTTCCGATCCACTTATGGCTAAGATTAATGAAGTTTAGAAGACATTATTTTCATAAAGAATCCAAAAGTTTTGTACTATAAACGTAATAACCTTATTCATAATTTGGACAGAGTAAGTACGAAGTAATTGACGACTGTAGACAATAGACACTACAAACCAAGAAACAAACCGTAATTCAAAAGGCACATGACTAGGCAGTATTAAAACGACTTTCAATGACTGAGTATTCAAGCTGATCTACCCCAGCATTAGATCACAAACGTGATTGGTATATTGTACGTTGGCAAAGCAGTACAGTGAGCACTCCAAGCTAGTCTTGCACTAATAGTAGCAATAAAACTACAGTCGAGTCGGTTCAATATTAACCTAAGTAAAAACAGCTCAAAACGGAGTAAAAAATTATTGACCTGTAAGTAAACGAGGGTGAATAGTCTGACCAATTCAATTCTTTCAACTCGTTTCAAAACCTTAGCAAGGAAGTTGATTCAAATGGCTCTAATAATATGCAAACTTTGAACTAAATAGCATTGACACACTGGCTCTGGTTATTTCAAAAAATTATCAGCGGCTGCAGGATTTGCCACCAGACCCCATGGTCTATTGTGGCTCTGCCCCTATTATCCTATCTGTGACACGCTGGAGTTGCATTAGTTTGCTCAGCATGCCACCAAATTGAGACATTTTTCAAAAAATAATTTACACCTTTGGTTCAAGCGTCTCCTGTAGTAAAATTCTGGCCGTGCGCCTGGGACAGTATCATATTACATTTGAAAAAACATGTGCAATTTGAATGTAAAAATGATACCAACAACAGAAACGCAAAAACACAGGAGTTTGCAAGTATATCATGCATATAATCAAAATCCTCTAGTTTATGACAAAATCGATTTACTACGTTAACTTGAAGCTTCTATCGAGGTAACGAAAAAAACAATCATAAAGGATTGTGCTTGCACATTAAAAAATGCAGATCAGTTTCAATCCTTAAAAGGTCCAGTTTCGAGAAACACTAAGTGATTCACTATAATGCTACAGCTATAAAACCATTAAGTCAAATTTTAGCAGTAAATCAGCATATTTATTACACATACACTGATTCGTTTTTGAATTTTCCATTGTATGCTATTGCAAAATCATCAATTTTTTGGCTACACACCACCTCATCAAAATCTAAGAGGGAACACTGCTACAGTCAACTGCAACGAATGCACTGTAAACCTTAAAAAAGCTAATTTAAATAATATTTTAATAAACCTACAGCAGATAAAATATTGAATAAGCTACCAGTAAGTCTGAAGTCAGTCAACTTTTTTTTTGAAAATGTTTTAATTCGAAAATCTGTGTTTTTTAAAATACTCTGGGCCATATTCATCAAAATCATGCCTTGTAAACCAAGAATTAGATTCAATCATTGCCCACAACGCTGCACCTTTCCATGCATCCAACGATGGATCAGTTGCTTGTTTCACATTTATTTCTGATTTGTAAGGGCATAGTTCTTGCAAATCAGCAAAGATTCTTTGTGTAAAACCTTCAATGTTAGTTGTTCCACCAGTGAGAAAAACATTTTTAGCTAGTTCAACTTGATTTTCCGGTGAATAACGATGTAAAATGATTTGAACACACTCCTTTATTCCACATTGCTCATAGCCAACCAATGTTGGCTGAAAAAGAATTTCTGGAACTTGTATCTTCTCTATTCCACAATCAGCAAAATGTTTAGAATTTAAGTTGCTCTTTCGTTCAGTTAACTGAGATTGTAGCTTTGATATTTCAGATTGAATATTATCAAAATTATGTTTCAACTGATCCACATCATTGCAATTCATATCTTTAGCAGCTTTCAAAGCAATATCAGGACTTTCATTGGCTAGTTCCAATACAGCAGATACTTCTGCAAGTTTATGCTGTGTTCTCACAAGTTCTTTATTAAACTGTAAAGTTTTATCAACTGCATTGTCCTGGAAACTATTTGACTTCGCATTTTCTTGAACTGGAAGCAACAGTTTAGTGTTATTGGCAACTTGATGCACAGGGTTGGCCCACTTTCTAATTTCATCCATGTAACATGATGGTATGTAGCATAAATTCTGAATCACTTGTTCCATTCTTGACAAATTTAATTCAGAAGCAAAATGGGGATTTTTCAACTGCAACAATCTTTGCATATAAGCGGCACAGTTATGACCCCCTAAATTAAGCCGCAATGCATTTCTGATATCAGGAGAACCATCAATCACTGCAAAAATGTGAGTGCTTTGAAAGCCTGATGAAATTACCAACGCAGTTTTCGGCAAGCATTGAATTAAGTTGAAGTAACGACTAAACAAACAATCAATGCCAATCTTTAGTTTGGGTATGTTGTATGCTTCAAACAGTAATTCAGTCATATTTTTCCTACAGAAGGATGGATTTGCAATGGGTTCTGTGATTAATAATGGATGCTGAATTTCACCTTCACTGTCAATGCCTAAGTGTTCGAAAGCATAGTCAAGTAAGGTTTCCTGATAAGAAAAATTTACTGCAATGTTAAAGTCATAAGGAGTTCGAAGCAACCATCTCACAGACTCAATGTCAGGGATTTCATCAGCTACCAGAACATCCCAGTCTTTGTCTTTTCGATTTCCTCTGTTTTTAGCAATCACATTTTTGAAATCAAGTTCTGGTGCATTAGAAGATGCCCACCCTGCCCGACAATGAAATGAGCCATTGTCAATAACAATAGGTATGCAATCACTTTTTACACTAGCTTTGTATTCATGTACAATATTTGGCAATGTAACATGACTGTGGAAGTAAAATGAGTTCATACTTTTCAATCCTAGATTTTAAGTGTCATTGTCAACTAAAACTAAAAATTTTAAGTTTTGAAGTCTTTATATTTTTCGACGATATTCTTCTTGATAGCTAAGTGCTGTTGAAGAGCATTTAATATTGCTTCTTGTTCTTCTTTTGTGCTGTCAATGCCTTTTGCAGCTTCAATTTCAAGCTTTGCTTGATTAATTTTTTCTTTTAATTCCAATACTTTATGACTTAAATTTTCAATGTCACGACCAGCTTCTAGTCGGCTTAATATTTCAAAAATGTCGTGAAGAAAACTGATTTCAAATAGTGGAACTTTTTCTTTGTTTTCTGAAATATTACTGCTATTAGTATTACTCATAACTTTAAGTTAAAAAAGGTAAACTATGTTTCCTGGAAATGCAGAATAGTATTAGTATACACTTCACCTTAGAAATAACCTACCAAATTACTACAAGCAAAATATTTGCAAACACTGTGCTGCATCTATGGTGCGTTGCATGGTGAAACAATATCGAAAATTGGACAACAAAGAAAAGGCAGTGGCTATTTCGCCTCTAGAGGCAAAATAGTCCCATGTTATTTTGCAAATTGGAGGCAAAATAGTCCAAACGGCTATTTCGCCTCCAGAGCCAAAATAGCATTAATCCTAACCCAAACTCTAACCCTAACCCCAATCCCAACCCTAATCCCTACCTTAACCCAAACCCAGAAACAAACAGTGGAAAAACACTATTTACCTCTAGAGGCAAAATAGCCACTTCCCAAAAAAATGTTGCACGAATTTAATGATTTGTTGAAGTATTAGTAGGCCTAGTCATAATTTGATAAGGAAGAGCTTCGTAATTTGTAGGCTATGCTAGCAAATAAATAAGTCTGTGTTTATTTGCAAGGTCCCACCAACATCCGACATACTTTTAACAGGATGGGAAGAGCAGTTATGAGTAATGCTGGAAATATGTCGCTCTACAAAAAGTATGGTAGCCTTGCTTTATGGATATACACAGTACATAATTTGTGGTAACCATCACTTGGACTAATAGTAATGTTATGGGATTATGCCTGTTTCTTATTTGAAATGACATACTGTAACTATGCCTATCAATAACAAATAACCCTAACACAGAACAATAATGCACAGCCAGACAGCCATTTTATCTTTAACACTTGAATACCCAGATACCATCCATCTTCCATGTGCTATTCAAATTCAACCTAGCTGTGGCACCATGGCACCACTGTGCAGAGTGCTGGATTGACATCTATTTTATTATTATGTGTTACTAGAACCCTCCTTCAACAAAGGCCTAGGCTTAAATGAATTTGTAATCTTGTACCAGTAACTGTTACCACTTCCTATGTGTTCCTATATCTTATCTCAAAAGCTTGAACAACTTTAAAGTACAGTAGCAACCTCTAACATCACACGTTTAGTGGCCCTCAACACCAAACTATGTGATCTATCACATCCTCATTTCAAACAAGCACGGAAACAACTAGATGGGAGCTTGCTGAGAAACAATCTTAGTGAACAACAAACATATGTTGAACAATTGGATTCTCAAACTAAAAACTTTTGCTTTCCCATTAAGAATTCAATTAGAAATATCTTTTGGGAAAAAAGGGTTTGGAATTTCAAACATTCTTAATGTATACATTTAATTGACAACATAGTGATTGATCATAATGCAAAAATACATCCTATTCAAGCCTAAATCGTTGGAAGTGTGTCCAAATATTTGCCTATTAAACAACTCCTGATATCAAAAAAAACTAACATCCAAGCTCGAGCCTTTCAAAAAACTGATTTTTGGGGGGTCTCCGGGGGGAAGTGGTAACCGCCAAATTACGTCCAAAAGATTAGTCTGTTAAATAGCTACTGATATCAAAAAAGCTGGCACCCAAAGTTAAGTCGTTCAAGAAATTGATTTTGGGGGGAAATTTGAGAGGTTTCCAGGGGGGTACCCCCAAACTATTTGTCTGTTAAATATCTGCTGATATCAAAACAAACTGGTACCCAAAGTTAAGCCGTTAAAAAACTTTATATTTAGGGTCCATTTTAGGTGGTCCGCTGGGGGTGTCGCACCCCCATCCTACGTCAAAATATTTATCAGTTAAACATCTACTGTTATCACAAAACACTGGCACCCCAGGTTATGCCATTTAAAAAATTGATTTTTTGGGGGTTCTTTTGGGGGGGTCCTCAGGGGGGTGGCACCCCCAAATTATGTCAAAATATTTATCTCTTGAATATGTGCTGATATCAAAAAAAAAGGAAAAGGCTTGGCGCACGTTCCGCACGAGCAGGCATTTTGTAATAAAGCCTAAAAAAACTAACCGCAAGCCCTAACCCTAATCTTAACCCCAATCCTAGCCCTAACCCTAACATAAACCCTAACCCAAACCTATAACTGTGATAATCAAAATAAAAATTTCCGAAACTGAGTGAAGTCACCAGAATCTTCGTTCATTTAACTGCGCATGTTCTGTGCACCAAGTCACTTTCAAAAAAAAGGCACCCTAGCTTGAGCCATTCAAAAAACAAGAGTTTTGGGGGGTTCCCGAGGGAGTGGTACTCCCAAACTATGTCAAAATATTTTTCTCCTAATAATCTGCATATAGGCCTATTACACAAACTCGCACTCTAGCTGGAGCTGTTCAAAAAATTGATTTTTGGGGCCTTATTTTGGGGGGGTGTCGAGGAAGTCACCCAAAAAATTTTGGGAAACAAAATTGCATTTGCACCTCAACAACTTTACACAAAAATTAGATTTCGATGTCTTGTGGTTTAGAAGAAGAAAGCGTACAAGATTTAAGAAGAAAAAAAAGGAAAAAAAAAGAAAAGCATACCTTATCGCGGCTAAAAGTGTGTTGGTAGGTACAAAAGGGTATCTTAAGAAATATAACAGTCTGAAATATCTTTTGCTGTACTTAAGCTATTTTTGAATGAAACAGCTTTTACGTTAAACACTTTCAGGGCGGTTTTTGAGTCCTAAAACCTAAGTCACATAATTAATTGGAACGACCAACGCTCGCGTTGCGTGTTTCTTTGTTTTTACTCGGCCATTTTTCAACTAACGAGTGCGAAATTTCAGACTTTTGCTTATAACTTGAGAACAGTTAGGTCTAGCTACATGAAATTTTGACAGCAGTTTGAGATTAATGACTTGTATGTTTGAACCAAATTTCGAGGCAATATGTCACGTGACTTTGGTTTTAGGACCCGAAAACCGCCCCAAAAGCTTGGTGTAAAAAGCGGTCTCAGCTGTGTTCCCTCTAACTTATGGCTAATCGGCGAGTGCCCGAATTTTCCTTAAACAATTGTGCCCAAAGCCCTAAAAAGACGTTTATGTACCCTAAATTTCATACCACTTCAGTATCAAAGTATACCAAATGTCATATTTCCACAAATTTGTCGAGTTTTCTAGAGCTATGTTTGCAGTAATGCCAAAAATATTCGCCCTTGCACCAACAAATCGCCGCTTTGCTGAAAAAAAATCGGCTTAGTGGGAACACTGGGTCTCAGTCAAAAACGGCTTAAGTACAGCAAAAAATATTTCATAGGGTTATATGTCTTTAGATACCCTTTCATTCCAACCAACCCACTTTTGGCCACGATGAGGTTTTTTTTCTTTTTTTTCCCAAATTGTGCATGCTCTTCTTCTCCTAAACCACACAACATGGAAATTTAATTTTTGTAAAAAGTTGTTGAGCTGCAAATGCAATTTTTTCTCCCGAAATTTTTTTGGGCAACTCCCCCGATAACCCCCCTAAAATGAGCCCCCCAAAAAATTTTTTAACAGCTCAAGCTAGGGTGCTAGTTGTTTTTGATATCAGAAGATACTTAACAGTCAAATATTTTGACATAGTTTGGGGGTGCCACCCCACCCCAATTCCATCCCCCAAAAATCAATTTTTTGAATGGCTCAACTTAGGGTGCCAGTTTGTTTTGATATCAGTAGATATTTAACAAGACAAATATTTTGACATAGTTTGGGGGTGCCACTCCCCCCAGGAACCTCCCCAAATTTACCCCCAAAAATCAATTTTTTGAATGGCTTAACTTAGGGTGCCAGTTTTTGTTTTGATATCACAGATATTTAACAGACAAATTTTTGACGTAGTTTGGGAATGCCACCCCCCATGGACGCCCCGAAAATCAATTTTTTAATTTTGATATCAGCAGATATTTAACAGACAAATATTTTGACATAGTTTGGGGGTGCCATATCCTGAGGATCCCCCAAATAAACCCCCGAAAATCAATTTTTTGAACTGCTCAAGCTAGGGTGCCAGTATTTTATGATATCAGCTGACATTTAACGCACAAATATTTTGACATAGTTTCGAGGTACCTCTCCAAAAACTTCCCTCCCCAAAATCAATTTTTTGAATTGCTGAAGCTGGGAAACTAACTGTTTTTTATTTTATTCAATTCTAAACAAATATTTTGCCTTACTTTAAGGCCAGGATCTCACGATCAAGTTTTCTATACAATTTGTTTGCATGAAGAATTTTGGAGCTATCACATCTAGACGCTATTTTCTTGAAAAACTTCTTGCCAGATGGAAGCATCTGGTTTCTTCTGCCAACAAATCGCTAAAGGTTTCACATGTATTTTTTTCGCTGTAAAAGCATTTCCGCCGTAGATAAGGAATTTCTCTGAAGTTTGCCGCAGCGGTTGTAGTATTATGTGCTTTGTCGATTCATTGTTATTCCTTGTTTGCCAAAATGATACAACCACGTTCACAAAAGCGAAAAGCTGCAGCTTTAGTAATAAATAACTATACAAGTTCTGTAGCAAAATGCATGTGCACTGTGCAGGCTATGAATTTTTTTTTAGTCTGCAATGAAATGAAATATATAAATGAAAAATGTCAAAATAACTTTGCTTGTGTGGAACCCTTTAGTGTATAGCCTAGCTTTTTTCATGCTATGTCAGCTATCAACAACAAAATTTGCATAATATTGCATGACTGATCAAGTAATATTAAACCAGGTATGTTCTTTCCGGTACTTGCAGTTGCAGAGGGCTCAATAATTGGATGTCAGGGCAAATTGAAAGTTTATTATTATTACATAAGAATAAGAGCGTTTTTGTTTGGTTTGTTGCAAAATCACCAACAAATAGCTGAAAACTATCTACTGAAATTTATCTTAACTGCAACAAGCTCTTTTGCCAGTGGACATGTCAAATTTTAACTAAAAAAATAT
Organism: Trididemnum nubilum; assembly: GCA_963965965.1. Taxonomy (NCBI): domain Eukaryota; kingdom Metazoa; phylum Chordata; class Ascidiacea; order Aplousobranchia; family Didemnidae; genus Trididemnum; species Trididemnum nubilum. The sequence goes on along the minus strand of OZ014489.1, from coordinate 15,605,458 downwards.
CAGAATCATCAAAAGCGTATCACTAAATGAATAAATTCAGCACTAGCGAATACTGGGCTGGAAACTTTTTTGCGATCAGAAAGAAATTTTCAATATTTTGATTAAAACCACAAGCAATGCCTTTCTTCAATTTCACTTAAGAGTTCAATTTCATGAGTTGACAACGATGGAATGTTAATTAACTATACTGCAGTTCTGGTTGACAACTTTTCAGAATGAATTTGCAAAAGGCCTAGCACAAGTTTGAAGTAGGAAAAATTGGGTAATCGATATGCGAAAGTAAACAAAACAGCGGGCAACACATTTATGTCTTCCAAGGAATATGACAAAACAGCAAGCACAATGTAAAATACGTCATTGTCAATTAAAACAAATGAGGTAAAATTTTTTTAAACATTTTTGCTTGATAATCGTGAAGCATTCTTTTTCTGCATTGACATCGGCAGCATTGTTTTGTATTCTGCGGCTCAATATTTTCAAAGGCACGGCTTAAGCTCAGTTTTCTTTGTTGAGAATGGTGGCTCTTTGAAAACTTGCTGGGAAAATAGAGCTCGGTTCTATTTCCCTGCAGGAAGTCAACAAGAATTTCTAGCGTCTGATTTTCATTTTCACACAGGCTATTCAATTTATTGCATGACGTTTCACATGATTGATGCTAGAAAATTGTGCAAAAAACCCGATCGTGTGATCCCGGCCTAAGGGTACCACTTCCTCAGGAAACCGAAAATTGGACCACTCCTAAATCAATTTCTTTAAATCACTTGTTAGAGAGCTAATTGTTTTTAATATAAAGTCTCTAAAAATAAATATTTTGGCATGGTTAAGAGGTGACACCCCTCTCCGGAACCCCCAAATACATAGATTCCCCAAATTTTTACTTTTCATTTAAGCTAAAACCATTTTTTTTGTACATATTTGTAAGACAAAAAATTAAAAATACAAATAGTCATCTGTTCGAGATTAGAAGTTTAGAATTGTTGTTATTAAGGCAAAAACATAGATCTGGAACCAATACAATGCAGAGTGTCTTATGTAAACAAATAATATGTACTAGACATTACATGATAGCTTTGTATGCATTTTGAATTTACACTTGAGCTACGATATATGTATTTATAGTACTGATGGTGGAAGCTTTAACAGACAAACTGTTGTTAATCACTTAAGATGATGGTTTAGCAAGTAGTTTGATATGATAGGATTTTCACTATGCTATTAAGAGTTTTCTATTTGTTCAACCTACAGTATTGCAGACAGAAATGTGTTTAACTATGTGTACCATACAATTGGATAATCAGATATTTTTGAATAATTGCTGATTTTACAGTAGACGAAAAGTACTTTTGAGAGTCACAGCACTAGCTGCACGTCGGTCGTTCACTGGGTTTGCTGGCTAACTCCCATCTAGTTGCCCCTAAATTTAGTACAAACATGCAACTCATTAATCTCAAACTGCTGTCAAAGCTTCATGTAGCTAGACCTAACCGTTCTTGAGTTATCAGCAAAAGTCTAAAATCTCATGCTCGTTAGTTTGGAATGGCTGAAGTGAGTAAAAACAAAGGAACATGCGACGCAAGCGTCCGTTGTTCCAACTAGGCCTAGTGGTGCTGGAGGTTGCCAGTGATTTCGTCACAAGGTGATCACATGACAGACGACATTCATTCTACAAGATGAAACAGACAGAATAGAGCAGGCCTACCTCAGTATCAGCAAACTACATCTGACATTGTACTATAGCATTAGGCCTAGGCCTACAGTATTAAAGTATTGAATGAGAACAGCAGTCATTAAACAATAAATTCTACTATTCCCAGAGCTATCTTGTCCTAAACCTCACTTTGTGGTGAAATCACTGTGACAAAATCAGTTTGTGACGAGATCACTGGTAATCATGTAGGCCTAGAATTGTAACAGTTATGGACAAGCATGGCAGTATGATAGTCAGGTAGTAAAGGCATGGCAGTGCTTTGGTGGTACGCTACACTGTTTGACTGTTTGATATGAATGTGCATACAAGGAACTTAGCCTAACATACCATGCGAATTACAGTTGGCAAAGTACCGAACGTTGCGTTTTATGTAACAATGTACCGTAGGTTATAAAACCAGGCAACTCGCTGATTGTTTGTTCCTTTCCCCTTTCTGACTATTCAGTATTTGTCTTCTGATTATTTGTTCCTGTCTCTTTTCTTCCCCAAGAATTAAGGCCAAACAGCATCATATGAGTTAAACGTGGTTAAACAACCCCAAACTTGGCAAAACCGATCTCCTATACAAGAATTCTATTTTAGAACATATAGGAAGTTAGGAGCACACATTTAGAACAAACCAAACCCGGCTCCTGCTCTGAAAAATAAAGCAGGACTCTGGCTCCGTACCCATCTCTGCTGTCCACCAAAGTCAGTATAACTTTGCTCTCCACCACTGACTACTAGTGATGTCACAAGCACAAAATTTTGGTGTCCGCTGTCCGCACAAATTTTTATTTTTAAAGCTGCACCACACTGCTTTCGCAAACTTTGTAAAATTGAGCATACCGCACTGCAACCTAAGAAAAGGTATCGTAATTGCTTGAAATTGGAGTAAGTTTCATACCAATAATTGAAATACTATATGAATCATAATTCATGACCCCAATATAAGTTATCGGTTACATTCTGCTACCTCAAGAGAACATTACTTACATTTCAGTTTCATTATAAATATTGTCTATTCTGTTCAATCCCTGACAATAAGCAGTAATTTGCTAATGCATTATAGCTGACAACAGTATGACAATTAAACTTCCAACAGCAAAACTGCAACATTTTGAACCAAATTAAAGGTCATGAAAACAATCGCATTACAAATCTTTGTTGTGACTCAAAACAAATTTCATGATGTACGGTAACTGTAATAGCTGGCTTACTTTATACAGACAAACACTCAAGCAATCTCAACTCACCTGCATAATCACATACTGGTACCAAAATAGCTAGTTAATCAACTTCAAACTTGCCTTGCTTTATGAGTTATGACTGTGGTTACTGTCAAGCAAACAACAAGAACTACTGGTGTATGAAGGATTATTACCCAAATTTATCTTGCATAAATAGCAGCAATAGCAGCTCTGGATCAACACCCTCATGGGAGAAAGTTTGTTTACACATCAAAAAAGACCAACATTATTCAGAAGCAACAGTGCTAAGTTAACTTTAGTTTAGTGCTTCTACTTAACTTTATAATCATTTAACCAACATGAAAGCATACTAGTAGGCTAATCATTATTCATTCTGAAAAACAAAACATTGTGAGTACCAGGCAACACTGTGCTGTAACAGGAACAAATTCCACTTAGACGTTAAGCATCATTCAAACTATTATTCTGCAATTTTAGTTACATCTGGTACCATACAAGACATTTATTGCACATGTGCAATCCAATGCACTGTTAATGTATTGGATTGCACACCTACTTCTCTTATCTGACTGGCTCAGACCAAAACTTTTTTAACTGAACAAAACAACAAGAAAGTATAGCCTAGCCTTCCAGTACTCAGTAGTCTGTACCAATACTTCATTTAATAGGCTAGGCCTACTGGCTTTATTCACAATCACACCAATATGGGCTGTTTTTTGCACAGTCTATGCATAAATCTATAGGCTATCTAACGAAAAAAATTTAGATGCATAAAATAGGCTAATGGCAGGCCTACTGAAATTGCATTTTATTTGGCTGCGAAAGCTCAGATCTGCTGGTATAGACTACTGCTTTAGACTGGTAGTTGATTTCACATTTTAGATTTTTGAAAATGGTATATATATAGCCTACTGGTAAGTGGTAATGCAGCCAGATAGCCTACCAGTAGCCAACGGATCATTGAGACGCGCAGATTTAAACTTTTTTCACCAGCAACACTGAACAACAAAAAAATAAAAATAAGGGCTACAGCTCTGACTGTCTGAGCTCTCATACTATGATCAGTGAGATAGCGATAATATATCGCAAGCCTAACAATTTACTTTTGTTTCTAGAGTCACTCAGCGTATTGGTTTAACAGAAGCCTGCTAATAGACCAATTGCAAAACTGTTGTCATAACTTACTCACTAGTTTTGTGTGCCAGCTCCGAGCCCAGTCTGGAAGGTATGTACCGTATGCTTTTCCGAAGATCTTCGGCGTGGAAAGTTTAAGGCGGGGTTGTGACCAAAATTGGCGCCAATTTCGATTGGCAGTTTCAACTGCCAATGGGAGTTGGCGTTTTAACAACTGCCAATTTTGTTGGCAGTTGGCACTGCCAATCGAAATTGGCGTTTTAGCAACTGCCAATTTTGCAGTTGGCATTGGCAGTTGAGCATTGGCAGTTGGCAGTTGTGCATTGGCAGTTGAGCATTGGCAGTTGGCAGTTGTGCATTGGCAGTTGGCAGTTGTGCATTGGCAGTTGAGCATTGGCAGTTGGCAGTTGTGCATTGGCAGTTGGCAGTTGAGCAATGGCAGTGAGCGCTTGGCAACTACCATCAAAAAGGTGGCGATTGTTAAAACCAATAATTGGATGGCTGTTTTATTGACAGGTGATCCTGCTAATTGGCAATATTAACTTTCTAATGACATTTTATTTGCTTTTGAGAAAGTATTATGAATACATGAAAAGAAGATATTTTGTAGACCCCTAAAGTTTTAAATGAATGTTTTAAATAACTTAATTTAACATGAAAATTATTAAGTCAGATGTGTTTTAAAACTGCAGAAATTGTTGTTTTTATCACCTTCCACCTTTTTGGTGGTAAGTGAGGATTGTTGTCATCACAGATAATGCATTGATGTATATTAATAATACCGTACCTATCATTTACCAAATTTGAAATGCGCCACATTTGGTATGGTACACTCAGTAAAATAGTCTATTGGTATTAGATGATACTGTACCAGTAGGAAATAGAATGCTTTTGCAGGTGTAATCAGACTCATTCTGGAATAAACACGCTTCAGGGTGGAAAAACAAAAATATTCACATTAAACGATTAGGCCTACAGATTCTGATATTGTATTAGTAGCCTAGATGATCTGATGATGACCAAAAATAAAAGTTTAAGGCTATATGTCCAATTTAGACACTGTTACTTTTGAAAAATCTATTTTCTTTGATTCCTACGATATCAAAAACTTAATTACGGTAAACAACTTATGACATGTTCATATAAAAATCACAGGGAGAGCACGAGCTAAATGCATGTGCGACACATTGCTTAGTAAATGAACACTTAACTAAAAATTAGCAGCAAATTAGAATCATTAAAATTTCATTCAGTGATTGTCAATCTAAAACTATAGGTTTTCTTGTTTCGACCAGTAGGCTAACTTAGGCCATCTTTATGGCCAGCATGTAGAAGCATACCGGTAAGTTATTCATCTGCACAATTTATTATTGTAATATACAGTGCGATTAAGCTATTGCGACGCGTTTCGACTTTGCTTAAGGGTCTCATCAGGCGAATAGAATAACACATATTTAACATGCAATGATATAAAACTGCAATTTTTTTTTTTTTTTTTTATCATTATGTGGGTGTAATGAGTAGAAGCGAGTGAATAAAAAGAAACGTAAATTTAAGTCCAAAAATTAATACCATAGCATAAAAAATGAAAACAAAGAAAATGGGCAAAAATTAAAAAAAAATGATAAGAACAAAAATTTCAAGAATACAATTCCAAATCCAGATCAATAGTATCAATGTGCCATTGGTATTCAAATTTTGGAAGTACACAAACCAGAACAGAAGAAACAAAGGACTCCAGGGTAATCCACATAACACAGCACCGAGATATAAGTTGTGATTTTCAATAGAGATTTGTAGTTGTACGTATCCAAAAGTTGCATGTCATATCACATGTTTCAAATATGATTTTGTACAGCATTTTTTTAGTTTGCAAGTAATTAGTATATACCGGTATAAACAGTTTAGTAAAAATATATGAAAAAGAAGAAAATTGTTACTGCAGATATTATTGAGTAGATAATATCTGATCAGTCAAATATAAAAAAGGCAAGTTTGAATTAAAAATCAAATTACTTTAAAAAGATGCATCATGGAATAAGCATACACGTCATATTAAAAATGCTGTAAGTAAAAAAGAAAAACTAAAAAATCAAAGTAAAAATGAATAAATTTGAAGTACTGTACCAGTGTTCCCTCTAATTTTGGATCTACTGCGTAAATGCCGGAAAAGACGCGAAAATGCCTGAAGTCGGTGCAAAAATGCTGTCGCAAATTACAAACAACAATGCCGTTCACTCTAAGTTTTGTGTGATCTCAAACAAAAAAAAGGTCATCGCACACGGAGATTGTCAAGAGGTTTCTTTTCTTTGTCGGCGTACTTTAAAACAAATGAAACAAAAAAGGTCTTTAGGTAACGTAGTGCATCTTTTTCTGCGACTTTTGATACTTTTGAATCAAGTTTCAAAGAAACAGCGCCGGATGAAGAAAAAATGGTGTTGCGCCGGACGCTAAAGCCAAACAAAAACGCCGTAATTTCGAAAATCAAAAAACGCCATTCGCAGTTGCCAAAAAGTAGTGAGAAAATGCCATAAAAAATTTCGCAGTATTTGCACTTTTTTGCGCTTACAGGGAACACTGTACTGTACCGATATAATGAATTTGTGGTGGTCTAAAAATTTTTAGGCAGTGGTATGCATATGTGGAATAAGATTAAAAGATATTTCTTTCAAATTGATTCCATTGCTTTTTGACTTGCCTCTAAAACCATGCAGCGCAACCAACATTGCTTTAAGAAGGGCAAATCGAATTTTGGTTCTCAGATGGTGAATTACATCAGCATATTTTTCTTTTCTTTTGTTTGCAATCAGTTCACCAAGCCGATTCAAAAATTTGGTACATTCTCGAGACATTCCTCCTGATGTCAGAAAAACAAGTGGAGTAAAATTTCCTTTTTCTACTTGAGTGACTCTTTCTTGATAAGAATCTTTTTTTTCTTTTTCGTGTTGGAGCAGAATGGTTTCGAGGGATTTGTTCTCATTTGATGGGCAGTTTGGATGCGTAATCCTTATGTCAACGAAGGACCTATCAAATGGGGACCATATTATCTACCAGACACATCCAGCCTGGCATTTGGTTCTTTGTTTGAGTGTGCCAGAGTTAAATCACCAGGCTCAACTGGTATGAGGTGAGGTTCAGTTTGAACGTCAAAACACACTTCCTTCATTATTTCAGCCACAGTATCCCTGATGTGATTGTGTCGCATGATTACATATCCCCCTAGTTTGCAACTGAGGGAATGGTCAATGCTATTCGATTTTCCACAGCCACAGTATTTTGGGATGCTTTCAATATAAAAAAAAAAAAAAAAAAAATATGTAAAACTGCAATTAAAATTTGGAAGCAAAAATTGGCAGCAATTTTAGAATTATTGAAATTCTAAACATGCACTCATATAAATCTGCAATTACCAAATTTGGAAATTAAAATTGCATCGATAAACACATCTGCTTTGTCTATGCAAATTTTATAATGATGTCAAACAACTTATGACGTGTTCATATAAAAATCACAGGGAGAGCACGAGCTAAATGCATGTGCGACTCATTTTAAAAGATTAGCCTATTGTGATTAGTTGGAGTTCTAGCAAAGGTAAAGTCCTTTAAACACTAAAGGTGTGTTTACACTGGATGTGAAGCAATATATATATATATAATGTCACAAAAGAAGTGTGTGCCTAAGAACGTGCACAGATAAAAGCCAAAATACAATATAAAAATCAACCATAGAGAATATTGTACCATTACTTTGTTTCTATCTTGATGTTTTAAGATATAAGTACTTTTAGTGCAAACAGCATCAACTCTTTGTCGTGTTCCTAATGTTCAAAGTCCATTAACATTGAAGATCAAACAGGACAAATTGAAGCAAACAAACAACACAAGGCAGAACAGAAATTTTAGCAAGCAAATAGCGCATGACAAAAACAGGCAAGTCAGAAGCACAGCATTGCTAGCATGTGGTACCACACAAGTAAGGTTTACTCAACCCAGCCACGAACTACGGTAACTTAGCACAACCACAGTAATAAGATTACCCTACTCCTCACAAATGTAAGATTACCCAACCAAATATTAACCACAAACAATGTAAAACAACGAAGTGACTTGGCGAATGGAACATTTGCGGTATTTTTTTTCCTCGCGAATGGAGACATTGCCTTTTTCATACATTTAGTTTAAATACGACATTTTGTCGCTTAGTGGATACAAGATGCGTAGCTTAGTGGTTAGAGCACCTAACTGCTAACAGACGCACCCGGGTTCGACTCCCGCCGGAGGTGCGAATGCGTTAAATGGAAGGATACGCGGAGTATACGGATACGGGAAGGAAATGCGGTAATCTACCTTTTTTTGCTTCAAAACCTTTCATTACAGTTAGGGTTAGGGCAGCGATGCCAGTCTGAGGGGATAGCAATTCCCTGCAGTATCTATTCATAGCGCCTGCTCCATTCGCGAGGAAAAAAAGTACCGCGAGTGTTCCATTCGCCAAGTCACTTCCATAAAACAAAAAAAACAACAAAAAGTCGCATTCTACAAAAAGAGATACTGCAGAGTGAGGGTTAGCTAACAACTGAAGATAATAAGCTTGACATATTAATATCATAAACGATGAAGAAAAAAAAACAAAAAACAGCAGAAGGATATTAAACAGTGTCGATGAGTTACAACTCATGTAGTAAGCTAGGCTACTAGATTATTGCATTAATGTAAGCCTCAAGTTGAGTCAGAGATTGACCCCCACCCAATTACCCTTATTTTTAAATCTTGGAAAAAAACACACTCTAATACTGCCAATACCGCTCTTTGAAGACAAGTTTGTATGTGAAGCAAAGGTTGGCAAATCTGAAATGTCGCCAACTTTTGCATTTTGTGAGTGGTCGCCCATAACTAACGTCACTCTCAAAGGTTGCCAGCCTTTGCGATTGCTAATGTTTGCTTCATACATCAAGCCAGCTCTGATAACCTACTTTTTCATTGGATTCAATTTGCAGGAAGCGTTGTATGCTTTAGTTTTGAAGTGGTATTCTGTATTACTCATTAGAGCTATCATAGACTATGTTTTGTCATAGTGTACTCGAACGTGAAGAAGGTTGAGTTTGTGTTATTGTAGGCCTAGTACTGGTATGCTATCGCATCATAATCATGAAAGAAAGAGTTTATAGTACTAGTTGCCTTAATACCGAAACAAATTAAACATGTTAATTGTTATGGTAGTGGTACCAGGGTAAAGGATTGAGCTTAAACAGTTGTTTGTCTTAGCTGGTTAGAGCTGTTTGTGAAGATTCCCGTTAGGGATGTCCATTTCAGAATATCGAATCCTACGAAACTGGATCCTATTTTGAACCGGTTCCGTTTTTAGGATTTGTTTTAGGTGTGAAGAAAAACTGCAAGCGATAAATCTTTTCAGACGTTGTGCTTCTGCATGTATGTAAATATCAACACACGCTGCACTACACTGCTGCATGTGGTCTAATCGCATGTCTTGATTACTATGCAGGCACACACTTGCGGTCTTGATTAATGGGCTTACATGTTGGAGCTTTGAATATTCTGCACTGCAATAAAGCTTTATTGAAATCCTTTTAAACACTGGCATAGCAAGGAAAAAAATTGAGGGAGGCCATGAGTGTGGAATGTACTGTTTGTACATGTTTTGGAGTTAATTTTTTTGTTTTGCAGTAGTTTTTTTGTTTTGCAGTAGTTGAGCAGTTACGTGCTGAATTGATATCAAAATAGTACTGACAGCCATTTTAAAGATTTAGGATTCGGTTAAGGATTTGGAATTCTGGATTTGAAAAAAAAAGATTCTGAATTATTCTAGAATACATAATTGTTCTGAAATGGACATCTCTAATTCCCATTGCCAATGTTATAAGTGAATCTGAAAGTTGAATTTGTCATCAATTATGTATATACTGGTAGTGAAGTTTTTGCAGTTAGTTTGAGAAAAAGTCAGCCTCTGAAATTATGTTCAGTTATTTATTTATTTGCATATTGATAGTTCTGTGCAAAGTTGGAATTTAACCCCTAAATCAAAATTTTATTAATACCGGTAAAGTGAGTATTATAATTAAATAAAAAAAAAATACATAAAAATAATATTCGGCTTATTTAATTTCTGCAGTGGACTCCTACTGACAGCAACAAACTCCGCATCTCAAAGTCAGCTCAAAAAGGATACCAAAGCAATGATAATGACCTGTTCAAATTCTGTTGAAAGATCAAGTATTGTTATGAGAAATTAGAACAAATTTACAGTCTTAGCTGCCTAGATATAGTTGATGATATTCAAACTTAGCCTGGCATTGTATTTAGTTTTCCTAAAGGCTAACAAAGTAAAATACTGTAGGCCTACTAACTTCGCCAGCTTAAGTTGGGTAGCCTAAGGCTATTCTGCATCTAACAATGCCAAAATTCTATTGGCACTGATACTGGATACTATGCAAATCATATATAGTAAATATAGGCCTACTGTTTACTGTATGTCATTTCCAAACAAACTTCAAGTGCAACTCTACAAATCCAGTCAGTCATTTAGTATTAATACAGTATCCTTTTAGATTGAGTATCCTATTCAATAATTCTTATTCAAATTAATAAGCCTACAAGCAAGAGAAGTTGAGCAACTGCTTACAAAAGTTTGACCCTTTGCAAGTTATTGATGACGTCACATTTTGGTTGCTTTGTGTCTTAAGCGTATCTTTAAGCTTTACAGTATTAAAATTTGAATTTAAAAGGTATTAACAGCCACATGCTGTTTTCCACTTGCATTTGTGCTATGGTTTAATTAGGCCTTGGAGCTCAAGTTAAAAAACATACTGTAGCAGTACTTAAAAAAACTATGTAGCCTATTTTGCAAAATGAAGCTAGAAAAATTGTAGAATAAGTTACCTACTATGATCAAATATCACAATTTTATGCAAAATTGTATACCCTTGAAGTTATAGTAGTTTGTATGGTCTTTTTTGACGGAAAAAAAATCACTATTTGCATGTAAAATGAAAATGCTGCCAGATCAATCTGAAAACTACCTCATTGAAGCGAGTCGGTTGTACAAAAAGTATGCAAGATCAGTGTTTCCTCTAAGCGCAAAAAAGTGCGAAGAATTTTTCGGTATTTTTGCACACATTTTTCACAAGTGCAAAACAGCGTTTAATTCCAGTGTTTTTTATCTTCACAAGCGTGAAACGAGGTTTAATTTCGGCGTTTGTTTTTCGTCAGAGCCCCAAAAATTGCAGAAAGTATCGGATCTGCAACACGATGACCTTTTATTTATTTTTTTTTTGAGATCGCTTGCCAAATCACAGAAAAAATCGGTTTGCAGCATGGCACGATGACCTTTTTTTTTCTTTTTGGAGATCGGTATTTTTTAGCATCACGAAGCCAAAAGTAAGGCATTTTCGTGAAAACTTTTCGACACTTTCGCACTTTTTCCGGCACCTACTCAGTAGAGGAAAACTTAGAGGGAACACAATACAAAAGTTTGATTTTTGCAAATAAGTTTTGATTTTAAGTATTATTATAATTTAACTTTCGAATGGTTTTAAAAAAGTGAGAAATGTCATCAAAATCACATTAAAATGGTTACTTTGTTTTGCAAAATCACAAAATTGCTCAAGTTTCATTACTTCCACAAATTTGTAGATTTCTCTAAAACTACTGTATTTTTATCATATCATATATTGTTGTAAAATATTTTCCCTTGATCCAACACTGAACAAATCGCTGTTTTCTGAAACAAAAAACAGCTTAGTGGCACTGGTAACATTGACCTGTGACCAACAAATAGAGACTGCTCTCCAGAAAATATGCCATCGACACCTTCAAGTACAACTATACCTATACCAATGGGCCTACTTCAACGTTTAGTGACGGTAAGTTGCGTGAAAGAATGCCATCATGTTGTAACTATTTTGTAGTACGTTTGTGAAGCCCAACTATCAATACAATGTGTGGCAATGCACATTTCAGATTTCAATGCGTTCAATTTTTGCTTTAAAAAACTTCAAAACGTTTTAAAATTTGTTGATAATTTTTTTGTGATGCGACATGGAAAAAGCATTTCATTTAAATGCTATATTAAATATTGTGAAAGAATTTGCACTTAATCAAGTACTGGCATAGGCGTCAATTATGGGAGGCCGAAGGGCGGTGCCCTCTCAGGTCTAACACTGAAGGGGGCAAAATATGTCTGACCCCCTTGGTTTTCTGGCAAGTAATACCCACCTGGCAACAAGAAATCCGAAATTACGGACTGAGATAGATCCAAAATGCGGCAAAGACTTTTTTTTGGTCTTTACTTGAATTTGGGGGCAAAATTACGGACTGAAATAGAATTATTAAGTTTAACCAAACTTCTCAAAAACATTTCGCCCCCCCGAAATTTGCTTAATCCACAAAGAATCGACGCCTATGAGTACTGGAATAAATAGTGAAATGCTGTTTTGTATTCGTAAAGAAGTTTGGTGTTGGAGTTTTATGAGGTGATTCTAACAGTGTAAAAGAGTAACGTGTGATGTTGCTACACTCAACGAGCTGTCTAAGAATAACTAGTTGCACTTCATTGCAAAAGAAAAATCCTTATCACTATCTGTGAGCTTATGAGATCTTCTTTTGCCTACCTTTTAAGCAACATATTAAAAATTGATGTTCATTAGGTTAAGGCTATTGTATCAGGTTATTGCTGTCAGAGATGTTGGGAGAAGACTTAAGGTCAGCATTAGGCATTTGGAAATAATGTGTTTTGTAATGGTATCTTCCAGTTTGGATAAAGCCACATTCACATTATTGTTAGATACCACCAAACCCATCTTTTCTTGACCATGCTTTGTTTAAAATGATTTATTTTATTAGAACTGTTGTACATCCATGGTATCCTCTGTAACAAAAGTACTAAATAAGTAGCCCCTACATCCAACAAAAATTCATGTGGATGATTTTGATTTCAAAATTTGACAGGAGATATTACTGTGTTTGAAATTTTTAACATTATTCTATTTGCAAAAAATGCTGTTCCCTGCAATGACAATTGTTCTTCAAAATCAACTGGCAGAAGTCATTACCATTGAAAATTTTGTCAGTGCACAATCGATCGCCGATATTTATACATTGAATAAATTGCATAGTGAGAATGTAAATTAAAACAGAAGTTTTTATTGTAGTATTATTGCCTATTGCAGGAGTTCTCAACTTTTGGTGTTATGGAGCCCTTGAAGAGGTTGACCATTATTTATGGAGCCCCACAATAAATATCTAAGTAAAAACAAAAAAGTAAACGAATACCTTGCAGAACCCCTGGGTTTCTCTAGTGGAGCCCTGGGGCTGTGTTCGGAGCACTGTGAGAACCTATGGCCTATCGAATGTTAGCAACTTTGTTTAATAATATGTTGAGAGAATTTTTCACACAATTCACAAAAAAACTTAATAGTCGAAAGCTACAGCAGTACTTTTCAATCTATTTATACTGTAACCTTTTTTTTCACCACGCAGTAAATCTATTGGCCTTTCTAAAATTCGGTTCTAACAGTATGGATGCATTGCTATAAAAAGCATACAAATTTACAGTACTGATTGCATGGCAGTTTTATTTAATTTTATTAAAAACAGTAAAGCCCTAATTTTGAATTTATCCAAAGTAAATTTAAACTACCAAAATTTTTTAACGTTTCGGACTTAGCTATGTTCATCATCAAAAAAATTTGAAAAAGATATTCTATTTGAATAAGATATTATTTTTACTGATGATGGACATAGCCAAGTCCGAAACGTTTAAAAATTTTTCTATTTAAATCAGGCTTTACTGTTTTTAATCGTAAAAATTTAGATTACTTGTGTGTGATTTTCACAGCACCTACAAATAGTGCTCAATGCCAAAGCGAAGCTAGTTGAAACTATTAAACATGAGCTAGATTGTGTGGCCAATGATTTTTGGGACTTGTGCTGTTGTTATTTAAACACAAGGTTTTAGTACGCGTGATAGTGTACGTATTTTATAATATTTAAAGTAAATTTGTGGTAATGTTCTTGTTTGTTTTATTTAGTACATACATCTACCATCGAAACACATTGCAGTGGTAGATCCGTTTAGATCTAAATTGGAGAATTCTGCAAGTGCGTCTGTCGCTTTCAGGTAAACTCTAATATATATGTTGAGGCCCAAGTTTTTGGAAGGATTTATTAATTTTCAAGGTCGAATGTTGCTTCAAAAGTAGTAGCATGGCTTAAACTCTCAAAGCCTAAGAATAGCATAAAGTTATTATTATGAAACTTCTGGTTTATTGTTTAAATCATAGGAGAAAGAAAATAGAAAAATTTCGGTTGATTGTTGTCGAGTAACATTTTTAAAGCATCGGACTGATAAAGCACACTGTATCTCATTTCTACTCGTTTTACGAGAAAATTTATTTTTTCTGGCTGATGTTATTCAATTTGTCAATTTTCAGTAATTTTCTGCAATTAAGGTCTATTGACGAGGAGCTGAAGGAAGTAAATTGGCAGCCGGTGATAATATCGCACCCACAGCAGCAAGACGGCTGAAATTGCAGAATATATATGTTGGAGGTAACTAAGATGTAGCGTGATCACTGGTCATGATGCAGAGCGCCCCCCCAAAATTAATTACTTTGATTGGCCTGGTAACAACAACAGATTTAATTGTTTTTTTAAAGTTGGATTGTCTTTAAAAAACAAAACTGTTTTAGTCTTTCACTCATCCAGATATTTTCCGATGTTGTTTAGACCTATTTTAAAATATTATGTTGTTATGCAAACTGTACATGAAACGGCGATGAAAATCGTCCAAGTATGGTTAAGACTCCTGACTGAAAATGGCAGGCCTTTAGCCGTTTATGGTTGCAGACCTATCAAGTCATTGTAGCAGTAGATCAATGCTCTCATGCCTGTATTGAGAGGATAATGGATGTTTGCATATCCAAAAAGGTTTGTGTTTTATAGATTGTGAGAAATTTGCTGAGCGAGTTGTCAATATTTCCAATGCAAGTCTGCTTTGTAAACACTCAACCATACTTGCAATAGCTCAGATTACGATATGCATGCCGAATATTGGCTACATCAGGTAAATAGAATAGGACGCATTGTAAAAATGAGAAAACGAAATTAAATTATTGGTATAATGTGATAGGGCGTTTAAACAGAGTAATTTCGGATCCACTACAAATGCGCCAAATCGCATTTCGAGCCTGCATTAGCGCTTTTCGTACTAAAAACTATAGGCCTTAAGCGCTAATCGTGCGGAGAACAATGTATCATTTAAAAGTAATGAACCAAGCTTACGAAGACTAAAAAAGAAAGTAAAAGGCGAAAATTGTTTGATTTTTACGATTCGGACTGTTTTCTGTTGTTGATTTGGTAAAGAATTGCAAAACCATTTTTAAAAAAGTTTTGAAAGAGGGGCTGTAGAATATATGAACAACTATATAAAACATCAAACCAACTATAAAGTACGTTACGAAAAATAAACTTATGGTGTAGTTTGCGATTCAAATCTGTGTGTTGCGTAGGGAATTCAGAAAATTAATTGTGGTAATGCAAATACATTTAACTGCTTTCGATAGTAAGCAAATAAGCATTGACTGAGCTAAAAATGCGAATTGCAAAATCGAAACTAATCTACGGATAGTACCAGATATTTTAACTCTTTGCCAAAGCTATATGCTGCGAAAAATGTAGAACAAACCAGCGGTGAACTTGACTTAATCCGGTAATATCGAAAAGTAATTTTTGGGCAAAGGAATGTTTTGCCGTCATTTCGTTGTTTCGAAAGTTTGCTTAAACACTAAATAAGTTTGTTTTGGCATTTGTTGTTAATACTCTATATCACATCAGCTAAACATCTAAACTTGCGTTGCGGCATTGAGCTGTTGGAAACGTTACATTTGAATTTAGAGTTAAACTTAGAAAATGTTTTGCACGCAGAAAACATGGAGAACGACTGCTGGATGTGTCTCGACGGAAGATCGGGAAGGAAAGAATGGGTATGTTTCCCTGACTTCCTGAGGAAGTATTGAAGTATTGCAAAAAGTTTGTCCCTGGACTTCTTTGTGATAAGTCGATGGTGTAGTTTGCGATGTACTGGGCCCGTGAACATGCCGACGTTTCTGGCAATGAACTGGTACTTTTTGATTCTGGCCGTAGTTTACTTGCTCGCCGGTAAGATTTCTTCACATTGGCGAAATTGATCTTTTTTTTATAACATCTAGAAGTGCAATACTTGCATGTCTATGCAAAATGATATGGTTTTCTATGTCTTTGGAGGAAACTGGATTATATCGTCCCGAACCATATGAACCTTCCAAACTTTACGGCCGCAACCTATTTTGTCTATACACTACAGGTTAACTCTTCTTGTAGTACCCCTGACCCTGTGATTCAGTTCCTGAACGGGGATATTGGCAAATGTTCTCCACGATTCCATCGCGCAGTAACAGCAGTAAATGATACGTACGTGACGAATTTAATTCACCATCGAATTTGCTGGAAAAAAAGATCATGCACGTAAATCAACAGTGCTTTTGAATCAACAATTCCTTGGATCGTACATTAGTCCAAATGTCACATCAAAAATCTACGAAAAAGAACGTATTCTAGCATCAGATTTCTAATGATTTTAATACTGGTCCCTGTAAATGACGTGTAATTGTGTGTTCACTGTTTAATAACTGCTTCCTGAGAAATCTGTTTTTTGGAATTGCTTTGCATTACCGTTTGAAAGTCGACTTGTCACTTACCACCGTTAATGTTTTTTTATTGTTATTGTTTATTAAGTTGAATGCGATGCATGCGCGCGTTGGTATCATGGGGTGGTGTCGGGTCTACGACAACTGACCGCGAACAACGCCGATTGGCTGAGACGGGCGATCCTAAAAACATTTTACTATCCCTAGAGCCATCTTGCCCAAACCCTCAACTTTGTGGCGAAATCACTGCGACGAAACGGTTGGTTCGCGGACAGTTTGTTCGCGGTCAGTTGACTTGGCTCGGATGGTGTCAGTGTTGTGAAGGTCAAAAAGGTGATATGGATGTGTCCTTTGCATCAACAAAGAGATGGTTAGTATAGATATTGCTTAAACGAGTACTGAAGGCAAAATCAATGGTAGTGCTTTTTTCGTGACCTAGCCGTTCCAGAGTTATTCTACTTCAAATACGATGTAGAGGCCTTTAATGTTACAATTTATATTGGCAACTCTGACGTTGATAGCATTAGCGACGCCATCCCAGTTCTAACGTAACGCAATGCCGCAATTAGGCTACTGCATTGAGTTGCTCCGCGCTGCACACTAATCAGTTTGGTCTTATGGGCACAACAGATCCGAGCTGGTACAAAGAAAAGGCTGTTTGGCGGACATGACTAAAAGGTGGAAAAGGCGGTTGCCAACCCTAACCGCCTTTTAGCTCGATTTCCGCCTTTCCTACTTTTTCGCCTTTTGGTATTGTCCCTGCTTGGCAGCCTAGCGATCTTAGTAAAAATCAAGGTATTAGATACATTTCAGTCTAAGTCATAGCCTAGCGTAGTAATAAGGCTTTTATTACTAGGCTATGAAGTCAGACTGAGAATAAGACTACCAGTACCAGAGTTTGTTGTTTTTGGTTACAGTATTTTGTGACCCTAGATTCCTAGAATGAATTTTTCCAACTAAGTTGCCAACAATGGCCTACTAGCCTTACTTTTACTTGTTCTTAAACGTTTGTTACCTAGGCTACTGTATTTTGTTCTCTTTTTCCAGCTCGAATCTGTTCTACTGACAAGATCAAGCTGATTAGAGAGCAGCGAAGCGGCTCAATGCAGTAGCTGAATGCGGCGTTGCTTTAGGTTAGAACTGGGATGGCGTCGCCAGTGCTATCAAGGCCAGGGTTGCCAATAAAATTAAAATCAGAGTGGCCCCTACCGGCCCGACGTCGTGGTTGAAGTAGATTATCTCTGGAACGGCTTGGTCAAGAAGGATGGAATCGACGCCAATCTAGTCTTATGCGATTTGCTTATTTTTAGATATACCCATTGATTTTGCCTTCAGACCTCGTTTAATTTTAATTCGCAAGGTTTAAAGTGTTATCTATGTTTATATTTCATTCAGCGATGTAGCCTTAATTCAGGGGCGTCCAACTTTTTTCAGTCGCGGGCCAAATTTGCTGTTCCAAAAGTTTCGTGGGTCAAAATTTAGTCTTACTTTATCTTCTTCTTCGCAAACTAAAGTCTTCCGATGGATTTCGTGGTGATCTCGGAAAAAAAAAGGTCTTCACTCAGATTTGATCGTTTTTTTCTGCCAAAAACTAGGTGAAGACCAAAAAAAAAAGGTCTTCACTCAGGTTTTGATCGTTTTTTTCTGCCAAAAAGCTAGTGAACACACACACACACACACAAAAAAAGGTCATTCCGATGGATTTTGTGGGATTCTCCTAAAAGCAAATACAAAAGAAATTCAAGGACTCGTTTCTGCAACTCACGGCGCGGAAGTATCAATCAACCAACCGATGCAGAAACCGTTGGCGCGGGCCACTTGTTGGACGCTCCTGCCTTAATTGATGGGTTCCGATCAAGTGCATATCAAAAATTAGCTTTTTTGCTTGCTGTGACTATTCTGCCTACATAGTTTCGATGAAGTTATTTGGTGAACATTTGTTTAGAATGAAAGGTGTTTAGTGGTGTCAGAAAGCTAGAAAAGTTGCGGAGAAATATTGTGCAATTTGACGTAATTAGGCTACGGCATGTTTACCGACTTAGCTGATTCCAAATGCATAAACGTAGAATGGGCTTGCAATTATAGATGCAACTGAAGAAGTGAACTCCGATTCAATTCCAAAATTTATTGATAAGTTTTTAGTTTGTTTATTTTTTGCGAAACCATCCTTTTATTGAGATTTAAAGCAAAGCTGAAATTTACTTTGAAGAACTCAACACATGAAACGATCTCATCTTTTTGTTTTCCATTTACATGTTACGTATAGAGCAACAGTTCACATTATGTTACGCCTGCTTTTTGCCTAACATTAAAATAGCCGTCAAAAGCAATCAAATGAATATTTGAAATA
This sequence comes from Trididemnum nubilum, assembly GCA_963965965.1. Taxonomy (NCBI): domain Eukaryota; kingdom Metazoa; phylum Chordata; class Ascidiacea; order Aplousobranchia; family Didemnidae; genus Trididemnum; species Trididemnum nubilum. The sequence continues at coordinate 15,586,379 of OZ014489.1, read as the reverse complement.
TAGTTAGGTTATTTACCTCCTCAGTTGCATACTTTACGCGTATAACTGCAAGCCCGATACTTTTTTGTGTTCCGTCACACTCATAATGCTTCCACAGCAACTTTAGCGTAAATAATATTGCAATTACATCTTTATTAACACAGCTGTCTTGGCCAGGAGACTGCAAAGGGACCTTTTGCTCTTCGAGTCAAGCAGCAATTTATATAGCCACAAACGGTGGAGGTTTACAAGCAAAATCCCTTTTAACGCTACTAAGAAGCTGTGGATGCCAATTTTTTTGTGTTTAGATTTGACCCGACCGAGAATCTGACTTTAGTCTACCGTTTCAGTAGAAGATTCTATCTTCTAAATATGTTAAACCGGAGAAAATGCCTATGTTTTGAACATTTTTTATTCTGGACAAAAGGTTATACACCACTTATTTTAGTTAATGAAAAAAATTGCAGAGTGTTTCAGAGAAATTCGTCTCTATATTTTGGGATCATCCTGCAATTGTACTACCTATCATAAGCGTAGCCAGAGGGAGGTCCGCCTCCCCCCTCCCCAAATTGAAATGCCACTAATGATAAAAATGTGACAAAAAAGCATATTGTTTTTTCAGTTTCAGTTCCTTGTATTTTTCGCATGTAAACAGTAAATAACAAAAATATTGACGACCACGGAGTCCCTCAATTCAGTTTTTGCCAACCAATATAAATATATAACCCCCCTGATATTAAGGGTTTTTGTCCTGAAATTTGCTACCCTGAAATTTGCTACCTTTTGTCCTGAAATTTGCTACCGAGTTCTTTCAAATGCCTCTAACACATGCGAAATGTAATCCAATGGCATTTAAATAGCTTTTCTTTTCAACAAAAAAGCTCCCAGACCCCATAGCCTCCGGCAGTTGAGGGTTTCGTCCCCAGACCTACTGTACATCTATATTACGTTTGAATTACACTAGTTTATTTACTATACTTCCAATTTCGGCATTTTCACTTTTGGTTTAAGCCCTCTTTTTTTAGTAAAGTCCTGTTAAAATGCCCTATGAAATCAATGCTGCTGGTTGGTCTTCCATTCTACAGTATCTTGGTCCTCCAAAAAGTTTTTTTTTTTTCGAAAATTTCTGATTACGTTATTGCGTGTGATTTAAAGTTTGGCCCCTCCCAATCGAAAATCCTGGCTACGCCTGTGCTACCTATGCTTTGCTGTTGCAGTAAAATTACTAAAAGTGAAGATGTTGGTTGCAAAGCATACCTTTCAAACAATGTCCGACGCATAGTTGCATACTGGCATACACTATAGTTACGTTACAGCAGTTCGTGGTTAATTCCTTTTACTATTCTAGCCTCCTTAATGTGTTTTATTTTATACTTTTTCTTGTTAAGTGTGGCGATTTTTTTTTTCACCGCTAAGAATTTTAAGAATTCAAACCTATTTCGATTTTCTGATTCTTTACTGCTGTAATACGCGATAGAAAGATTAATTTTTAAAGCAAAAATGAAGACAAATTTGAAAGACAAAAAATGTATACTGTAGAAACATGATGCAAAAATTAGAAAAAAAATTGTTCCAATAGTTTTTGGCGAAAATTAAAATTTTGAATCTGGCGCGTAAAAGTCCAGGCGCATAATCGGCCGCATCTAATCGTTACAGCTCGGTAAAACCGAGTTATCGCCAGTGGAAATGCACTATAAATTTAAACCATATTATTTCGTATTCGTTTTACTTTGGACAGTTAAACAATGACATGTGACGTATCTTCTCCAAGCTGTGCATAAAAAGATTACATTTCGCGCGTGTTAGAGCCATTTAAAAGAATTAAATTGCTAATAACTAAATACCAAGTTTATTTTTTTGCATGTAGACACTCGACAAATTTTAGTTTCTGGTGAAGTTCCTAATATTTTTGGAAATTTGCTAAGAGGGCTTCACCCCTGTTAGCGTCACTTCTCGTGGCGTTATACCTCAAATTTGCCAAAAAATTATTAAATTGGGGGTTGAAAAATTTGGTTGTTATTGCAAGTTTCATCTTTATTTTTAATGTGAATTTTATTTTGCAATTACCACAAACGGTGTTACGCTTTTGAAAGTACTATTGGTTTCGCTTTTGCTGCCAGTGTTTGTTTCGCTTTTCCAATCACTATTTTTAAAAGTGAGCTTTTTGCGACCACTACGGATGTTGGCGGCAATACCTCATTGGCAAAGCGTTGTGTTGGTGATCGAAAGGTTGCTAACCCCTGGTCGATTCCCAAACTGGCAATGTGTCGTGTCCTTGGGAAAGACACTTCACGCGTATTTCCCATTGGGGTCGACCGACCGAGTTGTCTACCCGTTGTGGTGGCCCAGCTCACGAAATACTTGCAAACAGAACCCAATAAAGTACTCTGCGTTCGTGTGGTTAGACAGACGCAGAGTACCTGGTTCATGCCGATGAAGGAACTTCGGAATGTGTTTCGTTGTTGCTGCTGTTCGTTCTTTTAGTCATGTTTTTGAGCTGTTTCTTTTGTGGTTTTTGCCTTTCAAACGTTGCTTTATTCTATTAATTAAAATACAGGGTGATTTAAAAACTAAGTCAGTAGTTAATGATTATATAGACAGTGTTGAATCAGCTACGTTGTGATGATATAAGGGTGTAGAACGCTGGATTTTGTTGTGTCCTTGGATAAGACGCTTTACGATATCAACTCTCCTTGGTGGCTTCGAACGAGTAGCAAAGACGGTGGACAAGATTTTAAAGAAATCCACTGGAACGTTGGATCACTCCTAAACCTGTGCGGATTCTTCCAAGCGCGAAGCAGTCATTGCAAAGAAATGTGTGCGGATCGTCCAGTAGTAACCGTCTAAAGCAATGTGATGACAGAAGAATAAATATGCATCTCTGAAGCGAAAAGGTCTTATACCAGATTTTCGCTGCATTATTCCGCCGAAAAAAGTGAAGACCAAAAAGATGTAGGCTTATACGCTACGTTTTCGTTGCAATTACCATCCAAGCGTGGGGCCCCTGGCAATAGTAGCGCAGCGTGGGGCCTCTGGTAACAGCAGCGCAGCTAGGGGCTGAAGCGATAGCATCTCCATTGGCTATGCAACCAAAATGCACATTAAGGGATAAACCACGATTTTTGCACTTTTTCGGCAGCATTGCAATTAGCTTGAAACAGCTAAAAATACGCAATCAAATTTGATCGCTTGATGCAAAATGCTTAACGTAAACTTCGAAAACGTGGTGTGGAATGGAGGGGGGTATAGAGTTTTTAGTTTAGCTTTATTACCAATCGCTTCTTACATATCGTATCCAATTAGGCCCTCTCCAATTTTTTTTAATGCCAACGCATTAGGTTAAAATTTGTTAGATTTTATAATTTACCTGTTAGGAATAAAAAGGCTGAAATTTTGTCATTAACCACCGCCCTCATAACCCATTTAGCCAGCCTGTTTAATCATGCTATTGCATTACTATGCCACGTTTTAAAAGCATTATTTTTTTACCAAAATAGGCTTAAAATTTAGTTTGTTGGGGAAAAAATGCAAAATCTTCGAAGACTGCTGGGGACTTCACCCTCAGAACCCTGAAGTAGCCCCCATTAAAGCTCGGCACTACGATTGGTATTTCTGGGCCGTGCGCCCCAAATCACTGCTTGTCCCCCTCCCTAAAATCACTGCTTGTGACTCCCCAAGCGAGAGCAAACTTTCGTACCATCAAACTTTTTCCACTTGGTCATAGGTATTTTCATTCTTTTTTTCACAGAAGATCTGTTTTCTCCGCATGGTCACAGGTAGTAAAAGCTGAGAAAAATAAAATTTAACTAAATGCTGTTAATGTTTCTTTATTAAATTTTATTAAACGTAAAAAATTTTATTAAACGTAATTTTATTAAACGTATTCATTTTATTAAACGTAAAACTAGATTTCTAATTTGTCTTTAGAAACGGAAATTCTTTTTGACTAAAAACCTCTTGAAAAAAAATTAAAAATTATTTCACGCTTGAATAATCGCACAGAGAAAATTATGGAAAATAATAACTGCCACTTTCAAGTTGGCAGTTTGGTTACTGCCAATTTGAGTTGGCAGTTGGCACTGCCAATTTCGATTGGCGCCAATTTTGGTCACAACCCCTATAGGAAAGTTTATCACTCGGGCGTGGAAAGTTTGTCACTCTGGCGTGGCGGCGCGAGTTGAAGAGCTGCTACGAAAATCGGCGTAACACTGGCGCAAGATTAACAGCTTTGGCGTAAGCCTTTGTTTTAGACAGGGAATTTAAGTAACAAGCACGAAACTCGCAACATGTTATTTTTCATTTGCTTTGATCTTTTGTCTTGACCGCCAACTTCGCCGAGCTCAAATTGTGCACTCGTCATGCTTCATTGCTCGCAATATTTTGGTCAATATCTCTTGACCTGTTTATGCTGGAGAAAAAGTCAAAACATAAAATATCAATATGTTGCATTTTTCATCTAGTTTTCAGACATCTAAAATAGTTTTTTAGTACACAACATTTTGTTGACTTCTTTGTGATTTATTTACTAGGCCCTTACACCTTATATCTCTTACAATTACAATTACAAATACAATTACAATAATTACAATTCCTATTTTTAGGTCTAAACCTCGTATTTTTTTTTATGCAATGTGACAAAAGTCAACATCACTTTTTTTCAAAAAAAAAATGCAGATGTTGGGCAGGCCCGGCTCCAGAGTGTGACTGGGGAAGGGGGCAAAAACAATTTTTGGGGTAGCCCCAAAACTTTTTTCCTAGGATTCGAGAGTGAAGACCATAAAAAAGGTCTTCATTACAGAATATGCGCGAAACTCCACGAATTCTAGGACGAAGAGTGAAAAAAAATGTCTTCATCGCAAAATGTGCGAATTTTTGGGTGAAGACAAAAAAAATGATTTTCATCGCAAAATCTGCAAAGAAAAAGGTTCTTGCCCAAAAATACTGGTTTAATGGCCAGTATTTTGGGGGTGTCAGGCCTAGACCTGCTGTGCACTCCAGTAGCACTGAGCCTGTCACTTTCTTTGGGACACAATCCTCGCTTGGGGGCAGTAGCATACGCAGGATTTTGAAAAGGAGGGGGCCAGGAATTTCAGAAACTTTGAGAAGAACTAATAAGATCTGAATCAGAAATTGTTCCACCCAAATTTAGTCCGATTTTTTGCCCAAAATTAGGTGAAGAGCAAAAAAAAAAGGTCTTCACTCAAATTTAGTCCGATTATCCGCCCAAGATTAGGTGAAGAGAAAAAAAAGGTCTTCACCCAAAGTTCCTCCGATTTTAAGCACAAATCCTAAAAGAAACGCACAGAATGTTGGGTGATCAAACCTTATGCCCAAGTTACAAATAAGGTGGGGCATGCCTCAGTTTTGCTTACTTTTCTATGCAATTTTACAATCCTGGCGACCCAAAGGGGGGGCCATGGCACAATGGCCCCCCCTAAATAGCCCCTGCTATTAAAACAAGGTATAGAAATTAGCAGTGCAAAAACATGATTATACTAGTTGCATAAATGGGTTATTTGGGAGATAGCTATGGCTAGAATTTCAGTTCTTTTATTTCTTAGTTGGTAAATCATAAAATCCTATATCGGTAGTTTTATACAACTCTCAAGGAGTAATCTAATTCGTCCAGCCCTCAATTTTTTATGGAAAACGATATAATTAGGGGGCTAATGAAAGTTTGAAAAAAGTGATTGGTAATTAACTAATTTTGAATAGCCCTCCAACCCCTCCCCTATTTCTAAGCTTATGTATTTTTGATAAAGCATATGTTAAGTATTTTTCAATGAGCGATCAAATTTGATTACCAATTTTTCGCCAGTTTTCATAGGTTTTTTCTGATTGATGATTTGTTCTGTATTTTGGACAAATTAGCCCCCTCCCAGACTAAACGTTTCAAAATATGCTTTAAAATACCAAATCATCATGTTGGCAATTGACCAATTGCAAGCTTTACGAAGATATTCGCGTTAATTATTTTGGAATTACCAAAACCACTGTTCACAATTATAACGAAATGTAGCATTAACGAACTGGCCACGTACTTAAAGGACCCTGGAAGGTTTTCTTAGTCGAAAACAACCGCAACGTAGCAGGTAGAGTTGCAATGGCCCAAAATAGGCCTAGTACGCTATGTGTAGGTGGACTTTACAGATCTGCTTGCACCGCTGCCCATTAATAATATAATAGTAATACAGTAGGCCTACATAACTTTAACGGTTTAAAAAATGGTGCCGTTCTCGAGCCGAGGACAGGGCAATTTTCGAGGACTTGAGGCTTCGAGGCCAAGAACTTCAAAATGTGTCGTCGAGGACATCTTCGAGGACTACAGCCAGGGCCTCAGAGAGAAATTTTTCCAGGGGGTATGAAGGTCGATGCCGGGCCCCCAAAGACCAAAAAAAAAGGTCTTCACTGAAATTAAGTCCCATTAAAAAAAAGGCCAAAACACCTCAACGCGGGAACCTGAACTCTTCCGGGCCCCCTGAGTCCGAGCCCCCTGAGTCCGGGCATCCTAGCCCCGGGCCCGGGTACGATGTACGCCCAGAAACCCCCTCTCGTAAGCCCTGACTACAGCTCTGCCTCCCAGTGAACATGCCCATGTGGGGACCACATTGGTTTTTGGTGGGCAATTGGGCTTTGTATGGGCCATTTTTCTGCGGCCCAAGTGGGCTTAGCTGGGGCCTAAATGAACTCCTTTAAAATCATTTTATACATTTAGTATAAACACCTTTGGTTGTTAAAAACCCAAAAATAATTTTCTGATTTTTGTTGCAACAAAATAAAACAAAGAAAACAGAAACTTTATGATTTTGGGGGGCCCACGCTATTCCCAGTCTTAGCCGAGTTGTGGGCCATTTTGCTGGGACGCAAGTGGGTTTAGCTTGGGCCTAAGTGGGCTTTTTCAAAATCATTTTAAGCGGTTAGTATAATATACTTCGTTGGTTTGTTAAAAATCTAAAAATTACTATTTAGTTATTGTCACAACAAAATGAACAATATGAAGATTGAAACTTTTTGATTTTGGGGTGTCCACGCTATACCCACTCTTGGCCCAGTCGTGGGCCATTTTGCTGGGGCCCAAGTGGGCATAGTTTGGGCCTAAATGGGCTCCTTCAAAATCAATTTTGGTGTTTGATATAAACGCCGTTGGTTGTTAAAAGCCTAAAAATAATTTTCTAATTTTTGTTGCAGCAAAATAAAACAAAGAAAATTCCAACTTTATGATTTTGGGGTGACCATGTTATTCCCAGTCTTAACTCTAAGCCCAGTCGTGGGCCATTTTGTTGGGACCCAAGTGGGCTTAGCTTGAGCTTAGGTGGGCTTTTTCAAAATCCTTTTAAGCGTTTAGTATAAACACCGTTGGTTGTTAAAAATCTAAAAATTATTATGCAATTATTGTCGCATGGGCCCAAGTGGACTTAGCTTGGGCCTAAATGAGCTCTTTTTTGGCGTTTTGTATAAACACCGTTGATTGTCACAAGCCTAAAAATAACTATTTAGTTATTGGCGCCACAAAATAAATGATGAAAATTGTAACTTTTTGATTTTAGGGTTGCCCACGCCATACCCACTCTTGGCCCAGTCGTGGGCCATTTTGCTGGGGCCAAAGTGGGCTTAGCTTAGGCCTAAATGAGCTCATTTTTGGCGTTTAGTATAAACATAAACACCGTTGATTGTTACAAGCCTAAAAGTAACTATTTAGTTTTTTTTGCTGCAAAATAAACGATGAAAATTGAAACTTTGTGATTTTGGGGTGCCCAGTGTCCACGCCATACCCACTCTTGGCCTAGTCTTGGGCCATTTTTCTGGGGCCCAAGTGGGCTTAGCTTGGGCCCCAATGGGCTCCTTCAAAATCATTTTTGGAGTTTGATATAAACGCCGTTGGTTGTTAAAAGCTTTATGATTTTGTGGTGCACACATTATTCCCACTCTTGGCTCTGTCGCGGGCCATTTTGATGGAGCCCAGATGGGCATAGCTTGGGCCTAAATGGGCCCCTTCAAAATCCTTTTTAGCGTTTAGTATATGCTCCGTTGGTTGTTATAAAACCTAAAAACAACTATTTAGTTACTGCCGCAACAAAATAAACGATTAAAATTGAAAACTTTTTGAATTAGGGGTGCCCACACTATTCCCACTTTTATCACAGTCGTGGGCCATTTTTCTGGGGTTCAAATGGACTTAGCTTGGGCCTAAATGGGCTTCTTCAATTTTTTTTTAGCGGTTAGTATTTACTCCGTTGGTAGTTACTGTAAAAGCCCAAAAATAATTATTAGTTATTGTCGCAACAAAATAACTGATGAAAATTGAAACTTTTTGATTTTAGGGTGCCCACGTTATTCCCACTCTTAGCCCAGTCGTGGGCCATTTTGATGGGGCCCAAGTGGGCTTAGCTTGGGCCTAAATGGGCTCCTTCAATATCTTTTTTAGCGCTTAGTGCACGCTCCGTTGATTGCTATAAAACCTAAAAACAATTATTTAGTTATTGCCGCAACAAAATAAACGATGAAAATCGAAACTTTTTTGAAATTGGGCTGCCCACGCTATTCCCATTCTTATCCCAGTCGTGGGCCATTTTGATGGGGCCCATATGGGCTTAGCTTGGGCCTTAGTGGGCTTCTTCAAAATCTTTTTTAGCGGTTAGTATATGCTACCCGTTGGTTGTTAAAAGCCTAAAATTTTTGTTGCAACAAAATAAAACAAAGGAAATTGAAACTTTATAATTTTGTAGTGCCCACCAGGGTGATCCTTATTTCAAAATTTTGGAAAACTCTACGGGAACCGAGTTAAATTTGTTTGTTTTCGATAAAAAACTCTACAGGCAAAATGTCTCGGAAAAAAATTAAAGTTTACTGGTTGCACATGAACAGCGAAAATTTGAGATTAGTCGTATGCTACCGCAGTAGCGTAGCCAGGGGGGGGCTAAGCCCCCCCCCCCCATTGGTATGTCGACCAAAATGCAGAATGAGAAAAACACTACGTTTTTAGCACTTTTGAGACTGTTTTATGCACTGGAGTGAACTAAATAGTGATTTAAAACATTTTTTGAAACATATATTCAGGGGGGGGGCTAATTTGTCAAAAATAAAACTAACAAATAAATAAAAACTTTGAAAAATGGTCAAAATTAAGCAATCAAATTTGATTGCAAGTGTCAAAATGCTAAACATATGTGTCATCAACAAATATACTATAAACTAAGGAATAGGGGGGGGGCTATTCAGTATTAGTTAATCACCAATCATTTCTCTCAAATCTCTTTTCATTAGCCCCCCCCCCCCCCTTGCCCAATTATTTTTCTCTATAAACTGTGTACAAAATAGATTACACCGTGTGAGTTTATTGAACTATTCGATTTTATAATTTACCAGCATCTAAACAAGAGAACTAAAATTTTACCATTAGCCACCTCCCAAATAGCCCATTTATGCCACCAGTTTAATTTGCACTGCCTATTTTAATGCCACTTTTAAAAGCATTATTTTTGAATCAAAATAGCCCTAAAATGAAGTTATTTTTGCAAAACAAATGCAAAATTTTTGAGCGCTGGGGGCTCGGCCCCCAGACCCCCAAAACAGCCCCCCTATTGCGAATTTCTGGCTACGCGCCTGTGCTACCGTATATACAATATTATACGTGACGAGACAAGCACGGCCCTATCAGAACGGTTCTAACAAATGTAACCTTTGCTTGGAAGAAAAAAATTGCAATACTAAAAGGAAATCCGGTTAACACTCTCAATTAAAGAACCACAATTGTATCAAAATGTCGACACGAAGCCAAGTAAACTAAGAAATCATCAACCTTATAAAACCACAATTAACACAAATCGGTTGTTCACTGTGACGTAAAATGCCGCTTTGTATTTAGAACAAAGTTTAAAATTCTTTACAGTGATTTCACAAAGTTTGTCAGACACGCATCAGCGCATCAGCAGTGTTTGATTACGATGCTCAGCCTCCACAGCTAATGCTTGCAATGTTGAATACCAGCCGCGGCTCCGCACCATCAACCCTGGTTGCTGCCCCTGGCTGTTGCGTACCACAGTTAACCCTAATGGAATAACTCGGGCTCGCGCTCGCCACAGGGCTTCCGGTGCGAGGAGGGGAAAACCTTGGTGGTGTAATGAAGTGTTTTACTGTTCTTGTTTAGTTTCCACCCCACCTTACAAACCTATAAGGGGGAAACAGCCTGTAGATGCTTTTTTTTTAATTTCTAATTTTTAACTGAACTTCTTGTACATTAACTGAGGTCCCATGCCCATTGAGCATTGTAGAAACTGGGAAGACAGTGTACAAGTCAATTATACATCATATATTTTCAATATGTCTTCTTCTGTATTCGGAAATTGTTTGCCTCGGTAAGTTTGACTGGAATCATTTAAATTGTCAAGTGTTAATTTCTGGATAAATTTCAAACCTTCATACACTAATTAAACGTGTTAAAATATTTAGCGAATTTTTAAGGCTACCACAAGTAAGAAAAAGATGACTTTGGTCCACAAACCCTTTTGACAAAGGTACCAAAATTTTCTTCTGGCTCAAAAGAAAATGTTTGAGAATAGAATTAATGGAAACAGGGTATATAAGAGTGGCAACTGGCAAGTCCAAAATAATAATCTGAGGAAAGAATTTGAAAGATTGTCTTAAGAAATTTAAAAAAAAAATAGCCCTTAATATTCTAAACATATTCCTTTTTTTAAGTTTCAATTAATAACTTGAACCAATTTCAATCTTATTCAAATTTATTCTTACAAGTCTATCTCCTGCCTTTCATCACCTCTGGCATCTGCATAAAACATTTGCTCAAGATTGCCCCAATTTCTAATGGGACCAGTTAGTCTCAAGCAAATGGCATTGTTTGAGCATTAAAAAAATGGGGATAGGCTTAGAAAGTTTTTGCTACAGAGTAATATGTTTTTTTGATATGAATGTCTCAAACACAAAAAGTAAGAATCTGGTGCTTGCATCTCCATTAAAGCAAAACTTAAACAAAATCAAAAATTGGTTAAGGGCGCCAAAACTGCTTATGGCACCCCTAACCAAGAGGTGGAGTCGAGAACACAAAGCTTGAGGCCAAGGATACGAAAAAAATCTGAGACCAAGGCCAAGAACAGCCCTTCCGAGAACAGACCCTTTCGAGGCCAAGGACAGGAATGCTCGAGGTCAAGGCCAAGGACCGAGGAAACAACGTAGAAGTGATCTCCGAATAAAAAAAGGTCTTCGCTTCAAAATCAAAAAATAGTGCTGTCCTCGAACTGAGGACACGGCAATTTCGAGGACTTGCTGACTTCGAGGCCAAGACCAAGGACTTCAAATTATGTCCTCGAGGACTCCCCTCTGCCCCTACTTATGCTGGCCATAATCAGTTTATCAAACGCCAGAACTGCTTGGTAAACTGATTATGGCAAGCGTAGACCACAGCATCATTTCTTAAATCTTCACTAAACTTGCCAAAATGTAAAAAATATCTTGGACTTGCAAAAAACGTGGCAAAATCGCATTGACAAGAGCGTTGGGGCAAGCGAAACAGTAGCGTTGACAGGTGAGGCGGGGCTCGAGCCAGGGGGGGCGGGTATGCAAAATTGCACGTTTTTAGTGCTTTTGAGGCCGATTTTGCTCAGAAAATGACAACATCCCTCCCGAAGGGATTTGGTGAGGAAGTTGTGTAGGAGTTGCCGTTTGAATTTCCGATTTCGGCCGAAAAATCCTTTGCAATTTCGGTGAAGACCTTTTTTTTTGAGATCACCTGATTTTGGGCGGAAAAACCGTTTCAATTTCCGATTTCGGCCGAAAAATCCATCTCAATTTCGGATCAACCGTTTGAATCTGATTCGACAGCAATGAAAATTCGCGTTGTTAGTGTCTCACTCTTTCAAAAAAGCCCCCCCCCCCCTTTTCCAAATTCTGGCTACGCGCCTGAAGCGTAATGTAAAGATTCTCTGGTTGGCTTCGGTACACGTCAACGAAACTAGTGGGTTAGGTTTTTTTGAACCGGAGGTGCATGATGGCATGAAGTGACGAAGGTTGCAGCTCTCAACGAAAACAACAACTTCACCAAGCGTGTATTAAGAAACAACAATTAGATGAAGTGGTTTGCTGATTAAAAGCAATCAATTGGATTTTTCCAAAAAATAAAAATTGATCAAAAATTTCCATCAGTTGACTTTGATTCTTGAAGTGAATTATCAGGCTTATTGATGGCAGACAGAAAGATGGTTCAAAGAATCCAAGGCCCGCATGCAACTGCAGAGAGGCAGTACGGCAGTGGCGCTTATATAGGAATACGTCTGGTTAATTGAAAAAAGTGATGAAGATCAGCTTCAGTTCTACATGCATTTCGCCTCAGAGCATACCATAGGCATGGTTTTTGCTAAGTGAGAATAAAGACAGTAGACGTCGTATACTTGGCAACATACAATAAGTTGGGTTACACCCATAATATTAGTTTCTCTGCAAACAGCGAAGCTCTTATTTTTGCAAAATTGGGTATTTATGAAAAAATTTACTGTGTTTGTGCAACCTTTAAAAGTTTTTCAATCTCGGAAATTTTTCACACACGATGATTTTAGCCTAAAAGGAACACATTTACTTCGGTTCCCATGTTAAATTTTATTATTAAATTTTTGCTATGTATTTAGTGCCCACGCTATTCCCACCTTTAGCCCAGTCGTGGGCCATTTTGCTGGGGCCCAAATGGACTTAGCTTGGGCCTAAATGAGGTCTTTTTTTGGCGTTTAGAATAAACACCGTTGATTGTTACAAGCCTAAAAATAATTATATAGTTACTGTTGCAACAAAATAAACGATGAATTGAAACTTTTTGAATTAGGGGTGCTCACGCTATTTCCACTCTTAGCCCAGTCGCGGGCCATTTTGATGGGGCCCAAAAGGGCTTAGCATGGGTCTAAATGGGCTCCTTTAAAATCTTTTTTAGCGTTTAGTATAAAAACCATTGATTGTTGAAAGCCTAAATACAACCATTTAGTTATTGTCGTAACAAAATAAAACGAAGAAAGTTGAAACGTTTTGAAATCGGGGTGCCCACGCTATTCACACTCTCAGCCCTGTGAAAACTTTATGTTTTCTGTCACCGTAGTAGTTGTTTGATGAAAAAATTTCATTCTTAAAGCGTGTTGTAATTTTTGTAAACTAAATTTTAATTGTTATAGAACAAAAAAAAATGTTAATAGCAGATTAAATTTTGGGACTAAAAAATTGTTTTAAATATTTTAAATTTAACCTTTTATTTAACATTTTTATTGAAAAATAATGTCAAATATGTTTGAAAATTTAATCATATAAATTTTTTGACAATAAAAAAACTATTTTGCGATGTTGAAAGGTTTCAGACGGCAAATATATGTTGGAAGTTTCTTTTTTGAGAAAGGTCAAGACAAGGGTCATAGTCAAGAGATTCCTAAACCGAGAGTGCTCAAACCACTAACTTGGTGAGCGTAAATCAAATTCAGTTAAGGGGGTTCAGGACAAGAGCACTTGGGACATTGTTTCACAAAATGAATAATGATTTAATGACAATGTGACGATTAATGGATTTGAGCCGTCGCGGCGCATTTCGTCCTTGCTCAAGGGACTCTTCACCTTCAGGCAACAAAGGTCATTGGATTTTTTGTTTGTTTGTTTGTAATTTTTTGGAAAAAAAAAGCAATTTTTTTGTAATTTTTTGGAAAAAAAAAGCTGTTTTAATGCCATTGGATCACATTTCGCAAGTGTTCACAGCCATTTGAAAGCGCTAGATTTTTGACATTTGAAGGGCAATTGAAAAAATCAAATTGTTTAATCCTCTTTTTACTAGCAATTTAAGTCCAAAACACGTTTAACATCTTGCATTTTGGAGTTAAATTTTAATTGTAAGTTATTTGGTCCACGTAGGGGGAAGTAAGGTGCATTGTCTCTGGCTGCATTTTAGCAGTAAATAATAATCCACTCGAAGATTTTCCCTAGAGATTTTTGTTTTGTCATGAAAATAACCAGTTATAGGAGTACATGGTCGCCAGGGGGCCCAGGCCATAGGCGTAGCCATGGGGGGGCCCAGGGGGCCCGGGCCCCCCCAATCAAAATTCCATTAACGACAAAAAGTTATGACAACATAGCCTGGCGATGTTTAGTTGCAGTTTTTTTTCAGTAATTACGAAAAATCACTCTCAATTTCGGTGAAGACCTTTTTTTTTTCTTTTTTGGAGACCACCTGATTTTGGGCGGAAAAAACGTTCGAATCTCAATTTCGGTGAAGACATCCGAATTTTTGAGGGTTTGTGCTTAAAATCCCCCCCCACCAAAATTTTCTACATCCGCCACTGGTATGGGCCCCCCCCAATCAAAAATCCTGGCTACGCCTATGGCCCAGGCCCCCTCAATCGAAGTTGAATGATTCGTTCAATCAACATTTTGCACGGCTAATTTTTTTTTAAAAGTATTTTGTTCGTAAAAACCGGCGAGGTTGGAGGTAAAATACTGAATTGTTTTTGAAAAATGGTACAATAGAAGGTTACGTCTACTAACCATGTTATTGCCGGGCCGGATTCACATCGCGCTAGGCCCCTGGCACTTTGGAGATTTTCGCAACATCTTTCTGCCAAATATAGGTGAAGACCAAAAAAAAAATTTTACGATTTCAGCTCGGTACCCCTAGCTGGTACTGCATCATATTATGATAAATCCGGCCCTGATTAATGCAGTCGTTCACAAAAAGACTAGATGTGGGCCTGAGATAGCAACTTTTAGGACAAAAACTCTCCATTTTCTCCGGGTTATATAATTAAATTGGCTGGCAAAAATTGAATTGAGGGGAACCCCGTGCCTCAGGTCTTCAATATAGTCAATTAGTTATACTGTTGTCAGCGAAAATTGCTAAAAAGAAACTGAAACTGAAGAAACAGTTGGCTTTTTGGCACATTTTTGTCATTGGTGAAATTTCAATTGGGAGGGCTGCCCCCCCTCCCCTTGCCTACACTCCAAGTGAGGAAAACAAAAAAGGTGTTCGTAAACATTCCGCGAGGTTTCTGGCGTTTTCCAACAAAATTTCAACTGTTCAAAAAATAGCGCTGTCCTCGAGCCGAGGATAGGCCAATTTTCGAGGACTTGAGGCCTCGAGGCCAAGGCCAAGACCAAGGACTCCACCTCTGCATTCTAGGACATAAAGAAGTAATTCACCAGGGTTAATTGTAAAAAAAATGAAAAAATTATAGAACGCGGTGCGGCGCTGACGCTGTGACGTAATGCAGATTTTAGTTGCAACGCTGCGCGGCGCGGTGCTCCAACAACAGCGCGCGGCCGCGTACGCTGCGCTGTTGCCATCTCTACTCTGAACTATTAGGCTTACTGTGGTTTTGGCGGGAAGAACAAGACTCAGAGTTTCCAAAAACTTTTTTCGGGGATATCTTTTTGTATTTGTTGAATATCTTTGGAACCGTAGCTCCCACATCAAAACAAAAAATATCAAAAATTATTGTTCTATTTTAGCTATTGTAAACCACCGGAATTAGCTGGATGATTTACCGCCTTTAAGTTTGAGGAGTTTTGTAGATTTCTTGTCCACTGAATTTGCTGCTTGCTTAAAAGCTGCCAAGCATAAATAATCATCGTAAACCGTCTTATCCAAAGACACAACAGCGTGACTAGGGTGCAGTGGCGTACGCAGTATTTTGAAACAGGGGGTTAGGGGGCAGGAACTTCAGAAAATTTGAGAAGAACTGAATCAGAAATTGTTCCACCCAAAATCAGTCCGATTTTTTGCCCAAATTTAGGTGAAGAGCAAAAAAATAAAATAAAGGTCTTCACTCAAATTTGGTCCGATTTTTCGCACAAACCTGGGAACAAGCCTGGGAAAAACGCACAGAACATACCTTTTGTGTGTCAAACCTTATGCACAACTTCCAAAGGGGGGGGGATGCATCAATTTTGCTTACTTTTCTACACAATTTTACAGTCCTGGCGACCCAAAAGGGGGGAAATGGCACAATGGCCCTCCCCTAAATACGCCCCTGCTAGGGTGCAAGTTGAACTCAGATTATGCAATCAAAGTCGTCGTAAAAACGACGCCTTTACCTTTTTGGCCACGCTAACGCCTTTTATAGCTGCTTCTCATTGCAATTAATTGTTTTTTCAGATGCTGTAAAAAAGAATCTAGCAACCAGTAAATGTAGCAAAGTCGATTTGGAAACCGAAGTGGCCAAATGGTTCGCCATTGCACAAGATCGAGGCGGAAACCGGTCCAAAAGAAAAAGATTTAAGAGGGTTTCTGCTCAGCTCTTAGTTAAAATGATCTGTAATGGGTTAGCTTTTCGGTGTAGGCCTACTGTTGTTGTGCGTGAATTGGGTAATCACTGTAAGTTGGTAAAAGTAAACCCTCAAGTGCTGACGATTGTCGTGTTTTTGTATTATTGTGATTTTTGTTGCACCAGTTTTACACCACTAGGATGTCGAGTACTAAAGCATGGGATGCGGGTGAGTTTTCCCACTGAATTGACGGGCTGCCCAGTCAAATTCCACTAATAAGAGCATGGGATGTGGGTATGTTCGCCCAATAAATTAATGGGCTTCCCAGTTAAATTCCCATGGTAACAGCATGGGATGTAGGCAGTACTTGAATTGTAGGGGGGACGCGTCTCCCCATGGAGAGTTAGCGTCCCCCAATCGAGATTTAGCGTCCCCCATTGAGATATAGGCGTCGTCCCATCGAGAGTGGAGTGCTGGGAGATCAGACGAAAAATAGCCAGTCAGGACTAAAAGATCCTACAAATTTCCTGTCGAAAATAGTCGCAAAACACTGCAATTTTTGGCGAAGACCTTTTATTTTTGTTTGGTCTTCACCTAATTTTGTGGAGAAAACAGAAAACACTGCAATTTTCGGGGAAGACCTTTTTTCTTTTCGTCCTCATTCAATTTTGGCGACGGAAATACATCATTTCCACAAAAGTTGGCCAAAGCTGCAAAAGCGTCCCCAATGCAAAATTTAACAATTTAAGTCCTACTGGATGTAGGTGAGTTGGCTCACTTCATTAATAGGCTGCCCGGTTAAATCCCAAGGATAAGAGCATGGGATGTAGGTGGGTTTGCCCATTAAATTAATTGGCTGCCCAGTTAAATCCCAATGGTAACGGCATGGGATGTAGGTGGGTTTGCCCACTGCATTAATGGGCTGCCCAGTTAAATCCCAGTGGTAAAAGAATGGGATGTAGGTGGGTTTGCCCACTAAATTAATGGGCTGCCCAGTTGGGGCCCAGTTTTATCTAGCGGACAACATCAAATGGGCCCCACGTGGGTAGCCCACGTCGGCCCAATATGGCCCCAAATGCAATTGTTCTTTGGGCTAGGACTATCGTGACATGTCTTATATTGTAGAAAATTCTAAATGGAAACAACTACGACACTTTAGCTAAATACGCAGTAGTTTAAAAATCTCAGACTTTTGCTCATTGAGCCAGCTTTTTGTACGCAGAAGCAAAAGCCGACACTAAATGAGTGAATTGAGATCGCTGATTCATAAACTAGTGATTTCAACGTCAGTTAAGGTTGGGAGTAGGTGAAAGCAAGAATGGCAGTGCGGTACGGTATGAAACCACCTTACGGCACGCCTCGATTTTTGCTATGAAATACGGTACGCTGGTACGGTACGCCTTTTTTGTAATGATACGGGTACGGTACGTTGGTTCGATATGGTTTAAGAATTGAACTTAAGTACGGTATGCTGGTACAGTACGATTCAAGGTGCGAGATATGTAGTATGCAAATTCTGAGCGTACCGTACCGGTACCGTACTGCCATCTTCGCTGGAAACTACCAATTTTGCGCGTCTTTTTTCGCGGTTTATTTGTTCTAAAAAATGCCGATTCATCCAATCAGCGTGACTTCTTTCTTTGCGGTTCACACGTTCTACGACTATGTTCAATCAAATCAGTCGAGTATGCCTGACCTAAGACTTCTTATTAGTGTACTGGAAACTGACAGTTTTCAAGTTTTGTCTTTTTTTCTTCACGATTCATTTGTCAAATATGATGATTCATCTGCTTCTAGACGACTAAATAAAGAATCTATGGCCTGATCACAAAAAACTTTCGCAACAGCAGCAAAGTTTTGTTTTTCACTGCTCTTCTCTTTTTCTTCGCTCGTCTGTTTTTAGTCTACTAAATAACGAAAAACTAATACGTCAAAAAGGAATGGATTCCAACTCCGAATCCATCAACTAAATTTTTTAGAAACTAGCAATGAATTCAATTTCTATAACAAAATGTATACGGTATATACCAGTTTAATGTGCAGGAGCCAACCAGGACCTAGAAATTGAATGGTTGTATGATACTGTAATGTACATTTTCTGCACCAAGTTGAGTTTGCCAGTAGACGCGGAAGGGACATTTTGGTCTTTGAGTCAAGTTGCCACGAGACCAGCTGTCTCAGTGGCTACCACATATGGTGGAGGCTTCACACTCTACTTTTAAAATCTGAGTGTCGAACAGGAAAGCTGTGAATACAATTTTTATGCCTCTAAAATCGAGCAGGAAATCAAGCACGAGTTTACCGTTTCAGATGCAGGCTCTCTATCCTAGATCAGAGATTGACCTAGATTAGGATACAGACTACTGTAGGCCTACAGTCAAAGTACCGTAGGTTTCAGCTTGCAGTAGGCTACAGCATGCTAATTTAAAAGTGCGTTTATACACTAGATGCTAAGCAACGAAAATTTGATGACATTGATAACTTGGGAAAGGTTTCAGCTGGTCGCCGACTTTGTAAGCGGTTGCTTTGCTTCATTTAGACAAAATTGTTGTTGAGTGGTTGGCCTTTTTTTAAGCAAGAGACATAAGCTACAACCTCAGGCAGTCAGGCTCAGGATAAGTGATTAGCCTAAGCAGTTGGCCTTCTCAGAAAGGTCTGAAGGTTGGCAACTTTTCCTTTGCCTCCAGTGTAAATGCATATTCTTATCGTAGCTCATTCCGTACTCAGTACGCTTAACTGTCAGACTGTATGTGGTTTATGGCTGCAAATAAAATTTCGTGAGAACTTGCCAAATTCTCAAAACTTTAGGGGACCTACACAAAGTGGTCGCTCACAAGGCAGTCAACGATAAATTATCAGGTTTGTCAAAAATCAGCTCCATATTTTAATGCAATCACAAACATGAAAAAATTGTCTACACTGGTACAAATCTGGAGTTGTTTTTGGAGTTGTACCGCTCTTTGTTTTTGGAGTTGTACTGCTCTTTATCTGGAGTTGTACTGCAGGTTTTGATGTAATTACTTATGTGGTTGTAAAAAAAAAATTTTTTTTCCATTGCTGTGCTTACCTGACTTTTTGGAGACTTTCATAGTTTTTTTTTTGCCTGATGAGACCCTTGAGCAAGGTCGAAACGCGTCGCAATAGCTCATTTGCAACTGTGTGATCTATGGATTTGTACCAGTGTAGACAATTTTTTCATGTTTGTGATTGCATTAAAATATGGAGCTGATTTTTGACAAACCTGATAATTTATCGTTGACTGCCTTGTGAGCGACCACTTTGTGTAGGTCCCCTAAAGTTTTGAGAATTTGGCAAGTTCTCACGACATTTTATTTGATCTTGTCTTTATAAGTCGCCCTGTTGTGTGGTCACATGCAATGCTGCATTTGTGCTCTTTAGCCCAACCCTTTACTCTGGCAAACTTGCCCGTATTTGGAGTTGTACTGCAGGTTTTGATGTAATTACTTATGTGCTTGTAAAAAAAAATTTTTTTTCCATTGCTGTGCTTACCTGACTTTTTGGAGACTTTCATATTTTTTTTTTGCCTGATGAGACCCTTGAGCAAGGTCGAAACGCGTCGCAATAGCTCATTTGCAACTGTGTGATCTATGGATTTGTACCAGTGTAGACAATTTTTTCATGTTTGTGATTGCATTAAAATATGGAGCTGATTTTTGACAAACCTGATAATTTATTATTTATGGCTGCAAAGTGCAAACTCATTCAATGGTATTGTTTGACTGTTGGAGTTTGAGTTAAGCTTATTTCAACAAGTCCAAGTTCTCTAATTTGATTTTTTCGAGTTCAATTTCGGCAAAAATATCAATTTTTTTAGTTCAAGTTGGCAAAATATTATATACTGGTACACGGTACTGTAAATATACTTTTCGACTAAATCCCTCTCTTTTTCTACTAAATTCTAGCCTACTAAATATCAATACAGAAAAGGCTAGGCGTATACCAGTATACTGGTTTATGAAGCTACGCAGTGCCACAGCACAAACAAGTGCTGAGTGAATGCAATCTCAATTTATACAGTATAGGCTACTGTACATGACATGATCAACAAAAAATATTTGTCTGACAATTGTTTAATCTTTAAATTTTGGATGTGGCTAGTATTACGTTATGTAACACCTATAAAGAGAATAAAAGAGCAAAGAGTGAGTGGCGAGTGCTAATTTGCTCATTTAGCCTACTCTTTTTTGTTTTTTAAATTAATTATCGTTAGGGTTTGGGTTAGATTTTGAGTTTGGATTAACGTTAGGGTTAGGTTTAGGGTTGGGGTTACAGCTACTATTTATGGTATACTGTAGACAAGTGAATAGATGGCAGCTTCGCTCAAAGATTGAAAGGTCCCTTCACTGTCTAATGGCCTAGGTAACTTGATGAATAACATATATATAATTAAAATTTTAATACAACTACCATAGGCTGATATACCCAGTACCAGTCTGCTCGATGCCAATACAGTAACTGGTAAATTTTTAAAAGTACCGGTATATAAACAATCTTACTTCTACCAGTCAACTGCGTATTATGTACCAATTCTAAATATTATACTATAGGCAAAGTTTCTAACTAAGGTCTGAGATTGGTTTATATCAACACTGAACAAAAATTTTTGTACTAAACTGGAAGGTGCATTGTGGTCTGTGAACTACCTTGAAAATGGAGTCGGAGTAAGTTAATTTGCTACTTTTACCTACTGATGAATTCTGAATTTGTCATGTCTGAAGTTGATTTAATAATGCTGAATGTTAAGCGGTATTTCAATAAAAATTTGATGTGCTGTAGTTGTTTATTCTCGCTTATGCTATACCGGTAAATTATTATTATCAGTAGTATCAACTGAACTCTAATTCCAAATTTAATTGCTGTTCTTGTTAAACTAATCTTAATTTTAGAGCTTAAAATTATAATAGGAAAATGCTAAAAAATATTTTCATTTTTCAAACCAATTGTGTAGTGTGTGGCCTACTAAATTTATGTAGCTTCTCAGTTCTTAATGTTTTTTGACAATTTTAAGATATTTCAAATTGCAGAATAATGTATTGTTAATATTTGGTACACAGTACCGACATCAGATATTTGTTAATTTTGATATTGTATTCATTATTTTATTCATAGCAAAAATGTGGAAGATATGACTCAGAAAGAAAAAGAAAAGTTTGCTCGAGAAAATCATTCAGAAATTGAACGACGAAGAAGAAACAAAATGACCTCCTACATTACTGAATTATCTGACATGGTTCCGTCATGTAGTGCTTTGGCTAGGTAATAGGCTATTTGCAATTCTGAATTAAGTAAGGAAGAGACTTATTTCACTAGAAATATTTATCTTTTTAGTAATTCTGACTTAAATCTAATCTTAACTCTACTCTAAAACTAACCCCATACCCTAATATTAATCTTAAAAAGGAATTAAAACTGTGCAGATGAATATTTCTCATTTTTAAAAATTCTCTTTGACTTAAAGGTATTAGTGAAATAGTCACTCCCAGTTAGTAAATCTGATTGTTTGTTCATATCATTTGTTTAGGTTTTGAAAACTGCTGTAATGGTTTTAAAACTTTTTGTTTAAGTCACATTTTTCGCATATTTAATTTCATGGCTATTTTGGCTTACTGATAATCGCATGCATGACTTTCTGGAACATTTATTGTAAATTTTATTCGATATTCCTCAAAGAGGTTAAGTAATTACTTTCCTTCATTAGGAAACCTGACAAATTGACAATTCTTCGAATGGCTGTTACTCACATGAAGCAATTACGAGGGGCATCTGGAGGAGTGGATGGCAATTTCAAGCCTTCTTTTTTGTCTGATCAAGTAAATTGCTAAAAATATTGATTGCTAAGTTTGATGGCAGTGGCACTAAACAATCAGTGTATGTACCATTAGTCACAAATCTTGAAAATGTTTTGTGTTTTCGATTAGGTCACTTTATTTGTCAAAGGATGGTTTTCAGTATATGCTAGTAGCATTGTTGCATCATTGTATAATGTCTATTCGCTTATAATCAAAAAGTGCCAAGTTTATTATGGAGCAGCTAGTTCTCCAAAAGGAGTGTATGGAGTGTTTGCCGATCAGTGGTCGAGTGGACAGAGAGTCTGCAACTGAAGCGGTAGACTTGGGTTCGATTCCTGGTCGGGTCAAACCAAAGACTTTAAAAGTTAGCATTCACATCTTTCCTGCTTAACATTCAGCCATTAAAGGGAAAGAGTGAAGCCTCCACCATGTGTGGTAGACAGGTGGCAGCTTGGCTTGAAGACCGAAAGGTCCCTTTGCTGTCTCCTGGCCAAAGCAACTTGGTGAATAAAATGTTACTACAATTACAGTTTTCGAGTGTAAACCTGAAAACTAATTTTTTAAAGTGAATTGCCTAAACTAGCGCCATAACGATTCACGATTGGACCACAATTTTTTTTCCCTTATATACTCCTGAGTATTTATTGTCTACTCATTAGTAGCTACCGGTAATCAAACCTTGGTAAAGAATTATTAGACACTTGTATCACTCTTAGTGTTACAATCTGTAAATAATTAAGATTTGGCGGGGTGCTCACTTGGAGCTATTTTGCTTGGGATTAGTGGCTCATCATCATTTTTATAGGAACTCAAACATTTAGTGCTCGAAGCAGCAGATGGATTTCTTTTCGTCGCTAATTGTGAAAGCAGTCAAATTGTTTATGTTTCTGATACAGTTACATCAGTATTAAGCCAGGTAAGGAACAAAATAGTTGTTATATGCTTTTAGTTTATTTGGAATTGGATATTTGGTTGCTTTTTCCCTGAAGCATTTTGTGATCTAGATATTTGAAAATAGTTGTAATTTAGTTATGGGACTTAACTTTAAAAACTATCTATTTTGCCAAGAATTTTGGAGAATAAGGAAGAAAAAGAAAAAAAGAACATATGAATGAATAAATGTTTTTGCACTCGATGTTGCTTACTTGTGGAGAATCTCGCTTATTTTTTCTTTAAATGAATTGTTTGTACCACTTGTGTAGATTATTAGATCATTTTGTCAGTTGTGAAAATTACTGATGAGGACCACTGGCATCGATTTCGGGGGGGCCGGCACCCCCTCGGGTCTGACACTCAAGGGGGCAAAATATGTCTGGCCCCCATGGTTTTGTGGCAAGTAATGCCCACTTGGTTTTCAAAAATTAAGGTGTTCTAAGAAATCCAAAACTACTGACTGAGATTGAACCAAAATGCAGCAAAGACCCTTTTTTATGGTCTTCACCTGAATTTGGGGGCAAAATTTCGGACGAAAATATTAATTTCAACCAAACTTCGCAAAAAAATTTCACCCCCTCATAATTTGCTTAATCAACCAAAAATCGACGCCTATGATGAGGACTAGCATCTGAAACAACAAATCCTTTCTGTTTTTATAGGTTAAGGTTTTTGTTCGAGTTGAGGTAATATTGGAGTTGGCATTAAAATGAATAAGAAAAGTATAGTAGACAGTTTTTTGTTGAATTAACTTGCCTTTAAAATTTTACAATGCATGAAGATTTTAGGTATTTACTTTAAAACTGAACAGATTTTAAATAAATCATATTTATAATGAAGTATTGCCGGTGTTCTTGTATGTAGCCAATTTCACATTGTCATCGTTCAAGTAGCAAATTGGATTTTTTTGATTAAAAGTATGAAAATAACCAACGGTTAAAGAGTGAAGATTAGATTACCAGAGTTGTTAACGGGGCCAAAATTCAAGCCCGTAGCCAAAAATATGAGCCTGAACTTGAAAAATAATTAAAAGCCCAAACCTGGACCGAAAAAGCTCGAAAGTTAATTTAGTTTAAAATGTATGTCAATAAATTTTCTTTGACTTATATTCTGTTGTGACTAAATAAAACTACTTATTGATGATGATGTGATGCAATAATATTAATTGTGTTCTAGTAATTATTGCGTTGATGCTTAAATGAGGTCTTCATTCAATGTTGCAAGGTTATTTTGATTTTAATTTTATGGCATCTAGAACAAAGCGCTTGTCAGGCTCGAAATCAGCCAGAAATTTTGTCAACCTTAAATGGGGACTAAAGGCAAAAACAATGGGGTTATCTAAAGTTACGCCAATCACATTAGACTTGATTAGCGTTGACTCCATCGTATTTGACCCAGCCATTCTCGAGATATTCTACTTCAAACACGACGTCGGTGACTTTAATGTTTTAAATTTTAATAATTTTTATTGGCAACCCTGTCGTTGATAAGCTTTAGCGTCTTAGCGACGCCTTCCCAGTTCTATCCTAAAGCAACGATTAGGCTTCTGCGTTGGGTCGTTTCGCTGCGCGCTAATCAGTTTAATCTTATCAGGAGAATAGATCTGAGCTGGAAAAACGAGTAACAGTACGATAGCCTTGGTAACAAACGTCTAAGAACATGCGTAAGTAAGGCTAGTAGAAATTATTAGTGTAGGCTAGTTGGCCATTGTTTTCAACTTAGATGGAAAAGTTTATTCTAGGATCACAAAATACCGTACGCAAATACAGTAGGTCTACTCAAGTATTTGTAGTCTTATTATCAGGTATGAGTTTGTTCTGTGTAGTGTGTAGCCTAGTAATAAAAACCTTATTGCTAGACTAGGCTAAGATTTAGCGTGAAATGTATCTGCCAGCTTGATTTTTCCCGAAATCGTTGGGCTACTGAACAGTGTACTATTTTTACCAGCTCAGATCTGTTATACTGATAAGATCAAACTGATTAGTGCCTAGCGAAACGACTCAATGCAGTAGCCTAATCGTTGCTTTAGGATAGAACTAAAAAAGCGTTGCTAAGACGCCAATGGTGATAAAAATTATTAAAATTTAAAACATTGACGTCACCGACGTCGTGTTTGAAACAGAACATCTCTGCAACGAATGGGTAAAAAAAATGGATTCAACGTTAATCTAGTCTAAACGATTAGCCTAACCCCATTGGTTTTGATTTTAGTCCTCGTTAAATCCAGAATCCGGCCTGACTTTAAACACTGAGGGTCACTGAAAAAATATGGAAAACGTAGTTATTATACTCTACGTCTTGCTCAAAGATTACTTTTTTGCATTGGATCTGATAACTAAAACTGTGTGTAGTAAAAATTTTCTTTTTCACTGTTCATTATGTTGCTGTGCAGGCCCAAACGGACTGGCAAGGGAACTATCTGTATCAATTGATTCATCCAGATGACATTGAAAAAGTCAGAGAACAACTTTGCATATCAGACTCTCAAAACCCTGGTAAATGCTTAATCTAATGCTATATGCGCAATCTCATGGTTAGTTACATAATTTTCGTTTTGGATTTTGCACAGGTCTCGGTCCGATTTTCAACGTTGAGGTTGGTTTAATTACTGTTGTTCAGCTTTGATACAGTTTAAGTCGAGGAGTTGTTTAAAAACTGCATTTTTTTAGAAAAATATAAAATGGTGGTTCAGGGGATGAGCTTTTTCAAGTTCAGGGAGCTAAACTCTTAACAGCGAAACAGCTTAAATGTTTTCGTCGGTTTTAATTTTGGCTCAGCTTTGCCTGAACGCTATTTTATTAATTTGCAGTCTACTATGCCTATGTTGTAATTCACTTTAAAGCTAATTGCAATTTACGGTAGTAATTATGTATTGTAAGTGGTTCTGTAGTAGCAAATACGTGGATGATAGTAGGCATAAGAAACATTGAAAGGTATCCGAACCAACTTTAATTTGTTGGGTCTTCTCCGGAAAGAAACCAGATGCTAGAAAATATATATAGCTTGGCTACAGAGAACACTTGTTGACCTTAATTTTGAACCAAAACGGATGGGTTTCACATGCTAACGGAATGCCTGATTTAGGTCGCATACTTGATTTGAAAACTGGAACTGTTAAAAAAGAAGGACAGCAGGGCTCTGTCCGCATGTGCGCGGGAAACAGACGAGCTTTCATTTGTCGAATGAAATGCGGCAAGATGCCAGGCAATAACCAGACCTTGCCTCGTCATTTAAGAGCGTAAGTGTGATTAATATGTGCTATGACTATCCTCGTAAAGTGCAGTGCCGTCTAAATTTTCATTTCATAAAATGTCGCAGTTTTGGCATTGGCGTTTAATGTCATTGCCAAGCTTTAGAAACTTCTTGGAATTCTTTCTATTTTTAGTTCATTTTGACGTATTTTTCAATTTATAGGAACATGAACAAGCAATTTGAAGAGGGCAAAGATATGTATGCTGTGATGCACGTCACTGGCTTTGTGCGGCCCTGGCCCCCTGCTGGCTTTGGAGCAGATGCTCCTCCTGAAACTCTTGAAGATATGAATATGACAAGCGGCCAAAGAGCGAATGCCGCGAACTATTGTTTGGTTGGAGTTGCCCGATTACAGGTAATATATCTTTGAAAATAATAAAGTTGTTGTGAACGTTTCAACAGTGGTTTGAATCGGACATATGCTAAACGTTCGTTATGCCTGGTTCAATGTTCAGTTGCTTCACACGATTGTCAAAGATTGAAACCGGAAGTGCATTAAACGCCGTATCTGGGAAGTTGTTTTTGAAGTTAAGCTAGAATCACGTGCTGTGTACAACTTGTGCAAGCACAGCACGTAATTTTTCCTCATTTTTGCCTTGATTGATTTTGGACGTTTAAGACGAAGTACTCGGCGCATGCATATAGAACTAGAAAAAAATAATAGCGTAACTGTAAATATGATTGCTCGTTTTTGAAGTTTTTGTTCAATGACATAACGCATTTTCGGCATATTTTATTTCACTTTTTTTCTCTTGTGGACAATGGAGGATCACATTTAACTTTAGAATTTATACTGTTGTCACAGATTACAAGTCATCCCAGTTTTTGTGAACTGAATTCCAGCCAAGATGCCACTGAGTTTGTATCTCGTCATGGCAGTGACGGCACTTTTACGTTCGTCGATCTTCGAGTAACTGGAGTTCTAGGCTATCAACCACAGGTAAGAGTTTTCGCTTTTTCATCGCATTTCAATAAGAAAAATTTAGATTGTGTCGTCACCCATAGTATTATAAATTGACGGCGATTTAAGTTTGTTAGGTCGTCAAAAATGCTTTATAAGCGCTAGAAAACTCGTTGGACTTGTTTTACGACACTGGCTTGAGCCAGGTTGTTACAATTTTTTTGACTTATGCCTTACCCCCCAAAAAAGTTTTCTTGATCATATAGAGACGATTACCGTCTATTAACACTTGACATATAGATAGGGTTTTTAAAAGTCGTTACGAATCAATTCATTCACACTGCAAGTATTGCCCGGCATTGAAATTTTACTTTGGTTTCTCTCAGGATCTTCTCAACAAGCTTCCCTATGAGTTCTACCATCCCAATGACGTTGAACAAGTGAAAGAAAGCTTCAAGCAAGTCATGTTGCTCAAAGGGCAGGTGAGGTGATGCGTATTTAAAAATTTTCGGGGCGGTTTTGACTGTCCAAGAGATAATTAAAAATATCAAGTGTTTTCTACGCGCGGAGTTGCTATCTTACGAAGTGGTGTGTTGAGTTGGGGCCGTATTATGCATCGCTTCATAAGAGTTACGAGATCGCGTAAAATTTGTTAGCTTTCAAGAGCTTATGACATCGTAAGCTTTGCGATGTGTTACATAATAACCCCCTGGAATTGTGCAGATTAGATTTAAAATTTGAAATGAGACCTAAAAGAATCCAGTGCTGAACTATATTAAAATTTTTAATATCGATTAGGAAAAACTATAATTTCTTCCACAGTCAGCAAATCAGTTTTCACTCCGATCGTTCTTGTAAAAAGTCCCATGTCATGGCGTCCATCACAACTTCGTAGAAACTTGGTTAAATTTTTTAAGGTTCTGACGATGATGTATCGATTCCGTTCCCACTCCGGCGATTATGTGTGGCTGCGAACCAGTTCTTTCGCCTTTCAAAACCCATACAATAACGAACTTGAATATGTAATATGCACGAACACTCTCATAAAGTAAGTCAATTACATGCAAGCATGCCTGATTAGAAACTCTTCTATTTAAATTGTGAAGTGTTTCTTGTTGAAAGTTTTTGCAGAATATGCTTTGCATTTTGAAGCGAATGCTTCCTACTTATAACAACTTGAAGATTAAAAAAAGCGTAATAATTACAAGTAGTGGTATTGCAATTCTAAAAGTACTTTCTGAAGTAAATGCTGTTCTTTAAAAATTCAATAAAACACCTTATTCTGAAATATTCGATCTCTCCCATTGTTTTGTGCTGGCGGACTGTTTTTAATTATTTAGTATTTATTTGATTTTAAGTTAAATATTTTGCATACGCCTAGAGAAATTGAAATCATATAAATTGATGTTGAAATGTCTAGTATGCTGTAAAATGATTGATGCAGTATTCTTTTATTATAACTCGAGGTCATAAGACACGCAGAATATGATTTTTATTTCTCTTCACAACAAAACTTATTTATTTCACTTTACAACAAAAAGTTTCTATTTGAGTTTGTCACTACTCACCACTACTGGTCATGTAAAAATTGTTCAGACCTCCGACTTCGGACCAAACTCTGGACGCTTCCAGTTCTAATGCTGAAACGAAAGCAGTGTACAACCATCCTTCTGATCCTTCTCCTCAATTGAGCCAGCAACACACACCACAGTACTCTGTACAGCAAGGTAAGAAACCTGCGGGCAGTTGTTCAGTGAAACGAAAACGAAGAGGTATGCAACAAGGAATGTTCGTGTATATATATGCGTAGAATTTTTAGAACTCCTCTATTTTAGGTTGCAAAACATGTCAGGAATCCCGTAAAATAGTAATACGTAGGCTAATTGGAAATTGCTAAATTTATTCTGTAGTTCTCTTGTTCAAATAGCATTTTTTTGCAACACATTTCTTTGTGCTTTCAGTATCTGGAACATCCCCGCAATCGGAAATGAACTATTCTCCTCAACCCAATGTGAGTTAGTTAATTGGTAACAAAAATGGTTCGTTAACAAAAAATGTAAAAGAAAAGTAGGCGGTTTATGAAAAATGTTAAAATCATTATCTTGTAAATATGCACCTAATTAGTCCCAAATTGTTGATTAGGGTCTATAATA
Source organism: Trididemnum nubilum (assembly GCA_963965965.1). Taxonomy (NCBI): domain Eukaryota; kingdom Metazoa; phylum Chordata; class Ascidiacea; order Aplousobranchia; family Didemnidae; genus Trididemnum; species Trididemnum nubilum. The sequence goes on along the minus strand of OZ014489.1, from coordinate 15,557,118 downwards.
TAAACTATAACAAGAGTAATGAAGTTATTGTAATGAATTAATGATGCTTCGGATTTGCTTTTAGTGATAATTTTCAAATCATAATGAAGCTTTTTTATTTTTGTGGTTTTATTGTACGCTTAGTGCCCGTGTGGTTTATTTCTTATTTTTAATATTAAGCAATTGCTTTGATAATCCTTTTACTAACGCTTTTGTTTATTGCTTACGGCAACAGTAATATTGCGTTATGCCAAGAATTTTGTTTACAAAAAAAGTGCAATTCGACATGTTACGTCGACTTCAAATATATTGTTGACTCGTGTTTGAAGTTAGCCAACTCAAATTTTCTTAAACGTAGATTGTATTTTAGTGGACTTGATTATGTTACAACACAGGGGTTGAGATTTTTTGTTGTTATTAAGAAAGCATAGTAATTACAGTAATGTTTAATTTCTATCTACATTTTTGTTGGTTTTAGCGTTACGCTAACCGTCGTATTTTCGAGGCATAATTACGACATGTGCCCCACAACTACGGCTAATTGGTACTTACTTTTTAAACGTACATTGGCTTTAGTTAATTGTATTGAGAAGTACAGTAGAATGTTTTGCCTTACATTAACAATAACAAGTCTTTAAGCAGTGTCGTGTACGTCACTGTGTCGGGAATTTCCGTACATTTTGATGCGCTAATCTAATTGCAAAATCACTGTCTTAATGTAGTGTGATTAATAGCTTAGGTGTTGTTTATATTAACAGAACGACTTTACTTGCAGTATAACACGCCCACCCAACAGAACTGGCCCCGTCCAAGCAATGCTATTGCACCACAACCGCAATATCAACGACCTGGGGCTGAGGCTTTAGTGGGTAAGTCGAGAATTTTGCGGTTGACGCAATAAAGTTGTTCATTTTTATCCGATTTCCATCCTTGTCCAAATTATGATTAACCAAAAAAGAAAAAAGCCTATGCCATAACGTTAACATAAAAACGGTAATTTTGTTCTAATGTTGACCTAATTCTTAGAACCGAGACAATCCAAATTAACGGTTAATTATTTGCGTACATTTTGACCTTATAGACTTCCAGCGCGAAAGCTTAGGAAAGAGCCGCCTGCTAAAAAAACAAGTAATACTAAGAAATCGAATGAAGTTCGATCGTCAAAACATCAAAAGCAAAGTTGTGAATGCAAGCAACTTTGGGTTATCTTTTTTATGCAAGCAATGATATTTTTTCATCTCTGCCCACTTAACGGCTTCCTGAGGTACCCTTTCCGTAGTGTTTTTTTTCTTTTATTTTTCCTTGCAAAGCTTGAAGTTTTTCCTAGTCTTGTAGATTCAAAACATTTTCCATATTTTGCAGCCGCCCCGCAACCTGACCTTGCTGCTTATAGACGTTATCAGACATCGCCCTCATCTGCTATGTACGGACACAGCAGTAACGCTCCGCAGTTTCGAGACCCTTACCAGCAAGTAAGTCCTGCTTAATTCTAAGTCTTTTTGATCGATGCCAAATGGATCGAGTTTTGCTACTACAACGGCTTGACTTTTACCAATATGCGGTATAAAATTAAACTAATGCTTTGACATTTTTATCATCACGACAGACCTCTACCGCAAGTAGTATTGCAGTTGGACAAGTACAGTAGCGTACTCAAACTATAAAATTTCTTTGCTGTTTCACGGCGAAGGATATATATCTTCATGCAAGTATTGACAGAAGCCTACCTTGAAAAAATTACTAAGGTACCGACGTTTAGTAGCTTGTTTCTTAATAAAGAGGTTCACCAAAAGGCACGTTTTTTGCTTTGATTATATGGAACAATTCTTTCTCGAGGCTTTATCTCTTCAAGGAAACACAAATTTACGAAATGCGTAAGTTGGCTTTGTCATACTTCAACATTGATTCGTTTTGCAGGAGGCAATGGCTCCAATGATGGATACAGCTAGTTCAGCTTACAATCACGAATTTCCTAATATGCCTTACAACGCCTACTCTGAACCTTAGATTGACTGATTAAAGCTATTTCAAGAGTTCGTTTTCATCTACAGTCTCCCAGACTGGCGCTATAAACGGCCTTTCATTGCTCAAGATGAAGCTTATACGCTCCTTATCACTTTTTGAATCTGTACGGTATGCTTGGAGTATCTTTGACCGTTACCCCCTTCAAATTCTAGCACCTAAGTTTTGTCCAACAATATAGTGGCCCCACTTTTCGACGGCATTGCTGGTCTACCTCAAGCAAAGGCGAGAGCTAGATGATTTCATCACTTAGTCGCTTTCTCTGCTAAATCGTGTTTGCACTCGAAACATCGTTTGAGCGAAGTATGTCTCTCCTTTGTGTTTTTACTGTTCCATAAAAATAAGCGCCCATTTTCTACAAAACGATTTATATATACATGATGAACTTCCATTTTTATTGATTGCTATTTTTAGACAAGCTTTGTAACTGCGGAACATTGTGCATTATTTTTAAAGATTTTTTTCGTGTTTTAATTGTTTTGGAAATATTTGCTTTTACGAAACTTGCAATGAAATATTTTTGGTCCTTAGCTATGAGTTGAATTAATTGTAGAGTTATAATAGTTACTGCACATGGATTTTTTACTGTTGGTCCCTCCCAACGGCTATGGAAAAGCAAACTATCAGTTACATAAGCAGTATCGTGGATTCTTTTTCTTGTTACGTGTTTTATCGATTTGTGTGACGCTATTATTTCATTCTGTTCCTTTTATTTCAGCACATTTAGTTTCGTTTTTTTTTTTACGCAGAAATGCAATGGAATAACGTAGTTTAGAAAGTCACTTAGGTGCTACCAGCTGAACTACTTAAAGAGTAAGCGTTCATTTCACTTTGATTTTTCGTGATATTGTTGTTAGCCACACTAATAATGTGAAAACGTTCCTCCCAGAACTAAATTGAAAAATTCCTTCGACATCGGTTGCATTAAATTTTTTGCAAAAAGTGTCTAGAATTGAAAACGCTGCCCAATTACAATTATGCCAAAATTCTACTTGATTTGAACCTCCGTTGACCGGCCAACTTCATCTTTTTTTTTTTTTTTGACGTAGTAATAATACTAAACCGCATGCATCAAAGGCAATTTTTTTCATTTTACATCATATTTGTTCCAATGAAAATTGATGCCGATTTTATGTTATCCGAGTCTTAAGTTCCCTAGAAGTGCTTCAACAATAAGAGGTGCCAGACTGGTTGCAAGATTTCTAGTTTTTTATTGGCGCTACTTGTTTTTGTTCTTTTTTTGTGTGTAGATTTTTTCGCGTGATTTTAAAAGCAATAGATGATGTTAAATTTGAAAAAAGATGTATTTAAAAAGATAAAAATCAATTAACATAAACCGTAAAAATCTTGAAAGGCATCTTCTACTGCGACGATTTCTTGAACGTGTTTCGAAGGTGTACGAATCGTTTCCGAAGTATGGCGACGTCTCGAACGTCGTAAGTAGCTGTTAAGTATATAAGAGGTTGCACTACCGACTGAAGCACTTGGCTGAAAGGGTAAAGGCGTTGTTTTTACGACGATTCTGATCGCATGATCATGAGTTCAACCCGCACCCTGATCACGTTGTTACGTCCTTGTATAAGACGCTTTACGATGAATATCTCTGCTTGCTTCGAACAAGCAGCAAATTCAGTGGACAAGAATTCGAAGAAATCCACAGGAACATCGGAAACTCCTACGGTGCGGATTCCTCCAATCACGAAGTAGTCAATGTAATGAAAAGTGTGCGGATCGTCCAACAAGTTGTCCGGTGACAGGAGTATAAATATGCGCTATAACAACAACTTGCTGCAACGCCAAACTATTTGGAATCGACGACGTGGGATTTTCCACCTTTATTGCTGAACTTCTCCCAACTTACGGTACGGTATATAGGCTACGTTTAGGCTAATTACCGTTTGCACTACTCGGAACATTGGAGCGATCAGTTTCAAGATATTCTTCCGCTATGGCTTGAACACTTTCCATTTCGTCAGTCAATGCCAACATTTCGGAATAGTAACTGGTATCTAAAAAGGAAATTTAATCATTAAGATCCAGTATCTACACAAACATTTGAATTTTACTACGAAGAACGAAATTTGCTCACCACTCTCGTAATCACTAATAGCAGAGGAGATGGCTTCGTAAACGGATCCAGTAAGTGCCAAACACGTCATGGTGGCCGAGACAGCTTCTTGATTGACTAAAAGAGTTTTATTTTGTCTTAAAATGTAACAAAACTTTCGCATTGAGGAGTGTAAATCTACCACGTACAATACGTAAAATTCGAGCGTAGAGCACTTCAAAGTTAACATTTCTGCCTATAGAATATGGATTGTAAATAATTTAAAAAATGATTCAGAACAAAAAATTCAAAGTTCTAAGCTTATTGTTTTCAAAAATGACACGTCAAATTCATACCCATTAATGCATTTTGAAATTATAGGACGTAATTCAAATCTTTGATCGTGGTCAAATCAAGCTGTGTCGTGAACCGTATTACTAATAGCAGAATTAGTACTGGTTGGCGATTGCCACTTAAACGTGTAACTGGAACAATGCATCAAAAACAATAAAATTTGCTGAAGAAATTAAAATTCCATATTCTTGAGCGGAGTAGAACTTAAAATCAATATAGTACTGCAGATTATTCCATTCCAATTTATTGTACATGCGAAAGTTATAACCAAGTAAAAAATCAGGACAGCATAAAACTTCAAACATCTTTACAGTGCAAACTCATATTTATATTATTGCCTACTTCATCAAGCGTTAAGTGCAATGCAATGTGTAGGAAAATGCAATCGTAGAAATCTACCTCCTTAATGGCATGCGATTCAGCACAACCAATGAGCCTCTCAACTTACTGGTCACGTGATCGGTTAAGGGGCTTACTGGTCGTGTTTTGTTGGATTGCACGTCATTGAAAAGTTCTTTTTCATTTGTCGAGCTGCTTTTGTGTAGCCTAGAGCTCAATCCCTCCAAGATGGGCAGATCATCATAAATATGAAGGTGTAATATCTCTTACCAGAGGTGGAGTAGAGGACACAAGGCTCGAGGTCCAGGCCAAAGACAAAAAAAATCTGAGGCCAAGGACAGACCCTTTCGAAGCCAAGGAGAGAAATGCTCGAGGTCAAGGCCAAGAACACAGGCGCAAGTGTCCTCAAAAAAAAAATCTTCAAAAATTTTTTTCAGGCGATCTCTAATAGAGCTGTCCTCGAGCCAAGGACTTGAAGCTTCGAGGACTCCATCTCTGTCTTTTATCAATTTCTTTATACTTCAAAAAGGACGAGTTTATTAGCATTACAAAATGTTGTTGTATTGCGCATATTTATTCTCCTGTCACCGGACAGCGTCAGACGCTAAATATTGGACGATCCGCACACTTATCATTACAATGATTACTTCGTGGTTGGAGGAATCCGCACCTGCTTCGGAATTTCCAGTAATCCAAAGTTCCGATGAATTTCTTCGAATTCTTGCTAAATTTGCTGCTAGTTCGAAGCCACCAAGCAGAGATAATCATTGCGAAACGTCTGATACAAAGGTGCAACAGCGTGGCCAAGGTACGGATTGAACCCAGTTTATGCAATTAAGGTCGTCGTAGAAACGACGCTTTACCCACTCGGCCACGCTGCCGACCAAAGGACGGACAAATTTGACCAAAACAGTTTTTGAATATTGTTGTAATTGCATATGTATCGTGTTACCGACAGCGTCAGTCGCTTACTTTTGGATGATCGTAACAATTTTAATTTCGATAAATACATCGCTTTTGGAGGAATCCGCATTTACTGCTTGTACTAAATATAAAATATTAATCATTTTTCGCATGAATAAGTTATGTAATCAATGTGCACCTACCTTGCCCAGCGCTTGGTCGCATAACTTCTGAATGGTTTACATTTTTATACTCGAGGCAAGTCAGCATGCTTTCACGAATATCAATGAACAACCGGCGTAGTTCACGAATTTCAGTTAGCGAGTCATCTTGACCTGAAATAATTAAAACTTTAGAGTTAAGCACTGTAGTTACATAACGTCACCGACAACTAAAGCACTAAGTAGTAACTAAGTAGCAGGGCATGGTATGGAATGGAAGACAATCTTTCATACCAATTCCATACTAAATTTCGAGCATGGTATTTACAGAAAAATGTATACTGATGTGGGTAGTATTAAACAATATTCTCACAGAAGTAGTCAACATGTATTACATACGTGTATTATTTTTTAACAAATCGCGGTACTTCGGTTGTGTGTAGGCCTATTGCACAAACAGTAATCATAGGTGGGCACAAATTCGTTAAAAGCGAAGCTAACTTTTTAAATCGTTGAAAAGTTATTTTGTGTTAACAGACTACATTAACTTACGTTAAGTTTCGTTAAAGTTTTTATCGTTGATTTTATGCACCATTTATTCATCGTACCAGTGCAAACAATTTCACTGGTAACACTTGTTGCGAACTAGCACAAGTTTTATAGAAGAAAAAGCGAAGGAGCGCTTTTTTGTGGCAAACAATAAGATGCAGCCTCTTAGGTCTATTAGTTATCGCTGTTCGCAACTTCCAAACATTTTCCGATCGCAGCTTTGTTAGTGCATACAAACCTATTTTTATCTTGAAATTAGATTAGACCGTAAAATGTAACGTTCAAAACACAAAGAGACCACCACAGCAATAAATTTTTCCTTACAATCAGCTCAACAGCGTTAATACGTGTTCTAGAAGTGCGTGAATAAAAAGAAATTCAAATTACACTAAAAGTTTGAAAGAATTAACGGATTTCATTAACTTCCGTTAATTAAAGCCGAAAATAACGAATTAACTTCAACGGAGGTATAAGTTTGCTAACGGACTAGTGGCAGAGGTGGGCACTTGAACCGCAATTATTTTTAAGCGGTTGCACTGACGCTTGCGCCGCAAGTATTTTAGCAATTTTGAGCGCAATCCAAATACGATTTTGAAAGTTTGTTTTTTAATTAAATGTGATTTAAGTAAACATGCTGACGAGTTACATAGGCGTAGCCAAAATTTTTGATTGAGGGGAAGGCCAAACCGCAAATCACACGCAATGACGTCATCAAAATTTTTCGAAAAGGGACTTTTTCCGGGACAAAGATACCGTAGAATGGAAGATCAGAAGCCGGGGCCTGGGTTGGCATGTAACCAGGGTTTTGCTAAACAAAAAGGATTGAACCCAAAGTTAAAAGATTTCCAAAAATGTCTAAATTGGGAGACGTGATGAGCAAACTAGTTTAATCCAAACATATCGCAGACGGAGGTCTGGGGGCCGCCGCTGGGCGATTTTTTGTCATGTTTTTGGAAAAAAAATAGATGTTTTAATACCCTTTGGATCACATTTTACACGTTTTTAGAGCCATTTAAAATGCCTAAATTTTTTAGAACTGAAAGCCAATTAAAACAATCAAACTGGTGAGTCTTCTTTTCACTTTTAAATCAAGTCCAAAACACGTTTTTAATCTTGAATTTGGGGGTTAAGTTTTGTAAATGACTTCGCCCAGGTGGGAGAAGCAAGGTACATTACCTCCTGCAATATTTTAGCAGTAATTAAGCAATCGAATATTTGCCTTGGAAATTTTTGTTTTGCCATGAATACGGATTACACATTTAAATTGAATGGCAAAATTTTGATTTGAGCGGGCCCACGCCACCTGGTCGTTAATATTAATATTAGTCTGTTGTACACGTATACTGTTGTACGCAAAAATGCTTGAAGAAACTGAAATTGAAAAAAAATTACGTTTTGTTGATGTTATTTTTGTCATTGGTGGCATTTCAATTGGGAGGGGGCGGTTTTGCCCACCCTGGCTACGTCTATGACGAGGTAAGTTCATAAAAGCTTCGTCATGGGAAATTTCATTCGTCTACTGCTTGCAATACTTCTATTGGACTTACAGCAGGAGTCTTCTTTCGCTGAAACGTTTCTCTCTAAAATATTTTTTGCCGATTTTCCTAAAACAAAAATTCCAATTGAGTAAGTTAAAAATGATTGCAAAATTAAATTTTTAACAGAAAAATATTTTGTGGTAGTCGTTTTAAAATTACGCTAGTCGTTTTTAAACAATCGTAAACTTGCTTTGGGCATTAACCACATTACTCGTAACAGTTCTTTTTTACCGTAATTCAAAAACAAAACGCAACAAAAACTATTAATTACAACTTTTTTGTAGTCCGGGAAAACTTGAAAGATATTACAAACAGGAGTGACAGCATTGGTAAAACTCTTTTAAGCAATACCGAGATTGTTCAATTTCTTTAAACAAAAATCAGGATGAGTTTTTAGCGTGCTTCATTAGTCAGAAAGTGATGCCAATTGCTCCAGAAGCACAAAATATGTATCGAAGCTTGTAAAGGATTTCCTTGACGAGCCATAGAAAAAAACAGTGACTCCGAAGTCGTTCGCTCACCACCACATGCAGACTTTTTTAGAGCAATTTTTAAACACCTCGGTTCCTCTAAGTGCGAGTGTTGAGAGTATTTTTTCGTTACGTAAAAATGTTCTCCGCCCAAAGAGGTTAAGCGATGCGCATTTTCAAATGCTTGTATTTTTTAAAGAAAATCAATACTATTTTGTGCGCTAATTTGTTTCAAATATTGGTTTTGTATCGTAACCTACTGAGGTTTGAGCGGTGAGTCAATTAGAATTATACATTTCAAAACGTCACACTTGCGCTTGCGGCGCAATTATTTTTATGGGTTTGCGAAAACGCTTGCGACGCAAGATTTTCAGAGTAGTTGCGCATGCGCTTGCGGCGCAACTTTTATGGCTTGTGCTGCCCACCTCTGACTAGTGGTTAACGAAGCTAACATTTTGCATTTTTGTCCACCTATGACAGTAAGTATTGCATCATAGTAGGCTAACTACATTGCAATTTGCAGCCTGGATGCTATAGCTGACGGCTTTGGCATGTTGTTTCATTTCGAGATTGACATTTTGCCAAGCCGTAAATTTTTTTTCTTCCATCGTCACAAAAATTGGTATTTTATCCCCGTTAGAGCTTATTTTTTTATTTTCAGTGCTTAAACGGGGTGAAGCATTCTAACCAATTGCAGTAGTTTGAATTAGCTAAAATTAAAATATAATTTCTGAATTTTTTTAGTCTCATTTTGAGGCTGTGGTAGCCAAGATCTGAGATATTCAAGAAATACAAAAAGATATGCTCCCTAAAAAGTGTTTAAAAACCCTGAATTTGTCTTTTCAGCCTGAACCTCGAGTGAAAAAGTGAGATTGAATAATATTTCCCCTTCCAGTAAAAGTACATGACCAATCCAAGTTTGGTAAACCCTTTCTTTTTCGGGAAATTGAGGCTGGAAGAGCAAACTTAGGGCAGAGATGGGCAAAGCGCAATGCATAAGCACAAAGCGCAACTTCCGCAATTGTGGAAGTTGCTTTACGCTTTAATTTTTTATTTTGAGACATTGCAGAAGTTGCGTTGCGAACTAATGTTTTTAAAATTTGTTGCAGATGAATTGCGCTGATCTTTTAATTTTCTTTTCGGTTGATAGCGCAAGTTTATACTTACCGTATTTGACGGCACAGAGGATACACAGGCACGTGAGACGCACCCCATTTTTGCAGGTCAGATTCACGAAAAATTTGAACTTTACCTACGCCTTACAAGACGCAGGGCGATTTTTTGAGCCAAAATTTGGGAAAAAAGTGCGTCCTACATGCCGTCAAATACGGTATCTAAATTTTATTTCATTTCAATTGTATTATTGTGAAATTACGATCTTCAGCAAATTACTTGTGTCTTTATTGTAAAAAATCGCAAAAATGCGAATTTAGCATTGTGTTTTGTAAATTTGGTAGCAGAAGCTAGGTTGTGCTTTGACTTGTTGCAAAAATCCGGTTTTACAATTGCGTAGTTGCGTTGCGCTTCAACTGAATTAAAAAGTTCGTTACGCTGCGCTTCAGGAAATAAAAAAATTAAATTGCCCATCTTGCGCTGCCCTTTTAGGGGTTGAAAAAGTTGTTGCACTGCGCTTTTGGGAACATGCTGTTCGCGCTCACCTCTGACTTAGCGTTACCAAAAACATTTTTGGGTGTATCTCTTTGTATTTGTTAAATATCTTTACAACCGCATCCCCAAAATTAGAATTTAAAATTTCAAAAATTATTCATAGTTCTTTTTGGTGTTAAAGCTCAGTATTTCTATTACGGTAAATTAATGTTCTTTAGCAGTTTAGTTGTGCCAAATTTTATAGATGGACTGAATGCAAACTTGTACGGTAATCATTTAGCCCTGTGCATACCAGACACCAGTCGTTGTATCTTCGTTACGTTACGCGCGCCTTTGCGAGTGCTTTGCTTACAACATTATGCGTTACTTCCAGTCTAAAAGTTCTTTGGTATAGAAGGGAATATGGAAGAAAATTTTAGTACGGAATAAAATGGAAGATTTTTGTAGGGAATGGACTAGAAGAAAATTGCCAGTATGGAATGTGGAAAATCATCTTCAAGTTTCTTCCATACCATGCCTGCTACGTAGACAACACTTGACTAAGAACGAATATTAATTACGTCATTCACAATTCAGTTGCTTACTGCAGCGTACTTCAACTCGGCAATATTCAAGAAACAGTCAATACGTCAATTTAAGAAGGGGAATTAATTTTATTATTTTCTAAACTTTATTAGAAGATTTATTTCATTATAAGATAACGAATTTATTTATTTTAGGAATCGTACGACTTTCCTTCACGATTCCTCATCGCATCGTAATATTTTTTTCTTGTACTCTTTGGTATGATGGATTTCGTTACACCGAGTGTGTTTTGTGATGATCAAATCAAATCTGTCATTATACTAGCTATGTAACGCCAAAGCGTGTAACGAGTTTGCGGGGCCCATCTCCGCATCATTGCGCCCTATCAACACAGCTTCTTTCGAAGAAATGTCGCAGTGGTGGCGAACCGTTGGTAACACTGTGTCCGGCCCGAGATTTGAACCTAAAACCTGCCGCTCCAGAGACGAATGCGGTACCGTTCGACCAACTAGTTAGGGTTTTAAGTCGGGCCGGGTTTGGGCCTAAAATTGACAAAAATTTTGGGCTTAGTTTGGGCCTAACAAGTACTTTTTGTCTTAAAGGCACAAAAAATAATCAAAATAACTTGGCAACTCTGCTAAATTTTTCAGACGAAACTTAACTTTCGTTTTTTTGAGGGCATGATTTGGGCTTCAAATTAGTTTCGGGTTTGGGCCTGAACTAGTCGGTCCGTTTACAACTCTGCAACTGGCCGATGTTTTGTGATGCTGACTAAACAAATAAAATTTTGTTCTGAATTCCACAAGGTGTAATCAACGAGGGAAAGAGATCAACATTTCAGGATAACACCAAATTTATATCGCACTAAAGGACTATCACGATAACATTTTGTTGTAACTTGGGTTGTTAATTGAATTTTTTCCGGAAGTAGTTTTTTTTATATAATAATCGCTATTTCCGGCTGAAATGAGGCGTTAATTTTATGTAAAACTTTGATTTTTATACATTTAAGTCTATGCCGAATAATAGGATCAATAAAGCATTTGATTGCTTTGTCATAACTAAGAATAAATTAAAAATTTTGATTGGAAAATTGACAATAACAATGCTGTACACTGGACGGCCATAAATCGTAGGACAGCAAAACGTCTTCATGTTAAAAAATAATTTTGATTTTCTTAGAAGCTCACACAGGTTGTTACAAGCTCTGTCTGCTTATAGGGCCACAGCTCAATGAAATGTTTTTCATGAAAGTTTCTTTTTAGAACCTAATTAAAAACACGTATTAACTTCCTGTAGAGATCATCAGTGTGTAGGCGGTTAGGTGTAGGACTTGGACACAACAGGTTCAAAAGTTTGATTCTTTATCATCAATGAGCCACCCAAAAATTTGCAAAGTGTAAGTACATAACTAGATGGGAGCTTGCTGAGAAGCAATCTCAGTCAACGACCGACGCATGTGGAACAATGAGATTCTCAAAAAAAAACTTTCGCTTTCCCGTTGAGAAATTAATTAGAAATATCTTTTGGGAAAAGAGCGTTTGGAATTTAAAACATTGCCAATATATACATTTAATTGAAAACATAATTACTGATCATAATAAAAATAAAAAAAAATCCTATCCAAGCTTAAGCCGTTGAAAGTATGCCAAAATACTTGTCTTTTAAACAACTGCTGATATCAAAAGAACTAACGCCCTAGCCTGAGCCTTTCAAGAAATGATTTTTTGAGGGTTTACGGGGCGGGTGGTACCCCAAAGTATGTCAAAATATTTGTCTGTTAAATATTTGATATCAAAAAAGCTGGCACCCATGGTTAAGCCGTTCAAAAAATAGATTTCGGGGGGTCCCGGAAGAGTACTTCCAAACCATGACAAAATATTTGCTTGCTAAATATCTACTATCAAAAAAAACTGGCACCCTTAGTTAAGCCGTTCAAAAAATTGATATTTGGGGGTCCCAGGGGGTGTGGCCCCCCCAAACCATGTCAAAATATTTGTCTGTTGAATATCTACTGTTATCAAAAAACTGGCACACTAGGTTAACCCGTTCAAAAAATTAAATTTTGGGGGGTTCATTTGGGGTAGTGTCCCAGGGGGAAGGGGTGGTATCCCCAAATTACGTCGAAAAATTTGCCTGTTAAATATCTACTGATATCACAAAAAACTGGCACCCTTGGATTAGCCGTTCAAAAAATTGATATTTGGGGGACTCCAGGGGATGTGGCACCTCCTAACTCAAAATATTTGTCTGTTGAATATCCACAGATACCAAAAACACTGCCACCGTAGGTTAAGCCCTTCAAAAGGTTGATTTTTGGGATTCTATTTGGGGGTCCCTATAGGGGGGGTGGTAACCCAAAATCATGTTAAAATATTTGTCTGTTAAATATCCACAAATATCAAAAAACACTGCCACCATAAGTTAAGGCGTTTAAAAAATTCATTTTTGTGGGGGTCCATTTAGGGTGGTAACCCCCAAATTATGTCAAAATATTTGTGTGTTAAATATCTACGTACAGTATATCAAAAAAACCGGCGCCCTAGCATTAGCCGTTCAAAAAATTGATTTTTTGGGACCCCATTTTGGGGGGTTCCCGGCGGAGTCGCCCCAAAACATTTCGGAGGACAAAATTGCGTTTGCAGCTCAACAGCTTATCGCAAAAATTAGAATTCAATGCTTTGTGGTTTAGGCAGAGCTGGGCGTTTAAAAAACACATCGTAAATTCCGCAACCCAAATTTATCTAGTTTAAAGCGCAAGCGCAAATTCCGCAACCAAAATTATTAAGCTTAAAGCACAAATGCGAATTTCGCAACCAAAATCTTAAAAGCTTAAAGCGCAATTGCAAATTCCGTAACGAAAATTCTAAACGTTTTAAAGCGCAAACACAAATTCCGCAACCAAAAATTGAAAATAGTACAGCGCAACTACGAATTGATTGCTTGAGAAGCGCACACAAATTTCGCTATTTAAAAAAAGTTTTTGAGAGCAAATTTTTGCATAATCGAAGTTTCAAAAGCGCGCTGCTGACAATGGTGTTAAGTATAAAAATATGAAAGTGCAAACATTGTACCATCTTCAGCTAAGCTGCACTGGAATAAACCAACTACATTGCATTTAGGCTTTATAACTAAAGGCACATATCTAAGACCGAAGAAAGAATTATATTTTTTGTTGAAAAAAAGCAATTAAACACTAAAACAAAAAAAATAATAAAATAAACAGCACTAAAAATAAATAAACACCAAAACAAAAAAAGCTCCACTCACTCACATTCAGAAATAATGCGTTATTCAATGAGAAAAATTGACTTTTTTAAACACTTTTCATTTTCACGAAGCAAAACAAACTTTTTAAAATTTTCTTTCGTCATAGACGATAGTTTCAATCGCATAATATCAGAACCAACAGCAAACAATCTCTCGACGGCGGCCGAAGTAGGAATACCAGTGTTGAATCTTTTGACTTTTTGCAACCACGCATCTCTTGTAGGCAGGAAAGCAGTCTTTGGTGATATTGTCGTTTGCTCTTCCGACCCTTTCATGTAATCTTTTTCCTGTTGTAGAGGCCAAGTTTTCGGCAACTACAGTAATTACAGTACAAAAAAAGTATTTCGTACTTATTGAGTGAGGTAGCTTAAACTAAATACAGGGTTCAAAATTAACGCCTGCCCGCTTGCCCGAGGCAAGCTAAAATCGCTTCGGGCAAGTTAGTTTTCAGCTTAACTTCCCCGACGGCAAGTTAACAAAATACAGCGTATTAGACAACTTCAAACAAAATTATTTAAAGACGCAATTTACCCTGTTTTGTTGCAATAAAGTAAAATTTGTACGTAGAGAAAGCTGTTCTTTGCTTTATTTTAGTAAGCACTTTGTAACTATCACAATTAATACATTGTCTAATAGTACGCACATTATTAATCGCAATTAACACGTCTTAATCGCACGCAGATTTTTCGATTCGTGGACGCGTTTAGCAGCTGTTTGGCACAAAATGTTCCGTTTTTTTTTCTAGAAAAGTTTTCCGGCGCTTACCTCGCTAACAGCTGTTTCAGATACCACAAGTATTACCCTGTGCTGCATGAAGATAACGTCAAGAATTTTGCAATTTTTTTGTTATGATTATTTTGAAGATCTTTTAGCTTTCTAGCTGGTGTAGTTTCCAAAATATTCGCTAATAAAAATACGTTTGCAACAAACCACAACGGTAATTAAAAATTATGATCGTTAAATATAAAATGAAATATTTACAATCAAAAAATCAATTTTTGCTGATGCATGATTGGAAAAAGTTACTAATTGCATCACATTATCTCAACGATCGCACACAAAAACTTGATTCTCGAAACTACGCGTATTTTGCAAATTCAGTGCTTTTTTCCAAGTTAACCTCAAAACTTAAGAGTAGGCCTACCTTTTTTTTCGGGCGAGTTGAAATTCTCTTGGGCAAGTAGATATTTGATAACATTTGCCCGACGGGCAAGTCGTCAAAGAAGTTAATTTCAATCCCTGATATAATATTAAAACATTAATCTTTGTCTTTCAGCCGTATACAACATGTAGTTTATCTGAAACACAGCTACTACCACTAGAGATGGGCATTTCAGAATAGTAGGCTATTTCAGAATTTTTCCGAGCACCTAAAACCGAATCCTAATCTGGCTTAAATTAACTTAATTTGCTGAAAAAGTGAACCCGTCAACCACCACCGATATTCAGAAATTTATTAAACGATTTGGTTAAATAAAGCAGCGCATTATTGCAGTGCATGACATTGAGTGCTTCTAAATGTTCACCACGTAGTTGCATTCTTAATTCGCTCACAGTCAAGCCTGCACTGGAGAAGCACCTCTCGGAAGAAGCTGATGGTGCAGAAATGCAAAGGTTGCTTCAAATAGGAAAGTTGAAAATTTGTCGACAACCATTTCATGTATCCATTTTAAAAGGTTAAAAAGTTTGAGTTTTGAAGAGCCCCGTTTGGGAAAACTTTTTTTCATATTTGCCCACCCTGAAAATTTCATGTATCCAGCGTGATTGGTTAAAAAGTTTGAATTATGGAGGGTCCGTTTGGCGCAAACCCCCAATGTGGCACCCCCAATTTTTGTTACGTGTAGTTTGTTTTTGATATCTACCCATTTAAAAAATCTGATTCATTTAGCTCAAATGGTTTAAAAGTTCGAAATTTTGGAGAAACCGATTAAGGGGGATCTCTTAACCTAGCACCCTTGATTTCTGTCACACACTAGTCCTCCTCGATATATTCAATCGCTCAAACTTGAAATACAGCACGTTTAGCGGTTTAAAAGTTAATAGCGCAGAAGAAAACAAAACAAGAAAAAAAAGTAGATAACGCAGAAGAAAATAAAACAAGAAAAAAAAGCTTTCTATCAGCAATCAGCATGTATCAACTATCTCGTGATCATGCTTTAAATCTGTAAAATCAAAATTTATCTATTTTTTGACAGAGACATGCAGATCAACATTTAAAAATTATTTTGTGATTGCGCATCTTGGAAAAAAATCACAATTAAAGCGCAACAAATATTAGATTTACCGATTCGCAAACGCAAATTGCGCAAGTGCTGAAAAAAAGGCATAGAGCGCGACGCAAATTGCGCAAGCACTGGAAAAAAAGGCATAGCGCACAACGCAAATTGCGCAAGAGCTGAAAAAAAGGCATAGTGCGCAACGCAAATTGCGCAATTTGCAAACTATTTTGCGCAACGCCCACCTCTGGGTTTAGAAGAAGAGCGTACAAGATTTAGGAAGAAAAAAAAAGGAAAAAATTTCAAAAGGAAAAAACCACGTGGCAGCCAAAAGTGGGTTGGTAGGGATGAAAGGGTATCTTAACACATATAACCGTGTAAAATATTTTTTGCCGTAATAAAGCCGTTTTTGAACGAGACCGCTTTTTACGCCAAACTTGCCGGGCGGTTTTCGGGCCCTAAAACCAAAGTCAGGGAAGTAATTGCCTCAAAATTTGGTACAAACATGCAATTCATTAATCTCAAACTGCTGTCAAAATTTCATGTAGCTAGACCAAACCGTTCTCGAGTTATAAGCAAAAGTCTGAAATCTCATACTCGTTAGTTTGAAAATGGCCGAGTAAAAACAAAGAAACACGCGACGCGAGCGTCGGTCGTTTCAATAGCTGTTTACATTAAAATATATCCCGAGTTAGCGTTAGATGTTTTTTTTTTTTCAATAAAAATGAAAAATGTGACACCAGAAAAGTTTCAAGATGAAAGTTTTTTGCCGTTGCCCCGCCACACTACCGTGTAATAACCAATAAGTCACACATTCTGTTCTTTCATGACACGCGCCAAGTAGGTTATATAGGCTTTATCTACCCAAGTGCCATCGTATAGCAAGCATTAAACCTAGAGTGAGACTTTCATTCAAACTAATCACTAACCAGCCAAACAACAACCAACTTTACTACGATTACAGGTATCATATCAGGCATCAAGTCATACGCAATCTCTTTTTTTTCTGATGATTTAAAGTAACTGAAGCAGATTCAGATTTAGCCCAGTATTTTTCTTGTATAAAATTCAGTCTATTTCAGTTATTCAGGTAAACAAGAGATGACACAAATTTTGTTAATTTGCTCAATTTATGGATCTTTCTGACAGAATTTTGTGAGCCTCGACTGTAACTAAAATGAGTTTCGTTTGTAAAATGGCAAAAATTTAATGAGCCTCGTTACTATCAAAATAATTTATTGACATTTTTATTGCTGTAAAGATACTGCTGCTTCTTCTAGACGTTCTAATATTATTTTTCACTGCTTTACAACCAATGTGATTATTTTGTCATATAATTTCAACATAACAGAAATGCCCTATTTGTTATGTGAAATACGTAAATCCCCATGTTTAAATAAACAACGAAAACAAATAGTTTTATATTGATTTATTGAGCGATTCACTCCAAAAATTTTCAGTTAGCGTAGACAGGCCATTTTAGCGCATACAACGACCGTTTAAGCCCTTTTTTAGATATATCTTTAGAACTTCGTGATAAGACTAAAATAAGACCAACGCTATAAGTCGTCGTAATTTTGGTTTTATCACGATATTTCAAAAGAAAATTAATAATTTCTTCAAAAGAAAATCAAATACTGAAGCAGAACTTAGACAAACGAAAAAATATCCGTTTTGTCCTGAAGCGGTTCGGTCTACTTTTTGTAGTTGCACAAACAAAAGATAGTCAGGTTACAAGATAATTATAGAGGCAGATTAAAATTAAATTAAAAAGATTAAAAATGAACAGATACGTTTCATTTGCTTATATGCATACAACACATAAAATTGTCATAGATATATCTCAAGAAACAATAAACTTAAAAGTTTGCTGGTTAAACAGCTTTCTGAGAATCTTGACTAGTTTCAGAAGCGCATAAAATAAAAACAGCAAAAAGATGAGACAACGGGATGTTGCAATGAATTTGCATGATATGCAGTGTTGCAGAAGAGAAAAAAAAACATATATTCAAGAAGTTTCGTGGCAGCAAAGCAAAGGCATACTTGTCTGCAGTGTTACTACAGTATTATGCCTTTAGCATAATTCGATTTTGAAAATTACTGTATTATTGAAAAATTGAAGCGACTAATCTGATTTAATGGGTTTAAAATACTTTTTACGTCCGATCAACATTGTACATAAAATCGTGAGCGTACCAGCGCATGCTCATTTTATTTTAACCAACTGGCAGCTCGTACACTGGTAAAGCGGTATGCCGGGGATACCAAATTTCTCTTAATAATGAACTAAAAATATGCTTACGGCTGTATACGCTCACGATTTTAAGTACAGTGTAAACACTGCTGGACCTAAGATTTGGAGAGAGTCGCAGCTTTCTGCTTAAACATGTTTATGGAACAGGACAAAATTTGATCCCTTTATTTTCAGTTCTATGCTTTTCCTGAAGTTCTTCTACTTTTTACGTCAGGTCATTTTCCAAACGCTTATGTTTCCACTCGAGGCTTGAAAGATAGCAAATTTTGAATGTTCTACTATTATTTAACGGATTTTTGTTTTGTTAGCAAAACAATTTAGTCACAGTTGGTCCCATTGTTTATGCAGAGAGTTGAAAGATACTAACAGTAAAGTTAAAGCCGAGCTGCTCTAAAGAAAGTGTAACGGTCAATTTAAGAATGAAATATATACCTGAAAATTCATAACGGAAGTATAGTAGTAGTAATTTATTTTTCATAACAAAGGTTTAACGCACAAGTCAGAAGTAACATTTGAAACACATAGAGCACCGAATAACCCTAAGGTATGAAACTTAACGATTCTTGAGTTACCAGGATTGCTTCGAATTTTGAATTGCTTTGAATTTTCAAATGCGAGTTAAGCAAAGCTCAAGTCCAGGGCAGTGCTTTAGAAAAATTGTCCCTTGTTTAATTGCTAGATGCAAATTTGGCTAGTTTCATGGTCGGTTAATTGAAGGGCATGCATGCTGTTTAAAAGTTTTGTTTGAGGAGCTAGATTTCTGCTATCCTTTTCACTTAATTGTTGGATTACCTGTGTTTTGATCTCTTAAAACAGGCAAATCACCATAAATTTAAGGGGTTTCGTGCCCCTTTTTTACGAAATTTTGATTGGCAATAGAAATTCCCAGTAGGTATAAACATTTTTAGATAAGAATTATGCTTTTGGAATAATTTCAAACAATTATTAATCATTATATATTAAGATGAAAACAAACATTAAACTTTTTTATGTTGAGTGCTTCTATACCGGAAGTAATATTTCAAGAAACGAAACAAAGTTGACGCAGTAATCACTTAACACTTTTTTCTCTTTTTTGGGGAATATTTTTACATACCAATCATGCTTTTTTACGCAATTTTAATGCTTTCAAGCAGTTTTACTACTTTTTCATGGGTTGCCAATCAGAAACAAATCTCAAAAGGTTGCTTAACTCTCAGTAAGTGTTTTGCGGCAGTGTTGTGGTAAATACAAAATAAAACGTCAGATTGTAGTTTAGCTACTTTGTAAGTAAATGTAAGTCAGCTTTCCAAAAATGAATCTTTTGCCACAAAATTGTCAAAACGGCAACATTGAAGTAAAAAGAAAAATTTTAATTTTAAACCATAATATCTCGAAAACGATAAGACGTAGAAAGTTAAAATTTGGTGAGAATTCATGTTGGGCTTTTACCTATCGGCTGGTCAACCGTGAAAAACTTGACTTGAATACCCTCTTTAATTTGCATTGTCGTATTAATACTAATATAGAACTATCGTTTTGTATACGTGCTGTAAAGATTGTCATATATCTTAAAATAACTGCTTCAACTAAAGTGTCAATAAACACATACAAACTTCCAAAGATGAATAAATTTCTTACATAAAAGCGCATTGAAGTATTGTATAAAAAAATTAAGAAAAAGATTGTTGGCAGATATTAGGAGTTACTTTAATAGCATGTAATAATCGTGCTTTCCCATTTGAGATTATTTAACTTGCAACAAGGTTCGAAACAAAACTTTTGCTGAAATTGAAAAAAGGGTTGTTTTTAAATCCGAGCAAATAGTCTAAAAACGCGAAAAAAAATAGTTGAAGCCAGTTGCCACCTCCCAGGAGCCGGCAACCCCCCCAAAATCTGCCACGCGGGGTAAAATGCCCCCCAAATCACGTAACTTTGTAACCGCTAGTCGTATAGACCTGTTTGATAGCTCAAAATTTGCAGAATTATCATGCTTCTATGTGAACTAACAGGAAGCTTTTGTCTAGTTCAATCAGAAAAAAAGTTATAACCAATAAACTACACTTTATGTTGGTTTAGTGCTACACGATATACGCAAAACCTGGCATTAACACCGCATATACAGAATAACAAAACGAAAGCTTGCATTGCTTGTCTTCGCAGTACCAATACTCATTCTTACTGTAAGCACCAAAAAACTTTTAAGTGTAAACAATCGCCAATATTACAGTAATTAGCAATATTATCAACACGAAGTTAACAAAAACATTTCAAAAATTGCATTTTTGTGTCAAATTTTTTCATGAGTTTACAAGATTTAATTTTTTGACAAATAATTCCGTCCTTTTATTAACTTCAGCATCTTGGGCGGACGCCACCGTTACCAACTTGACATGTCATTTGATAGTTTGATTGTGGCAAGAGCGGTTTAAAACCAAGGAATTCGTTCGGCAGTCTTCAACTTTGGCATCAAATTTCATCTGATGCCAAAGATTCAGTTTGCGAAGTATAACCAGCAGCAGACGAAAGAATAATTTCACTTTGATACTTAAATGAGTATGTAGCATTAAGCTGTGATTCCGAACGTCGTATTAACTTCTTGTCAGATATAGTCAGAGGTAAAGCTATATCCAAACATTTTCCAATACGCCGATCCTTCTGATCTTCATAAAACGCAGTCTTCATCAGTCATTCACAACTTCTGCTCTTTCTCCAAACGTTTTCATTTCTCATCGTCATTGAAAAGCACATCAAACAGCCCATCTACATCAGAAAAGAACTCTTCTGCCTTTTCTAAGAAGGATTCTCCACGTTTTTTCTTCGGCCACCGATTAAGTTTGCTGAAGACTACCACCAATGCTTGCACTTTTTTAGATATGGTAAAGTGATTTAGAGGATAGACATTACCCCATATCCATATGTCATATATTTATTTGGCAACATCATTCGCAGCATCAGGAGTTCTGGAGTTTTCAAATTGAATGCTTCTCTCTAACACTTGACGTTTTGTGGGAAGTATACCAGATGGAAAGCCTTTACTTCCAATGAAAGTATATCCAATGTGCAACACTCTAATCTTACTTGCACTGCGTTTGGTTTTCATTGTTGAAATACAGCATGTAAACAACAGATAATGATTTATTGAGAACAATGTACTGAGAAAATTAGTAATAACGTTTTCCAAGACGCCGATCTACGCTCATGTTCATACCTGTACTCCTAGTTATACTGACGAGGAATAAAAGACGAAAGTCGATTCCGAAACAGTATGTCTTAGGCTGTTAATCAAAGATTTGATTGTGCCTATAAGACTCTGTATACTGTCTATATAGCTTATTAGGTAGTGATTTGTTTTACAAAATAATATTTACATATCTGAAAAAATGCTGTGCATTCAAAAATCAGAACCACAACATAAAAAACCTCTACAATTTGTTTCACTCCTAAATGAGGGTCATTAGGAGGTAGGTCTGAAAGATACACAATGGTAGTTAAAAAGTTTCGTTTATAGTTTGAAGGCTGGGTGCCCGAACGCTAAGCTGCTTTAACCTGAAGATGGACCTGTTCTAATCTAAAATCTGAAGATCTAACTCATATGATAACTGTTGTTTACCTGGATGACGGTGAGTTGCTAGTACAGGCTACAGATACAAATATAACCAGTGTTGCGAGGTAAGTTTTTTTGTCTAGTGATAGTATCCAGCTAGGCTGTTGAAAACTAATTTTTAAAGGTAGCCTACAACAGTTTTAATGCTAAGGCTTTCAATTTTTAGGTTAGTTTTCGATATCCAGCTTTCAAATTATAACTTCTTAATTATCGTTGTTTACCTTTTAGATCCGCCCCCTGACGATCCTCATTTCGGGGTAAAACAAATTGTAAAGATTTTTTAGGTTGTGCTTCTGATTTCTAAATACATAGTAAGATACTCGTAGCTATGGGTTCTACTCATTGAGCACCCTGTGAGTAGTGTTGATGCAACTTCTGCAGAGTGCATCTGAAAAAGTAAGCATATTTCTAATCAGTAGTACAATTTCCTACGGTGTCGTAAGCCTAAACAACTTTGTCTTACTTCACAGAAAAACATGATGATTTTGCGAATTTTGAGCTATCAAACAGGTCTTTACGACCAGCGGTTACAAAGTTACACTATTTGGGACACATTTTACCCCTACGAGACAGATTTGGGGGGTTGCCGGCCCTAAGAGGTGGCAACTGACTCCAACCAATTTTTTTCGCGTTTTTAGGCTATTTGCCAGGATTTACACTTTACACTTTTTTCAATTTCAAAAAATTTTTTTTACTCCACCTTACTAATCAGCCAGACAAAGTTACAATCATGAAAAGGTTTTGCAGTTCATTTATTTTCTTTACATCTTGACTGTGAGTTTTGTGTCTATACTGTACAAAATGTACATTTCTTTGGAACACTTTGTTTTAATTTTGCATAAACTTTTGCATAGAAAGTAGCAGACTGAGAAAATCTAAAAGCTACTTTTTTAACTTTAACTTGGTGAGGAGGCAGTAGACTTAGATGACTTTTCGGTCTTTCGCTGTCTCCTCACCAAGTGACTAAATATCGCTTTGAATTTACAAGTTTGTGTGTTGGTTTTGAAGGAATTGCATGTTTCAATGCTTTGCTGATAGACCTAGAGGAAGTTGAAGTTTTTTCTTGTGAGATGACGTCACTAGGTAAATAAATATATATATAATTTGGTGGGTGCCTCATGACAAATATTTGCCTGCAAAATTTTTAATTTTTTATGGAAATCTATTGTTGTAAGTGGACTGCACCCCAAGAAAAAATATTTTTGGCAAAGGCTAAACTTTCCAAAACTATCTCTGTAAACCGGTAACGATGAGGGCAGACGCTCGATTTGATCATCACTTATACCAAAATTAGTATTATAACAAAGACCAATTTCTACGGTATATTAGCCATAACTCTCAATTTCATGTTTTAAAGAAATACTACTCCAAATCAGTTTTATTGAAGAAATGAAAACTACTTTATAAAGATGCCCTCAACTTTTTCCCACAATTCATTCCCCTTATCCGCGAAAATACGATTAAATCCGTTTGACTCCGTTCCATTGGCAACCCTACATTTTACAATTTTGTAACGTCACAAAAGACTGATTTTGTAAAATTTCTCACAAACTTTAGGCTGTTGCTTATATTTTTAGCAGCCTTGACACAACACCAGTCTGGCCTTCCAGTCCTATTCCTGCCAATTCTTTTTCACTAAACTAAGTTAGCAGATATACTGTTGGCTAATCTCAAACCTGTATTCAGAAACTTGCGCTATAATACAGTACTGTTTAGGCAAAATCTAACACCCATAACTTACAAAATGGAATAGCAGTGAGTAGCCTAACCGAATCAGAAAACTTGGCAATTACTATTGGTACTTGCAGACCATCTACAGTAGGCCTTCTGAGATGTTACAAAATGGCGAAATGCAGAGTTGCCAATGGTAGGGAGTCACACGAATTAAATCGTATTTTCGCGAATAAAGTGAACTGTGAAAAAAGATTTGGGGTACCACTTTATTACCTCAAGAAGTTCTTATTCAATAAAACCGATTTCGAGCAGAACACAAACATTCAGACGCATTGGGTTGATGTTCCATTAGCAGTTTAGATAGCGCAATTAAATAAATAACGTCGCAGCAAAAAGAGGAATAAAAAATCGTTAAGCAGTACAAATAAATGTTCGGCAAAGAGCTTGAGCCACACTGCAGAAACAGACAAAATTTTTGAAGCATATATCGTTTTTTAATCACGAATTTACGACCTTGCTTTTAATTCTAAGGTAAATATTCGACTAAAAGCTTGATATCATCAGCCATATTGCAGCAACAGACAAAATTTTTAAAGCAAATATCATTTTTTATTTAACGCATTTACGACCTTGCTTTTCTAAAGTTTTTAGATAATAATCGGAATCTCTTTTTTGTTGCAAATTCTAAATTAAATCTTTGGCAAAGAGCTTGATTTAATCAGCCATATCGCAGCAACCGACAAAATTTTTGAAGCAAATAATGTTGTTCAACCAATTTACGACCTTGCGTTTCTGAAGCTCTTTAGCTACTCACCGGAATTCCTCTTTTGTTGCTAGTTCTAAAGTAAATATTTGACAAAACCCTTGATTTAATCAGTCCTATTTCAGAAACAGGCAATATTTTGATAATAAATTAATCGTGATGTTTTGACGTTTGCAGGCCAGAGTTTTAATGTTTAATCGTTTTGTGTGCTTCTGACCTTACGGCTACCAGCGAGGTAGCCTAGAGAAGAGCCACCAGAACGGCGACTACTTAAAACAAGCAATTCGAAAAAGTTATCCTCCCAGAGAATTACCGGTCCACTGCTCTACCACTTGAGCTAGAGAGGACGTCTTCTCGCATGCTTAAGTTTGGCTATTTCAACCCAGTAAGTTGCTTTTACTAAGATGTGGATAATAATTTAATTGTGATGTTCTGACGTTTACAAATGTCAACAAACGTACTGACCAGCAAACGGCAAAACATCACAATTAAATTATTATCAATATCTTAGTAAAAGTTGCTGGGTTTACGATAGCCAAAATTAAGCATGCGAAGAGACGTCCTCTCTAGCTCAAGTGGTAGAGCAGTGGACCGGTAATCCAAAGGCTGCTGGTTCTAATCATTTGGAAAGATAACTTTTTTGCATTGCTTGTTTTAAGCAGTCGCCGCTCTGATGGCTCTTCTCTATGCTTCCTCGCTGGTAGCCTTTAGGCCGAAGCACAAAAAGCGATTAAACAAATAGCCTACAATATTTTATTGCAGTAACGATGCTGCAATATAGTTGATAAATTTAGCTTTTTGTCGAAGACTTACTTCAGAATAAAGAACAAAAGAGGAATTCCGTTGAATATCTTGAGACTTTAAAAAAGCAAACTCGTAAATTCGTAACATAAAAAATGACATTTGCTTCAAAATTTTTGTCTGTTGCTGCAATATAACTCATTACAAATAACCTGGTAAAATTTTTTTGAAAACTTAACTTAAACGACAAGATTTGATTTGTACTCTGCAAGCTTAATTTGTGTGGTTAATGTGTTTCCAATTCCTTCAGCTCAGGCTTCAAGGCAATTTTATGTGCTATTCAAATAATTTCAAATACGGAGTATTCAGAGAGTTGTAAATTTTTTTCGCGGTAAGGGTGTGCCAGGTTTTTGCAATGTTAACGGAAAATGTAATGTAATATACAAAAAGAAAGTGATATTCATCATTAACATAACAAGGTTCATCACTTTCAACAACAGGCAGTAGTTGACAAAAAATTATAATAACCCTATTACAATACCTAGTCTCTTAGTTTAGCGTTGTGGCAATTGGTCCCATCGTCTTTTATAGACATTGTCTTAGCAGGTATGCGTTGATGATGCGCTTTGCATTTCATTCGACTGGGTCTTTCCTTTCTCCATTTCTATTTTCGCTTTTGGTTGGTTAACTTGATGGGTCTGCACAGGGTCCAAGTTAATTTTTTTTCAATAGTTGTTTTTTTTTCGTTGCCAGGATTGCTTCGAATTTTGATTCTGGATTACCAGTAGTTTGGTTTATGGGAAAACTGCCTGATTTACTTATTAGGTTCAAATTCGCCTAGTCCCACGGTCGTTTGGGTGGGTAGCCTGCTGGTTAAGCTTTGTTGCATGTTGTTGAGGGGTAGATTTCTACTTTCGTTTTCGTTTGCGTACAACCAGATCAGCAGTAGGGGAAAATAAATGTTTTTGCTAGTGGTTCCCCAGGCTGCGATTGGCCCCTCTATATATATAGAATTCAACACTTTTCTTTCATCACATCATTTAGTTATCGCGAAAGCTGGCAATCCTACCCTAATCCAAACTCTAAATCAAGTTTAGAAAAAGAATTAAATAACACGACGAAAATTGAATACAGAAAATTGCCAAATACGCCACATACGCGACGCGGTCAATTTCTCAAAATAGTGCATTTAATGCATACGAAGCTGAATGAGACTAGATTAAAACTATAACAAAACCTAAAATGTGCTTCGGCTCTTTCTCGTGACTTAATTTGTCCCTGCCAAAAATAGCACAAAAAAAAAAAGATCAACTTTGCGTCTTGCTTTGAGTGAAAGCCTACTAACGTGTTGAAATTGTGATAAAAATCAGCAAACGCTTATGAGCCAGAGCAAAGTTTGATTAAAGGCGCAACCAAAATGATGCCGGGTATCTATAGCAAGTATTGGCAATTTTGTATATGAATAAATTCTGGGGTAATCATTTTTACTGACAAGCCCAACACAAAATCAGATTTTGACTACATATTCTGCTTTTAAACTAATCGCCACAGGCATTAGACTGCTTAATTAATAATTAATAACAAATATCGGGCGTTTTCGGCGTCTCGCATTGCGCCCTCATCAGGATCTAAATCCAGTAAAAATATTTTCATAACTTACGCTATAACAACCATATACAATAGTATAATAACAGGAAATATTAGTTCCACGCTTAAAAAACAAAATCAAAACCACGCTCTTCTATCGACTGAAAACTTCAAAGCGGTGAAATTATTTGCGCCACAACAGCGAAGTAACAAAACAGGCAAAACCAGCGAATAGTGATTTTTCCAGATTTTGCCAGTAGATCAGTGAACGGAATAATTAATTCAACAAAAATCCAATCTAGTAAACACTTTTTGAGAAAGAAGCTCCGTTTGAACACATTTGTTTGTATAGCTTAGGGTTTTGTTTGTATTTATTATTACAGCTTCATGAATTTTGGCTTCGTAAGCCGAGATGCATTTAGGAATTAGGAATTGTAGCAGAGAATATTTCTTCGAATAGCTTTCCAGTGCACAAACGTTGCGAGGAGGTATTTATGTAGATGTCACGTTCACATATCGTGAACATTTAGATTGATACACGACATCTGGCAGGCAGAGATGAAAGGGTTGGATTCTTCAATTAAAAATACTGTAGTGTCCAACTTTGTAATAATTATAATTATATTTCATTCAACAAGTTACCTTGGTCAGAAGATAGCGAAGAGACCTTTCGGCCTTCGAGTCAAGCTGCCACCTGCCCACTTGTCTGCCACACACGGTGAAGGCTTCACACTGTCCGTTTAATTACCGAACGTTAAGTAGGGACGCCGTGGAAACCAATTTTTATAGTCTTTGGTTTCACCCGCTTTCCTGCTGGTATACATTGTAGGTGGTATAAACTGACATAATTTTAATTTGTAGTTTGTTTCTCATTAGTTCAATAATGTTTCTGAAAAATTACTTTGATGCTTGTATGAGATGGGCACTTTGAGTTTTAGTTTGGGATTTTGTGGCTCACCCAGTTCGATTGTTTTCGTTTGCAACAGCTATTGTTCCATTGTGTGGATGTTGTGTATCAATGTAAATGTTCACGAGATGTGAACGTTACCTACATAGGTATAAAGGTACCTCCTTGCGACGTCTGACGCTTTCGGGTGACAGAAGAATACATACGCCAAAAACAAAACAAAATTACGCATAATTAGTAATTGTACAAGATCAGTTAAAAAAAATAGGCACCTCCTTGCAATATTTGTGCACTAGAGTAAAAGAGCAACTAAGTTCTTCAAAATCCACAAAAAGTGCCATAAGAAACATATTTTCGACTGCGATTCGCGTAGCAAAATTTGTAAATAAAATTTCTAATGTTTCATAATTCTTAAATGCAACTCGGCTAACGAAGCAAAAACTCATGAGACTTTAATAGAGATTTGGTCAGGTCGAGCAATCTCGCTGGGTACGAAAGTTACCACAAGTGATAATAATTTTTGTGCAGGCTTTAACATTCTGTCTTTCAGCCAACCAGTATACTCTCTGTTCGCTGCTGATAAAGGGACAAACCCCGAAACGGTAGGCCGTACATAGATTGACAATATATATGTATATAAATACATGTAAAAAATTAAACCAAAAACACTTGCAATTGACCTTCAATTTTGCTAGTGTTTACTATTACGAGATTGGCTTTCAGGCGAATTAATTATCAAGATCA
The DNA here is from genome assembly GCA_963965965.1 of Trididemnum nubilum. Taxonomy (NCBI): domain Eukaryota; kingdom Metazoa; phylum Chordata; class Ascidiacea; order Aplousobranchia; family Didemnidae; genus Trididemnum; species Trididemnum nubilum. The sequence continues at coordinate 15,528,881 of OZ014489.1, read as the reverse complement.
CTTATTGCTATTTTCCGTTGTTCTGATACATGGGAAAATCTAGAAATCCACTATTCACTGGTTTTGCTTTTTTGTGGCATTAATGTTGTTACAATTAATTTACTGCAGTAAATTTTTTAATAGACAGAATACTATGTTTTTGACGTTTTTTAAGCACGAAACAAATTTTGTAAATGATTATTTTATTGTGAATAGTGTGGCATAAGTTTTGAAAATATTAATATTGCATTATAGATTTTGATGAGGGCGCAATGTAAGACGCCGAAAAAGTTCAATATTTATTAATAATTCCTAAATCAGGAATTGAATGCTCTAATCATGTGGTGCTGCTAGCACTAGCTTCGTTATGGTATTCGAAAAGTACCTCTCTACAGCGACGGCAATTGATAGATAGAATTGTTATTTGATAGCAAAACTAAAATTTTTGGATCGAACTTCTGATATTCTCATCCCCAACGTGAGAATTTTTGCATGAAAACGACCAGTCATACGCAAGAAACCAAAAACAGCATGTAAACATGCTTATGATTTCACAATGAGTGAGAGAAGCGCTGATGAAAATATTGTGAATAATGAAATTCTAGCAATTAACCTTGATTCCTTAGAAGATAAGCTTGCACAGAAATTGAAATTGATTTGTGATGAGCATGGCAGAGAATTGGATATCCAAAAATCTGCTCAAATACTGCACGAACTTGCAAAAATCTACCAAAAACGCAGCCCAGACTTGTTTTCCTTGATCAAAAGTGCAGCGCTCTACAATGCTGCAATCGCTAGGAATCCTGAAAATGCGAACGAAATTGAAAACGATCTAAAGCAACTTTGCAAACACATTTTGTCTCAAGCAAATGCAAACCAACAAAATGCTGATTTGGTTGCAAAAGCTAAACAAATCAAACGCGACATAGAAAAAATGAGAACAGAAGTTGACCTGCGGTTGCAAGCAATAAAACAAATCCCTGATATTGCAGAACAAAACCATTTGAAGTTGCATGAAGCAAACAAAATTGGTGACGTGCGACAGTTACAAAATGACATCACAGACAACTACATTCACATCATGGCTGATATCGCTGCGTATTGTGATGACGTCATGGGCGAATCATCATTGCGATTTGCATTGGTTGGAATGGGATCGTTAGCCAGGAAGGAAGTAACACCATATTCCGATTTCGAAAACATTATTTTGCTGCAAAATTCTTCAACTCTTGACAAAGACTGCCCTGAGGATGCCATCAATCATTTTCGTTGGTATTCTGTCATATTTCAAGTAATTCTAATCAATTTGCAAGAAACTATTATCCCCAGCGTCGCAATCTTCTCTTTGAACGATGAAACATCAAAACTTGGAAACTGGTTTTATGACAGTTTCACTACTCGTGGGATTTCCTTTGATGGAATGATGCCTCATGCTTGCAAATTTCCACTTGGCAGACAAAACCCAACTAAAGATAAACCTTGGAAAACTGAATTGATCAAACCTGTTGATGAAATGCTGAAATATTTGAGCAGTGAAGAAAATTTGAAAAACAGCTATCATTTGAGCGACATCCTGACGAAAACCTGTTTCATTTACAAAGACAGAGACGTGTTCACTGAATTCCAAAATGGAGTTTTTCAAAAACTGGAAAGTGACGTAAACGACATATGTGCATTGGAAGCTATTAAAAAGCAAGTGGCCGACGATCTTGGAAACTTTGCAATGAGACCTGTTATTTTGAAACTGAAATCTAAAACGAAATTGAATGTAAAGCAAGTAGTGTATCGAAGCACAACTTTGTTTGTATCAGCATTGGGAAGAATCTGCAATATTCATGCGGCGTCATGTTTTGACGTTGTCGAAGAACTTGCTAAAAAGAATATCATTAGTGAATATGCTGAGCATAAAATTATGTATGCTGTGGCCCTGGCATGCGAAATTAGACTGAGATGGTATTCAGAGCACAAAAAGCAAAACGACATGATCAGTAACGACCTTGATCATGAAGTTAACCCATTGACTAAGCTTCTCAAAATAGTTGGAAAGTCGAGTACAATAAGCTACTTCCAAATTGCGTATGCGTTGCAATGCGACATCTCAAAACGATTGAACTTGTCAAAAAATCATTTTTACACCAATCCAAGTTTGCTCAACTCCAATTTGGGACATTGCTTTGACGATGAAGAGCACTTGTTCAAATTTCTTTTACAACAGGAAAACGCTGGTTTGTCTCATGAAAGGTTCTACAACTTTGATGATTGTTTGAAAACAATCGAGACACAACTCACTTTTCCATCAATACATATAAAACAAATCAACTGCGCAAACGAAATTAAACACCTGGGAATCAAATTGCTCAACATGGGATTTTACGACGATGCTTTGGAATGCTTTCAAATTTTTGAAGCAAGGTCTCATGCATTAGTTACGTCTGAAAACTTCTGCAAGTCTTCAGAACAAACAATATCCTACGACGAAAACGGTTTTTTTCTCACAGGGTACACCCTCTACCATATGGGTGAACACGACAAAGCATTGAAATGTTTCCAAATGGCTTTGCGTGTATTTGCAGGTAATCACATGGAAAAAGATTCGGACCAAAAACATCAAAACGCAGTTGCCTATCGTCAAATGGGCTGCTGCTGTATCTTCATGGGAAAAACCAACAAAGCCATGACGTACCTGGAAAAATCGTTGCAAATTCAACAGACGACAGAAAATAATGATAAGGAACTTGTTCTTACCTTGTATTGGATGGGGCATTGCTTGCTAGAAATGCACGAGGATGATGAAGCCTTGTACTACCTGATGAAAGGACTGCATATCCAAGAAAAATTGATGGACATCCACAATGAAAATCTACACTTGAAGAACCAACTCTTGTATTGTATTGGGCACTGTTTTTTTAATTTGAATAACATGGATGATGCAATAGAATTTTGGCAAATGTCATTAAACGTCAAAAAACAGATAGTGTCCAATGACATTTCTACCGCTAGCACACTGTACTGGATTGGACGTTGCTTTGTCAAACGAAACGAACCAAATACAGCAATAAATTACTTGAAAAGAACACTAGAAATCAAGAAAAGAATATCACTTGACATTAGCTCCGACAATGGTGTTGCTGTTACATTGTACTGGATTGGTCACGGTTACAGGAAATTGAAAGAACTTAGTGAAGCAATAAATTGCTTCCAAAACTCTCTCAAGATTTTCAGCAAAATATCATCAGACCTAAGCACAGATGCTAGCGTTGCAGCAGCAATGTACAATATCGGTCGATGCTTGAAAGATAAAAACAAACCTGACGAAGCAATTCCTCACTTAAAAACATCACTGGAAATTAAAGAAAACATAGCCACGAACAAAGACATTGCCGACACATTGCACACAATCGGTATTTGCTTTTTGGATCTGAATAAACCTAACGAAGCAATGCCCATATTTGAACGATCACTTTTCATTAGACAGCAAATGTCAAACAATATCAAAACTAAAAAAAGCATTGCCTCTTCACTGTACTGGATAAGCTGTTGTTTGCAATACTTGGGTAGGACAGACGCAAGTGAAACACACAAGGTTTATTCCTTGGAGATCACAAAATTCCTTGTTATTCCAAAACTTACTTGAATACAAGTTTTTTGTTATATATCTCATTTACACAGAACTTTTGTAATAAGTTACCTGTTTTGGTTATTTTAAACATTTTTCGAACTTGTTTATTGAGAAAACGACTACACAACAGTCATTAAAAACAATGACCTACACCTATATTGACTGTTTTAAACGCAGTTTGCAGATATATGGCAAAACATCTATTTAGCAAACGACAAAATCGCCTGTTACAGTCTTGCAACAACATCATGTGAAAAGAAATAACTATTGGAAACTGCTTTGCCATACACGCAATGTCTATGATCTTAGATCAATTGACACAATTTCATTTTCGTAGTACTTAAGCTAGTTTGAAATTTCATATGCTATCTGAATAACTTATACGTTAAAAATCATTGCATAAACAGGGTTGCCACAGAAACTGCAAAATCAAATTCCAGGACTTTCTAGGACTTTTTTAGGTCACTTTCCAGGACTGTTTAAGGTTTTTTTGAAGGACTTAAAATGCAGTTTTGACTATTACTCTTTCATGCACCTACTTTTTTGTACTTGTGATTGACGAAAAATTTTGATGTAACGCATCTACATTCCTAGTATTGACTACTAGCTAGGTGCAAAACCAGAAATTTGCAATGGGAGGGCTGTGCTTTTGGGTATGGTGGCGGAGCCCGGTCACAGGAAGCCATTGGGGGTCTGGGGGCAAAGCCCCAGCGCTCGAAAATTTTGCAATAAAAACTTAATTTTAGGCATAGTTTGGTGAACATTATTGCTTTTAAAACGTGGCATAGAAATTAGCACTGCAAAAACGTGACTAACTGGTTGCATAAATGGGCTAACAGAAGCGGGTGATAGCTAGAGCTCGACCGGTATGACATTTTCAGGCCGATAGTGATATATTAACTTATTAACTACCAAATTTTGTCACTATTTTCAATTAACTTGACACTAAAAGCTTCACTAATCCTCCTCCACAGAAAGACTTTTCAAACACAAGTCATACTAAGCAAATAAAATGCAAGAGTGCTCGTGCTTGCTCTTAAAAAATAAACTGTTTAGGGTAATTGCGCTAAGCCAATATTCCATCGGCGGTAGAGAGCCGATACAATATACCGGCTTGGCCCTGAGATCGGCTAATATATATCGGCTTACCAATATATCGGTTGAGCTCTAGTGATGGGTAATGGTAAAACTTCAGCCCTAGCTTTATTTCCAGCCAGTAAACCATAAAATCCTATCACTTGAAAAAGACAGAGCTTATTTGCACGCCAGCGTACATACAAAAACAAAAACGAAAAAAAACAAAAACAAAACGCTATCGTAGCCCTAACTCCAACTTAAAACTTAACCCAAACTGTAACCACAGCTCTGACCCTAACGTTAATCCTGGCCCAAACTCAAAATCTAAACCCTATCTAACCACAAACAATAATAATTTAAAAAATAAAAAGTAAATGAGCAAATGAGCACCCATTCTTGTTCTCTTATTCTCTCTAAGCAGAGCTCATTTGCACGCTGAAGTGTAAATAGGCATTTCCTTTGAAAAAACTCACAAATATTAATCCAAATCGTCTGTATTGTATAACGCTAGATAAAGATGTAATTTGGGAGGAGGGACTAATGAAACGAGATTTGAGAGAGTTGTTTGGTAATTAACAGAATTAAATACTGAATACACCCTTTTTTTTTACAAAGCCTATGTTAAGCATTTTGCATCAAGCGATCGAGTTGATTGTTTATTTTTAGCGATTTTTAAGTGGTTGTTACTGGTTTTATTGTTGACCAATATTAGCCCTTGCTCAAAATCATGTTCCAAAAGTGGCTTTAAATAAGGCTACTTTAGTGTCCATATTACTGCAAAAAACTACTGCCTCAGAAGTATAGCGCGAAAAACGTTGTATTTTTCTTATTGTGGATTTTGGTCAACGGGCCAAAACTAGGCTACAGCTACGAGCAGTAATAACTTCCTGCTACTAGAATATCGCATTGCAATAAATTGCTGTCCATGAATTCACTCTTTCTAATGATATTCAATAATTTATACATACTGTACTGCAAAGTGCGAATTTTGGTATTTTAACGAGGAAGTGCTTATTTGCACTCTAGCGTACTAGTAAGAATGCTTAAAAAGAATAAGAATGCAAAGAGCAGAGGAATAGGCGCTCATATTAACGCTAGGGTAGGAGTTACGGTTACAGTACATTCGGCAGCGTGGCCGAATAGGTAAAGGAGTCGTTTTTACGACGACTCTGATCGCAGGATCATGAGTTCAACTCGCACCTTGGTCACGTTGTTGCGTCCTTGGATAAGACGCTTTACGATAATTATCTCTGCTTGGTGGCTTCGAACAAGCAGCAAATTTACGTGGGAAAAAGTCAAAACGTCAACCGGAAAGCTTGGAAAATTGTCAACTCCTAAGCGGGTGCGGATTCGTCCAAAGCATAGCGCACCTCGCTTTCTCGTGATAGGAGGATGAAGATGCACCAGTCAATCAATCAGTTTGGGTTAGATTTGGGGCTGGGTTAGGGCTGTGATAGCGATTTTTTTTGTTTGTGCGCCAGCATACAAATAAGCTCTGTCTTTTAACAATACAATAAAGTTTTTTGAACGTACTTTAAAATGTAAATTATTTCAACAATGACTTGGTAAAATTACAAGGTACCAATCAATTAAAAAAAAAACAGCTTCACTCTCTGTGCTGGTAAATTACGGGAAAACTTAGAAAAAACAATTTCCAGAACTTTGCAGGACTAATAAACAAATTCAAGGACTTTCCAGGACAGCAAAAAAAATCCAGGACTTTTCCAGGATGTCGGCAACCTTGCATAAAGTTTGCCTGCGTGGAAATGCTTAAAACTTATAAATAACACATCAACACAAATAAAGTTAGATTTATTGAGCAGCTTCAAATATACAACTTAAGCAAATGTTTTTGATTGCGGATACAATAGTCCAAAATGCAAAATATAGACTGTATTGAAAACATTCTATAACGTTAACAATAGCGTCGACAATGGTGCCAGCCACGAACCAAAAATGCACTCTAATCTGCAATATTGGCTCTTATGTTTGCAACAGAAATATTCACTTTTCATAAAAAATAAAAAAATTAAACGAATACAAAACAAACAATTTTTGTGACATAAACTATGTGCCATTACGAATGAGCTCGCAGTGGCGGCAAGCCATAAATGCATTCTTCGAACTAAAATCGCACTATCAATTTCAAAAGTGATAAGAATTTGGCGCTCTTTAAAGCTGTGCAATTCCTAGTTGAAATTCAACTTCAACCTAAATCTCACTATTGGTCCAAAACTGGTAGTTCATGTGTCAGAAATGAAAATCCACATATTTTTGATACCGTAATTTCGTCATAACCAAACTGATAATAATGAACGATTGCATTTTTTATTTCTGTTTTTAGTAATAATGCAAACCTTTACAACTTTATGGCATAAGACTTTATTACAACCTTTACAACTTTATTACAACTTAATGGCATAATCCGAAAATTAAAGTTAACCTACGTTGATGCACATGATTCTAGTGTATTTTGAGATCTAGCATATTGCACCTTTACCATGGAAAGAAACTTTCAATATCGCAGACATTAAATTATGGAAAAAATCAACCTAAGCCTAACAAAGCTTCATAAGCTAATCAAAAATGCCACAAACTCGATTTTTTTCTGGAAATACTAATTTCAGACTTTTGCTTATAGCAGTAACAAAATAAAATTTTAGCAATTTTGTTGAGCAAAATATATAAAATGACATAAATTTAAATATGTTGCCAATAGCGTGGATTTATTTGCATTGACCCGAACAAGGCCCAACTAACACATTTTTTACTCTAAACTGCAAAACTACTTTTGATAATCGGTTGAAACTTGGTATTATATTTGTGTAGATTCATGGTACCAATGTACTAAAAGCACAATACCAGCTGAAATTTTGTCTGTGTTTTATAGACAAAATAAAAAATTACAAAAATGGGCTTTATTAAGAACACGCGCTCCTAATAAGGCCCCATCTTGTTCCCTTACGCCTCGTAACAAAAACACTACAATCTAGTCGTAGTAACACTTGTAATTAAAGTTAACCACGAGCAGTTTACAGAAATTACTGGAAAATAAGTTTAGCAGTAGGCTACTGCAGCACTAGTATATGCAAAATATTCTTCAGGGGACATAAGAAAGCATGGCTTTTCAACATATCGAAGACACACAAAGCTGGACAGCGCTGTTTCGACCTTTTAGCTCTCATCAGCAGCCCTCAGCATATCTAACCAAAGGGGAGACTTGATTTCCGTGGTCACGCAGAGGGGAGCCCTTGTATTAAGGATAGCCTATGGCTGTCCTTAATACAAGGGCCCCGCAATTTTTCCGTTGTTTTGCAAAGTACCACAAGTGAAAAACTGTTTATTCCCTACAAAGCCTCTGACATTGTACAGGCCATTATGGTTTGTCCAATTCGCTGTGAGGTTTGTCCATCTGGGGAATACCTTTGACTAGATATGCTGAGGGCTGCTGATGAGAGCTAAAAGCTTGAAATAGCGCTGTGCATCGATGACTCAAACTGCTTGCGGCTGCAGGGTTGGCGGTTAATCTGGCCACCTAACTGCCAGTGGAAGACGTTCTGACTTCCCAGGAGTCAGCCACGAAGGACGTCAAGCTTGTTCAATATTGAAGATATTTACAAAAGCACATATTTAATCGAAGATGATCGAGCACTTCTAATCCAAGCAATAAACAGTCTTGTTGTACATTACGCCATAATGCATCACATTAATAGCATTTCATGCAAAAGAAATTGTCCTCGTCATTTGATTCTAAGCCTACACACTCTTCATGCTTCGCACAATGAGCACGGATGCTTGCTCAATGCTGTGCCTTTGCAACAAGCAGCACAATACCATAAAGTATTGTTGGAAGCCAAAGCAGTGCGACTCTTTTTTCTTGGTTTTGACTTGGTATTTTTTTTTGCAACCGCCTTTGTCAGAGGTGCCCTTGCCACAAGTGACCGTAGCCTATGTGCAGCAGGCTATCATACCGTAATCAACAAATTTATATAATTTAATTATCTCTTAGACGTTACTGAGCTACCATGTACCTATTCCAACAAGCTTTCGCCTTATGTACTTGACTGTCAGTTCCCAAGTACTGCACCAGTACCAGGTAGCTGTCCCCCAAAGCATGGCAGGTTGACTCCTGCCATGGGCCTTATTAGGAACATGGACACAAATAGAAAAAAGCTTACCCGCAAATTGTGACAAAAATATTTACTAAACCAAACAGCGTTTTTCTGTTTGCTATTAAGTCTATTTTAACACAAAACTTTTAACTTTTTAAAAACTCACCCCTAACTAGAAGAAAAATTGCATCTCGTTTTCATCGATTTAACAAAAACGTAAAAATGGATACATGAAAAAATTATTTTCGCTCTAGCAAAGTGATCCTTTGATGAAAAAAGTTGATATGTGGTAAATCACAGTGAATTTATATTAGCTTTTATTTAGAGGTCAGAATTATTTTTTATGTGACCCATGAGACAAGATCTGCGCAATGGGCCTTATTAGGAACCGGGCCTTATTCGGGTCAGGTACCTCATTAGTTAGTATACCGTTACTGTTTTGTGCTTTTACACTTTAAGAAATGCTGCATTAACATGTTAACATGATTTTGATTTCTGTATTGTATTAGTTATTAGGATTACAAGAAAAATGTTAAAGTGTAACTTCCAGAAAATAATTCAAACATTAGTGGTAATTATAATCAGCACAACTGTAACTACATTGAAGATATAAATGATAAAAGAAATCTTACAAAATGCAAAACAATGCAAACAAATCAAGCAAGATGGACGACAAAATTCAAGAAATCACTCTCGAAGACAAAGAAGATCAACTTGCGCAAGAGCTAAAATTGATTTGTGATGATCATGGCAGAGAATTGGATATCCAAAAATCTGCTCAAATACTGCACGAACTTGCAAAAATCTACCAAAAACGCAGCCCAGACTTGTTTTCCTTGATCAAAAGTGCAGCGCTCTACAATGCTGCAATCGCTAGGAATCCTGAAAATGCGAACGAAATTGAAAACGATCTAAAGCAACTTTGCAAACACATTTTGTCTCAAGCAAATGCAAACCAACAAAATGCTGATTTGGTTGCAAAAGCTAAACAAATCAAACGCGACATAGAAAAAATGAGAACAGAAGTTGACCTGCGGTTGCAAGCAATAAAACAAATCCCTGATATTGCAGAACAAAACCATTTGAAGTTGCATGAAGCAAACAAAATTGGTGACGTGCGACAGTTACAAAATGACATCACAGACAACTACATTCACATCATGGCTGATATCGCTGCGTATTGTGATGACGTCATGGGCGAATCATCATTGCGATTTGCATTGGTTGGAATGGGATCGTTAGCCAGGAAGGAAGTAACACCATATTCCGATTTCGAAAACATTATTTTGCTGCAAAATTCTTCAACTCTTGACAAAGACTGCCCTGAGGATGCCATCAATCATTTTCGTTGGTATTCTGTCATATTTCAAGTAATTCTAATCAATTTGCAAGAAACTATTATCCCCAGCGTCGCAATCTTCTCTTTGAACGATGAAACATCAAAACTTGGAAACTGGTTTTATGACAGTTTCACTACTCGTGGGATTTCCTTTGATGGAATGATGCCTCATGCTTGCAAATTTCCACTTGGCAGACAAAACCCAACTAAAGATAAACCTTGGAAAACTGAATTGATCAAACCTGTTGATGAAATGCTGAAATATTTGAGCAGTGAAGAAAATTTGAAAAACGGCTATCATTTGAGCGACATCCTGACGAAAACCTGTTTCATTTACAAAGACAGAGACGTGTTCACTGAATTCCAAAATGGAGTTTTTCAAAAACTGGAAAGTGACGTAAACGACATATGTGCATTGGAAGCTATTAAAAAGCAAGTGGCCGACGATCTTGGAAACTTTGCAATGAGACCTGTTATTTTGAAACTGAAATCTAAAACGAAATTGAATGTAAAGCAAGTAGTGTATCGAAGCACAACTTTGTTTGTATCAGCATTGGGAAGAATCTGCAATATTCGTGCTGCGTCATGTTTTGACGTTGTCGAAGAACTTGCTGAAGAGAATATCATCAGTGAATATGCTAAGCATAAAATTATGTATGCTGTGGCCCTGGCATGCGAAATTAGACTGAGATGGTATTCAGAGCACAAAAAGCAAAACGACATGATCAGTAACGACCTTGATCATGAAGTTAACCCATTGACTAAGCTTCTCAAAATAGTTGGAAAGTCGAGTACAATAAGCTACTTCCAAATTGCGTATGCGTTGCAATGCGACATCTCAAAACGATTGAACTTGTCAAAAAATCATTTTTACACCAATCCAAGTTTGCTCAACTCCAATTTGGGGCATTGCTTTAATGACGATGAGCATTTAGTCAAGTTTCTCGTTTATCAAGAGCCAACTTCTGTGTCTAACGAAAGGTTCTACAACTTTGATGATTGCTTGAAAACTATTGAATCAGCAAGTCACCAGATAACAAGCATGCAACGAGCCAACTTTTGTCATGACGAAATCAAATGCTTAGGAATGAAACTATTATGTATGGGATTTTTTGATGATGCTTTGGAATGCTTTCAAATTTTTAAGTCTATGACGCAAGCATCAAACACACCTTCATCATTGGAAGATCAGTTTTCTCATTGCGAGTCCAGCTTCTTATTGACTGGATACACTTTGAATCAAATGGGAAAAGAAACAGAAGCAACAAAATGTTTTAAAAAGTTTCTGCAAACTTCTGAAGATTGTTTCGTCAGTAATGACATTATTAGCAACGAACTTAAAGCAATCGTTTATCGTCAAATGGGTTGTTGTTGCATCTATATGGGCAAAGATAAAGACGCAATCACACACTTAGAGAATTCCTTGCAAATTTTGGAAAATTTAACAGAAACACTAGAATACAATTCTGACCTTGTTCTTACACTTTACTGGTTGGGAAATTGTTTAATGGACAGGAAAGACCTAGACGAAGCATTATTTCATTTCTTTAAAGCTTTAGACATTTACCAAAAAGTAACTCAAACAGCAACAGTTTCCAGCATCAACAATAACTTAGACCACCATTTGCTCTATAGAATCGGTCATTGCTTATTTAAACTGAATAAAATTGAAGAGGCAGTCAAACACTGGCAAAGAACTTTAACTATAAAAAAGCAAATGTCATCAAATGACAGAAGTGTTTCTCACACAATGTTTTGGATTGGACGCTGCTTCATCAAAACAAACGAACCAAATACAGCCATTAGTTATTTCCAAAAGTCGATCGAAATCAATGAACGGATTTCCTTGAATGTAAACATAGACTCAGCTATTGCCGTTGATTTATATTGGATGGGTCAATGTTTTATTAAAACGAAGAAACTGAGTGAAGCACTTAGTTGCTTGCAACGATCCCTCGATATTTTTATTAGACTATCTCCTAATGCTAGTACCGATAGCGACGTTGCTGCAGCGAGATACAAAATTGGTCTTTGCCTCAAGAACATGAACAAACCTGACGAAGCAATGATTTACTTAAGCCAATCTTTGAAAACAAGAAAAAAAATTTGCTCCCTCGAAGACATTGCTAACACGTTGCACACTATTGCAATATGTCTGTTAGATCTACATAAACCTAATGAAGCCTTGCCGATTTTTAGAAAATCTCTTCAATTGAGGAAAATTATGCCCGAAAGTGTAAGAACATGCAAAAACATTGCCTCTTCAACATATTGGATAAGCTGCTGCATGAAATATCTAAAAAGACACGCAGAAAGCCAAATATGCCTGGAAGAATCACTAAAAGTTACTGAATACCTCGTAGCTTCCGAGATGTACTTAAACTTCAAGTGAATCTTAAACAAAATGATAAGAGATTACTGAAATAGAAGCAAGATAGTGACTCAACAAATGAAAGAAACAATACAATCCTATTTTGCAGGGAGAGGGGGGTAAAAATACCCGTGATAAATTCATTTAGAAATATGATTTTAGTCTTAAACCAACTTGAATTTGATTCAGATTTATTAAAAAATAACTTCTGAAAATTTAAAGTTGCTAAGGCAAAAGAAATTTTCCTAACTTTGAGGTTTACCGAAGTCATATTCCTACATCTGAGCATTTTTTGACAAATATATAAATTAAAATGACGTCATCAGACGATTTGCTTTTGCGACATAATTGCTTTTACTTAGGCATTTTATAATTCAGTTTCAAAAATAAATCTATGAACGAAATTTAAACGCCCAACAAAGTAACTGAAAAAAATGATGTCATCAACTCAAAAACCGGTTTAAAAAAAAAACAAAAACGTGGTGGACACCACTCGCATACCACGTTTAGTGTTCCCATGACTTTTGGTTAAAAGTTAATGAGTGTAAAATGTCCCTTGTAAAGTGAGTTGGTCAAATAGCCCGTGTAAAACAAGGTTAAAAGAAAATACACACCAGCAGAGCAACACCCTTGCGTTCATTTTTGCCTCTGCGTAATTCAATTTGGTCAGATCAGAAAAGCGGTGTTTTGAACATTACGAGTGCGTTGATCAAGTGATGTTTTTGCGTAATTTATTCTCATCTGTCAGAATTGAGGTGAAATCGAAAACAAAAAAAGTCTTTAGCCTGCAGCTTCTGGTGGATTTCATCCGTCGAAACGGCATGCGTTATTTGCCGATGTGCTGCCAGAGGGGAAGAGCATCGCCGATTTATCGTGGTGAAATACACACTATGTATATGAATGAAAATATATACATATATAGGGTCTTCATATACCAAAAAAGCATGGCACAATGCTACGCTCTCTACATTATTGGTTGTATTGTAATCTGCTGTAACCGAATAGTGATAATGTGTTATTGACGACTTTGCAACAAAATAATTTAGAGCAAAAAGGATGAAGCAAAAATTTGGAAATTTGGAGCGAAATTTGAAAAAAATAAATTTTTTTGAGCACACTTTCACTAAATTAATTCATACAAATTTATGGTTATTAATCATTTTAGCTAAATGGAATTAAACTCTTGCAAAACGAGCCTTAGAAGATAATTGTTGAAAAAAAGTAAAATTAAACGAGAACTATGCTTTTCAACATTACATTATTTCAAATATCGTCAAATAAAACACCCACCCAACTACATACTTAAAGCCGTCCCAATTTTTTCCTTTTCTTCAGCATCTTCCTCTTCTAAATATTCATACGAGTATTCTGTGTAAGCAGAAGTTGTTGCGTCTAAAATGTTTGAAACAATATAGTACTGTATCAAAAAACAATCCAACTTTTTTGAAATATAAAAAAATCCTTTAGAAAGTAATATCATATTGATCAATGATCATGCTTGTTTCTTCTTTTGTTGCGCTTTTGAACTGTTATTCTAATTATCAAATACGTTCACACTTTCTGATCTTTGGCACGTTTTTTTTATTTCGTCTAAATTAAGAAAATTCAAGTAAAAAAAAGTTTTTTCGGGTGTTTACGTGACCTTGTCAGCAAATCAGGTAAATGTGCACTTAATCAGCAAAAAAACTGTTTTACTTATTAGAATTTTGCAGGCCACTCGTCATAAAGCCGTAATTTTAAATGCAAACTAGTGAGATCTATCAAACGCCTAGCGCATATAGTAGTATCAACATACTTGTTTATCTTATTCTCACCTATAAAGTAGTAGGCACATCCGTAAAAACTATATTTACGTAACTCACAAAAGGTGAGATACTTCACAAATTAGTGTGCAGAGTAACAGCTTTACTAGTTATTGTAAGTACCCCCACCTGACTGTGATTCTTTAGCTTCATATTCTGAGTTAGCGTCATCTTGGCTTTGACTTTCCTCAGGTTTAGACGTGCCTAATAAAATTTAAAATGTTTTTTATCAAATTGATGTATTACGCCTGAAGCAGGTCCATCTCAACAACAGCAGTGCCTAAGGTATATGACGTTAGCAGTGCTTGACCGTTTTATCAAAGATGTCGCAAAGTAGCAGTGAGCCTTTGAAAATCCTTACGGGTATCTCATTTGATGGATAGGAAAAACGAAATGTAGATCTTCAATTCCAAAGGCGTGCTTGTTAACTACGTGTACTACTGTACAAGTTACAGTCGATCGTTGGTTAAGCAGTCAGGCTACAGCAAGTTAAAATAACCGCACTTTAAATAATGTACTATGGTGCTAGCGTGAAAATAAAAACCTTACGACCTGCATTTGTTCAATGTTTATGCTTTACAAAACTTAAAAAATCATTTAAACAATTTATTAAGAAAAATGTACTACGAAAATTAATAATAAGCTATAGACAGTATCCAGAGTTTTATAGGCACAATCAAAACTTTGATTAACAGCCTAAGACATATTGTTTCTGAATCGACTTTCATCTTTTATTCCTCGTTGGTATAGCTAGAACTACAGGTAAGAACATGAGCGTAGAAAGGCAATTAGTTAGCTAGCCTATCGTTCCTTTGAGATGCAAGGTAAGATTTGTAATTTAGTCGGTAAACATTTGATTTATACATATAGTCTCATTCTAGTGATGATCGGTGAGGGGCATCAGGGTATTCTTTGAATACCCAAGCAAAATCATCTCATTCTGTATTTATTCATATAATATACCTTTAAAATAATATTGTATATTTTAGTTATTTTTGCTTTCATGGCTAGTTGGCTACAAGCAAAGCGTATTCTGCGTAGCAATTGGCGAAACCTAGTGGCAGTCAATAATTTGAGTTTTCGGCATTGTAGCGCTAAGCGGTTGATATGCAGTCGTTGTAGCTAGGCTGCGCTGAAAGGTATCAAAACGAAGTTGTGAAAACCCAAAATGGCGTAGCAAAGTGAAACCATGTAACGCCCAGCCTCTGTATTAACCAATCAAATTTGGTCAAGTGCAGAAACGTCACGAGTGACGTGATGAAAGTTTTCAGCAAGCGAGCGTGAATACCTTGCCTTCAGCTGCCTGCGCCTGTGTTTGCGAGATCGATCGTTAAAGACTTGTCAATTAAATTAACCATCCTGAAAGACCATAATACTTTCTCCATATCAAAAAATTGACAGTAAAAGCCTTGAAAGGTTTTTTAACAAAGCAACCTACTACGAGGAAAACTTAAAAGTCGTCAAAGTAAGTTACAACTGCAATGTAACGCTACGAAAGTTGTGGGTAGTTCATTGGGATGCTTCTTCACTCAAAAAACTTTTGAAGAGAAAACAGCAATCGTTGCTGCAGGTAGACCCAAATCCGTTGAAAGATTGTTTTCTTCCTTAAAACGTATCAAATCATTCTCTCAAAATAGAATAGGACAAGACATACTTTCAGATTTAGGCCTTATATCCATCGAGTCACAATTACTGACAGAAGTCATGGAAACCAAATCTTTTAAGGATTCAGTCATAACAAAATTTTCTTCAGCAAAAAGTGAATGGAATTTACTTTCTTGCATCTATAGTAATTCTGAAACTTTGTCGATTCCAGCGCTCTGCCCTTTGTAGTAAACAGTTTTGTTCGAATTGCTATTCAAACGGCCAAAACTGTTTCAGCTTGCACTATTTTTATTTGCTTTTTATAGGCAACTGATTAGGCTTAATGAATGTGGTAAAAGCGCGTCAAAAGTTTTAATCAATTGCTTGAATTGAGTGTAGCATTATAGAAGTTATAGTTTATCTTTTTCATTTTTCTACATCTCCACTATACTTATTTCACTCAATAGCTGAAGCAAGACGAGAAAAATTAACTTCAGCTACGCTATCCTCAATTCGAGCCAAAACTTTTTACTCTCAAACGTGTTTTTGCTACTCCCCCAAACTTTGTCTTTCAATTTTTACGATTAAAAACGTACAGTACAAACACAGTATAAATATCAATGTCAGCTATACGTATGGACATAATTTTATACGCGCAGATCGGATGCGCAATTATTTAATGTACAAAAATAAACGACGCAATAATAAATTGAATACCCAAAACTTTTTGCCACCGATCGTCACTGTCTCATTCGGTAAAGATTTAATTAACAGCTTTAGTTTCATTGGGTAAAGATTTTTCAGTTAAGATTTACTTATTTTGGCTAAAATTGACTGATTTATGAGTAAAGGTTTATGCATTATAAACATAATGGTTAAAGATTTATTCATTGATTGATAATTTGGTAAAGATGTATGATTTGAAGATTTTTATCACTGGTGATATTTGTCCTTTTGGCCGTGCTAGCCCTACTGATGAGCACTGAGATTGGGCGAAACAGCTGTCTAAAGCATGCTATTGGAAATTACTTTGAATTGAACTATTATATTTATCTCTTGTAATATTGTGATTACTTAATAATTTAGAAAAAAAACAACATTGTGTTATGATCTGGTTAATTTGCGATTCCTTGCACTTCTACGCTCATGTTCATACCAGTAGCCCTAGCTATACTGACGAGGAATAAAAGACGAATGTTAATTCAGAAACAGTAGGTCTTAGGCTGTTAATCAAAGTTTTGATTGTGCCTATAAGACTCTGGATACTGTCTATAGCTTATTATTCATTTAAACAATGTTTTGTATTTCCACACCCATAGGTCACAAAATTTTGTTATTTTAGAAATGAACATATCTTAAAATACCCGGAACTTAGACGAGGCTAAAGGTTAAGTCAATCGGGGTTAAGTCAATCGGGGTAAAGTTAAACGAATCGTATTCGACTAGAATGGCGTTGACTCCATCCTTTTCGACCCAACCGTTCCAGTGATATTCTTCTTCAAACACGACGTCGGTGCTTCTGATATGTTATAAACTTTAACAATTAATATTGACGTTGATAGCCTTAGCGTCGTTAGCGACGCCACTTCAGTTCTAACCTAAACCAACACCGCTATTAGGCTACTGCATCGAGTCGTTTTGCTCCGCATTATCAGTTTAATCTAGTCGGCACAACAAATCCGAGCTGGGTAAAAAGAGTAGACTGTTTGGCAGCCTAGCGATCTCCGTAAAAATCAAGCTGTTAGATACATTTAAGTCTAAATCATAGCTTAGCCCACCAAAAAGATTTTTATTACTGAGCTACACAGTACCAACTCATACCTGATAATAAGACTGCTAGTACTTTAGTAAGCCTATTGTATTTGAAAAAAAAAGTTTGACGTCCTTCATGGTCGACTCCTGGGAAATCATTACGACTTCCACTGGCAGTTAGGTGGCTAGATCAACCACCAACCCTGCAGCTGCAAAGCAGCTCGAGTCATAATATGCACAGAGCTGGACAGCGCTGTTTCGAGCTTTTAGCTCTCATCGGCAGACCACAGCTTCTCTAACAAAGTTATTCCCCAGCTGTTGTGTTTTTTTTTTTATTACAAAACTACGAGAAACAAACAGAACACAACATGTCACAATTGCTTTTAATGTTAATCTTTTTATTCTTTAAATGAAGGTATTCCCCGGCTGGACAAGACTCTTGGCCGAACTGGACAAACCTAAAGGGCTTGCATAGCGGCAGAGGGTTTGTAGGGAATAAACGATTTTTCACTTGTGGTTCTTAAAAAAACAAGTGAAAAAATCGCTGAACCCTTATAGTAAGGATAGCCATAGGCTATCCCTACTACAAGGGTTCCCTTTGTGTGACTACGGAAATCATAACCAAAAAGCCTATGGCTATCCTTACTACAAGGGTTCAGCGATTTTTTCACTTGTTTTTTTAAGTACCACAAGTGAAAAATCGTTTATTCCCTAAAAAGCCTCTGCCGCTGTGCAAGCCCTTAAGGTTTGTCCAGTTCGGCCAAGAGTCTTGTCCAGCTGGGGAATAACTTTGTTAGAGAAGCTGAGGGCTGCCGATGAGAGCTAAAAGCACGAAACAGCGCTGTCCAGCTCTGTGCCTATTGTATTTGATTACAGTATTTTGTGACCCTAGAATAAACTTTTCCATCTAAGTTGTAAACAATGGTCTACTACTCTAATAACTCTAGCAGCCTTACTTTCGCTTCTTTATAGACGTTTGTTACCTAGGTTATCGGACAGTTTACTCTGTTTTCCAGCTAGGATCTGTTCTTCTGACAAGATCAAACTGATTAGTGCGCAGCGAAACGACTCAATGCAGTAGCCTAATAGCGGCGTTGATTCATGTTAGACCTGGAATGGCGTTGCAAACGACGCTAAGATATCACCGTCAGAGTTGCCAAAAAAAAGTTATTAAAATTTATAAGATTAAAGTCCCCGGTGTCGTGTTTAAAGTAGAATATTTCTGGTAGGGCTGGGTCAAGAAGGATGAAGTCAACGCCAATCTAGTCTTATGCGGTTGATTTTTTAGATATTTAGACATTGCCAATTTAGATACCCTCATTCATTTTTTACCGTTAGTCCTTGTTTAACTACGCATAGCTGCAAAACTGGTTTATATTTACATACTTTTATCGTCATTGTTGGGTAACAAATTCTTTAATGGGTCGCCAAGGCCTTCAGATGGTTCAAATCCTGGAAGTGGTTCTCCGAAGTTTACCGAAGTAATTTCTTTCGGTGGGTAATCAGGAGCTTCTTTATGATGTGCTTTTTTTTGCTGTACTGGCGTTGGAGTAAATTTTAAGTCTATTATAGGTTTACAGCTGCCCGCAGATGTATGGAAAGTGAACTCGGAAACTTTTCCATTACCATCTCTGTCAGTTCTCTCCAATGCACCAGGAAGAATTTTTGGCAATTTGTTGCTAGCCAGAGCAGGTACGTCATAATCGGGTTCACTCAAAAGTTGCATTGGACTTCCTGCAATACAAGTCTGTTTGGAAGTAATGGAAGTTCTTTCGTGCTCTAGTAGCATGGTTTCTGATGGCTTGACATCTAAAGGCTTGGGTTTCGATGGATTTTCTTTCTTTAGAGCAACCGTTACTAGACTAGTACTATCTGCAGTAAATGAGTTTTTTTTGGATGGCATTTTCATGTCAGAAGGATAACTACTCACTGCGTCAATACCGGAAGTTTTTCCATGGTTTGTTAAAACGCTTACTTCATGCGCTGATTTTGTTTGTTTAATGCTGCCATTGAAATACGTCCGTCTATCAATCTGGCTCTGCTGACAATGTTTTGATTCTGCTACCTGGGCGCTGGCAAAATCAGTTGCATACAGTGAGGTACTGACTTTACAGTCTTTTCTCAAGTACGGTTTAGGCGTACTCACAAAGCCTTCATCATTTGTAGGTACCACTTTGTTTCCAAGAAAAAAACGAACAGCTGGTCTTTTATCTCCACAGTTTCTTCCTCTAGGTGAAGATTTAAAAGATGAACGCATAATTCCTGTGATGGTGCTAGATGAAGAATTTGCCTCCGAGCTGATGTGTTCTTTTTCAAAACTCTTTCCAAGAGAAATACCTAAGGATATATGTGGTGTTGCATCATCAGATTCCGAGGATAAACGCGATCGCATGAATTTACCGATATCTCTTTCTTTAACGCCATAACCTTTGTTGGAAGTAGATGCAATTGCATTTCTTTTATCACTTTCCGAAGAACCCCCCAAATTATTTCGTTTAGATAAACTTTCTGGATATTTGACAGCAACATTTTCCTTGCTGTTATTTTCTGTGTTCGCGCCATGATGGTTGCTCAGTGTTGCATTGCTTTTGTTTCTATGACCTTCACCTTCACTTCTGCTTTCCGACAAGGTACGACTCCTAAATTCTGAATCAGTTTGGGTTGTACTTTCTGTACTGTGATGGTCATTTGGGTTCGAATTTTTCCCACTACGACCCGAGAAAGCATGGCTTTGGTTAGATGTTGATAAACGAATAGGTCCGACTTTTGAATCAATTTTGTTTTTGGAACCACTACTAGCAATTACTGTCTTCTTGATCGAAACCTCTTTGCGTGGTGAAGTAAACATATTATTTTGACTGTTCGAATAAGTGTTACTTGAAGTCCGTCGTAAAACCTTGCCACTCTTTCTCTCTGAGCCTGTCTTCTTCGATTTTATCTCTTTATTCGAATTCAGAATGTTTGGGCTACCTGAGCTTCTTCGTTTAGAACTTGCATCATAATCGCTTGAAGTCGCATTTTTTGGATTCGCTGAACCTGCTTCATGGGAGCGGACTTCTCTGCTGGAAATAGTCAAACGAATTGGACCAGTTGCTGTGGTTTTACTTTGGGTTGTGGAGGCTGCATTGATTGAAATAGCTGAGCTAGTTTGTTCTCGAATTTTTGAGATTGCATCAGTCTGTCTTTTCGAGCTGCTTTCTCTTTTGCTCGATTTCACCGTATTAGGACCGATCAAACTACTTTTAGATTGATTTATTGAAATCACAGCGCTTGTTGGGCTTTGGAAACTACTTCTTGAGACTTCTTTGCTGGCGGAGATCATAGTGCTAGGGCCAACAGAGCTAGCCTTGTACTGGTTTGTAATAACAGTGCTTGGACTAGCTAAACCAGTTTTAACCATGTTTGGTTGGGTACCACCACTACTAGCAGTCCCAGAACTAGCTTTTTTTGAATCAACTTCTTTGGTGATACTAAATGGACTTGCAAGGCTTGTTTGCTTTGAAGGCGCCTCTCTTATGGCACGAGATGAGCTAGTTTTCTTGGAGTCGGACTGTGCTTTCTTAGTAGGACTAACTGTGGTTGTTTTATTAGAACTGACATCTTTAGTACCAGTGTGGAAGTCAGAGCGAACTTTGCTAGAGAATGTCGATGTTTCTGCTCCTTTACTACCTGAACGAACCGCACTATTACCAGCAGAAAGCAAATCAGAAGATTTTGGATCATCCTTGCTTGTAATTTGTAATGAAGCATCACGACCACTCGAAACCGTTTTATAGGCAGAGTAAAATGACTGTACGTCATAGCTGTCCGAAAGCGATGGACTTGGGCATTTTCTTTTTTCAGAAGTAGTTTGTCTTATCGCAAGTGGGACACTGGTGTCACTGGAAGACTTGACAGAGAGCTCCAAAGGACCAAGCCTTTTTCTAAAACCGATGTTAGTTTGCTTATGAGCTTCATGTTTGGTTTGAAACAGCGGTGTAACTGCAGGTATGAAGTTGGAGAGATCTGGTATTATTTCGCGTAGAAAGCTCTGGCGCAATACCGATTTTTGAAGATCGCCTTTTTCTTTGGCGTTTGTTCGCTCAGTCTCACACTTTGTAGATTGCAAAAGATCCTTTTTAATTTGCAATGTTTTTGGCGGCGTTTCAGTAAGGACGAAACGCTGTTGAGGCTTCATTTTTAGAGAAACGTCACGATATTTTGGTTTAGATATTGATAGAGGCTCCTCCGAAGCTGAATAGTAAGAGGAGGAGTCGTCCTGAATTACCGGTAATGTTGAAGCAGCAGCAAATGCTACCCTGCTTGCTACATAACCGGGGGTAGCAGTGTAAAAGGAAGCATCGCTGTTGGCACATGTATCGGGCGCAGTTTCATAAGTCAGGTTGTCGGACATCAAGCTCTCCTTAATTGGCAGAGCTTCTTCAGGTTCCTTAGTTACAGGCAAAATGGTCGATGTTTGCGTCAACCGTCTTGGCATTGAATATCGTTTCAGTGGAACTAGAGCAGGACAACTAGCCACTCGTCGTGGATATAATACGCGATCGCAAGAAATAGCAATGCGATCTCGATACAATTGCTCTTGAGCCATTCTTATTGAGAGCGGCAAGTCTGCTTGAACAGCAATCTCTCTTCCCCGAAAAAATTTAGTTGTATCTTCGTTGGTTTGTTTTGACTTATGAGAATAATCGCTGTCTGTTGACGATGTGTCTGGTTGTGTATCCAAAAACTTTCCACATGTGTGCTTGTATTCTTCAACTATATTCTCAACCTAAAGCATATTTGCTTTGCAAAAAAATACCAGTTTTTTGTTCTGAAAGAGTTGTCGAAAAAAGTTCTTACCGAATAAAAAAACCTATTTTAAGATTTCCAGGTATTAAACAGCAGCAACTAACGTAGCTGCACAGAATACCATATGTAGCATTTCATACTTCTGCGGCCATTTATGCAAAAATCTGAAGGACGATGACCAATGGTTGTTTAAAACAAAACCTTCATGTCAGAGTGCACACTGCACAGTAATCATGTAATTTTATTTACAAAATTATTAGGTAATGTTATAGTGCGTATTTGATTAAGTTGATTTGATTCTCAGCTAATATTCTTTGCTTTGCATCTAGAGGAAGTTATTTCATATAGTGCTACAAAAAAGTGTGTAGCATCCATTTTGCAGTAATAAAACGCGGCAGTTAGCACATGCACATAACATACCGGTGCTTCTCAAAAAACTTACGTAAATGATGAGAAAAGTTAAAAATTATACGGTACCTCTTTTTCGAAGTCAATATCAAGGTTAATTTTTCCAAAATAAACCAGCAATGATACAATTAAAGCTTCAATAGACGTCGCCAAAAACAAAGTCGTCAAGAAAACCAGTAAAAGAGTATCGATCAAAAACCTATATCAATATCAACATGACTAAATTAGATAAAAAAGTGGGTCGTATCTCCTTTATTTTTTTGTCTCAGCTTTATCAATTTTGTTCAGAAATAAATTTTCTACACTTATAATCGACTGTTAATATGGCAGGGCGAATCTGTAATCCTTGGGTAACTCCATCGCACTTAGCCTCTAAACTTTATTAAGAATAATGCAATGAAGTTCTTCAAATTGCGGATGACCTTCCTGATTATTACAAATAATTCCGCAGAATTAAACACAGTATCACATCCTTCACATTTTTCAACTTTCATTGAAATTTACTAGAGGATGTTTCACTTCGCAAATTTACATATTTCGTCGTACGTGTAGATAGCAAAAAAAAAAAACTTTTGCTGCAAAGGTAAAATTTTCAAGGTTTTTGCTGTGTTGATTTTTTCTGACTATTTTCACGTCACAATCAATAATGTAACCTTTAGCATTAATAACGGCTTTGCTTTGTAGTTTAATTAGTTACGAGAATTGCTAGAATAAAATGCTTTAAAAAAAATACCTTTTTTGGAGTTAGATAAAAAATATAACACTAGTGAATGAGATCTTATAAGAGCCAATCATAAAAACTTTAGCTGTAAACTTTTGATGTCAACAGCAATCGCTTAGCGCGCTCAAAGCACGACTTTTGAAATGAAAACAAGCAAGCTACATTTTTTTACATGAAGTTTAGCGATGGTATTGAAGAAAAATTTCAACTCCTTTCGTCGTAAATAGTGGTATAGCATCACAAAAGCTTGTATCGAACATCATTACTAATAGGTTTTCATAACAACCGTGATATCTTTCTTCTATGACGAAATGGAGTTGATTTCTTTCATTAACTTTGAACATTATTGCAAACCGTCATGTATAAATATTCAAGCAGTGTTTATCCTCTTACTCTTAATACCGCATGCCATTTCATTTGACTCGGTACGTCTTTCTGGTGGCCCTTTTGAAATTTCTGACCTAACTATGCATCGACCACGCATATTTTGTTGTTTTATTAAATGTAATGACGTGTGCGTACACTAATAGCAAGCAATCCTCATAAAATCGTGTTTAACCTGAAAACTAAAACAGTAAATTATGACGTAACTTAGCTATATATTTTAGCAAGATTACCACAGTAACTAAATTGACAATTTCTTCTCAGAAACAAAACCAATTCCATCGTGCTACGTACTGTACATTTGTTTCAGAGATATTTGATTGTGTAAAGGATATCAACTAATGTACTATTATCTATTTCTAAAAAAAGTGTCTTACTTGGCTCTAGGACCAGTGTTGCTTTTTTCGACCGTATCATAGCAAATAGCCAACATCAGCGTTGAAATTACGGCCAATAATCCAAGGACGTACGAGCTAGGTGTGAAAGTGCAAAAGTCAGCCAATGAAAAATGCGACAATATTTCTTTTCTTTGTGGGTAAATAGTTTTACGACCAGAAGTAATTTCCAATTGAGATGGTGAAGGTCTAACAACTGCGTAAGATATTGGCTGCAAATAAAAAAAAAAAACGCTTCATCTATATCTTATGAAAGGGCATTCAGGTCCTATACTTTTTGCTCGATTTTCTCTCAAAAATTTTTTTGAAGGGATTTAAAGACTAACTTCACCAAATTGAGCTTCTTGCGACGTTCCGTTTTCGAGGTACAACAGATTAGATTTTCCCTTAAAAAGGCTTTTTCCGTTTAGAAATTTTGTCAGGTTTGCGATTTATAAAATTTTAAATAACTTACTGCACGTTCTTACTTCTCAATGAATATTTTGCGGTATAGTTATTGTAAAAGAAAGTAAGGGTTTACAGTTGTAAAAATATCGGCTTTTCAATAAATGTAAGCCAACTTTCCAAAAGTTAATCTTGTGTCACAATACTGTCAAATGGCAACACTGAAGTAGGAGGAAAACGGCTTATTTTGAACAGCAATATCTAAAAAATGGGAGCAAGGTTCGAAATTAACGCTAGCCCGAGGCAAGCTGGAATTGCCTCGGGCAAGCTAACAAAATACAGCGTATTAAACAATATCAACCAAGATTATTTAGAGATTCAATTTAGGTCCGCTTTTGTTGAAATAAAGTAAAATGTAAGCAGAAAAAGCTGTTGCTTCGTTTATTTCACTTTTTGGCTAAATGTGCTTCGTTTTTGTTTTTTTTGGGGGGGGGGAGTTTTCCCACACTTGCCGCGTTAACCGCTTTTTTTGAAGTTTCAAATATCAGAAGCGCAACAGTACCATACCCTGCGCTGCATGAAGACAACATCAAGAAGTTTGCAGTTTTTTGTTATGATTATTTTTGAAAATCTTTTAGCTGACATAGCTTTTGCAAAAAATTCGGCCTTTTAGCTGGTGTACTTTCCAAAATATTTGAGATTAAAAATGCATTACAATGAAAAAATCAATTTTCGCTATATGTATTTGGGAAAAGTTATTTGTTGCGTCACCTTACCATAACGACCGCGCACAAAAACTTGATTCTCAAAATAGGATACCTGTATTACGCAAATTCAGTATTTTTGCCAAGAAGTACATTTTACAATTTTTTTCCAAAGGTAAACAGCCCCAAAACTTATTGTGCCGTGCCTATTTTTTTTTCGGGCAAGTTGAAATTTTTTCGGGCAAGCAGACATTTGACATTACTTGCCCGAAGGGCAAGAGCTATAAAAGTTAATTTTGACCCCTGGGAAGGCGAAGAAACTTCAAATTTGGGGAGAAAGGATTTTAGGCTTATCCCAACATTTTAGACAAGAGTGAAAAACTGCTTGAATGCCCTTTTAACTAAAACTGCTTGAATGCCCTTTTAACTGCATAAATGCTAAATTAATATAATACTATTGCCACTACAGCGCAAAATTAAACTTTTGACTCGCTTATTTTTTAGGTTATATTTTTTAAGTCTCAAAATGTCAGCTAAAATCTCTGGTCATGAGATAAAAACAATAACCAGTTTTCAGTAGGATAACTACTGCACGCACATTGCACATCAAACTTTTATTTTCCTAATGTCCTCTGAATAAAGTGTGTATAATCGTAAACAAAACGCAATTTTTATGTTACGCACAGAAAAGCAATTGACGTTGACGACTATATTAATGTAACGCACCAAAGCGCCAAACCGTAAAATAGAACTAACTAGGGGTTCGAGAGACTCTAATAACCATAACATAAGCTCTTAGCTTGCTAGGGTAAAAATGATTATTTAAAATTTTTTAATCATAAAAAATCAATCTTTTTGTTCCGGTTAATTGGTAATAATTAAGAGTAAGAATCTAAGATTGGTCAAATTTTAAAGGAATGTTACACTGCGAGAAAAGATTACGTTGCTAGAATGTTAGGACTTGCAAATCAAAGACATACAAAATAGCACTGAGCAGCTTGAAAACTACCAAACCAAATCTTTCATTATACTCTCTGTATCATGCCGAAGCGTGTAACGAGTTGGTGGGACCCATCTCCACGTCATTGTACCAGGGCAACAAAGCTTCTTTCAAAGAAATGCCGCAGCGGTGGCGAGCCGTTGGCAACACTGTCCAATTTGACCAGACCGAGATTTGAGCTTCAGACCTACAGCTCCAGAGACGAATGCGTTACCACTCGGAAACCAGTGACTAGAAAATAGCTAAAAACTAGAAAAAAATAGCTAGAAGCCTTGACCGAATGGAATGATGTCATAATAACTAATTAACTATAGCATAACGTATTACTCTAGACATCTTTGCAACACACTCCAGCAAACAACACCGCTAAGGCGAAACAACATAAGCATAGGTGATTATATCTTTAATTACCAAGTTGCATTGATCAGGAAAAGCAAAGACACGCTGCGGACTTTGAGTCAAACCGCCACCTGTCTACAACACACGGTGTAGATCAACCCATACCACAGTGTTGCAGTTAAAAAGGTCGAGCAGAGCAGCGGTGAATACGTATTCTAGTCTAAAGTTTGATCCGGCTGGAAATCCAACTAAGAGTTGTAAGTCGGGTCGGGTTCGGACCTAAAATTGACTAAATTTTTGGCTTAATTCGGGCCTGAGACGTGGTTTTTGTCTTAAGTGCACAAAAATTTAATCAAACCAACTTGGCAACATTGAAAAATTTTTCAGAAATTACTTAACTTTCGTTTTTTTTTCGGGCATGATTCGGGCTTCAAATTAGTTTTCGAGTTCGGGCCTGAACTAGTCGGCCGGTTTACAATATTCTGATCCAACCATAGTGCACAGGATCAGACATTACCACTAAACTGTCTTAATAGATCTAATCGGTATTAAAGAGCTATATTCATTGAATGCACGCAACAGTACTAACCCTGACAATTGTGAAGCTGTCTCTTGGTAATACCAATGGTTTTGCTGCTTTGGATTTCGCTTCCTTCAGCAATTGTTGCTTGTCTGGTCGAAATTCTCCGTGCTTAAGAAAATAATCGATCTCACTTTCAGTTTTGAAGAGCTCAATCAAATCCTTAACTTCTAAACCTTCGACATGATCCAAATCCAATTTCGTTTTCTTTTTTGGCTTTCGCAAATGAAGGCGCGATTTTTCCTTTTCAGTTAGCTTTAATATGCGACGCCCATCTTTTAAATACACCTGCTCGTCTGCTCCACGCTTCTCTTCTCCAGTTTCGCGTTTTAGCATCTGTTTTAAAAGTTGACGTGCTGCAACACTCTTTTTGTCAGCGAAAGTATCGCGTTCTTGTTTAACAGTATCTGGTTGCGCCACCATTTCATTCTCGGTTGGAAAAACACTAGGCTGGGTTTTCATAATGCCTCGATGTTTCACCGTTGGTGGGAGCTCTTCAGCATAATCAGATAGAACTTCATATTCTCCACCTTCCTCGCCCATCAGGGCTGTTGGTGTACTATCAGGAATTTGCTGCTCATAAGGATGTGTAGATAATTCCTCTTTTTTTAATTTGTCTCTTATTTTCGGCAGAATTCCTTCGCCAGAAAATCGCGATGCATGATCCACAGATGGCGCAACAGCAGGCTGAACAAAAATAGCTGGACCAGGTTCGGTAATTTTCTCGTCCGACTTTCCATCTTTCCGAAGCTTTTCCACTTTTTCAGCAGGTATCTGTGCTGATGTCGCTTCAAGAGGAGGCAAATCGGACGCGACCACCTTGTGTGGAAGAATATTGGCGGGTGAAATTTCTTCTTGATCCACTCCACGAGTTTCAACGTATTTTTTCCTGGCTAAAGGCTCAGTCATTTGGTATTGACCTCTTTTTAATGGCCTATTTAAAACATCAATGTAAGAGTCATCTACGCTAACAGCCAATGGCGAGTATCTTCCACCCAACCCATATTTTCTTTTACGAAACGGAATCACAGCGTCTAATAAATCTTGATCTGATTCGCCGCCTTGTAAGTACCTTAAGTTCCTTTTTGCTATTTTACGTGGCTTCATAAAGTAAGTCACTTCCTTAATGACCTCAGGCTCCTGGCGCGCGTCACGATCTTCAGCTTCCTTCGTTCTTCTTCGTCTAGGTCCATACTCATCATATTCTCGTTGTCGTAAGTAATCATCATATGCACGTGGACGATAGGGACTACGATGACGATCAAACTCATCAAATCGATATAGGGGACGTTGTTCATCGTATAGTTGAGGAGGACGGCGTTCGACGTATGCTTGAAGGCGACCAGCTGGATTATATTGCAGAGGACGACCTTGTTCATCAAATGCACGCGGACGGCCGAAATTATCCAGAGGAAGTAGATGGCCATATTCATCATAAGCACGAGGGCGGCCATTTTCATCAAACCTAAGCGGGTGTCCATATTGATCATATGCATGTGGAAGACGGTAATTGTCATCATCATGTAGCTTATCATGAGCTTGACGACGATTGAAATAATCCCTAAGCATCTGCCTGTCATGTTCATCCAAAGGGACCAAGTTACCTGAAGTACTGGTATCCTGAAATTCTGATTCAGACATTGTAACTTCTGATATCTCGTGATAATCAGGATGATCCATTATCAAAGTAGGGGATGAAAATTCTAATAAATCATTAGATTCTGACGTCATTAGCGCTGCTAATTCACTTGAGTCTGTTGGCATCTGAGAAACTCTGGAAAAGTCTATTGGGTGAAAATATTCAACTGGTTTTGATATTGGACTTCCGACGTCATAAAGCTCAAAAGAATCTTTACGACGTAATTGTTCATCGCGAGGACCTTGTGCTGGAATATAAGATTTATTCTGATAAGTTTGGTAAGGACTGTCAGTAACTCGGGATTGCTTTGTTCTCAAATTTCCATCTATGCCAGCTGGTTTGGAATTTTTCACTACATCAGGGTTTTTATTCAGCAAATTTACGAATGGCTGTTTTGGTTCCTTAGCCCTTTTCACATCAAATACTTTCACTTTTGAAAAAGGCCTAGGTATGATTACTTCTTGCGCAAGTGAATGGTCCGGATCTTGAATTAATGAATATTGTGGCTGATTTATTTCAATTTTCGACTGGCGCTGCTTGGCTGCTAAAATTCTTTCGGACTGTAATAAGTCAAAAAGAGTCCTCTGCTCAGATTCACGAACTTGTTCTAAATCTATCATTGATATCCGCTGAGCTCCCTCTCTAAAAGACCCAGTGCCATCTTGTGCGGAAACTTTCTTAACACCAGAAACATTTTTTACGGCAGTTGCTATCTTTTTTGGCGATCTCAATCGGCTGCGTGCTGCATTCTGTTCATTTGGAGTTGATTGTCGTTCTACTGCAAAAATATCATCACCGTCGGATACATTTTCTATTGATTCACTGGTATTCATTAATTCCGGCTCATTTTCAACTGACTGCGTGTCAAGTTGTGTAGAAATCAGAGAATTTTCACTTTTCTTAGACGAAGGAGATATTTTCTTTTCCGTGGCAGATCTATTATCTTGTTCGGAAAGCCGTTCCTGATCAGAAAATCCAGGAAATTCCCTCTCCAAGAACCTTCTGACAAGAGATGGGGGCTTAAATTGGGTTGAAAGTCTCTTTTCATCACTTTGGATCTCCTCTTTCTCCATCAGGCTATTTGCACTCTTCACTGTATTTGATAGATGACGTTCCTCGGCAATAAAATCATCACTATGATTAGAAAACCTTTCACCGTTTGTGCTCTGATGCTGTCTGCTAGTTCCTGGAGAAGATTCAAGATCTGCGGCATTTGAGCTTAACTTTCGATCCTGTACCCCGGAAGGGAAAACTGCTTTTCGATAAAATTTATGTCTTGCAAAATCATTTGGCGATTTTTCCTGCTTCTCAGCCTTAACTTGGAAAACATGCCTCGGAAAAGGCTGATAAAAACGTTTAATATGAATCTCTCTGGATGTAATATGGTCTTCTTGTTCTCTTTCTCTTTTCATCTCTAGTAAAAATTTAGAATTTTCATTCTCAATTCTAGAATTTAGAATGTTGGACACATCAATATGCTCTTCCAACTGTTTGTGATTGATATCATCAAAACTAGAAAATCGATCTTCTTCATCTTCGTTCTCATCAGTAGAGGTATCGTCTCGATTATAACCAGCAGATGGTTGCAGTGCTGTTGGTGAGCTGGTACTTATGGTTAGAGGAATCTTCTTAAAATTTCGTTCCATCAACCAGCTTATCTGAATGAAAAACATAAACAAAGTTCTTACAAAATTTACTTGAAGCGTTGTGATCATTAGCTCAAAAGATCTAATGGCGTTGACTAATGTAGTCTTGAATAATAATCTTACGATATTAAAATCGTAACAATACAGGAAGTTCAGTCAAAAATTAAAAGAAATTAAAAATTAAAAGCCGCACTGCAGGCTGTAGGGGGGTTTATAAATTTTAATGATTTTTAATTTTTAACTGAACTTCCTGTACCGTTAACTGTCTCTGCCCTATGTCCAATTGTCCATTGAGCACTTTGGAAACTGAGAAAACTGTGCATAAGGCATAAAAATCGTATGTTTCTTAAATAATTTCCTTCTTCCACTACAAAGTAGCGATTTCACTTAGAGCATGCCGTTTTAGCAACTGCTGATGACCAACTGTATGCAGCCTAAGGAAGAAAAATGGTTATGTATGATTGTAGGTAGTAAACTGTTGTTGCAGGAGCAATTTACAGCTAATTATTTTGTACTTACTAGGGGATATCGGACAATTTCAGAGAAAAATAAGCATTTTTGAGGACTTTGGTTTGGTAAATTGTGGTCCTAAATCAAAATTGGCTTGGAAATCTGTGCGGACTTACTGCATTACTGGTTGTAGTAACATATGTTTTTACGTACATGTCCATTTAATTATCGACTTCCCTTGATTCATTCACTCATTCATTCATTTTTTATTCTTGACCACCACAATAGTAGTGATAACACAATAATAACAGGTAGAGTCAGGAAAAGGAAATAGCGACACAACGTCAGACGTTAAGACATGCAGAGGATATTGTAGCTACACCTGTCACACCAGTTGAAATAAGCACAATGTAGACCTAATCAATCACACTCATCAACATGCACATGCAGACACACAAGACGTAAATAAATCTAACGGCTGAAGTAATAGATGAAATAAAATTGCAATTGAAAATCAAATACATTATTGCAATTAAAAATCCAGAAATATATCTGGTACTAAAATAAACAATTTTTCGCCGAAATAAATTTTGAAAAACAAACCCGTTTACTTATAAAACGGTTGAAGTCACACAGCTAAGCCTTCTAAAACTATCAGTTAAATTTTTCCACAACAAAGGTCAATAATATAAGCAAGAGTTCAGTTTCAAGTGCTCGCGTACCATTTCAGCATAACCAGGCAACAGCGAAGCTGTTACTGGTTTTGCTTCTTTTCGCGGAGCAGGTCTTTTAATCGCTTTTTTACGACGGTGGATTGTTGGGCTACCTGTCATAATCGCATTGAAAACCGATCTTCCTGGAACAGGCAGAGTGGCTGTTCTTCCCTACAAAAATACAAGTAATTAATAATGACTACTAATTGCAGTGCATCCTCGATTAAACGGCCGGGTTCAACAGACAGATACATTCAATTATTCAGTCCCAAATCTACATTTTTTTATATTTTGTATGTTTTTGTTGTTACGTAATAGTTACTGTATTACGCAATAATTATTTCCTATGGCTAGTTAAAGTAGAAATTTTTTCAAATCAGTTTAAGTTTTATTTATACAGTGTACACTGTATATGTATGATGTGTTGCGTAGATATACCAAGTTTACTTTCATTCTTTAGGCTTTTTAAGTGTGGTGTACGTAGAGGACGGTGGGTACCCTATGATAGATACTTTTCTTATCCGGCCAAATACTTATCGGCAAAGATTTTGGAAAAAGGTTGCACAACATTACCAAATAATCGGCAGCAACAAAACAGTTATTGAATAAAGAATACCGGTAAAACGCCAACCAGACGGCTCTGGGTCAAAACGAGCATTGTCCAAAAGAGGACCTGCGACAGGATTCAAATCTGGAACCTATGTAGTATTATCGGTCTACTGCTACACCAAACCATATTGGTTACAGTTCACTGTTATTAATGAAATTCTTTGACCCGCATCAAAAACAACTTAATTAAAAATAACTAACATGAAAGAATATTATTTTACCAAATCTATAAGACACATTTCCTCTCATCTTGTATCTCAATAAGGCTACCTTAGTAATAAGTTCAGTACCTTATAATTGTTCAATTGACTCATTATGTGTATAATTATTAACACAAGCACTAGCGTCTGTTTCATGACACCAACGCAGAATACCCGTTTGTGAGGTTCTGTTTGCAAGTACACGTCAGGATGGGCCAGCACAGAGGTCAGTCTGACTCTAGTTGAATATTAAGAGTTAAGTGTCTTTTCCAAAAAACACAACAACGCATTGCAAGTTTGAAAATCGAATCTGTGAGTCAGCAACCTTTCGATCATTACCCCGACGCTATAACAACTGAGTTATAGATGCCGCAGCTCTTTCGATGTCATAATAATATGTCATTTGGATTCGAGAGACGAAAAGCAAAATATGTTTGAATGGCAATGTATGGCATACCATACCTTTCCAAATGTTCTGGAATGTCTTTCACGCTTCGTCATTGTAACGAGCAAAATTCTCAGGGTACCCAACATGAACAGAGCCAAAGAAAAGACGATGATAAAACAAAGCAGACTGCGAGTTGATACGGCAAGAACGCTGTCAAAATTGATGGCAAATAGACATTACAATTAGCAGAACTGATCTTAAAAGCGAATTAAAGTGAATTATGAGCGGAGAAGTGTGGATCTTGAATGAAGTCGAGCAGGTCTTAAGCATGCTAACTTTACTCAGGAAAAACAGGTTTTCATTATTGTGTGTAATTTTTGTGTATGCAAATTTTGCAAAATACCGAATTTCAATCTGGTAATAAAAAATTTAATTGATTATCAAGCAAAGTTGGGTTGTGTTTTCACTGGCATATATTGATTTCTGCTAAATTCAACAAACTATAACAAAATAATACAAAACTCTCCTCCAGCGTAACCCGGTCGCAGTAGAAGTCTGCAAGTAAGTTTTAGTAGGACATGTGACCGTGAGGTAGGATAATGTTTTTGCAATTCTGGTCGCATAATCTGAGTTCAATACGCGCCCTGGTCAGGTTGTTGCGGCCTTGTGTGAGACACTGTACGATGATTATGTTTGTTTAATGGCTTCAAACAGTCCGCAAATTGAGTGGACGAGAATTCAAAGCAATTGACAGATCTTTAATAACGATACTTATTGCAACAAACAGTGTGTGGATCATCCAACAGAAAGCGTCCTAAGCTGTCCAGTGACAGAACAACAAATATATATCTACAACAATAACTGTAATAGATGAGGTGATTCCAAACAATCAGAAAAAACAACAAATAACTAAGTGAATTGGACCATTCCATAATACAGGCAACATTTGAGAAAAATGGAAATCAAATTCAATAATAAACAACATTTTTGAGGAATCGATGAGTCTGTTCAACAATACGAGCCAAATAATAACCATCTGCGTAATCGTAAAATATAGCAATATTTTTTCAGAAAAAAAAATTTTTTTCAGCGCTAGACTTAGAAAAAGAAACCAATGGAAAGTTATTTTTTAACTCACTTATTACGAAACCATCCAATTTCTTCCACGTGAGCAAATAAACCCGTATGGAGGTAAAATACAACAAAAAAGAACATCGAAGTTGATAACACAGACACTATTATGAAAAGCCGATGGGTCAGAGTTAAATATTGATAGGAAACTGCAAAAAAAAGCGTTTTGAGAGAATTTTACATTGTCTTATAAATTAAACTTAAATGTTGCTTAGCAGTACGCGTTACACAACATGTTTTAATTTTTTTAAGATCATCATTATATCACAATGTACCGATGACAGCATTAACTAACCAACGACCACTTACTGTAAGATGAATTTTACTAATTAATTTGATAATTTGACCACTTTTAACCTCATTGGACCACTCAAAACCAGTCTAATAAAAAATATTTAATCTAAACATAGTGTTTAAACTATACTAGTGGAAGCTGGATCAATACGACAAAAATAATGAATGATCCAATCTCAATCAAACGCATACTGAAACAGATATCAACAAACACCCTTATTTGATGAAACTTCTGGACTGCTGATACACTGAACTATTTTGTGAAGATAAGGATGTTTTTTATTTATTTATTTATAGCAATAAAAATCGCATGAAATCAATGACAATTTAATTGCAAATTCATATTTATTCATCAAATTGCCTTGGCCAGCGACACCAAAAAGATCTTTTCGTTTTCAAGTAAAGCTGCCACCATACCATCTACACACGGTGGATGCTTTATATTGTCTCTTTAAATTTCCAAAATCCGTTCCACCAATTGCGCAATATGGAATCTTAGACTTTTTGTTAAGCCTGCATTATTACGTTTTTCATGCTCTTACTTACACAATTTACGTCGCGGTCTAAAGAAAGTCAAGATGTGATGTTGTGCGAAGATTGAAATCCATCTGAGCTACACAATAAAAATAAATTTTAATCGATATTCACAAACTTGATTCAAGTGTAAATCAATAGTTGAAACTCAATAAATATACTTTGTAGACGTCTTTTAGAAACAAGAACAACAAAGATAATTAAAGATAAAAACTTAAATTGTGGCGATGTGTAATAGCTCATGCAAAAACAAAGTAGAACCTACGCAGTTGTCTTTTACAAATTGAGCTTGGTATTTCAAAGAAAATCCTCGTCTTTGATTGGTAGTTACCACAGCAAATGGCTTATGTCGAAAGTAGAACCAGAATTTTTTGCTGCACATCGCTCCGATTTCTCGAATTTTCCTACAAAAAATCGATAAAACAAAAAACGCTCTTTATTTGACAGTATCTTTCCAGTTTTTATCCGGTATTGTATACCCAACCAGTTAACGGATGTTTCCGATTCACGACACTTCTTTCATATTCTGATATATCACTAGTTACTGATAAATAACTACAAAATCTAAAACATAACCATCTTCATTCTTCAATGATGACGTAGAAATTGGTGCAGCAGCATAAAACTTTTTGCAAAAGTACAGTTTTCAAATTTTGTGAGGCTGAACTTTTCAATTACTAAACTTTTTTTAAAAAAGACTTTTTACCAGAAACATATGCAAACTTTGGCAACACAGGTCTTCAATTCATTTTCATCTTATTCCGATAATTTCGTTGCTTACCGGAGCAAAAGGGAGGTGCAAGAGGTTTAGCAAAATCGTAATGAGCTTTGAAATAAACACTATACGTGGAACTTTAGGTAAGAACTATAACCTTTAAAAAGTTTATAAAACAATAATAATTTACCATTTCACCTCAGGGTCAGGGTTATTGAAAATGAGGTTTTGCTGTTTTGCTGACGTACACAACACATATAATCCCAGGTAGTCAGTGACTGGGCGAGGTACGAAAAAACCAAGTGTTAGATTGTTTCCAAATAAAGAAAATGCATTCGGTCTATATTTGATCCAAGCAATTGGTGTGCGGCTCTCAAGCGCAGTTACTAGGCGAAGAAACACATCAATTCCTTTTCTGCAAATATAAAAGATTAAAAAACGAAGTCGTTCAACTCGGCCGTTGAGAGAAATTCTGGGCCTGGGCACAAGAGCTGCGAACGTTATGGGTGTACTTCTCTATGTACTGAATCGATGGCGACTTTCTTCTGAATGTTAGATGAAGACCAAAAAACAAGAACCCCACCTATAATGAACATTTCCTAAGACTTGTCTCTGGTCAACATTTAACCCGTAAGGAGTTCCAAATATAAGATGGCCCTCAAAAAAACCCGGTCTTGGTACTTCACACCCCCTTTGCCACTCTTTAAATCTTGAGTTCGATTAAATTGGCTGTTTTCTCTACAGGAATAGTAATTCTATCGACACAAAAAAGATGGAAGGCCTGCGTTCTGTTAAATCGTGTAGCCAGCTGAGCTACAGAGATGCGAGTAAGATAAACCTAATTCTGTAAACAAGACTATTTAAAGGGTGCTGCGCGTCGGTCTATATGCAATATAGATGAAGTTTTGCAATGATGTTGACGAGTTTTTAACACCATTTTCCCATAGTTCATGGCTAATGCATCACCAACCTTGTACCACAAATATTATTACCATAAGAGTATAAAAATGTTCCAAACAACCGTAATATCTCTTATGACAAAATGATGTTGAGTTTTTCAAGACACCATTGGAAATCTCATGTAAAAAATGTAGGCTGTGAATAGACACTGATGCACATGAATTAAAACAGAATTAGATGTCGTAAAAGCATTTTGGTAAGTACAATAGCATTTTTCTTATTGCAACAAGATGATGCAACTCACTTAGGGGCGGCAGCCGTTCGTATTTTTACGATGCATGGAATTCCTTCATTAAAACCTCCAAACCATTGAACTGCGCATTCCTAAACCAAGAGATTATGGCATAAATAGACAGACCTTCCCACAAATCAAAAAGAAGTTTTACAGGTTTTTAACCAGCACGGCTTTTTTCAGCATAATAGAATTAAGTTCTTTGAATTTGTATTTGCTGAAGTAATTTAAAAACAAGATTTTGACGCAGCCGGTTCTACTTTTTAAAGCAAAATCTAAGCTCAGCTTCGTCAAAACGTGATGCATCAAAAAGTCTATATCAGTTCTACAAAGAATAAATTCCATCGTTGAAGCTACTGCATATTTAGAGCGTAGCGCAGTAGTAAATACAACTTTAGTAAAACTGAACTGAGAATTAAACCCAGTTCAACCACAAGTTGTTTAAACAGTTTTCACTTACTTTAAAATGACGAAAATCGAAAATCACAACTATCGGCAGCATTGCCCAGAAGAAAACAACGATGAAGAGAAATAGAACAAAGAATTTAACCGTTGAAGCGTACTGCAAAATAAAATACAATAATATGAATTCCAATAAACCCCGGAAAAGCAGTCAATTACTTTTAACCTTGTCTGCGTCGCACAATTAAATGTATCATCTTGATCACATAACGATCTTCTTTATTGGTTGAAGTTGTCTTTTTTTTTCGGGTCAACCCTATGCATAAACTTGAAACGTATGAACGTCAAGTTTCAAACACAAAATCAAATTGTACTAACTGGTTCAAAAAATTTTAAGCTAAATTACAAAGGTGGAGTCGAGGACCCAACGTTCGGGGCCATGGCCAAGCACTCAAAAAAATCCGAGGCCAATGCCAAGGACCGACTTTTCGAGGACAGACCCTCTCGAGGCCAAGGACAGGAATGCTCGAAGCCAAGGACAGGAATGATCGAGGCCAACAACAATCAAAGACACAAATCTGCAAGTGATCTCAAAAAAAATTCATCGAGCAGGAAACTGAAGTTAAGGTTTTCTTTGGTTATTTTTCCTTTTCACGGATCAAAATATGTCCTCGAGCCGAGGACGGCATTTTCGAGGACTTGTAGGATTCGAGGCCAAGGACTTGAGCTTCGAGACCAAGGTCAAGGACTTCAAAATGGTTCCTCGAAGACTCCACTTTTGCTGAATACAATTTAAAAAAGTATGCTTAATTCTTAAAAAAATTAGACTTACAATGAGCCAATTTGCCGGTGCTGCAAGAATATTAACGTCACCAATAACCGGAGGAAAATCAAAAGCAAACTTTATCAGGGCAGCTGGCTGTTCCCCGAATTCAGCAAGCAAGATTTGCATACCGTAGATAGTTGAGGAAACGGAAACGTCAACTTGACTACTCACAAACTGAAAAACGGTTTGATTTTTATCACCACCTAAGTAGATAGAGCCTCCGACTCAAACGGTACACCAAAGTTCGATTCCCAGTTGGGTATAACCAAGCAATTAGTATTTACAGCTTCCTTTTTGACGCTTAGCAATAGACGAAAAAAAGATTAAGCCTCCACCGTGTGTGATAGTACAGATGACAGTTTGATTCGAAGACTAAGGGGTCTTTGCGCTATCTCCTAGCCAGGCAACTTGGCGGATCAAGATGTACGTACAATATTACAAATTGACAAAAAATGCATAAAACCTTCATTTAATGCCAAATATTAGGCAAGGTAAAAGCATTTAGTATGGTTTATAGGACAAATCGAAGACGTAGGTAATAGAAAATTTCTTGAAGGATGTTACCATTTCAAACAGAAAACTTAGTAACTCTTTCCACCAAAACAGGACGAGGCTGCTTTTGCTGACACAGAACGAGCACAAGTTAACGAAAGCTCTTTAATCTATGTCGTCGTGAAGAGACAAAACAGAACCAATGGAATATCTACTGTATACTTGAGTGTTTTTGTTACCCAGTGTTTTTTTCGCTTATAAATGCTAGTTTATACAAGAAACTGGTATCCCTTAAAACGTACATTACTAGTAAAGAGACCAAAAAGTTCATAAATCAGTTTGTAGTATAGCCTACCTTGGGATATCGAGTGTTGATTGGACCCAACGATCTTGATTGAAATGAATTATTATGGGATGAAAACGTAATGTTAAACACAGTGTGGTTAGCCGAAATCAGCATAATTTGTTTAATGCTGTAGAGTGATCCCAAGTGAATCTCGAACTAAAAACAATAAAACATTAATGCATTTTTTAGTACGATAGCTCAGTGGTAGAGGGTCGTGTGAGTGATCTAAAGATTGCTGCCTCCGGGTTTGATTTCCAAATTGGCAATACGTCGTTCTGTTCTTGGGGAAGACACTGCTCTTATTTTCCATCGGAAAACATGCAACCTGACAAATGGTTTGCAAACAGAACTTAAATAAAGTACTCTGCATTGGCGATATTAGACAGATTGACCAAACACAAAAGTGGGGCTAACACAGATACAGTGTACGTCAAAGTCAAATCCACAGTTCGTGTTTTTTTTTAACATGGCAATAGAAGAGTGAAGATATTTATTAAAAGAGGAATTTCTTGAAAACAAGATGAAGCAGCTAGAATGTTTAAATTAATTCTTAGCAAACGTTGAACAAGGAAAACATATTACTGTAAATTGTTTGGGAACGTACCAGCTATACTTTTGCGCTCACATCTTATGAGGAGTTTTAAAATGCTTCATAACATTTGTTTTCCTAGCTTACTGGAAGTCAATCACATGATTTTGCAAAAAACAAATTGGAAAAATCTATTCTATTCAAAAAAAAGAAAATAACATAAGATTGTTGACTGAGTCTAAGTAAATCCAGCTTTAGTCATAAACGGATAACTGTTTGTACCTGCCATGTTAAAGCATGCGGGTTAGGAGACCAAGCACGTAAGGGATCACCATCAACCAGCACTGTTATATCGTGAGACACGAAGTCAGAGTAACTGATAGAGGACTGTACGATGGCTCTTGTAAGCCCTACAGACGCAAAGTATTGGTTACGTCACAGTGTGGTAACAAACCCACTTTAAAGTTTGACCTTTGTCAATTTTAAGTATGTCTACCAATTAAAATTTAAAACCCTATAAAATAGCTCATCTTTACGCAAATGCCTAGCAGAGCACAACGCTCTGAGGTGGAGCAATAGAGTGTAGAATAAATCAGACAATGCTTTAAAAAAAGCTAATAATACCATCCCAAATTTAGAAGACAAAATTGGTAAGCTATGCTACGTGACTACCGCAGACAAGACCGAAGAGAATAAATTAATAGAATTTTTCTAGTAAGCGTCGACCACAAGCATGTCAAGTGCAAAACCTACTGGCGTTTCTTGCATCCAAGGCTTGAGAAACAATTTGATTGAGAAAATCTCGATTTAGATTGACGAGGTTTCTCACTCCTCTGAGCAGTCTTCCGTCAGTTGTTGACGCTAAGCAATCAGAAGATCGATCTTGTTCAAATGAGCAGTTTATCGCGTTAAATCGAGCCAGATTTATCATATCGCGCATGATAAGCTGGAATCGTCGATCTTCCAGCTCCGTTTGTAGTTCCGCTACACCTATAAGCGTTGTTCCACCCAGAACTCTTTGCTGAAGACGTGATATCCACTTCTCTATCTCTGACCCGTTGCCGGGGCCGGATATAGCTGCGTATAATCTCTTACTTAGCCATCTGAAACGGCCAGTTGGAATCAATGCAACGTTCTAAAAAAAAGATAATGTTATTAAGGACTCTTATCGTTTCTAAATGTTTAGAGTAAACTGCATTCAGCAAAGAAACATGGTACTTTATATATCACTACGAAACAGGTAAAGCGATTAACACCACAAAAAATTAATTGAAAGAGCAAGGCGTTATTTATTTATTTTTTTGTTATTTGAACACGCCAAGCATTTAACAATCGACATATACTTTTCAGTAACAGCAATAGTAGATAGCACATTTTAGGAATAATTAATATGAAGTAGGACTGAGGGTGGCTTGTTTTACAAATAATAGAATTGAGGATGGCTTGTTTGGTAATACAGCCACAAGAAATATAGTATCATTGCAAATAATGACATTAATACCGCAATAGGTTAAAATTTTTTCAGATAAGTTGGCACGGTTAAAGATTAATGAGCAGTGAAAAACGAGCGAATTTACGTAAACGTAAGGCAACACAACACCTTGCAAAGATCGCAAATACAAACTGCATTCCGTACGGCTTTGACTCACATTCGGCGTCCAATTACTCTAAAAACAAGTTCAATCAAAAATTGAATGATTTACCTCACCATATATTGACGTCATACCGACATTGTCGCGTCTAAAAGTAAAGCGAGCCTCTCTTGTACTCATACAAAAGATGGCATCTGGGTCAGAGTTCCAGCTACCAGATGTAAGGCAGAGCAATTCTATTCTCCGACTGGGCTTAAGGGTCCATTGGACGTACACTTCACTTCCAATCATGATCTGACTTTTTACAGCTAGCCAGTGTAAAGGATCGCATTCGTAAGTTATCCTAAAAAAAATTTGAATCATGGACATAGACACAAAAGTACACAATTCTCGGTTTTCTACGCCAAAAATATCATCATCAATTCAGCTTTGATTCGGGTTTTTCTCTATCAACGGAGTTGGCCGGAATTCGTGCAGTAATATTGACTTCACTGCGGCTCATCATTTTGTTCCGATCACATGCCTCCTCTTTCACCGGCCAATTTTTCTTTGTCTCATCCTTGGCTTGGTTTTTCCACGTCATAATTTGATTTTCATAACCGTTTTTTGGGTCAAAGCAAATGCAAAATCTTGCCAACTGCAATGTGCAGTATTAGTATTGATCCCAGATTTAGAAAAATTAGGAGTTCAGAAACAGAGCTGTTACTATGAGGCAAATGGAATAATCAACATACCTCCCCCCTGCAAATAAATTGCCGCCTCTCCTAGAGGTGTATCTTTTTTCTCCAGGGTCAGAGCAGGTAACTCGTGAGCATGATAAATCTTCCATCACTGAATCCCACATACCATTGCCTTGGCAAATCGACTCAAACGACGTAACGTCTCGGGAAAACCAGAAGCC
The DNA here is from genome assembly GCA_963965965.1 of Trididemnum nubilum. Classification (NCBI taxonomy): domain Eukaryota; kingdom Metazoa; phylum Chordata; class Ascidiacea; order Aplousobranchia; family Didemnidae; genus Trididemnum; species Trididemnum nubilum. Next base: position 15,486,944 of record OZ014489.1, on the reverse strand, counting down.
CTGCAATTCAAGTTACACAATGCTGTAGTGAATGTGAACATAGCCGGCAGCCAGCGAATCTTTTTATCAGAACGTACGTAAATGTTTGCTCATCTAAGAATGGAACCTCCAAAATATGAAGGAAATCAAGAATGTAAACAAAAAACAATATCTCATCCAAAATATAACTTATCTGAATCACAAACAATGATGACGAAAGTGTATGTTCGAAACGAAAACACACATAACAAAACAAAACACAAAAATTTGGATTAATTTTGAATTACAATCTCGACGGGTGACTGCGAAGTGACTGTTTAAGATTTTCGCGTCAAGAAACCAGTCGTAAATCTAAATCTTCATGAATAACATAATTATACAATACGGAGCAGGCAACTCTTGAGCAAGATATCATGATCAATGAGTCGATTTCAGCTGCATAGTGCTTCATGCGCGTCAGAATACTCTGAGTGGTGTGAAAATGGCCATTTTTTTCTTGGGTTCTCAAGCTTAGCGGGATAAAAAAACATTTTACCAGTTGCATCAATGCACCGTGCTCTCATCTACAGGAAAAGCCAAGCAGCTTCAATCAATAGTTTAGGTTCCGAATCCAAACACTCAATTTATAAGTCTTTCATTGAATGAGTATATCACGCACTCAACTTCAGCAATGAAACAAGTACTCTGCGTCTTTTAAACCGCACAACGCAGAGCACGTTTTTGGGGTTCTGTTTGAAAGTTTTTCGTCAGGCTGGATATGTAGATTCGATCACTAATTAACCCGACGCTTCACGAACTAAACCATCGTCATCAGCGCTCAACTAAATGGATTTACTCAAACAAGCAAATACAGTTTATTGATGAATTTACCTGAGCACACCGTGCCACAACAGTAGCTCCACTGCTATACGTCGAAGTAGGAGAACGAGGTATAAGGTTCCCGTTCTTAATATCCCCAGGGTAGAGACATTGAGCTGGTACGCACTGCGAAAACATTGCTATAATCAATTCACGTAAACAATAAACAAACGTGTACCAACGACATCGTGTTTTATCTTTCGAACAGCAAAGCAGTTCCTGTTTAGTGACAAAAAACGCGTTCACTAAGTATATAGTCAATCAAATCAAATTTTTTATTATACTCACTGTATTACGCCGAAGCGTGTAACGAGTGAGCGGGGCCCATCTTCGCGTCATTGCGCCCGGTCAACACAGCTTCTTTCGATATGTCGCAGCGGCGTCGAGCCGTCAGCAACATTGTGTCCGATTTGACCGGTCCGAGATTAGCATCTCATACCTACCGCTCCAGAGATGAATGCGTTACTGCTCGACCAACTGGCCGGTAAGCATAGACTCATTCAGTTCAATTCTTTTTCATCTTCCTTTCACAATTTTTTTTAGACTCGAGGAATTTCACCGAAGCATGCAACAAGTTTGCATGGCATATTTTATCATCGCGCCAGGGAGCGAATATTCTTTGAAAGAAATATCGGAGCCGGCAGCGGAGGCAAGCCGTGAAGCACACTTGTGTGATTTGATTGAACCGAGGTTTAAACCAAAGACCTCCCAATCCAAAGACGAACGTTACATTTATTTGGTTTATATTGTCATTATCATCATTATTCAAGTTGAAACTTTTCACGCTGATCGTTTCAGTCTTTCCAAAATAAACGAAGGATATCAATTCCACTTCGCAAAATAACTGAATGTTTAACAAAAAATCGATTAGCTTATCATGACTTGTTATTACAGCGTAACTTTTATATGATTAGGGTAAAATAAGAAAATTAGTTTAAGAAAATCATAACAAAAAATAACAAAGCTTTGGAAAACTTTAACAAGTAACTTTGATAAAATGGTAGAGGATAGTGCTTGCTGGACGCTTTTTGCAGCATATCTTTGAATAATTAAGCAGTTGAAATCACACAATCAAACCTACCTTTACTTTTGAAAGATCTTCACTCCAAGATCTGTCGGCTCTGCAGATTGCACCGACTGAGGAGACACCAGGTCGAACTGTGTAGCCAAAATCGCACGTCACATAAAGCGTCTCGTTAAACGTTGTTCGTCCGTTCAGCTACGCAAGCAGGTTTATCGTAAACGCACATTACTGCAAACTGCTAACGAATTGTAAGACGGGACGGATGAAATCGCACAGCCGAATATTCTGTACTGTTTATAATTAGAGGAGCAGACTCATGATTCAACACGCTTTTATTTTGATATTTCGCTCTTTCTCGTCGCGCTAAATTGTGTCGTTCCAACCGCTTAAAAAACTGTACTTGTGATATATTGTTCAAGCTCGGCAGTAATATTACCATCAGTAGTCTACTACCACCAACCATCATAACAGCAGTGGTCAACTATATGATGATCATGGGAGTGTCCGCTCCTTGAAGTGGGAAATTATAACCACACTCCGGATTTTCAAACACATCGCAGAGTTGTATGACTTAACTTTCCGTTGATCCATACTCGAAGGACCGAGAGGAAGAATTCGTGTATAATTAAAAATTGATGTTCTTCATCTACACAGTATTACTACTTTTCAGAAGTCAAGGCACTCTGGTCCTGCTTCTGATTTAGCGAATAGCCCATGCACATCGTCCGCAAGGATCACTCCTCAAGAAATGTTAAAAGAGGAAAGCAAAGAGTCGGTATGTTAAAGGCAAACGTAAAAATTAAGCCTGGTAGTCGAACTTTAATGACAAGCTGTACAACAACCAGTAACAACACGCCCTAGACTTGTTTTAGAATTGACTATCGTCATAGCTTCTTGCGCGTAATTTTGCTTGTGCCTCAAAACTCTGTAGTAATACTGCCAAAGTAAACTTGAACCAGTTTTGAATTAATCATTGTGCTAAAATAAGATACTAGCTACGAATCAGCAGTGTAATCTTACCGTTGCTTTTGCAGGAGTGCCTGGACGGGGACAGGCTACAGGAATACATTTGACTATAGACGTCGGAGGCTCCCACCGGCCATTGGACATGCACATTAGCCGACGGATTGAAGACACATAATAGCCTGAAGTCATTTAACAATGACTGGGTAATGTAGTGGAAATATGTTAGAACTGGATCTTTTTTTGAACGCAGCGAAATAGGAAATGAACGTTTTATCTAAACTTATAAAGCGACGTCAGACAAAAATAAAGTTTGATAAACAGTACTATACACACCACACAACAAAATCGGTTCTTCTCTAACCGTCATTTTAAATTAACTTTCAAGTGCGAAAGGCCGTAGTTTGCTTACACAACTTTCTTTGAATCAAAAAACTTAAACTTTTTTCGGAATTAAGAATAGTACGTAGAAACGTATATCACTGTTTTTGTTTCGTTGCTCTTAATTGAAAGTGTTAAGTTGTTTGGAGTTTTAATGTTTTACGTGACCTGTTTTCAAATCAGTGAATTGCAAAAAACAAATTTGAGCTCCTGTATCTTGAATAAACTGTCTAGGCCATCTTTAGATTCACCGTTCAGCTGCAAATAGCCTTTTTAACCTCATATCGTCTTTTTCAACCCAACTGGCCAGCTGGTCATGAAAGCACTAAAACATTAAAAACACTATAATGAACTGAATTCAAACTTACCACTTCGACAAGTAACATTTACTTGGCTTAGAGCTGGAAAGGGAACTATAATTGGCATCGGACGTCCGGAAACGCTGTACTCAGCATTCGGAATATTGGGATCAGGACAGCTTATTGGAAGACACTACAAAGAATCAGCGAAAAACTTTTCACATTATATTGTATTGTACGAGAAATCCTATGTTGAAACTGACAATGGTAGTTTCTTTTAAAGAGGCATAGTAATAAAGCATGTTTATTTTAAATAGGCATAGTAAAACCCTAGCCCCAATGCCACCGTTATCGCAAATCCCAACCCTAAGCCCGATTATAACAACCGGACGATGGTTGTTTAATTAGAAAGATTCTTTCCAGAATTCAAAACTAAAAATCAGCATGATAATACAGAGCATTGTCGTAATTGAAACACAGTTTAAACTGTTCACATACTTTTTTTTCTGGCAGCCAAATTCCATTGTCACTGCATGTTAGCTCCAAACTCCTCATTCCATTTCCAAGCCAAAACATTGGCACACATACAACCTGAAAGATTTAGCGTATAACAACAATTAAAGTTGACAAAAATCAAATTCCTTCTTGAAATTAACTAACCAGGAGAAAATCACAATCAGCATCCATTCAGGTTCAATCCAGATTCTTTTCCGTCAACAGAGTAGGCACGATTTCACATAGTCATTGACTTTACCACGCTTCGCCATTTCGTTCGATCACATGCATCCTCTTTCACCAGACTATTTTTCTTTAATTTATTCTCCACTTATATTTTCTCATTTCATCCTTTATTCGTTTATACTTGGTTTATCCTTAGTTATTTTTTTTTAGTCGGTAACATATGATACATGTTACCGATGTAACACAAGCTGAGGCGGTATGGCACGAGTGCAATTTACAATTTGATACTTTAAACACATTCTGACCTTACCAAAGCTATGCTGGTGCTTTTTCTTAAGCTGATTTCCTAAGGTGAGTACGATTTATCATGCGACACCAAATTGAAGAATTGCTTGGCGTGCACAGATCGATATAAAGGGCAAATACTTCCTGGTCAAGCACAATTTAAAACAGTCGATTTTCAAAAAGCCAGAAGCAAAATACCGTAGATTTTGATCCCACAGTGAAAGAGTTTTGATGCGACCAGACCCCAAATGGGTCGTCATATATTGTCGGACAAAAAACAGGTTCACAAAACACAAGCTGAGCGTCAACAGTCCATCTTCCGTTTTCTTGGCACCTAATTGCAAAAATTGAATAAAAATATTTTTGGAAATCATGAGGCTTTAAATACAAGGTCCTACAGGATGCTGATAATGAAAGTGGCAGCTTTTGTAATCAAGAAGCGGCTAAAAACAACCTTTAGAAGTGGAGGTTAAATGATAATAATCGATACTGCAAATTTTATCATTTCATAAATTTGGATATGATGAACCAATATCATTTGTGATAAAAAAATGATTCAAAAGCATTTATTAAACAAAAATTTTCACAGATGTCGCATCAAATGGAAGCAACGAAGAGCAACATATTTCAAAAACCTCGCTTTCAAAAAAAAAATTGAAGTTCGAAGTTACAGAAAAACGCACCCAAATTGTAATCAAGTGAAAAGTAACTTCTTTACAGTTATAAGGCTTGCAATGTACAAAGAAATTTCAAGCTTTTAGTTTCAAAACCCAGCGATTGCTTCCTTCTTTCTTCAAGTACCAGGAGTGAAAAAATATTTCGAATCAATTTACCCAACGACTCCTAGTAATCAAATAGGGTTAGTGTGCTGAAGTCTGCAGATGAGCTGTTACAGACAGGGGCGTATTCTCCATAGGTGCGGAGTGTGCGGCGCACGCCCTGTGAAAATTCTGCCAGCGCTACTCACAAAAAATTATTAAAAATTATTTGTTTCAAACTTTTAATATATCGATTTAATTTTAGAAACATTTCTGCCAGCGCAACACAATCCAATGCTTTTTTTCTTTCACGAAACTACTGGAGTATAACGAAACCGTTCGATCCGTTCAAGAAACTTTGAGCACCTGAGCCACGCTATACCTTGCCGTGTATTTTGGCTTGGAGATATGTAGCGGACGGTGACGATGCCTTTTTCGTCAAAAATCCACGCATTTTAAATGATCGGCTCGTGCGCTTGGAAAAGAGCACGAGACGAGGTGTGACGCTAAATAAACGCGTGCAAAATGAAAGACCATGAAATTGACAGTAACTTTCTGTTTTGCTAATCGCTATAGTTTTGTTTGTAAAGTTTAAATGTAAATGAACATTTAAATCAATAAAATGGTTCTAAATTATTTCTAAAATCTCGATGGAAAATCGTTTAGACAGCATAATCAAAAAGCCGTTTCCAAGCAGAAGCTTTAGTGAAAAATTAGGTATGCGTCTCTTTCAAAACTTGACTTTTTCCTACTGCAATGGCCTGCCAAATATGGTGAATATAAAGCAACATTTCCAAAAGATTTGTTAAACAAAGTACAAACAATTCACGGACCTCTGTTTGATTATAGTCGCTTAGAAAACGAAGTTTATGTGCTTTACCGCTCCAACGATTTTGTTAGAAAACATGCACGTGAGCTAATCACTTTCATAAAATCTGTGAACCTCCAACCTGGATTTTCAAAAGTGCACAAGCTTCGTCAATTGATATGTACTATTCCAAGTAACACAGCTTTTGCCGAAAGAAATTTTCCGCTTTGAAGGAATAAGCACATGCTTTCGGTGTAGTCAACATCAAGAACGTCTTAGTGGACTAAGTGAGGCGAAAACCATTTCACTTTTGTTTCGTTGTTGTTGTTTTTATTAATCAATATTTTTGCTGCAAAAGTGTTGACAGAATATTAACGGTGACAAACTCCAATCCACTCGTAGTGTACAATGAGCCAAGTATAAACTCTCAACTGAATGTCTCCTAATCTGTGAACTATATGCGTCATTCCCATAATGTGCTTGTTGCTTTGTTAGCTCTTTATTGAATTATTTAGTCTTGGACACTTCTAAATTTTAACGGCAAGCTAGGCGACATCTTGCTGTTACATTTGCGTTTTAACTTCGCCGGTGGGTGTCACTTCTGCGTGACGTATCTGTATTGTCATTAAATTTTGTATCGGAAATTAGTTTAAACAGAAAAGGACTTTTTCGCAATATTTTTTTGGAAAATAACTGGTTTACTTAAACTGAAGTGTCAGCGCACACCCTGAAAAAATGCTCATCGTACGCCACTGGTTACAGATCGAAACAACGTTGTCCATCTCTGTGCAGCACTTTAACTGTTTCAAAACCTACATAATAACAGTGTTCACAAAAGCAAAGAAAAGAACTTTAAAAACGAAAAGTGAACGTATTTTGTAAAACAAAATCGTACTTGGTGACGACAGTTCTTTTTTTCTCACTCTTGATAAACTGTCCTACTGGGCAGGTGTATGTCACAGTTGCGCCTACGACCGACTGATTTTCACCGTGAGTGCGAATAACAACAGGTGAAGGGATACCAGGCATCCGTTTTGGCGACCGTAGTATGTCGCAGGTTACTTTCACACAATCTACATTCACCAGTGGTTGTGGATTCCATTGCCCATGTAAGCAAGTTGTGTTGAAAGTAAAACTCTGTAGAAAATATCTTAAAATGCAAAATTGATCTAACCAATACTGAACCACAAAAAACAACCATGAAACTAATTGAACCACAAAGATGTGTTCAAAGTGAAACTTGTAGAAAATATCTTAAAAAGCAATTTTAAAATGAAAAATTGATCTAAACAATTGAACCACAAAAAATAATTTTTCACAAATCTGTTTTCGTTTGGTTACTGATTCGAAAACGACCACGCGTAACCGCAAGATTTCTTACTAAAAAGAATTTTATTGGAAACCACAAATCACTGCACAATTAAAAACTCTATTATCAATACAGTTGTTTCAAATAGAAGTACTAAGTATCATTGTTTGCAGAAACGTTGAGCGTGACTTCCATACTGTATACACTCGTATATGTTGCAATCTGTAACAAAACTAGCGCTTTCAAAATCAAAGACAAAGTCTTGTTGATTTCCATTTTTATTTTGCAAATCACATCCAAAAAAAATAACACAAATTTACAGTTAAAAGTTAAAACAAAGTAATCACCTTGTAAAACCCATCACTGATCCAGGTTCCTTCTGCACATCTATAAGTGGCGTTTTCAAATATGTTTCCTTGAAAATCAACACGACGATTATATCTCACCACGGTGGCCCCTTCAACAAACGGAGGGCTGCCACACTGACTCCGCACGCATCTCTGAACAGGAGTCGCCCACTCCCCATTTGCATTGCACACGATGGTGAGAGTGTTTTGCCCAGATCCAACCGTGTAACCTGGAACGTAGGCAAGAAAGAAGTCAATTATTGTTACTGGTGGTTATCCGCCGTTCATTTTTGCGTCTGTTCCAAGAATTAAGCAATTATGGCAAACCAAGCATCCTATTTCGTTCCAGACGAGTTTAATCATTTTTGAGATATTGCACAGTCCACGATTCGTTAGGGTATACTTTTCCAACGTTAATTCGCTTCTTTCACCAATAAAGCAATAGAGCTTTGTAACAGCAACAACTCGTAAAATTTGACAGACTGTACTTTGTAGATTAAGTTTGATTTACGAGTGCCAAACATAGTTTGTTGCTTTTATTACTGTATGAGTATAGCTCAGAAAATACTGTACGTCTGAAAATAGATAAAACGTCAACGCTACGTATAATACGCAACCGTTTATGGCATACCAGGTTCTTATTCCTAAAAACAAAGTATTGCATAGGTTTTTAGCTCTAACGAATCGTATCATTTTTTAAAACATAAAAATCTAAGTACCTCGCCTGCATACATAAGTTCGCGACGAACCAAAGACAATGGGTCCATAAGAATATAAGGTATCGGGAATAACTGGAAGGGAGCCCTCGCAAGTGACATCGACACAACGAGCAGCATTTACTGGAGAGGGAGTCCAGTGCCTGTCCGTCTAAATACAATTACGTTACGTAAGTTTTCGATGATTAACCACGTCAATCGCACTTTCCGGAACCTGTTACAGCATTACACATAGGTAAACTTTAGCTTAAACAACATAAAACTTATAAGAGGCTGCTGCTCAACTCCAAGATCGAAAGCTCCCCTTGCCCCTCTCCCCTTGTTTCATTAGGGGCAGAATAGTGAATCCGCCTACAAAGCAAGTCGTAAGAGGCGACCGATGCGTATCCATCAGGGCTGCTAGTTTTCTGGTCCCAAACTGATTATCAGAAAAATGGCATTCTGCATAGAGAAAGACAGAAAAGGCCAATCTGGCAACCGTCATCGCACTATTGCTCGCATTGAAATAACCAAGCTTTGACTGAGAAGAAGAGTTGTTGAAATATTACCCTATCCCCAGAGCTGTCTTGCACTGACCCTCACTTTTTGGCGAAGTCACTGTAACGAGATCACTGGCAATGCCCATCAGCAGTGGCCGCCAACAGTATGAGGGCCGTGGGGCCCACTGCCCACTCTTCGGGAGGTATGGATAAGCCCATTTCTCTGTCGCAGGTTTCCTACTCTAATTGGGTTCAATGGTATAGCATTATCGTACCACCGCGTTCTCCTCCACAGGAGAGTTGAGCAGCTCTGACCAATCAACCAGCCAGAAGTCTCCTTGCAGATCTGTGAAAGATGAACCGAGTTCCAGGACTAAATCCAAACAGGGCAGGAAAACTAAAAGCAATCATGTATTCCTACCACAAAAAGAAAAATCTAGTATCAATGGTGATCGACAAAATCAAAGTGATCTGAAATTGATGATCAAAATTTGATCCGCACAATCAACATCTCGCAAAAGTTATGTTAAGATATTGTATAGCACTTACGAAAAGTTACATTATAACCTTCTGGTTCACATACCTGGCACACTACTGTGACGCTTCTTGCACCTGTTCCCTCAATCCACTTGCCCATGGGACAGGTATAAGTAGCTCGTTCCAATAAAGAGGTAGAGGAAAAAAACAAAGCTATATCCCTTATCACTACTGGTGGTCCACAGTCAAGTGCTAAACATACAGAATTGGTATAATAATGATCGTGACTCAAGTATCTAGACATAGTCCTTTCAGAACTACCCATTCTTTTCAAGGATAATGAGGAAGCCCGAAAGATCCTTAAGAGTCTGCAGTTTTTGCGGCAGAGAACAATGTTATTGTTGCGGTGAACCGCGCTCTAATTTGCTTTTTACTGTCGCGCTTAAGTATGATTTCGCTAACAACCTATTAGAGGCTAAAATGATATATATTCAGTAGCGTAGCCAGGGGGGGGGGGGGGCGGGGGGGGGCTCGAGCCCCCCATTGGCTTGTGAAGTATGCAAAATCGCACGTTTTTGGTGGTTTTGAGCTCGATTTTTGTGATAAATTGAAAATAGCCCCCCATAGGAAAACAGCCCCCCCTGAAACGTTTGGATTTCCGATTTCGGCCGAAAAATCAGTCTCAATTTCGGTGGAGACCTTTTTGTCTTCTTTTTTTTTTTTTTTTTTTTGGAGACCACCTGAATTTGGGCGGAAAAAACCTTTGAATTTCCGATTTCGGCCGAAAAATCAGTCTCAATTTCGGTGAAGACCTTTTTTTTTCTTTTTTTTTGGAGACCACCTGATTTTAGGCGGAAAATACCTTTGAATTTCCGAGCTCTCCGAGAAATTTCGTCTCAATTTTCGGACAAACCGTGTGAAACTGATTCAAGAACAATGAAAATTCGGGTCAAGGTTGTTTGCACAGTTCTCACTCTTTCAAAATAGCCCCCCCCCCCCTTTTCCAAATCCTGGCTACGCGCCTGGATATATTGCCATCGTAAATATTATTGGACAAAACGGAATAACGACAAAGTTAAACATAATTATTGCTCTATTAAAACATATTACTATACTAAACATATTACTATACAAATTATTGTTTCTCTATTGGTGTATACGTTTGTAAACCTAACACAGGCTTATAAGCTGTATACATGCAAACATGCACAATATTGTACATAAGTTAAGCTAAGTTACAAGTTAGAAGTAAGTTAGAAGATCATCTTTTTTTCGTGGAAATTTGCTGACTGATGATTCTATTCTTTACTTGGCAATACAACAGAAGACGCAACATCACAAGCTAGATCTGCCAACAGTTGTCATGCAAAATCACTATGGGGAAAATTCGAAGCCATGCTTGCTACAACCAGAGACATAGACAGGTTTCGAAGTTACGGCAGTCCTTCAACGCAGGACAGGCGTTAGACCACTCTGGCACCGTACCAATGTATTGAAACCAATAAATAAATGTTAAACTGATCAACGCCACCGTCTGTAAGATTTCAAGCGACTGGGACTGTAGACAAGCAAGATAACTGGATTAACTGGCAATATACATTTGGTGCATAAAAGTATTTCAGTGCTGAAAAACACACTGTTATTGCACTGGTATGCTTTTGTCTAGTTATGAAATTATAAACATAGCCGCAAAACTTTACACACTGTAATTTACCGAAAAGCAAAGCACTTGTTTGCAACAAATTAAAAAAACTTGAGCTTAGAAACAAAGACAAAAAAAGATTCTATTTCATATTTAACCGTTTGTGCGCTTTTGCTTACGAGTTAATACTCTTTTAAACTGCCAGTGTTTACATTACTTAAAAGCGGTTTTGAACTGGAATATTTTCCTAAATTCTGTGACTTCGTAAACTAGTTCAACTGTTAAGTTAATTAACATCAAGCTAAAAGAGATCGGATTAAGTGTCAGCGAAAAGAGAAAACAATATTGTAAGAATTAATGCACTTTAAAACTCAATGCTTACCTAGGCAAAGAAATCTTCTGGGGTCAGGAAACCAAAATCCATTAATACTGCAAGTTGTTCGTTCATTTTCATTTCCTGACGAAAAACTGGAAGAGAAATACGGTTTAGTTCAACGAACATAAACTCGACAACCAAAGTGAAAGCAAATACGGTAAAATCTCTACAACAAAAATTTAAAAACAAAAGCATCTATTCCGCTAAAATGATTGGGAATTTTGACACAGTGCACTACTACAAATACACTACAAAGTAAATTAAAACTACAACGAGAAATTGGCGTTCTACTCATGATTTCGCGCTAAGCCAATGCTCTTCTTCCATGCGGATCAGTTTTTCCATTCTTATTTGTGTTTGTAAATAAATTGGGCAATATATGTGTATCTAAAAGGAATTTCCTCGTTTAACACTAGCAAACAGCACATCCTAGGAAAAAGCAGATCTGGTAATACAGCAATAAGCCAATAAGGAATTGGATTACGACTCACAGGGTTAGCAGTTAGATTATTTTCAGATTTGCAGAGACATTTAATGAACGAAATCAGTGAAAAACTGCGTCACGTTACTGTTAATTTTATGTTCGTCCTAATGAAATCAAAACACACAGTTGATCTCACGTGTAGCCTCTCTCGCAACGATAAATGACCGTGCTATTGAGCGACAATCCGCCGAAGTTGAAAAAACCATTAGGGATTCTGGGAGGAGAAGGACAGAATAATGGAATACAAAGGAAATTCAACGGATTCGGAACCCACCTACAAACAGTGCGTAAAAACCAAAATAATGATCGCAATGTAGTAGCATAGAAATAGCAAACAGGAAAAACTGTGCTGAGAAGCTGATGGAAAAACTTAAATCATTCATACCAGAAAGAATACAACATGAATAAAGAATTAATTATCCAAGTATGTTTAGTAGGGACTGGTGGAAAACTCCGTAAAAGCACAAGGAATTACAAGATCATCATTATTTTCAAAACAAGATCTGAAGTTTTTATTGATTGTGTAAAACAGTCTTTTAAAATATGACCTGTTTACTGCACAGCACAGTAGTTGAATAAAGTGTATACTTACGCCCCTGCGTTGCACTGAGTGACCAAATTTCGAGTTCTAATTAAGAACGAAGGTGACATTATTAGTCCAGCATTGCACGTGAAGTTAGCCTCTGGGGCGTTGGCGCTATTCACGTACAAATCTACAGTTGACTGGTGAATCTAAATGAAAAAATATGTATTTCAATAAAACATATTAAGTTTAAAAAAATGGAACCTCCCCATGAGTTTACATCTCATGTCTGTCATGATAGCCTATCCACAAATCATGTTTGTGGGTAGGCTATCATGACAGATGTGAGATATAACTCATAGGGTGATTCGATTATTTTTTGACTTTTTAATAAAAAAATTGTCTCTTACCAAATGGCAGTGTTGAAGGCTTGTTAATCTTGAGAAATTGTAGATTTTGGTAAGCGACTCCATTTTTAAGTCGCTTTTAGCGTCAACTAAAGCAGTATTCACAAAGAATGTGTTAGTCTCGCTCACGTGGAAAAAACACCAGGCTTACGAAAGTTTTAAAAACGCAGTTATGTCACACGCAAAGCTTAAAATTTAGACATGAGTATTTTGCAGCTTATACTAGAATATACGCTGCTAACTGTCTATGGATTGCAATCCTATACCTTAACTAAATTTATACCTCAGCAAAATGTTTTCAAAAGCAAACCATAAGATTCGCGTTATTTACAAAGCGTTATCTTCAGCTTTACCTAGTGTTGTCGAAAAATGGAATACTCGCGATTTTTTTTGTTTTTTTGCTACAGGAAATCTAACGCCTTCTATGTGAATACCCTTAACAAATCTTTGCAACTTGTGATCTTCTAATCGTTTCAAACTTGTTTCTCATGATGATTTAGTGATTACATAGAAGCTCATTTACATTAAGTGTGATGTAACATCTTTTTCGAGAACTCTTAAAAAACTCGTCGCGAAGTCAAAAAGTCTGTGGGTTAAATCATTTTACCTGATACTCAAACTAGCGGTTTGGTTATTTCGTGCACTATCGTAGGTTAGGAAAGGAACTACAAAACTTTATGCCAATTTTCGTGGAAATTGAAAGAATCTGTTTAAGATAACCAGTATACTCTAAGTTCGCAGCAAAAAAAAACACCAAAAAACTAACAACAGGCCGTAGAGCGATTCAAAAATATGCAATAAAAGTTTATTGAAATCTCGAACTCATATTAATCAACTATTTGTCAAATTTGGAGATTTGTAAACAAGCACTATGAGGGAGGAACATCAAACATACCTGAACAAGATCTCGCTCAAAATCTTGTTCGAAATAAAACAATATTACTATAAAGGTATTTTAATTAGTCTGTGGTTGATATCATGATTCAAAAATTGGAAGTACTGAATAAAATACTCGATCACACCACTATTTGTTTAACAACAAAAATACACACACACACAGTACGAGAGTATTTCAGAATTAATTAAAAGTATAAAAAGTTCGATACACTAATACAGAAGCACAGGGCATGCATAATCAACAACATCAAAATGGAATCTTCGTGCTTTAGTTAGAAAGCGACTTTACCATTGCACAGTCCGTAATTACATAACATTGCACAATCATGTATGGCAAGCACAACTTTACCACTACCATTTCCATCATTGTTAAACATTGCGCAATCATTTACCTACAACTTTACCACTGCGCTACCCGTAATTACACAGCATTGCACAATCATGCGCGTAGCACTTTACCATTACACCATTAGTAGATTTGTAGCATAGTACAATCACGCAAAATACGATTTTACTATTACACTATCTGTAATTGCAGAACATCGTGCAAATCATGAAACATTTTTGCAACACAACAATTTATTCATCTTTTACGTTTATTGTAAACTATACCAGGGGTGCCCAATGTTTTAGAGAAGTGAGCCGCATTACATTCTTTTGAGATTGAGCGGGTCGCACAAACAGTGCTGCACAGAATTCGAAGTAATTTTCGCCGTAAAACAACCGGATTTCAAGAAGATTTGATGTATTTTCGGCCAGAAAAATCGGTTTTTAGTGAGTTTTATGTAGTTTTCAGCTCGGCTTATTTACCTTCGGCGACGAAATTAAACTTACAAGCTTAGTAAATTTCGAGACTAACCGCGGGCCGCAAAAACATGTTGCGAAACGCAATTTGAGCAGACTGAACTATACTATACTTGTTCTAATTCATATACCATCCACAAGTTCTACTTCTATTGTTTGAAAACAGCTTACGTCAGGCAATGGTTGGGTACAAATGGGAACGGAGCAAGCTAAACCGCCAGGATTAGGTACGAAACTTCCGTTGATGCATTCTGAAATTATTTTGATCCGACCACCGGGCATCCACAAACCTCCTTGGCACAGAAACTCAACCAGCGTTCTAAAACAATTAAATGATCTTCACTAATGCAATGGTAAGTTTTGTTACAACGATTACACAATTAGAACTTTTCCACGTCAATTAAAAAAGTTATCAAAAAAAGAGTATCATTCCAGCACAATTAGAAAGAAAATAACTGAAAAAAGGGCAGAATTAGAAACTAAAAAAACATGGAAGCAAAGTTGCATTAGTTACCATTTTTTAAACTTTTTAAGTCTTATCAGTATAACTGTATTTTTAAATTTTTATTAGCTTTTCAAAATTAAACTGAACTTCAACTCCTTAAAGCCCCCCTTAATAAAAGCAAAATCTTTTAAACCTTCTTACCCATCTCCATAATGAACTACTCCGACAGATGATGTGAAAGGTGTTACACCGGATACATTGGCCGGTCGAATTACATCGGCCGTCACGGAGGAGCCAACATTAGGAAACGGGCAAGTTTTAGGAAGGCATCTTAAGGTGGAGGGCTCCGGTATCCAATTACCTTGAGTGCAAGTGGATAAAGTGCGAATTTGATCGGGCGAGAACCAGTAATCTGCAAAGATTGCATGAGGTGCTACAACTAGGGTTGGATTGAATTCGAATCCGCTCACGAATTATTGATGAATTTGAATTCGACTTTTGCAAAGTCAATGAATTTGAATTTTGATTTTTCAAAGTCAATGAATTTGAATTAGAATTTAGTTTTTTCACAGTCAATGAATTTGAATTTAAAAATTAAAAACAAAATGAATGGATCCAACCAGTGCCGTCGCTAAAAGGGGCAAAGGGGGCCGTAACCCCCTAACGGCCGCTTGTGCCTCCATTTTGGTTGACTAGAAATACTGCTTTTGAAACATCACGCAACGACAAGACAACAGACAGTCAATGATGGAAAAAGGAATAATTACGTTTAAACATAATTCTCCTCTTATGTTTTTTCGATTCTTTGCGACATTGCTGGCAACCAACTGCTGTACATTAATCTGACTTTACGGATGTGTCGCGGAATCGCGGAAGAGACATGTAAGCATGCATAATTGTTACCGGTACTTCGTTAGTGATCATGACATGAAACAATGCGTGAAAACTTTTTTTCAAAGACCAGCTGTTTTGATTTTTAGAGCACACTCAACATTTTTACGTCACAGTCAGTGGCGCAACTAAGGTGACGGGGCTTAAACCCCATTTGCAAAGTCACTTAGAAAATTTAATCTCAAAATACGAGCGTTTAAACGTATTTTAGACTTGACCAAAAGTAAGGGGGGTTGAGGTGCAAAGCAATTCAATTCTTTGAAATGACTTTTGAATTTTAGAAATTTAGTTATTCATATCGCTTCTAAAAGTGTGAAGTATGATTTTAAAATGGCGTTAAAATTGTGTTTTTTTTTGCTTCAAAATTGCCCAGCGGCCGGGGGCACCGCCCTCAGGCCCCATACACATTTACTTAGAATTTAGTATCTATGTCTGTCTGTGAAACGCTTGAGTTGCATAAGTTTGTTAAGCTCGGGGGCTAATTTAGGCAGTTTTTGTAAAAAAAAAAAAAAAATTGGTTCACCTCTCTTAGCAAAATCCTAGTTGTACGTCTGGTAGCATTCACTGCTGTGGATAGATTTTTCTAGCGATTAATGGCCACAGACGAAACGAGCTAAGAAACGCGGCCGGCCTTATTTTAAAATTGCGCAAAATTGTAGCCGTACAAGATCTGAAGATCAATTTTTGTACGCAAATTTTAGTGCCTCCCCCACTTTTGGCTAGTGCCCTTTCACTTCGTTTGCTCTGGCGACGGTACTGGATCCAACTCTGGATTCAAGCAACTTGAGTTGTTGGTATATTACGCACCTGCGATCAGGGCCTCAGAGGGAAAATTTTTCAGGGGGTGCGAAGGTCGATACCGGGCCCCCAAATCTTATTGGGCCCCCCAAGCCTTATTGGGGCCCATGGTGTTAAATCGTTTTTCGTCGGACGGGTGTAGATCTTCATTTAAAAGTGAGGGGATAACGATATTCGCATACAGTTAGGACCTACGAAAAACACAACTAGACATAAAATTGGTTTAAATCCAGCTAGGGGGTCTGGGGGGGGGGGGCGCTGTGAGCTCCCCCAGCGGGTCCGAGGCGGAGCCCCGGAAGCTTTAGCACTTTTTATGTTTCTCGAGGGTAAAATACAGCATTTGATCAACATCCCAGCACCAAACTTGCTTAAATTAACAAGTAGAAAACGTGATATACATGAAAGTAAGTATGTGATATGATGACATTGACACAATATTATACAATATAATGACTTTAATACTGCAAATCCAAATATTTTACTGATAAAAGTTTCAAGAAGTCATCTGCAATCATTGACTTCACAAACCCAAATTCCTATTAAATTCATACAGAGTGAGTTACTTAATGATGGTAGTATAGTATGTCAACTTTGACTCCGCTCTCTGAGGTTAAAATGCTTTTGGATGTCTGGAAATGTTGGCCCTCGTAAATTGTTATACCGTAGAAATTAATTAAGGCTTTCAAGTCAGAGAAATGCAACAAAACGTTAAGTTCGGTGCAAGTGTATGGCTTTTGATACATTTTCCTCTTTTTTTAATCAAATCGGCCATTATTGGATGCCCTAAAGGCTGTGTAGCAAAAACAGCGACCAATTACCATTAGTGAATAGGCTGACCGATATTTTTGCTGTAGGCAAGTTTGATTACGGTGTTGTGGTGCCATACCAAAACTTAACGCGGAAACCTGAACTCTTCCGGGCCCCCTCTAGGCCCGGGTACGATGTACCCCCTGAACCCCCTCTCGCAGGCCCTGACTGCGATGCGCTAGTACACATCTGCGACTGCGAGACTGCGACTTGCTAGATGCAAATTGCAAAATCCTCTTTGAATCTTGGGTGTAAAAAGTGGGGGTTGGATTGAATTTGAATCCGCTCGCGAGTTATTGATGAATTTGAATTCGACTTTTGCAAAGTCAATGAATTTGAATTTTGATTTTTCAAAGTCAATGAATTTGAATTTAGTTTTTTTGAAGTCAATGAATTTAAATTTGAATTTAATTTTTTCAAAGTCAATGAATTTGAATTTAAAAATTAAAAAAAAAATGAATGGATCCAACCCTGGTTACAACACTACAGTTGTATGAGATGTTTAAACACTACAAAACATACAAGGGTTGTAAAATGAGATTAATCAGTTCTTGGTTTCAAGTAGCAAACACGTTTCTCAGTCGTGCTAAGACTGTTTCTTATGTAACGACATGTGTATTTAAAGCGTCATTCTCAAGCTCTTCACTTCAGAGATGCACTTTGATAATGGGCTCTTCGACATCAAGTTTCGAGTAAATTTATGACATTACAGACGACTGAAAGTTGGTTTTCGATTACGCTGCTGATTTTTATCAATTCTTATATTTTCTATCGATTACGAAGTATTCCTTTTTCGGTTAAAGACGTAAGGCCACCAATTTCTAAAATCGCTTTCAAAATCAAATCTTTCATTATCTCACTGTACTACGCTAAAGCGTGTAACGAATTTGTGGGGCCATCTCCGCGTCATTACGCTTTTCGAAAAAATGTTGCAGCGTCCGTGAGCTGTTTGTTGGGAATACTATGACTGATTTAACCGGCCCGAGATTTGACGTCATACTTCCCGCTCCAGAAATGAACGTGATACTGCTTGACCTCCTCGCCGGTTTTAAATCGTTTTCAAATTAGCATTTTTTTCAATTTAGCTATGGCAATGTTCAGCGGCATACAACAATAAAAAATGAAATTACTTTTATTGCAAGTATACACGACTACTTGGTTGTTTGTGTAAGAACGAGGTAAAGTCCTTGTTGAATTTTCAACTTTGTTTGGGAGGTCACATTGAAACAATGTTCTATCTGTACATTGAAGATCATTCGGAACCCATTCATAGTTGCTGGAACAACGAATCTTCCAACTTGCTTCAGCCAAACTAAACGAGTAGCCCTGCAGAAAGTTTCTTTAAAAGCAGTTAAAAGATCAGTGTTTGTGAGATAAAATTTTTTTCTCATAACCGAATTTTTGACCCACCAACCAATGACTTCAAAAAAATTAAAGTCTAAAGCGAAAAATAATTTAAAATCTTAAAAAACTTCAAATCACAATCTATGAAGTCGATAAAATATAGCTGAAGTAAGAAGATCACAAAACATTAACAATGCCGAAGCAAAATCTGACAACTAATGCAGCAAAAAGAAATAGAGTAAGAAAAAGTTTTAGGAAGTATGGAAAATATTTGAAGAATTACGCACGATTATATTTGAACCCACATACAAGCAGTCTTGGATGTGCGAATGAAACATTAAAGCGATCATACAAAATCCACCAGAAAAATACTGTAATTGAGTGCTGCTTCAACAAAGCAACTGCGAACTTGTGAAGAAGGTTAATTATGAATCAAAAAATTTCGAGTTTGGTGCAACAAAAAATTTCGAATTTCTCACAACGCTTAAGCATGAAAACTTTTGAGGGATGTTTAAACAATATATCTTAAACACCGTTAATTTACTTTCGAGTTTGGTGCAACAAAAAATTTCCATAATACAAAACACAAAGCCAAAATAACTGGAAACATATCCAGTTATGTTTCCAGTTATTTTGGCTTTGTGTTTTGTATTAAAGATATTTCGATGTTCCGAACATTATGCTCCAAAAAAATTTCCAATTTCTCAATATGCTCAAGCATGAAAAACTTTCGAGGGATGATTGAACAAGATATCTTAAACACTGTTAATTTACTACAATAACACTGAAAAAATCGGGAGCGTGGCCGAGAGGACAAAGGCGTCGTTTCTACGACGACTCTGATCGCATGATCCGAGTTCAGCCCATGCTCTGGTCACGTTGTAGCGTCTTTGGATAAGATACTTTACGATGATCAGCTGCTTAGCGGCTTCGAACAAGCAGCAAATTTAGTGGACAAAAACTCGAAGAAATCCACACGAGCATTGGATCACCGTAAAGTCTTAAGCAGGTGCGGATTCCTACGAGCACGAACTAGTCCTGGCAATAATAAGCGTATGAATCGATCAATAGTAAGCGTCTGGCGCTGTTCGATGACAGGAAGATAGGCATGCACAGCAACAACAAAATTTTTACCGGTAAGCACTGTACTGAGGCTGTAGTTCCAATATAAAAAGGGTCATCAGGAGTATCAGGCTGCACCATTGCGTTTGCAAAATAAGGAGGTCTTCTGCATCTTCTCCTCAAGCAAAAAGATGAAAAAACTAAAAAAATTTCTCTTTTTAAGATCACGAAAACTTTATTGTTTTTTAGAAATTAATCTATTTTAACTCTTAAAACAGATTTTTGTGATTTCGTTTTTTCTCCTATTGTCGCTTCAAATATCAGGGAATCTGTTGACTAACAATTGCGCGGTATCGGGATTGTGACTTCGCTTACTCAGCTATACCAGCCGTCAACTCTTTGACAGTTTTGTGACTCAATGAGAAAGTGCGAGAAACCCTGAAAATCTTAGGATATTTTACCGGGGTGAAGAGCCCGATTACGGTAATAAATGTTTTTTTGGTAAAATTATCATATAATCAAACAAATTTTTAAGCGTACTTACAAGTATAATTTGATCAAAAACGTTTTTAATGGTATTTTTCTTTGTTTTGTGCGACTGACCAGAATATAGCAACCAACAATCCAACATCACAAAAGTAATGAAGTATGAGAATTGTGGATTCGTATACACTTTCCATATAGCAAATGATTTAATGCATAGAACTGA
Source organism: Trididemnum nubilum (assembly GCA_963965965.1). Lineage (NCBI taxonomy): Eukaryota > Metazoa > Chordata > Ascidiacea > Aplousobranchia > Didemnidae > Trididemnum > Trididemnum nubilum. Next base: position 15,466,391 of record OZ014489.1, on the reverse strand, counting down.
AAAGGAGGCAGAATGGAAAAAATGTCGTTAATTCTTTATTCTTACTTACCCGGGAGTGGATTCCAAAACCCAGATTGATCGCAAGTAACAATTAAGAGGTCGTTCACAAATAGAGGATCAAATTCCTTAGGGCAACGAAGAATAACCGTTGAACCTACGAAGGTTGAACGAGAATTGTTCAAAAACAATGGAATGACCGGACAGCGATGAGGTACACAACGACGCTAGAAATTTATAAATTTCATTATCAAGTTGGTTGAGTGGTGACGCATTCGTCTTTGGATCAAAAGGTCTGAGGTTCAAATCTCGGGCCGGCCAAATCGGGCATAGTGTTGTCAACGGCTGCCATCACTAAGACGTGCTAGCGTTTCTACAAAAGAGCTGCAATACCAAGATGCAATGACGCGAAGATGGGCCCCACCAACTTGTCATTTGTTACACACTTGGACGTAATACAGCCACTAAAAGGATTTGACTTGAAATATTTTCACTTAAAAACAAGGAGCGACTGACCATAAAGCACTAGCATAAGGTTCACCATTAGACTTTTATACATACTGTCATTTTTCTTAGTTATGGTTCGTTTTTGAAAAAATAAATTCCAGAATGAAAAATCGGTTCCAAAACGAGGATTAATAAAAGGAATACCAAATACAGAAGTTACACAGCAGATTTTTATCATTAATTTTCATAATTGTGAGGTACTGTAGCACTTCACTCAAATATCTGTTTTCCCATTAGGCAAGTGTTTCATTAGCATCTATAAATTCAAACTAAGCACATGCAAAGCACTTACGATACATATTTTCAAAGCATGTACAAGTAAATGAAAATTTATTCCTATGAGCGTTGACTGGGATTGTATATAGCAATTTGCTTTCTGGCAAGTATATGCTAATTTTGGCTTTTTGAGTTCAAAATTTGTACTAGGCATTTGCACAGTTATGTACGCCGGACGATAGCTCACAAGTTTGAAATATGCATGTAGCGTACTATTTTGGTAAATTGATCGTGTGATGTCATATATGGTGTCCATGCTTAGTGATGCTAGCGCAATGCGGTTGAACTAAGTGCAGTGCCAGTGTGATACTGGTCGAGAATCCTTTTTCCGGTGACCTTGTTATCAAACTTTAATCAGAGTAATCCGTGAAGAGGATACAATGGCAAGTGCGGAAATTGCCCTCGTGCGAGGTTTGAGGTTCGGGTGAGCTGCCAGGATAAGCTATGTGTGAACTCAGATGCTGATGAAACACTAGCCTAATGGGGAAACAGATATGCGAGTGAAGTGCTACCTTTCAGTTATGAAAAAAAAGTTAATTTTCAAAATTCCTTTTGTTACACAGAAGGCTTTTCAACTTAAAAGCTGCAAAAGCAAACACGCAATTTTAATTTCAAAGATTCCGACTAAACCATGGCCCAACAATATCCAACCTTTAGTGATTTAATAACCATTACAACTCACGTTAAAAGGTGAAGGCAACCAAACATTAGCATTAGTACAAGTGGTGATGAATAGAGGCTCAGAAGAGTCTTGAACATGCCCATCAAAACACTCGTAAGTAACCTGAAAACATCTATGCGCTAGGCCAACATTGATGGACTGCATTTCCGGTAATGAATCATAATCATCACCAATTCAAGATTTATCTAGGGTTGTCTCGCCGTTAACATTACACCATTCAATCAAGAGCATTTTCCTCCAGCAACAGAGCTGTATTAACTTCTTCATCCTACTGTTTCCTCATGCTCTTAAGTCTGCCAACTCTTTCTGTAATCAGCCACTTATAAACTAGTCTTAGTCTCATTCTATGTTTGGTAACCATCAAAATTACTTTTAAATTTGAAAATATCTGATTCATCCCAGTTTGAGCTAGTAAAAGGTACATTCAGTTTACAAGCGCATTATCATAGCACGATACATAATAGTTCTTTTTACTTCTCATTTCAATAGTTTGTCGTATGCACTACATATTCTCATTCAGGCCATTAAAATTGGTGGTTTTTAAACATGTATTCGTTAAACATTTAAATGATTTATGCATCGTAGATGCTATTAAAATATAAACCGTATTTAAATTTTTGAAAACACATGTTATTTGAATCATTAAAAAGTTTAACACCAAACTTTTACACCAGAAGATTCACAGAGCAACCACATTGGAGCTAAATTTCTCACCTTCACTCCAACACTATTTATGCCGTTCTGGGTATTTCTGATACGCACAATATTTGCATCCGCGATAACCGGTAACTGAGGGCACGACATTTTAATGCATGGTCTTAGAGCTCCAAATCCGCGAGAATGAGTCCAAACACCATCCATTGAACATCTAGAACGTTGCTTTAACAACGATTAATAGTGATTACGTGAATTCAATCATAGTAAGGCTATTAAAAGTCTGACATTCCCGTATGTTCATTGTTCATCCTAGCAATAACATTATAATCTTCAAGCTTTTTTCACAATGCTAAAAAAAGCTTAACCGCAGCCAAGTGCAAAATTCATCAGCAAAAAACAAGAATACTTCAATCATTCAACCATGTTCTTTTTACGCATTTTCAAATAAAAAAGAATATTTCACAGCTGCAGAAAATATCGCACAAGCAACCTTGTTCTTTTTGGCACGACTTAATTAAACTTAGATCCACATACAATACACAACACAACCGAGAGGTTGTTGCATTGGAGTGACGTTCAAGTACACGAGTCAGGCAAATTATTTTTGAGGGCAAAAAACCATGAAGATAAAATTAGTAATGGTCCATAAACCGCCAAGTCGTTGAAAATCCCTCCAATTAATTATTTCTACCACTTAAGTTGAACAGATCATCTCAGTTAGCAGAACTAAAAGTTGCTGACGAGAACTGACAACACAAAAGAGCAATTTTCACATCCTAGTGTCCACGCCCGTAAACTTTAAGTCTACAACATTGTTTCACAAGACACGCCAAAAACTATAAACCTTAACGCGATTTTATAATGAATACCAGCAAGTCGTCTCCGGTGTACTTACTACATGCACTCCAGGAATCACCCATCTGCCTGCATTGCATCTGTACTCAATCTCATCGCCAAAGACAAACGATTGACCAACGTTAACTGGATCACCATCGTAATAAACTGTAGAATATTTCAGCTCTTCAAGCTTAACGCAAGTCACCCGCTGGCAAGTGGGATCAGGAGCCCAGTTTCCACTCTCATCGCAAATTACTTCAGCGTCGAACACGTCCGGTTCAAGCCAGTAACCAAGCCGACATGATACAGAACCACGATCTCCAGTGTGAGCTTGTGCTGAAGGACGAATTTTTTTTTATTTTTGCGTGTTTGTAACTGCACCACAGGTTCTGAAGAGTACACTTCTGTTTACTTGAAGGACACAACTTCGTTTTTTAGATTTCCATTGATCGTTCATTTTTCCTAGCAGTTAATATGCAGCAACAAATCTTAGGCAAAAACACTGAAATTAGTATAAAGTGATACCTCATGAAAAAAATAATAGCACATTTTAAGCGCGTCAAATTTATTTAGTCCATTCCATTACAGAAATTGTATCTTTCAGAGCTAAGAAAACTTCCTTATCTACGTGTTGTAGCCCTGCAAGGCATCGAAAAACTGCCAGATGACAGAGGTCTTCAGATTTACAAAGCCCATTCCTAACTAAAGATTGTAGTTGTTTCAAAACTCCACAGTAGATTCTAATTACTGCACTTCTTGACAAAAAGAATTAAACAAAACTAAAAATTTTACGTGGTATATCAAGCCAGCAGACCAGATCTACGTACGTCTTTGGTATTGGGGAGTAAAGGACCTGTGTGGAAGAGCTCGTAGCGTAATACAAAAAGCAGGAACACAGTCTAAACTGCTGGGTGACGGTTGCCATCTGCCAGATATTCCACATCTTAACCCAATCGCGTTCGTTTGTACATGCTGAATGATGAAACCTTTGTTGCAAGTAACATACGCTACAGACCCATAGCCAGATCTGAAAAAAGAAACTTCTTTGACGGGATAGAATATCTTACCAAAAAATTTTAAAGGCAAAAATATTACAAATCATTACTTTCGTAAATCCCAATTAGCCAATAACCATTTTGAATTTGGTCAAATAGTTTTCAATCTCGAAAAATAAGAAGTTTGATAGTTAAACCATTGTTTTTGATTGTAGACAGTTCGCTTTTACAGCTTAAATTTGTAGCACAATAACAAATCATCTGAAAAGTGTCACTAAAAAACAATGGAGATTAAAATTAGCATCCATAAGCTTCTTCTTGCTTGAAACTTACCCTTGTGGCGTTGTCACAACTGAATTTCGTACGGCTGATGGGGCTCCACCGCAGCTGATTGGTTGGCAAGCGAACCCATCAGGACGAGGATACCACATCCTGCTTGGCTGGCAAGTGGCCAGCACTTGAATTGACAAGTCTCTCATTGCGTGACCTCGAACACAGGATACGTTAATCTGCGCCCCCACATTGGAATGATCTCCTATAAAATGTTAGCCTGATTCTCATAGCTGGGACAAAAAGTTAACGAAGAGACTATTTCAACGGGTTTTTATTTAATTTTATCAGAATAAAATAACGTGGTTTCTTGAAAAGGCAAAAAAATGGGAAAATAATCAATGCCCACTCTAGACAAAGACTCCTATTTTCAAATTGCGCTTTTACTACAACATCTTTCACGCTGTACCGTATAATTTCAAGTAGCAATTTTGTGTTCGCGCTTAGCATTTTGTGACGATACCAGTGACACACGTACGTTTTACCTATGATATATGTATTCTGATAGCGCTCTCGCAAAGCCTCGACGGGCACACATCCATACAAATGACAGGCGAGGGTAGCAGGGTCGGGGTTCCACTGGCCATCAGCTAAACATTGGACCACTACTCTCATCAAACTAGAACCAGCCACATGACGATACTTGTGACATGCATATTCAATCTGAAAATCAATACCAGATTTGCATTAAGTCAATCAGAGGTCGGTATAGTGCTCGGGAATACGTAAGACCTCGAGAGGCAGAATATGTGACCACTTTTCATCTAGAAAAATAATTGTCGCTATACAGAACTAAAACAGGTACTGATTTCACGAGCAAGCATAGTAAGAAACTTATTGAAAACGATCTCTATTTTCCACGACGGCCTATTTTGTGTGCAGAAAGAAGACATCTGCTTCATCTGAAGGCTTCCTAAAAGCTTCTCCATATCAAAAAAAAAACCTGTCGCTACGCTACCAACAGATTTATCTTTCTGATACCGTTTTGGGTTCTCGTTACAGATTGCCACTTTCTTTCGAAGCTTCTATCACGACAAAAAAGCAAACAAGAACTATGAAAGTGACCGCCAGTTTTGCAGTATTTTTCAGCTAATTTAATTTCTTCGTGTAATCTACATACGATCCTCTTGTGTATGATCTTGTGTAGGCTGATTGTATCTAAGAGCGTTTATTCTTTAACTTATTCATACCCGAGCGCCACTGGTTGCACCCCGTACAGTTGTGATAAGGTCAGCGTAACTAACAAACGGCGGCTCATCACAGCTTATTTCAACGCAAGAAACTTCAGGCAACCAACGTCCATCGGCAGAACATCGAATGACAATTTGATAGATATTTCGGGCGTGCCATAAACCATCTTGACAACGCACAATTTGCTGAAAATAGAACGATAGATGTAATAGCGATTATAAGTATGGAAATAGCCAGTTCCTTCTCAGGTTCTCCAATACATTGCTGGGGTTCCATGGTGGACATTCTGTTGCAATTGCAACATGTTTTTATTTACCAAAAATTGGACATTTCAAACCAATTAAGAGCTACCGTTCTCCAAAATATGAGGCTTCAATTGAATTTTTAGCGGTGGACAATGGTTGATTTCTACGTAACAGAACTTCGCTCATTAATCACGTAGTATTGCTTGTTTGATAAAAAATTGCTTGATAAAAACTAATTTCAAACAATTTTTTTGTGGTAAATTAAACTTAGAAACTTAATTTAAGCGATACTCATCATGATAAATACTTGCAAATATCACCTGTAATGCGTGTAATTAAATAACTCTAATCATGTTTTATGGGGTATAGAACTGAATCTTGCTGGAGTTTGCATTATAAGCTGTTAAGAACTATTTTTTCAGTTTTTCTGATCATTTTAGGTTGTTAAATGCTTCTTAGCGCAATCTTTGGTAGCTTTCAGGCATTTTCCATTTAAGTCTTTGGATAGAGTATATGTACTGCGTAGTGTGCAAGATACATAATATGTCGGAAAACTTAGATGATATTTACTTTCCGCTTGCAAAAATGCAAAGCCAATATTCCATTTTATCTCGTTTGCTACCATTCAACAAAACAAAGAACATGTACGACCATCGATAGGAGCATGCAAACAGGTTGTAAATTAGATATATAGCTAATCAAATATGAACTACTTCGGTCAATACATTTTTACTTAATAATTATTACAGCTATTTTTTGTTAAACTAAAAAATTGCACGAAACTATCTTCATTTCTTGCTATTGTTACCAATGCAGCATATTGAAGGTCAGTTTCCTTTTCTATTTAACTGCTACTTATATGCCCGAAAAGTACAAATAGGTTATTAGTTAGGAAGTTCATAGCAAAAAAATAACCGGAATACCCAGAAACAGAAAGATCAAAATATTCACAAAAGATATTTTGTTAATGAAAATGTGTGGAAAAGCCGGAGCCATCGGAGAGCCCATTTGTTCCTAGAAATTACCATTAAAATTTAAAGTAGTGTGTAACGTTGTCCACACTCCACAACAGAAGATTCTTGAATTATCGTTTGGACAAACCTTAAAATATAATTTCTAATGACAGTTTCTACGAATAAATTTAGTTTATTGTCCAATAAAAAAGAAAAATTTACAAAAACAGTGCGCTTGAAGTTCGTAAGCATTCAGAAAGCATTATACGCATTTGGAGAATTGGAGAAATTGCCAGTGTACTGGTCGTAGACAGCACGGCAGCATGAAAGAACCCACTAAGACACTCAATGAGATGGTGTTGCCCAGCGGATAACTACCGGTGCTAAATGAATCGTGCTAAACCTTAACTGCCATAATGCGGTTGACAAAACATACTTACAGCGTCATTGAAAGAGTTTCGACTAGATTCCGACAATAAATAAGCATTATCAGGGATAACGGGTCTGATGGTGCATTGCACCGGTTCACAAATGATTCTGTTTGGAGGTATTGACCATAAACCATCTTTGCCGCAAACAAGAAATCGATAAGGTCTACGCAGATCAGAAAACCATAAACCTCGTCTGCACGTCACTCTCACAACAGAAAGATAGTGCCATGATAAATCTAAAAATAATGATAACATAATCGGCCAAGCAAAGATTTAATATATGCTCTAAAAATTTTAAGATCGGTACTAGCTATCAAAGATTAACTGGTAATGTGCTTTTCTTAAGGCTGTTTTATCCCGAGCGTCTGCTTCTCAAATTCAGCGTGGTTAGCGTTTATGACCTCTCAACGCGAAAACAGAGCTATTGGCAGCTCAAAATGCGATTTGGCAATCTGCTTAAAAAGATACTACTCAAAAAAGGTGCCCTAAACCTCTTTCCACAATTCTCCTTATTTGCAAACATACGATTTAATCTGTTTGACCGCGTACCATTGGCGACCCGACCAGCATTTCGCAATTTTAAAATATTACAAAAGTCTCACTTTGTAAAATTTCTCGCAGACTTTAGGCTATTGCTTACTATAGCAGACCTAAAACAACACCAGCTTGGCCTACTGGTTCTATTCTTGACAACTCTTTTTCACTAGCTAAGCTATTCTACAACAAGCAATAAAATAACAGAATATACTGTATATTGTAGGCTAATCTCAGATCTGTAATCAGAAACTGGCGCAAACGTAGGCCTAATCCAATATCTGAGAGCTACCACAACGGAAGACTGCTAGGCTCCAATGGGAAATAAGCATAAAGTATTTTTCCCAGTTAAACAACGCATTGCCAGTTCAAGAATCAAGCCGACATTCAGCAACTTTTCGATCGCTAAAGGTGCGTTTACACTGGACGCAAAGCAAAAGTTGGCACCTCCGCGACTGGTCGCTTAAGTCACTTGCTCAAAATAGGCCAACCATTCAAAAACAATTACGTCTAAGTGAAGTTAAGCAGCCGCTCGCGAAGTTTGCAATCGGTCGAAACCTTTTGCAAGTTGTCGATGACGTCAAATTTTAGCGAGTTGATTCGCATCCAGTGTAAACTCAACCTTAACCCGATGCTCTACCGAGCCATCGCAGCATTTCCTAGACAGCCAAGAGCATCAAACCGGTACGGGCTAGGTTGATGCTCTTTCACAGGAATGCATTAGAGATATCGCTCATTAATCGTTAGCTGTCGAAACTCTACCAATAAGTTCATCACTTTTCGAAATGTTAGAGAAAATTTGTTTTCATACAAATTATTAAAAAAGTTCTCAAAAGTTTTTTTGCACAGCTGAGTATGAATTGTTCTTAAATTATAAACAAAAGTATCTTTGTACATTGATACTGTATGTGAAAAGTTTCAATGCAAAACGTCATTTTGCGTTTCCGATGCGTGATTGATTTTCTTCGATCTTCTGTTACGAAAAAAGCAGTGTTGCGATCAACATTTATCCGCTTATCAGGTGCAATTTTTTCGAATAACGCGTTTCGAATCTAGACCAGGGATTTCCCAACTTGGGTGCATGAACCCCAAGGGAATGCGTGAGTTTATCCCAGGGGGTTCGCGAGAACAAACAAGAGCATCCGTTTCACCGTGTGAGATAGTTAGCTTATCAGTGACAGATGATCGATGCGTGATAAAATTTGTGTTTTTGAGGTGTCCGTGGTTTCCGAGTGTTTGTTAGTTCATCTTTATTTTTTCACTGCAATATTACACTATGCTTTTACGAAACACTGCTATGCGTTTAATTGTATAATTTGGGCTCAGATCCTTTTTTGAAAACTTGAAGGTTCGTAGAGACCTCTGACATCCACGGTGGTGCGTGGCGGTATGAAGTTAGGAAACCACTGCTCTAGACGGTTTCGCATTCTACTGCGCTGTTTTGGCTAACAACGTCACAAACATGTCATTTTGGTTTCATCTTCTCGATAAGAAACGTGCCTATCACTTTTTCAACATCCATTTACATACTCGATCAACTTTGGCAGTAATAATCAGGGCCCACATTACAGAGCGTGTTAGCAAGGTTCGTTAAGGTCATTTTCGCTGGCTAAAAGGCGTTAACGAACAAAAAACTTCGTAGACAAAATGCTATTTCCCAATCGACTGGCCCAACATGCGTTAAAAATGCTCGCTCGATTTTTTTGCGAGATATGATATAATCTGCGTTAGTACGTAATAAACGCATTAATTGTGACGTCAGATCCCTACTACAAGATAATTCGTTGAAAAAGATACTACATGTCATGCGTTAATATTCTAAGCTTGCAAAATCGTCGATTGATAACAATGATTAGCTTACGAACGACAGCTATTTAAGCATATTTTTGCATCAATGTAAAACAGAACAACTTTTCCATACTCCAATTTTTAAAAAAAAATGAAAAGTTTGACGTCCTTCGTGGTCGACTCCTGGGAAATCATAACGACTTCCACAGGCAGTTAAGTGGCCAGATCAACCACCAACCCTGCAGCCGCAAAGCAGCTCGAGTCATAAGATGCACAGAGCTGGACAGCGCTGTTTGAAGGTTTTAGCTCTCATCGGCAGCCCTCAGCTTCTCTAAGGCTCAGGTTCGTCCAGTTTGGCCAAGAGTCTTGTCCAGTTGGGGAATACCTTTGATTAGTTTTTTGATGAACGTTGGTACTTTTAGTAGCGCAACTCGTGACAGGACCTTAAGCGCTTCACTGCCAAGCGCTGTTGATACTAAAGACGATGATACCTTGTTTAACGCGACTCAACAATTTGACTTAAATTTTGCTTTGTATAATTCGATAAAAAGTAACATTGAAACTTGCCGATACGTAGAAATGAACAACCCGTTTCCTATCACTGCTCTAAACAAAAGCTTATTTCTCTTGCATGTCAACATTCGATCAATTTACAAAAACCTTGATTCCCTGAATGATGAATTATTACAATCTTTTCCCTATTTACCCGATGTAATTTGTCTATCCGAAACTAAAATCAAGAATTCCGTTCTAGCTAACATAACTTTACCTGGTTTTGAACCCATTGAGCATGCCAATTCATTGACAAATGCTGGCGGCGTTGGCGTCTACGTTGCTAATAAATTCTCGGTAAAAGTTTTGAGCAAAAATGAGTTGAACTCTGGATGTGAAGATATTTGGCTACAGATTTCTGACAAAAACTCACAAGAGATTTTTACCGTGGGTGTGATATATCGCCATCCAGGTACTGATGTCAAAAACTTTATAGATGCTTTCAACAATAAATTATCTAAACTGAATCCTAAGCACAAGTACTATATATTGGGTGACATTAATATTAATGTAAACACTGTGAGTAGCTCCCAATCTACTTATTCTGATGCTTATCTGAATATGTTAACAAGTAATGGAGCATTTCTACTTATTGATAAGCCCACGCGAGTAACCAACACTTCTAGTTCAATTATCGATCACATTATTACTAATGACAACAATAATATCTTATATCCATGTATTATTCGTAGTGGTCTAACTGATCACTTTCCCGCTGCATGTTTTGTGGCTATTAATTCTCCAAATCTTAAAGTAAGTAGGAATTCCGATCAGCCAGTTTTTATTCGCGATAAGAGACGTTTTGATCGTGACTTATTTTCTGATGATTTAAATGTATCACTTTGCGAATTGCTTCACTTAATGCCTTTAGACTCACCAGAATCAACTAACAACTTTTTTAGTGAATTTGTTAATGTTGTCACTGCTTGCATTGATCGGCATGCTCCTTTAATATTGGCCTCGCGAAGAAAACGTAAGCTAATCAAAAAACCATTGATTACAAAAGGAATTTATACTTCAATTCGACGAAAGCAAAAACTTTATGTCTCACATTTTCTTAATGGGTCTGAAGTGCACAAACGCTTTTACAAAACATATGCTAACAAGTTAACTAAAATAAAAACTTTAGCTAAAAAATTGTACTTTCAAAATGAAATTGTTAATTCCAGACATGATATGCGCAAATTTTGGGGAGTAATTAATTCTCTTACCCCTTATAATACTAAACCTAGTTATCCTTCCTCTATTATTGTTGGTAACTCTGTTATAAATACTCCAGCTAAAATAGCTGATGAATTTAATAAACATTTCTGTAGCATCGGCAAGAAATTATCCGATGAGACTAATAATCTCAACCCGCCTAATTTTAACAAGTACCTTACCAATAGAGTTTGCTCCTCAATGTTTTTGCGTCACACAACTGTTTCTGAAATTTTTAATCTAATTAACCAGTTAAACTGCAACAAAAGTTGTGGTGCAGATGGGGTTGATGTTTTTTTCGTAAAGGCTGGAGCGATTGTGATTGCTCCTATATTGTCCATTCTGTTTAATGCATGTTTTAAGTTTGGTATATTTCCTTCAAACCTTAAAGTAGCCAAAATTATTCCTGTCTTCAAATCTGGAGAAAAAAATTACGTAACTAATTATAGGCCCATATCTATATTTTCATGCTTTTCAAAAATTCTAGAAAAAGCCGTATATGACAGAACTACTAATTTCTTGAATGATCACTCGGTGCTAAGTCCAACTCAATATGGCTTTAGATCCAAATTTTCAACTGAGCATGCTGTACTTGCTATAGTGAATACCTGTTATGACAATATTGAAAAGAAAGAATACTCTGGCCTGGTGTTGCTCGATTTGGCTAAAGCTTTTGATACGGTTGATTATCAAATTTTACTGCACAAACTTGATCATTATGGTATTCGAGGAATAGTTCTAAAATTTTTCCAATCTTTTTTAGAAAATAGAAAACAATTTGTGAGCATTAATAGATTTTGTTCTACTTTACGTGATGTTAACATCGGAGTTCCCCAGGGCTCAACCCTTGGGTCGTTGCTGTTTTTATTATATATTAATGATCTTCCTAACAGTGTTGATAGTGTACCTCGCTTGTTTGCAGATGATACCTGCTTACTTGTCAATTCATCTTCTTTAGAGCATTTAGAAAGCAAATTGAATATTGAAATAAATAAAGTTAATGATTGGATAACAGCCAATAAACTGACATTAAACGCTAAGAAATCAAATCTACTTGTAATTAACCCCAAACTAAACTCTCCTCCTATTGAAATGAACTTAATCTGCCCCGCTGGATACATTCAATCTGTCAATAAAGCTAAATACCTTGGTATATATTTGGATTACAAACTAAATTTTTTTGATCATATTAAAATGGTCGAAATTAAAGTTGCACGTTCAGTTGGAATTCTAAATAAGTTGAAATTTGTTTTACCTAAAGATGCCTTACAGCAACTGTACCATTCATTAGTGCATTCGCATTTTATTTATGGGATTTCTGTGTGGGGTAATACATTCCCGACTTATATTTCTAAATTACATAGACTGCAAAATAAAGCCATTAGAATAGTTACTGGAAATAATTGGAATGAAAATGCTGCTCCTCTTTATAAAGTTTTAAAAATTCTGCCTCTACCTTTATTGTTCCAGTTTTCAACCGCTAAATTTGTTTACTTCCATAATAGGTTGCGTCTTCCTCCTCAATTTGATAACTACTTCACTCTATCTAAATGTGCACACTCTCGCACTACAAGATTCTCATCTAACAACCAATTAATAATTCCTTTATTTAAATATCAAAGAACTCAAAGATCAATCAAATATATTGGAGCTAAATTGTGGAACTGTATCCCAGATTACATGAGAAAATATTCTTTTCCTAAATTTAAAAAAGAGTATAAAATCTTTTTATTGTCCTGTGGTGGGTAAAATTTTTTGTTTTATAGTTACTTATCAAGAAACTGTTACTGGCTTTGCTTTGAAGTGTTTCCTGTACCAGTTGCTGCTGCCCCGGTTCTGTTGTTGTTGTTGCTTTTGTTTTTTAGTAATATTTATGTTTCTTTAATATTTCTGTTTGTCGTTAGCTATGAAATTCCAGTGAATTATATGTCATTAACGTGACGGATAGGGTGGCCGCTGACTCGAAGACCTAGCGGTCCCTTCGCAGCCACCCTGTCGCAGCCAATGCATTTTGACTATTGAGTAACATTTTCAGCTTTATATTTTCGTTGATCAATGGTTTGCGACAAATAAATAATTTGAACTTGAACTTGAACTTAGAGAAGCTGAGGGCTGCCGATGAGAGCTAAAACCTCGAAACAGCGCTGTCCAGCTCTGTGCATCTTATGAATTTTTAAAATGACGGAAAGCGCCCCTAAGGTTGTTGATGGAAATGCTTATATTTTATCTGCAGCATTAAGTTTTAACGTTTTTCAAAAGGGAACAAATCGAAGTATACACTATTTTTTAAAACCAACAGTTTTGAGTTGAGGCTGGCTGGTTTTTTTTGCCGAGTTTCAGCCGCATTTATTCTTAATTACATAAATTTTGAAAGCATCGCTGTCAATTTTAGCGATCATGTTTTAAAACAAACTGTTTCATTCTCAATGCTGTATCTGCTTGAGCAAAGATTTTTTGCTGCTATTGCAGCGTCGTAAATTTGCAAAAGCGAAAAAGCGTGCTTTTTTCAGCTTAAACAACTGCCAAAAATTCCTCAAGGTGCTTGAGCAGATTATTTCAGAATATTGCGCAGATTATTCAATAATTTCAGAAAAGTTTGAATTTTTCGTTTTCGTCGTTTCGAATTAGCAGCAATTAAATTTAGTATAGTTTATTCATTTGAATCGTATTTTCTTTTGTTTGTTCTTAATTTATTTTTACTGCTTAGGCTGTCATTGTTTTTAATTATTATTTTTTTTTTTTTTTAGTAAAAATGAGCCTCGTGTTCTTATAAAATCGTTCTTTCATAAAAAAAAAGACTGTCTTGCTATTTTTGTCAACAGTGGATACTCAATATTTCTTTACTAGACGATACAGCAAATGGTTTTGACGGCAATTCACTTCCTTCTATACAGTCCAACAGCAAACATGGCAACCATTTTAAGTAATTTTCAGCAAATATTCGCTTTAGTTAAGGTTTTCAGCATTTTGCCTTCAATTTTCGAAACGAAACATATTTCTCGCATGCTTGAAAGAGGTTCAAAATCTTCTGAAGTTGGCGAGAAAAATCTGAAGTTTTTTTTACTCAAGCTGCTTTTTGCAATCGCTCCAAACAACTTAGCGAGCGAGAATAACGTTACCGAGCTCGCAGAGCTTCACATGCACGTGCAAAAATAACTTCGTACCAACCTCGATCATTTTGCCGAACTTGAACTTGAACTCAAAAACATGATTTTTTTGAATTCGAACTTGAACTCTGATAAACTTAAACTCTAAAAGATAGTTTAACGATTAAAAAATTGTCGCAAAGTATTTTTTCTAGATCAAGCAGAGTAAATTTAGACCGCGTTTATTTGTTTACGCCGTGGCGATCTAGAAACACTGCATAAAGAAGAGAAAGCGAATAAGTCGAAAAGTAGACTTAGTATTTTTGTCAACTTGAACTCGATAAACTTGTTATTTTTACCGAATTTCAACTTGAACTTGAACTCGAAAAAATGAAATCACAGAACTCGAACTAGAACTCAGACTTGTTAAAATAGGCTGAACTCGAACTTGAAAAATATTCAATCGAGTTCGCAGCCCTGTACTAACAAACGATATGCAGTATGCAACTCAAGTCAAAATTATTAGTTAAATTGGAAATAAAATTTCGTGAGAACTTGCCAAATTCTCAAAAGTTTAGGGGACCTACACAAAGTGGTCGCTCACAAGGTGGTCAACGATAAATTATTAGGTTTGTCAAAAATCAGCTCCATATTTTAATGCAATCACAAACATGAATAACTGTTTATACGGGTACAAATTATAGATTAAAGAATTGCGAATGAGCTATCGCAACGCGTTTTGATTTTGCTCAAGGGTCTCATCAGGCGAAAAAAATTATGTAGATCTCCAAAAAGTTAGGTAAGCACAGCAATGGAAAAATTTGAATTGGAAATAATCAACCATATATGGTGACGTCATAATAAAAAATTACTCAATGAAAAGTTTGCAATGATTTCCTCTTGTTTGAACCTAAAATTGACTGTTTATTTCATTTTATACGATTTCTAAGTCAAAATCAACCTTTCCGCAGCAAAAAAAATTTAACATCGTTTCACCGAGAAATCTCTGATTTCCGCCGAAACAGACGGGAAATTTCTGAAACTGTTGGCTATGTTGACAGAAAATTTATCCAGGATTTCCAAAAATATTGCGAAAAAATACGCTTCGTGGTTGCACGTGAACGCCGCTGCCAATTAGACTGATAGCAAATCATGTAGAACAAAGCAAAGTTATGAAATCCAACCCTACAACGCATTACGCGCGGCACATACAAAAAAAACGCATCAACAAGTTCAATATGAAAGTATGATTGAATACTTGAATTTCATTTACAATGACTACAACTAAGAGCGTTATTAAAAACTTTAGATTTAGTTTCGTATAATTCAAAATATTTCTCAGCTTATGGAGTATACGGAAGTACGAAAACTGAGTAATATTAACTCTTACTGAAAAATTTGCTAGTAAATTGCAAATGCTCTGGTTTTAATTACGCAATTACTTGCACTGTGTAACTTAGGCCTATTCATCTGCTGTAAAGACGGCGTAAATGTCATTATGATATTGTTATTAATTCGGTTATTATCTGGCTATAAATTTGTTTTCAAATTACCGGTAATGTAGTACTGTTACTGCTGTTGTATTAGTAATTGGTTCAGAATTTTTTTTAATTTTTTTTTTTTTTGTGTTTTGTTTTGAAATTAACTAAAACTTTAACAGTAGCTTGATTTCAAATATTACTGCAACAAAACTCGTACTACGTTGACAGGAAGCACCTTAACTTCGAAAACTGCAAGGTTATTCGGTGCTTCCTGCTCAGTCAACACAACACTGATTCCTTATACTGTGTCATGAGCAGTACTATTATACTTTTTCGTGTGTGTGTGGTAGGGGAATAAAGTCTTCTTCTTGTTCTTCTTTATAAACATAACTGCAACGGCACTAGACTTGTAGTAGTCATAAGACAACTGCAACGGCATTAGGTTGTGGTAGTCATAAGATCAGTCAGAATACTTCCTAAAAAAGAAATTGATGCTTTAATACAAACTTGATAAAGAGAGGCAAATGTAGTTCCTTCCAACATAAAAGCATCTTTTCTCAAACGAGGATTAAAGGCAAAGTCAATGGAGGTATTTGAAATTTGGTGAATCGTAATTGTAAAAGACTAGATTGGCGTTGACTCCGTCTTTTTTCCAGCCGTGCCGTTCCAGAGATATTCTACTTCAAACTCGACGTAGGGGCTTCTAATTGAATCTGATGTTATAATTTTAATTGGAAACCCTGCGGTTGATAGCCTTAGCGTTGTTAGCGACGTCATTTTAATTCTAAACGAGAGTAACGCCGCTACTTCATTGAGTCGTTTTGCTCAGCACTAATAAGTTTGATCTTGCCAGCACAACAGATTCGAGCTGGTAAAAAAAGTAGACTGTTTGGTAGCTCAGCGATCTCAGTAAAAATCAAGCTGTCAGATACATTTCGAGCTAAATCATAGCCTAGCCTAGGAACAAAGATTTTATTTCTACACAAAGCAACAAAGTACAATCTCATACGGTATCTCATAAGACTGCTAGTACTTGAGTAGGCCTATAGTATTTGCTAACAATATTTTATGACACTAGAATAAACTTTTCAACTAAGTTGCTAACAATGGTTTACTACTCTACTACAGTATGCACCCTTTCTTTTACTTGTTTTTAAGACGTTTACTACCTCGGCTACCGTAGTCTACTCTTTTTTCCAACTCGGATCTGTTTGGCAGATCAAACTGATTAGTGCTGAGCGACACAAGTCAATGCAGTAACCTAACAGCGACGTTGTTTTAGGTTCGAACGGGGATGGCGTCGCTAACAACGCCAAGGCTTTCAACGTCAGGGTTGCCAATAAAAATAATAATATTAGACTCAATTAGAGGCGTCTTCGTCGTGTTTGAAGTAGAATATATCTGGAATGGCTGGGCCATGAAGGATGGAGTCAAAGCCAATCTAGTCTTGGGCCTAACTTCATATACCCCATTGATTTTGTCTTTTGTCCTCGTTAAACTTAGCTTTGGCAACGCTTTTTACAATGCTGTAAACCAGAATGTGACATCGCAAGCGATATCCGGGGACTTCGCGGCATTATCCAACTTTTACTAAACTTTATTAAGCTCTAAAATAGTGACCCGATCGCTTTGAATGAAATTGTGAAAACTGTGGCTGTTGATAGTCAGATCAATAATTTAAATGCGCTCCTTTCAAATTTTGTTTCAATAACTTTAACAACTTTGTGGTTATTGGAGTTCAAAATTTATATCGCTCAAGTTATCAAAAATAATCGAGTAACGTCAACCAAAAAGCTTAAAAATTGTTATGATTGAACTTAAAATTATACGCTAAGTTATTTACAAGGTGCAAATATTAAACTTAAAAATATCAATTTATTTAAGAATTGATTTTACTATATTTAAAACAATCTGTATAGATCAAAAACAGGAATCTGCAGAGAGATGAATCCATAGCTCCTGAAAAACTTTGTACTGTTGTTTGATATTGGTAGACTTAAAATAACCACGAAACGTGACGCGACTTGCTACCTGCATCAAGATTACACAAGCAACTTGCGCCCGTGCACTGCAGATTGCATACGTCTGGCTTTGGAAATAAAACTTTGCGAACATGCAGTGGAAAAAATCTTTTTTTTTTTTTTTTTTTTTGAAAAAAATGCAATAAAGGAAATCAAAATTTTAAAAAACTTTGTTTGAAAATAATTTTTTTAATTTGTTTGAAAAATTTTTAAATAATTTTTTGTAACTTTTTGTTTTTAATTCTTTTTTTTTTGAAAATTGAGAGCTTTGTCTTTTTTGACAATTCTTGTTTCATGACAACCAAATGCGCGAAGCTCGCATTACTGCAGTAGCCTTCCCTATTTGGGTATTAGGGTGGAGTGAAAAAAAAATTTGAAAAAAGTGTAGTTCTTAAATCCTGACAAATACCCTAAAAACCCCCCAAAAAATGTTTTTGGGCTGTTGCCACTTTAGGGGGGCTAGCAACACCCCCAAATCTGTTTTAGGGGGGCCAATTTACCCCAAAAGGCCATAACTTGAGAACCGCTTATCGTAGAGACTTCATTTATAGCTCAAAATTTGCGTAATTGCCATGTTTGTATCAGCTCTAAGAGAAAGTTTTAGTCTATTTTAATCACAGAAAAAGTTATGACCAAAAATGTGTTTTTTCTGCCATTTTGTTGAAAAATCATGTTAATAAGCTTGTGTTTATGCACTTATCTGCCCACATAGAATCTAGATTACCGCCATTATTACAAATGAGATTGAAATAGGACAGATACCAGTTAACGCTGATGTATATTTTACAACATGCTGTAGACTAAACTTAAGAGAAATGTGGAATATAAAATAGCTATTTAACCAGCAGAGAAACTCTTCACCCAAGCATTTTGTCTGCATTTCTTATGAAGCAAGATGTAATAAGTTTTACAAACAGAAGCAGTTTGGTGTACCGAAATGCATTTCAAATAACGTTTATCTAATTACAACCACTTACATTTAACAACATAAACTTTACGCAATATTCAATAATATAATGACGTTTACCCATGTAGGTATACAATATCAATTGAATCTAAAATGTAAACCCAGAGGCATAGTGATAAAGAATTTTCCCATTATAAAGCAAGATTCATTGCAATTTAAAATTTTATAATCCACACACAAGGGTTCTATTAATAAAAAAAAAACACTAGTCCGAAAAAATACCACGCAAGTTTGTCTGTACTGTATACCTTCTCTAGTTTACACCATTTCATTGCCGCCCAGCCGCCCACAAACATTAAACATAAGTAAGCCCGCTTAAGTTTTCGATTATCCGCTACCTACACAAAATAAAAAATGTCAAAACTGCATTTTAGTATTGAATGTTTTTAGAAGTTTACGAGATTTAATCTTCTGCCGAATCATCCCATCTCTTCGTGCAAAGCCTTCAACTTGAGCTGATGCCTCTGTTACCAACTTTACATGGCGTTCCACAGACTGATTATGACATGGATGGTCAAGCTTCAATGGCCTTGCTCGGCATTGTTCAATTTCTGTATCCGTTAAGTGTTCAATTGCAGGAGGCTGATGTTGCCAGGAAGTCAAGTCCACCATCTTGTCAAACGAAGTGGCGGTTAGATTGATTACTGGCACATTAAATGGGCGTACCGACAGAGCTGAGGATGTATCACAGGTTAATTCTGAAGAATGCTCTTCATTAACACTCATAGCAAGGAGATTCGACGAATCAGCTGATGTTAATTCTCGACGAATTGAAAGAACTTTGTTCACTCCTAGCATTCTAATTTTCTCATCATCATCTCCTAACATTCCAACCAAAATATTTTCCTGGTGAGCAAAAAATCCGTTTCGTTGCACCACTTTTAATGCAGTTTCCCTAACGATTTCATTTGGAACATTAAGAATTCTTTGGACTAAATTGAACAAATTTTTAGAACCACGAGTTAGTTGACTATTTGACTTGATTTCAAACCAACTTGGGAAGTAGACTTGAAGACAAAACTGTGCTAAGATTTCTAAGTTAGAGGAGGGATTATCCATGGAAATGTAATACCTAAGAATGCGACAACCGAGGGTAAGCCATCGCGAATGAACTATGGGACCAACTTTCAAATATTGCAAGTCGCTGTCAACAACTCCTTCGATTACAGCAGAACATATCTTATACGCATAATGCTGGTCAGCACTCAAATCTTCTATGACAGATACAGGCAACTTTACAAAATGTGGATTTGGGATTGATTTAAAATGAGCAGCAACAGGCCAGCTTGAAACTTCTCCATTTAGCGATTTTCCAATTGGACCTGAAAACGAGTCGGGGCTCTTAGTGGTACCATCAAGCATGGTAAAAACATGCCGCAATGGAAGTTCATTGGTATGTAACAAACACACCACCCATTGCAGTGGTTTGTTGAGCAGCTCTTCCAAACTTCGAATGCAGCCATTATATTTGCCAGTCATCGATGCAGTGCCATCTGTGCCAACTATGGCAAGCTTATTATGTAATTCCGTGTCAACAATGTTGTTGAAAATCTTCTGTGCAATCGTTTTTCCTTTGCCATCCTCGGTGGAAAAGTGTGTCAGATAGTATTCGCCAGGTTCTCCAATCAGTGTATAATGATCTTCAAGTTGTACCGATTTGTAATACTTGTCATTTGGTCCCTGGATGGTGACTTGCGTGGCATCCTTTCTGCCATCAAAGTAAATGGCATTCACTAGCTTGAAATTTTCTTGCTCCTTCTCCCTGATTTCAGTCCGACATCGCTCTCGTTCTCGTCGAAGCTTGCTGCGATCAATAACGTAGGTCTTGTCGTTTTCCGTTATGAAACCCAAATCCTGCATTACACTATTGGCAATCGCAGCAGCAGCTCTGTCTGATACTTGAAATCGTTCGCTCATTCTAGCAAGGTTGCTCCACTTCATTCAATTTTGACTAAATGACTCTGCATCCGGAACGAATTCGGAAGTAGTAGAAGACTGTGAATGCTCTGTTTGCACTGAGCTGCAATCTGAGACATAACCACAAGCTGACGTGGAAGGGGCGGCAGTTTCAGTAGAAGAACACGTCGGTTCTGTTGATTGAGGGTGGCGCCTTAAAAACATCTTGTCAGAAGAAGATAAAGGAACAACAGTATCCATACATTTGCCAACTCGTTCACTTTTTTGATCTTGGTAAAACGCATAATCTGCTTCTGCCATTCGTAAGCCATGCTGTTTCTCCAGATTTTTTCTCTGTTGATCATCAACACAAAAGACATCAAACAAACTATCAATTGTCTGCATAAATTCGGATTCTCTTTGCAAAAACGTATTTCCTCGTCTTGATTTTGTCCAACGGTCAAGTGAACTAAATGAAGCGACTAAGTTCTGAACTTTTTTTGATATTGTGTACTTATGAACCGGATACACATTGCACCAAATCCATCTGTCATGAATTTCTTCAGCTATGTCATTTGCTACGGTCTCAGTCCGAAAATTTTTTAAATGAAGAATTCGCTCTATCACTTGTCGTTTTGTAGGCAACACACCTGGAGGAAAGCTGTCGCGACTTGTAAATGTATGGCCACTATGTAATGTCTTCACTGTATTTGAACTTCTTCTTCGCATTCTTTAGAATTCAAGTCAATTATATACTACAACGTGATGGCTTAACTGAAAATATTTTAGCTAAATTCTGTAAAATAAATACAGTAAAAGTAAAAGTCATGTTAGAATTTATACAATAGACGATTTTATGCTAGGGCGCAAAATGTTTCAACTGATTTCTGTTTTTCTTTTCTCACAGATTTGGTTTTGCTAAGGAAACCAGTGGCTATCAAACCAGCTTCAACCTATTTTTAATAATGCCTGTAATCTAGATTCTATATGGGCAGATAAGTGCATAAACACAAGCTTATTGACATAATTTTTCGATAAAATGGCAGAAAAAACACATTTTTGGTCATAAGTTTTTCTGCGATCAAAACAGACTAAAACTTTCTCTTAGAGCTGATATAAACATGGCAATTACGCAAATTTTGAGCTATAAATGAAGTCTCTACGATAAGCGGTTCTCAAGTTATGGCCTTTTGGGGTAAATTGGCCCCCCTAAAACAGATTTGGGGGTGTTGCTAGCCCCCCTAAAGTGGCAACAGCCCCAAACCAATTTTTTTCGGATTTTTAGAGTATTTGTCAGGATTTAAGAACTACACTTTTTTCGATTTCGAAAAAAAGTTCTTTTTCACTCCACCCTATTGGGTATCCCGTTCTTCGGTTTGCCTTCCGTCACTTGTGAATGTAACCGAGAGATACTTGAACTTCTCTACCTGCTTCAGTGTCGCTCCATTTACTTGTATCATGCACTGATCAGGGTTTCTTGAAAGATAAAGTACCTTAGTTTTGGCCGAGCTTATTTTCATTTCGGCTGTGTTGCATGCATCTGCAAACCTATTTAATGCGCGTTGGAGGCCAGATTCTGTGGAAGAAAGCAGAACCAAATTATCAGCGAATAGCAGACGACTGATTTTGCGATTTCCAATCTTGGAACACTCATTAGTTTGGCTGCATTTGTCGATCTAATTCATGTGAACAATAAAAAGGAGAGGTGACAAAACGTACTCTTGCCGGAGTCCAACGCCCACATGGAACGGCTTTATTTGCTTGGCATTTACCCGAACACAAACCTAGCGGCGAACAATAGTCTCGGCGCATAATTAATCGTCCGCGCTCAAACGTCCCTGCCTAATACTCACGGTCCGTGAATCCACACACAGCGTGGCTCCGTCATGTTTTAGCAGTAGTAACTCTAAATTATTTGTGCTTCGGGTCTGCGGATGCCTTTATTATGTCCCTCAAAGGGTCTTAGTGCTTTGCACAGCCTGCACATGAGAATTAGCAGAAATAAATACAAGCAATGTTTTATAATGCTTGCTTCCCCACGTTCTCCAATTAGAGCTTTCACAGAATGCACTGTAATTAAGTTTCAGTATGACTTGGATACTGGGCTATCGTATTTTATCATTTTTCAAAAAAGGAAAGGAATTGACAGGCTAGAAGTTCAATTATTTATTTCGTTAATTTTCCTTTTCCACCAATCAAAAAATAATGCTGTTTTCGAGTTAAGGATAAGAACTTTTCAAGAACTTGTAGGATTCGACGCCAAGGTTAAGGACTATAAAAACTGTCCTTGTGGACGTCTTCGATGCCATGGAGGTCATGGAAGACTCTACCTTTGAATGTAAGCATGCTGTGTTGAATTTCAACTCTTGGTAAATGCGAAGTAAAATGAGAATTTATTTTATGCCTCTTCCTTTGTTGCAGTGCATTGAGGATGTAGCTACGTTCAGTAAAAGTTTTTTAACACTTCACAAAATTTTAGCCTAGTAACCATTTAGTTCATACTGCATAAGAAACGATATAGTTACCAATCTAGTCATGCCTTTGCTGAATGTTGTAGTAATGGGAACGCAATCCGGAGGAAAGAAATTGTTAGTGAAACAATTCTTAGAAAATAAAACAGATAGCGAAAAAACCTCGATATCAAGCCATTTCGATCGCGTTCTTGCTTCACTTATACATAAACAAGTTCCTGTCACTGTTGATGGTATCAAATACAGCTTAAAAATAACAGAAACCTATGGTTGGCAAATATATTTTCAAATGAATTCTCCATTGTATTATCACGATGCCGACGTAATCATTGTCGTATTTTCAGCATTCGATGACGATTCGTACAAAGCTATTGAAGAAAACTGGAGTAAGGAAGTGATAAACTGCTGCCAAAACACTTCAGTGATACTTGTAAGATATGAGAAAAAGCAAGATCATTTTTTTCCCTCACAAATCTTGCATCATTACGAATCACCCATAGCTTTCGTTACTTCTGAAATGGGAGAACAGCTTGCGCGAAGAATTAACGCAACATTGTATTTGCAATGTTCGGAAAATGATCAAACACAAACAGACAACATATTTCAGATAGCTGTTCGAGCTTCGATTCACCACGAAAAAGAAAACCAACGAAAGCAGTTGCTAACTTTCAGAACTGACGTGATAGGTCATGATAACTCAGGAAAAACTGATTTGATTCGTCGCTTCGTATTCGGCAAGCGTTTGAGTGTATGTGGTGGGTATTTAAATGAAGACCAACTCTTTCACAATCTTGACGAAACCAGTTTTTCGACATCCATTGAAATAGATGGTGAAGAATTTGGCTTTGATGTAGGCTTGAAAGAAATTTCGCTGTTTAATTCATCAAGAACAGAAACAATAGCCAACGCAAATGTTATCGTTATTGTGTTTTCAATCTTTGAACCTGATTAAATCAAAGCTTTTAAGGGAGGATGGATTTCAAGTTTTGCAAAAAATGAAATTTCGGTCAAAAAGCATTTTCCTCCAATCATACTTGTCGTAATCGAACATATCTTGTTGAACAATTCCAAGGATCAAACATATATATGGAAGTTCCTAATTCATTCATAACCAAAGAAATGGGCGATCAATTTGCACATGACATAAATGCCGTAAAATATTTGGAATGTTCTAGTACTGATGGCAAACTAGGAAAAACAATTTTTGAAGAAGCTGTACGCGTTTTGGGTTCTTCCACTAGTGACAAAGAAACAATATCAATTGTTGTTCTAGGAAATAATGATTCCGAAAAATCATTCATTATCAACAACTTTTTGCAGGAAAAACATACAGGTTTACCGCTTGACTCTTACACTAAAAGCTCTCACAGTATATTTGAAACCTATGCGACCATTGGCGGCAAAGAATTAACATTAGAAATACATGATATCTTGGCTTCACAAGTGCCCTACCAATTAAGAAACTTGATCGATGTTGATTTTATAGTGGTTGTTCTTTCAACTACCGCTGAACCTGATTCTTGCATTGCAGCTGTAGAAGAGTTGATTCAAGCCCAAAAAAAAACATCACTTCCTCCGATCATACTTGCACTAAATCAAACTGGTCTCAACAATCGCACAAAAACTTCGCGCCATGCATCCCAACACAAGAAGAGCCTCGTTACTAGTGAAATGGGCAAGCAACTCGCAAGCAAAATAAACGCTGCCAAGTACATGGAATGTTCTAATTTTGATGAAACAGGATTAGAAAAAGTATTCAAGGAAGCTATTGGGATCTCACTAAGAAAAGCAGAAGAGAAAAAACGAAATTTTCATCTGAAAAAAAAATCTGAGCCAGGATTTCTTGAGC
The DNA here is from genome assembly GCA_963965965.1 of Trididemnum nubilum. Lineage (NCBI taxonomy): Eukaryota > Metazoa > Chordata > Ascidiacea > Aplousobranchia > Didemnidae > Trididemnum > Trididemnum nubilum. The sequence goes on along the minus strand of OZ014489.1, from coordinate 15,441,445 downwards.
GCTTTTCTAATTGGCTGTTTTAAATTGGCTGTTTCTAATCGGTTTTTTCTTTTCTAGTTGAAATATGTAAAATTGGCTGTTTTAATCCAAGTTTACACCGGCTATTTCTATTACTATTTACTTTAAAAAAAATTTTTTCTGATGAGCCCGGAGAGTGATGATTTCTGATGAGCCCGGAGAGGGAACTGGGCCGAGGCCTACTGACGCTGAATCAAATTGATTGTAGGACAAACAGATTTAGGATTTAGAGCGTGGTGCTAATTCCCATCATTACTTCTTTAAGCCTAGTCGTATTGATATATTTGACGCTCGCATGCGGCTTGCCGTAGTTCCAATTCCCACAGAGCTATCAGCTATTTACGAAATAAACTTCTCCAAATTTCGATAATACACCGAAGTTCGTTTATTGCGTTGTTGTATACGTAAAACTATATACATAAAATGGTGCCCTTTTACTTCCGTGAAGTAAAAAAAATGATGATATTAATGAATCAGCTTTGCAAGTTATGTTTATGATGTTACAGGAAGTTTTTTATTACATAATTTTGGTTAACTTGTTTTTATTTTCTCCAGAAAAATTTCGTATGCTATCTCTTGTTTACTACGAATTGCAGTTTTTGTTGGGAAACTCGGATACCCACAATTTATTACGTAGAGTTTCGTATTTTAGGATGTGTCATGGTTTTCGATAAAATAGAATTTTCATTTTATGTATTTTTGAGTGCAAGCGTATCTCAACGCCAAGTTATTCCTATTTTCATATTCATAGTTGTTCTATTTCGTTCTATTCAAAATAATAAACAAAATCTTATGGACACATAAAAATACAATTAAATGGAACAGGAAGCTGCAAAGGACCTCTCGATCATCGAGTCAAGCAGCCATCCAAAATTAGTCATCTCAAGCTGCTGGGCGTGTCAGTTTTTCATGTTAAAATGAATACGCAGCGAATAGATCAAACTTGAGCTTTTATAAATTTTAACTAATTTAGAATTGTAAATCATTTGTAATTTAACATCAAATATTTTTTGTAATTTTAATTTAAATTGATCGAATGGTAATCTTTTTAATTCATATGGTACCGAGTTCCAAATTTTAGCTCCTTGATACTTAAAGCTTTTTTGTAATTTTTGTGTTCTGTATCTTGGTACATATAAATTAAGTTCAGACAAAGCGAAACGCGTTGTTCGTGTGTGTATCGCTCTAACAGGAGTGAAATGACAATTTAGACGATTTGGTAGCTTCACGACATTGACAACGTGAGTTTTTATGATATACGCACTACTCTTTCAGTTTTAAAAGTTGTAATCTGTGATAAGATGGTGTAACGTGGTCTTGCCACAGTCCACCAGCAACTATTTTGACAGCTTTATTTTGAAGAATAATCAATCTTTTTAAATGATTACCATAAGTGTTACCCCAGATTACAATGCCCAATGCCATATAATAAATGGGAGTGAACCATACAGTAATAAAATTTACGAAGAGCTGTAAAAGGTAAAATGTCCCGCAATTTAGACAAGATACCTACAGTTCTAGATACTTAAACGTCAACTTGATAATATGTTCTGCAAAGTTTAATTTTTTATCAATTGTAATGCCCAAATATTTTACTGATTTAGTGACGGAAACTGGATTATTGTTGAAAAGTATTTCGATCGTTGGGATAAGATTGGTGATTTTGGTGGGCAATATTAACGCTGATGATTTTTTTAGGCTTAACAGTTATTTTGCTGGCGCTTTTCCATTCTAGTACACACCGAAACTCATGGTTTATGTTATCATGAAATTTACGGATTGGCAGCGCGGATTAACAGAGACGTATCATCAGCAAATAATCTGGGAGTTGTAGGCATTAGATTTGTCATTTGTATATATCAAAAACAATAAGGGGCGTAAGTTACTGCCTTAGGGCACTCCAAATTGATTAGTGACTATTTCGGATTGCATATCTTGGTGGGCAAGATATTGTTGTCTTCCAAGCACAGAAAGATCTCATAAAGTTTGTGCGCAACTCCTCCGATACCACAATGTTCAAGTTTACTTAATAATGAGGTATGACAAACAGTAACAAAAGCTTTTTGGAAATCTAATAGTATTACGCAAGTAAAATTTTTAGAGGTGATCAGAGCATCCACAATTTGGTTGTTTTCCACTTACTGTTCTACAAACTTGGCATTTGCTAGGCGTCTTATTGCTGGGTTAGGATAATTTGGTGATTAGTTACCGCGTTTTGCAAACTTGTTTTTTCGGAGATTTTTCCGTTTCTTCTTTTGTACCTTCACGACATTGACATCGCGCCTTTGGCCTATACATACACTCGTATGTTGCCCTGGGGTTTTAGTGCTGTACTGGTGTGTTGGACTGAAGTGTTGAATTAACGTATGCCTGTGCACGGCAGTATTGGTCTGCACGGTTGAGTTGGTTTACGTAGAGGAATTGCTGCACTGGCAGCATATACCGAAGAAGTTAGGTGCTGTTCGATTCACTAGATATGGAAGAGCGGCTTCCACGTCAAGAAGAATCAATTTTGCGAGCGACATCATGACGCGTTGTAAACTCGGTCGAAGAAGTACAGTAGATTGCGTCACACCTACTTGTGAAGAGAGAAGGTTGGTTCTCTTCGCGTTTGAGAACCAGCTCAGAATCGCTCATCGCTCCGCAATCATCGCTACGCGAAGGAAGCGTAGCACCATCGTTGTTAGACTGATACTAGCTACAGTTCTCACTCAGTCAAGGACTTTGGTCGATTTCCGCCCATTTCATTGCCCAAAGACAATTTGGTTCGCATTTTGGACTTTGTTCAAAATTGATTTTAAAATCGATTTTATGAGCAATGCGCATGCTGCATGCTTTTCTTACTAGAATAATTAATACAAAACAAAAAATGTACGACGATAAATGGTGAGCAATGCGATAAAAAGTACCTTGTGACAATCTTACGTTTCCAATTAGACCGATCAAAGGCTGACACGTGATGGGAAAACACTGCATGAAATCGAGAGATGGAAGCCATTCCCGCTTAAGACCGCAACTTATTTCAGTGGTTGATGAGGTGCCAACATTAAGAGGGTCTCGAACTCTGTATCCCTCGATACACGAAGATACGAGACGTGTACCGTATGCAAATGGCCTTGCCCGGTCAACAGTTGCCATTTTTTCTGTCAATAGCATTAATGTTGAGAATTAAAGTCAACAAAATCTCTCATGCATTTAAAAACAAAATTAGAAAATTACTAATATCGTAACAAAAACAACTACAGAGGTGCCTTTTTCGACAAAAAAAGTAAACGAGCGTATAATTATAAAAAAATTAGCCAAGAGAACCGAAGTTAAAAATCCTTCTAGCACTCTAGCAGCCACAACTTTTGATCTTATAGAATTAAACCAATCATCTAATTTTTATGGAAATTATATAGGCAATTTATAGTTTTCGTGTAATCGATTTGCTGTAAGAGTAACATTTGCTCTACAGTCCAGTTAAAATGCTGTCTTGAAAATAAAATGTACCAATGTTCAAAACTTACGGCCATTGGGGAAAACACCAGAATGAAACATAACCCCTGTGTTGTTTTCTGGAATGAAACAAGTTGTCGCCACGCACCCGACTTCTTGGGAACTCGGCACCCATTCTCCTTGTCTATTGCATGATATCGATGTAGAAACCACCGGACTTCGCATTCTACATATGTCTACAAAAAATTAAGAGTTTCAGAGGATATAGACACTAAAAGAATAAGAGGTCTGCAAATAAACTGCTGTAGTTGGAGAACATCCACGTTCTATAGCGCTCATTTAAGCATAAGAGCATAAAGCAGAAATAAAAAAAATGGTTATGTTTACATCACAACCAAAAGTGACATCTCAGCAACTCGATCATAACTGAAGATCCTATTAAGACTGTCGTTGGTTTGTGGTTTACTCAAGCCAATATTTCTGCTGAATCTGCAGATGCCTCACACCAGGTTTCGGCTAAGAATTACTTTGCACACCTATTCTAAAATAAGCGCAATTCAATATTGTAGATAAGCCTAGATCCGTTATGCTTAGATCAAAAAAAAACAAAACATTATTTTTGAAATGTAAATCAGAAATTTACTGTTACCTACCTGAACCATTAATTAGGCTCCACTCAGCAGTAAATCCACCGAAGCTGGTGGAAGCGATAGCGATTTGAGTAGCAGAACTGAAGCGTAAGAAAATGGGTTCCGCTTCAAGATAAGGTTTCTCAAAAAGCAAACTGATATACTTATTCACACCTCGATTGTCGCATCTCCAAGTCTGATAATAATAAAAAAAAAATTAGACCTTAACTGAATTTGTTGTGCTCTTCCAGCGAAAAGCAGTCCAGAATTTCATTTAGCTGACGTTTCGTTTGCTAAATCGGCAAACATCTTCAGAGCAAGAGTATACTATACAACCCTGAGCACTAGCCTAATACTCTAACCACAAACTTTGAATTTGACATGGCGATGTCACCGTAAAAGACAGCTAAAAATCTGTGTCGATTTTCGATTATTACAATAACTTTGAAAAAGCAAAAATGAGTATGTTGAAATTGATGGTTGGGTGGTTGAAACATTTAAGGTGCATTTAGACTGGACACGAAGCAACCAAAATTTGACGTCATCGACAACTTGCGGAAGGTTTCAACCCGTCGCAAACTTCGCGAGTGGCTGCTTAACTTCACTTCGACCTAATTGTTAATAAGTGGTTGGCCTATTTTGAGAAAGTGACGTCAAGCAACCACTACCAAAGGTTGCCAACTTTCGCTTAGCATTGCTTCGCGTCTAATGTAAACGTACCTTACTGCTCAAGTCTTTCCTGGAGATGGATCATGGTGAAATGGAACGTTACGCTACAAAACTAAGCGATATGCTTGCACTGCAGGACTTAAAAAAGGCTATTTTCACATCACTCAAAAAGAGCGGGCACCCTATCACTACATTATAGCCGCCACTGCTGAAGAGAACCCACGGTCTGCCTCCTACAACTGGCTGGGTGGAGGACCTAATCCTCTACATGGAAGTGATTATTTTGCAGCATTCCAGCACTTTGAATTTCGAAAGCCCTTCCTGGCAAACACCAATGTTTCATAGAAAATGCTATACCGTTAAATTACACTAACGCTAAGCTGGCATTGTTCATTGTTCAATCTATCTCTTCTGAGCAAAAATGTATTACGTAACGAAAAACTGCACAGGAACTACAGTAATTTTCTTCGATCACCTAAATTACCCTTACTGCTTTATGACTTACAAACAACTTTAGTAGCAATAAAAGACTTTAGAAAATCAAAATCAGTGCTAACCTGCCGCGAGTTACCCACTACGCACTTTTCCAATGTTATTTCAACGAAACCAATTCTTCTAATGCTGGAAGGTGGCAGAGCAGTACTCAAGCACAATCCAGTTAAAACATGTTTTAAATGAGTCGTATCTGGAGCCCACCATTGCCAGAAGAGCTCACGGTTTTCAGCTTTCTCACATTCATCGTAAGTCCCAACTGTGGCACGAACTCCTTGTTCAACTACTTTTAAACATGATCTAATTGCTGGATTACTTGAAAATATCCTGAAAATTTTACACATTTTAACGTTAAAGTACACCTGTAGTTTTTAAATCATATTAACAAATCTAGTATCTCTAATCTGCAAAATCCTAAATTCCTTTTTGCGTTTAGTTCGTTGCAGCAAACTTAAAAGATTGCACAAAATAGCAAGTACCAAATAATATCCAAAAGTAGTTTAAACCAACAACACCAATAACGGAGTTACAGGTCTTCATTACGTAAAGTTAAAGCGATTTTAAAACAGAGTAAGGCCTATAACTTTTCGACCAAAAACGCTGGAGACGACCAATCAATAGCACCTACCCACAATTGCACAGATTGTACAAAGCACATTGTACAAGAAGAGTACAATGTACGAAGCAAATAACACAATTTGCAGAGGTAGAGTCGAGGACACAAGGCTCGAGGCCAAGTGCACAAAAAAATTTCACGGCCAAGGACAGACCCTCTCGAGGCCAAGGACCAAGGCCACAGATGCAAGTGCTCTCAAAAAAAAAAAAAAAGCGTCTTCAAAAATTTTTTTTCAGGCGATCTCCACTAGAGGAAACCCAAAAAAAGTCTTGGCAGATTTTCCGCAAGGTTTCTGGCGTTTTCCAACGAAATTTCAACGGTTCAAAAATAATGCTGTCCTCGAGCCGAGGACAGAGCAATTTTCGAGGACTTGAGGCTTCGAGGCCAAGGCCAAGAACTTCAAAATGTGTCCTCGAAGACTCCACCTCTGACTATTTGTATGAATTGCAAGGTCTTTAGAAGACCAATTCTGCGCATACAAATCAAGCTATGTATTGTGCAGTGGAGCAACAAAAACTTCAAAGTATGAGTCAACAACAATCAAGTACAAACTGTCAAACATTTGGTTCGAATTTTAATATCAGGCTAAGAAGAGCTCCATGAAAGATACGCTACGCTGAGGTTCTACTGCAAAGAAAAAACGTTTTGGCAAATAAGAAATAAATACCTGAAAAAGGGATAAGTGTGGTACCCCACATTGCAGGCGACTCTGGCTCTCGCTTTGTATACTGGGTTGTAAGGATTATCTCTCCATTCCAGCAACGTGTTTTCCCAGCTATGCAGTTTTCCATTGGTAACATTAAATGGAAGGAGCGGGCAGTATGCAAAAGTGCAACGTAGACCTTCTACAGGAGGATCCCACCTTAAAAATCCGAACAAGTTCAAAAGAGTGTTCGGCGAAACGTCAGTTATAAAATGTATTCCTGCATATTGGCTGTACTCTCTTTCTAGTATTTGGTTAGATTCATCGTTAGAACTAGCTTTAATCAATGCAATTCAATTGCTTTTAAGATGAAATTGCAAAACTTGAAGAGGTAATCAGTAGTAAGCACATATAACTTTCACTGATAGACATTTGGCTAAGGAAATTACGATAGACGTCCCTGCGACAAAGTCCGTGGTTCAATATCCTTTGCCTCGTCAAATTGAAGAGTGTGTTGCCTAATCGCAATATGGTGTGACGATGAAACTCGTTAAACAACGTCTGAATTTAAAACGAAGTTTGTTCAAACAAACACTTTCACCGACACTTAAAATCGATCTGTATGGATTATGCAAAATATATTTCATTTACTACTGAAAAGTGATTCAGAAATCCTAAAAGATAAATTTGAACCAGTCACATTAATAAACAGTATAGTATATCAAGTGCAGTGTAGCCATACGTTAAATTTGGTTGCATTACCTACCTTCCATTGGGCAAACACGATGCTCTGACCACTCCTCCTTCTACTGGCTTGCCGTCATTATAGAGCGTGTCAAATGAGTTGCATTGAATAGTGATCACCCGGTTAGATCTGTTACACAATAGTAAAAAAATTTGGTAAGATTAGTGATGATTTTGATTGGCAAGAACAATTCCAATTCAATTGAATCGACTGCACAAACCATTGGGCCATTGCATGTTTAAAAAATTTGAAGACTAATCTAATAATTTAACTGTCACTAAGTATTTTTCTTCAAGGATCGTTTGGAAATTCACAAACCTTTTGCAGCAACTTTCAAAAATAACAAAAACCTGCTTGCAACATCATTTCGTGAGCTTGAGGTTTTTTCATTCATAATTCAATCTATATGTTAAAATAAGTTTCATTAAACTTATTTCCTTTCCTACACTTCAAAGGCCCCAGATCATCCTTACAAGACTGCAATGCAAACGGTTCGCTAACCAATGATGTCAGCTTATAGAAATTTACGAAACATTTAACTGACCACAGCAAACTGACGAATCACCTGACCGACGGCATTGGGGTACGAGGTAAGTTGATTCACGGTCAGGTTGCAACGGTCAGTAGTCATATACCCGTCCGTATATTACTATTAATTGTGACATATGCTACCTCTTACCCTGATAATGATCTACTGGGAACGTTTTGAATTGGTTGACACTGTGACTCTATACACTGAAGGTTTCCTATGTCAGGCACCCAGCTTCCAGAGACATCGCAAACGTGCTGGCTTTCTATCACCATTTGTCCAGAAGGTTGCATCACGTATCTTCCAAACTGGCAACTAAAAAAAAACGACTTTTGTGGCCGTGTAACCAACAAAACCTAAATATTTGAATGCTGCTAGATAACATGTACTCAAAGGTTAGAATTAAATGTATTCCAAGTAGACTGGTGGAAGTTGTACGCAGAGGAAAGAGGTGGATATGCGACGTTCTTACTTAAGAGCAAAAAACACACTGAACACTTAGTGGACTGAGCATAAATTACCTAGTCAGTAGTCAAAGCGAAGACTTCAAACTGATATTACCAGCTAAACATTCATATGGAGGCTCTTCTTGAAAGGCAGTCGAAAACCCTAAAGTTTTTTAGCTGTCTCCTGGCTTAGGCAACGTTGTTACTAAACAGAAACCTAACCACATTTGCCCGCAATTTACTTACTTGTATCTAACCACATTGTTCAAGCGATACAGGTTTCCGGACATTTGCATGCCTTCAATTTGTGGAGGTGGAGAACATTGCATTGTCTGACAATTCAATATTGGAGGTTCCCACAGTCCTCTACTGGTGCATGTACTTATCCGGAATCTATCTCGTCCATCAATAGTATAACCAGCTTTACACACTAATTGAATGGTTGTCCCAAATACAAGCTGCGATTCGGTCTAAACAAATCACCAACTCTTACAAATTTCGATAAGTGCGTCAAACTACTACCCGAGCTTTGATTAAGGGGGATTGGTTTCCTCGTTCATCAAATAACCCCTCATTAAAAAATCAAGTCACAATCTAGACCATTGCCAGTCTACAGATCCAGGCTCCCAGCAGGAATAGGTGCCTCAGCCTCATTCTTCCAGTCCAATGGCTCGACGCATGGATGACTGCATCGTACTTCTTTGAAAATGTTTGAACGAATGACGACGACAAATTAGAAGACAAGAGAAACCCAAACGCATACGATGAATCTTACACCAAAAAGTTCCAAAGCGTAATACCAAAAGAATTTGAACGCCTCCTCGATGAAAAGAATACAAATAATAGTTACATACCATTATACAAAATGGCAAACCAGAATATTGATTTTTTGCATTGAATGCAGAAAAAACTTGACAAATTTCATTAAAACCAATAAAAGCTTTACAATGCATCGGCGCTTCAGACTCTGATCAACTACCATAATTGAGTCTAATGCCGGTATCAAACACGCAAAAGCATTAGCACTTACTGCAGGGATACCAAATGGCTGCGAATTTAACCGATCAGAAGGTCGAGAACAAGTGACCGGGACGCATACAAACGTTCTGTAACACACCATTTTATTATTGTGACGAGATAGTCAAAGCAGATGGTTGGTTTAATCTTAGTAATGCTTAGTCACGTTACACTTGTTTGTTTCACTTTCTAGCAAGCTTTCTAACATGTAGAATCCCATAAAGTTGTTTGTTTATATTTTTGGTTGAGTTAGGTGGTACTTTAAGTCATAGAAGATTCAAATTTCACAACACAAACCTTTATCGAAGAGATGGCTAATGGAAACTACTGTATATGTAAAAGTATTGCACAACGAATCATCGAAGCATTTTACAGTACAGTTGTAAATATTCTCATTAAATAATCAATATTGTCTGAAAAATTCTATGCTTGAGGGTGACATTTTTTCTCTCTATTCACGTTTGTTCTTTCCCACAGTTGTGTGATAACAACAAAATTTCGAGGTAAAATAAAAAGCTTAATTGTCATAAGTGTTTTGAGTTCATTCACAGATTATTATTCTTTTCTTAAAAATGATCAGGTAATTTTCTCACCTGGGATCTGGCATCCAGGTGCCATTTAACAAGCACTCGGATTGCTTTAATGTATCAGCACTATCGCCAAAGTGGTAACCAAATTCGCAAGCATATAAGATAGTTGATCCAAAAGTGTACGGTACTGGAGCACTCTGTGTGGAATTGTAGACCTGAAATAATAATATTAAGAACAAACCTTGAAATTTTGCGCTCTCGGAACGAGTTAATAAATGGAAAGTAGTTATAAATATTACGACTATAATCCTGCAGATTAAGTTTTTACAATTCTTCACAACTTTAAAATTTTGGCGCAAAGTTTATTATAATGGCAAATTACTTTACAAGTTTACCGTTATTTCGCCAAAACCGCTTTAATATGATCATCAAAGTTATTTACGCTGATTCATAAAAACTCGAGAACTTTATCTAGCAAATCGACAGTCACAAGTCACTGGAAAATCGTTAGGAATATTCTATGTAAATAGACCTTGGTTGAGTTTTCGTTTATTGAAAATGAGTTATTGTGTTTATTTAACTTCCAACCTGATAGAGATTATTTCCAAAACTAACACTGTCGTTTGGAGTAATTCGATGACCATTTTTTATTCTTGATATTGGAATGGCACAAACAAAACTCGCTTTTCTAGCGCATATCTTCTCTGTAACAACTGATTCACAGGGCACTTCGATTACTGCATAAAACCCAAAAAATTTAAAAAATCCGTCTCAACTAAACATATTTCAAAATGAATGAAAAAAGTGTGGTAGATATCTGGCTCTTCAATGCCACGCAATTAAACAAAATCAGTAGGACGACAACCAAATAGCCATGGCACAAGACAAATTTGAACCTGGAAGGCAAAGCAGATCAAATATTTAACATGGGCAATGTCTGTTCTCGAAGCACTGGCTTCGACTTGAGTTTCGCTTAGCTCCAAAGCTCATCGGCAGATCTTGCTATCTTTTTCAAAGCAATCCGCAACTTATGTCACATGATCTTCAGTCTAGATCAACTCTTAAATGTGCACTAAAACATAACTGAGAACCAACTGATTTAATCACTAATATTGTAAACGAATCACCTTGCGAAAAACGTCCGTCTCTTGTCGTATGCATTCCGATGCACCAATCAGCAAACGTCACGTACTTGGTTGCAATTCCTACTGTTTGGGGATCGTCATTTCGGTGGCAGTAAATTTCCGAATTTGATTGGGTAAGTAATCGGTCTCGGGTAGCATAAAACGCCGTACAAACGTCCTCTGTTAAGTCGCAAGAATAGGAATCCCAGATGCCTTGAGCAGATTGATTTTGACAAGAAGGGGTGAAATTGACATTCTTGGTATGAAAAGCATCGTTGCAGAGGTTTGATCGAGATCGATATTGACCTGTTCGTAGAACATACTATCATCCAGATATCAAAAATTTATGGTGGCTTTATGACATTAATTTCGTAGTCGTGGGAGTCGAAATCGTTATGTTTTCTGAACAACCTTAAAGAGCATCAGGAGTGTATACTCCGCACAAAAAGGCAAAAAAAGTTCCAAAAAGTGAAAAAAGTCTAAGTTAAACACGCCCAAACCGAAATACCAACAAATGGTAAAATCTAAAACCAATCAGACCAACAAGTTACTCCAACTTATACAACCGTTACTACGGCTCTATGCACACAGTACAGAATCCTGCAGAGCTGCTGACCAAATCAATTTCGTGTATGGTTCATCAACTAAAACAAACTCACCAAATGTCGCTACTAACTGATCTCCCGCGTAGAAACGGCTAGAATATCGGGTTGCATTGGTGAGAGCAGTAACGTTTCCTTCATCAACCAAGGACAGGCGCACTCCGTAATTTTCAGCGCTTATCAGCAGGTAGCTTCGCACCAAATTATTCGCAGTTATATATAATCGTTGACCGTCACAAAACCAGTGTTGCCTCTGGTCAGAGTCGTCGCAGTGCGCCAGCATTACTTTATCAGATGGCATCATTCCTTAACAAAGGTAATTCCAAAAAAGGTTTATTTTATCGGAAAATTATATCAATTTTATTTTCAATTCTAATGAAAATCTTATCCTTAAACGAACAGTTGGTCGAGCGGAAGCAAGTTTGTTTCTAGAATTGGAGGTTTAAGGTTCAAAACTCAGGCCAGTCAAATCGGTCAGTGTTGCCAACGGTTCGCCACCGCTGCAACAGTTCTTCCAAAAGACGCAATGACGCGGAGATGGGGTTCGAAAACTCGTTACACGCTTCGGCGTAATAAAGCGTGAATCATAACATTTGATTTTGAGGTGATCTCATCCTAACCAAAATTTAAATCAAACCTTAATCTTGATCTTTACAAACCCAATTGAAAATGCGCGGATGACTACTCATTTTCTTTTTACTCTCTTTGACTTAAAATTTCCCGGTGAAATAGTCTTTTAGACATTGTAATTACATTTTTTAATTATAGAGAAAAATGGTTTGGCTAGGAAATAGAAAAATAATCTGAAGGTTTATCGAAACCAACTGCCGCCTGTCATGTGTCCATTGTTTGTGCAAAGTTCCTTTCAATACGGAACGGCTAACGAAGTACAGCAAATGTAACGCCTAACAGAGCATTCAGTCCTAGCTTCGACCCAACTGGCTATGCTGGAGGAATGAATGATTATTGTATTGAAAACATCAAACCGATCAGTGCTCGAGTGAATATAGAGCTTCTACTACTGAAGCGGTAGACCTGGAAATTCTCGGTCGAGCACAGCTTCCTTGCTTGGCGTTCAGCAATAAAAGAGACAGTGTAAAGCCTCCACCGCGTGTAGTAGACAGGCGGGCAGCTAGCAGCTTCACTCGAAGACTGAAAGGTTTCTTCGCTGTCTGCTGGCGAAAGGAACTTGATGAAAATATAAAAAGCAACCAAAAGAACCAACGTTCAACCGCTGTTAAACAGCGGATAATGTCAGCTCAACCTTTAAGATGAACGAGCATTCCCAAATTGATTTGGTGAAGCAGTTAAAACCATTTTTTCCAAAACTCAAGAAGGCTAAAGGCAATCACTTAAAGCGAGAAAATAATTTTACACCTAAAAGTCTCTGAATCACAAACAAAAGCTTTGAACATGGGATTTCATTACAGTATAGATGTATACCTGTAAGGCAAAGCCTGTTTTTTACATTCATAATATGAACATCAGATATCCAACGAAATAGAAATTGAGGAAAATTTCTCATGTTAGGAGGACAATCATCCACCTATAAATAAAACAACAAATAAATAAGACAGTCATCCACCTACAACCCAAAAAATCTGCATTGGTGTGGCTACGCAGACGCAGAGTGCCTGGTTCATACGAACAAACGATCCACCTATAAATACATAGCTTAATAGTGCAGTAGTTCCAAAAAAAGTTGCATATATCAATAGAGGTTTGGTTTAATAAATGACGATTTACAGTATGATTTTGATAATGGGCTGAACAATAAGCATTCTAAAATGGAAAACTTAATTTTGAAAAACTTTAAGCAAAGGAGGATTCGAACATGAGTAAAGCGCCACCGCCGCATCATTGCGAGTGGAGGAAAAATAATTCGAAACGAAATCGATTTCGGAACACACAATGCACCATCAGTCTTCGCCTAAATATTTATTCGAGTCGCGCTAGCAATGATATAATAGTCATTAATAATGTGAAAGTCTCTGTTGTGAATGATAAATAGGTGTCGGCTAAGTGCCTTAAAGACTCCAGGTCATTTTCTATCTTCTGGCCAAAACAACTTGTCAAGAAACATAACTGAACCTACTGCACGGTATAACAAGATGGTCTTACGGCTACAGATGCTTGTCCTATTGCTGTTAAACAGTAATCTTCCAAGGAAGCTTCCGAATGGAGTTTCAGTTGGATCGTGGACTGTATGAAGAATCGCGAAGGGAGGTAGTGAGTGTCAGGATTAAAAAATCTTCCACTAACAGCCGATCTACAACAGTGTACTTGAGATAACATACATATTCGATTAATTTTCACGAAATAGCCGTTGTTTTTCTTAATTAAATAAGGTTCTACCATGCAGCAAAGTTTTTGAAATTTACAGTTTCTGTAGTTTTCCAGCTATTATCCAAAAACCACAGTGGGCATCAAAAGAACTGCTGTTAAGGAGTAAATACCTTCAAAAAGGTTGAACAACTTAGGGTTAGGGCTGTCTTGGATAAAAACTTGTAATGATAGAAGAGTTTTTAAGTAATAAATAAATGCAACTAGCCTACAAGTCTATTTTTAAGTTTTTTTACGAAGATCGATACAACTTTTACACATAAAACTTATAGAACGGTAACAGCATTCCATGGATTTTTACACGATTTCTTCAATTGCTTAAAAAAAACTGAATAAGAGTGGTTTCTAGAACCATCTGATCTACCGGGCATGAAAATCGATACTATTGGTAGGCTAGCCTAGTAATAGTACTATTGTACTAATATTAAGTAATAGTACTATTAGTACTACTATTGGAAGGCTAGCGCTATGCTAATCGTGTTTAAATAAATTCACCTTGAGCGCACTCCAGTTAAGCATCTCATTTAATCTAGCATTTAATTTTAGAGTTGGATCAAAAATCTTCTTTTTAACGGGCCGAATTAGGTAGGAGAGCTTATCAAATTTATCACAATGGCCAGCTCATATATGCATCATTAGTCTTACTAAGGCTAAATCTTATCGCACTAAACTTCAACTGTTTTGAGTTATACGAATCTTTACACTTGGGCTACAGAAGAACTAAAACCACAAACCTTATCCTTGTGTAGTTCATAAACAAACCAAGTTTTGGATCGCGTTGCCACATCGTATTAAACTGAAATCTTTCTCGGCTCATTGTGCTTAGCATTGCTTGCATGTCTAACGACAATGCAGCTTCCAAAGGTAAAGGGTTGGTATTTCGATCGCATGTTACGCTGTTCTTATGGAATGAGTAGAACTTAGGATGACGCTTCACCTGCGATCCAGAAAGGAAAGTACAATTCGCCGATAAATTAGAACCAGTTTTTTTTGTTAATCCTGTTTCTAACTTTAACTTCAAAACTAAACTTAACTCTAATTATATTCCTAACCCAAACCTTAACAGCAACCCTCAGAAACGTAAAATCTTAAAATGCAAGAATATGGTTTTTTGTTGTTTGAACAAAAATTTTCGTTTTAAAATACATTTTTTGAAAAAAATCTAGCATCCAAAAGGCAACCAAAATTGAAAATTTTCGAAAGATTCAAACTGATAAAAAAGCAGTCGAAAAAACACTTAAGACAAGTTTAATGATTTTACAAAATCAAAAGTTGCTAAATTATCTATGATGGATGCGACAGGTTGTGTGAGCTCATTCACTGTGTATTTGAAATCCGAAAGCGTGAGTGGTGAAAATACATCATCATCAAAGTGAATAGACCAATGACACCAAAACCCGAGAAAATTATCGCGATCCTGAGTCGTGCAATATATCCAATTCTTGCAAAAAATACAAATGATACGCGTACATTGAAGATCTGGGTAGTGGGCAACTCACTAAATTACTTTCTATTAAAGCTAAGTTTTGTGACTTTGGAAAACAAGGCAGCGACTTGTTGCCGATTTACAAAACTTTTTAAGGCTAGCTTACAAGGCTTAAAACCAATGTTTTGTTTCAATTTAGAAAGCATTATTTATGTGAATACATACCGTGATACACCATTGACCGACAGGTGTCATATTATCATCACAGGGTCTCACACAATCCAGATCATCTCCCGGGGTCAGCCGATTACGATTCAAATGTCTTAAACGACTTGGTAAGGAATCTAATCTCCAAGTGTTATTTCCAACACAAATGAGACTGACAATATTCTCCCCAACATCAAAAGCATAGCCAGGATTGCACCTGTACAAGAGTATTGATAAAAGAATGCGTCGGAACCGGCATAAGAGAATGGGACAGTACTTTTAAAAATTAGATACTGCTAACATTTTTTTTTTAATAACCAATCAAACATGACAGTTGGAAGAGCGGTAACGCGTTGGTTTCTGAAGCGGGAGGTCTGACGTTCAAATCTCGGGATGGTCAAATCGGACACAGTGTTGCGAACACTCGCCACTGCTGCTACATTTCTTCAAATGGAGCTGTGTTGCCTGGGTGCAATGACGCGAAGACGGGCCTACCATCTCGTTGCACGCTTCGGCGTAATACAGCTAGTATTGTAAAAGATTTGATTATCTACTCATTGAGAGAAGATAAAAACTGCAAACACTTTTTCTATACTATGGCTCAAAAAAATGAAACCAGCAAATCAGTTTGAAAAGACTAAAATCAATAACATTCTGTTGGAACTTTATAGTCACCGTATGTGTAAGGTAAAAACTTCAAGGAGTTTAGCTGATTAAGGGGATCATTATGCAACGCATTGCAGGGATTACAACGTCGTAAGCTCTATAAATCAAACAAACTTACGACGTTGTAACTCTTATGAATCGCTGCATAATACGGCACCAAGTTTGCTGGAGTCATTACTTGCAAAAGAAAACTTTTAGTTCCGTTTACATTCTTAGGTTTTACCAAGATTTAGTTGCTTGAAATGGAAGTGATGTTTATTTTGTAATTTTAATCACATGATGAAAGCAATTTGAAATACGGTACTTTCAAACATACAGCAATGTTTTGTGATTTGCATTCAACTGCTTTCGAGAAGTTGGAGTTTTTCTTAATATAAGCTTCTATATCACCGGTATTATGCAGTCCCAATACGTCATTATCATTTAAAACAGAAAGTATATGCATCGTTGTTTAATATTAGTTGCAAAGCTTGCAAAGATTCGTGCTGATGAGCTTCATGCTGAAAGAATGAATTCACCAGTAGCTGTCGAAGTCGTTTGTGAGAGTGAAAAGAGAAACGAGCCAAAGCAAAACAATATATGGTTACAAATCAAAATCAAATAGCTCCAAACCAAACAATAACTAATAATGAACTACTTTATCAGTACTTAAATTGTAGGGGGACGCGTCCCCCCATCAACAGTTAGCGTCTCCCCATCGAGATTTAGACATCCACCCATCGAGATTTGAGGGCTGGATGATCAAACGAAAAAGAGCCAGCCAGCACGAACAAATCTCACAAATTCCGGCCGAATATAGTCCCAAATTGCGGTGAAGACCTCGTTTTTTGTTGTTTTTTTTTTGGTGTTCACCTCTAATTTCGGGGAAAAAAACACTTCAATTTTGGGCAAAGACCTTTTGTTTTTTTGTTTTTGGTCTTCATTCAATTGCGGGGACGGAATTACATAATTTTCACTGAAGTTTGGTCAAGGCTGCAAAAACGTCCCCCCATGCAAAATTTTACAATTTAAGTACTGTACTTAATGGATTGACATTAAACGCTTATTCGTCATTTCATTTTAAATTTATCCAAGTATAACTTTATTAGCTTTTTTCTAACTATTGTTGACCCCTTCGTCGACAGGGTACGCACTGAAATCTGGCAATCCCACCGAATCCGATAGAATCGATCTCATGCAGTGGATTAGAGTTGCGAACAGTCACTGCCCCGACATTGCATTTCATTGGTAGACAACGAGGAAGACTTCCAATCCACTTGCCCTGAAATTAAACGAGGCTTTTCGGTAGCGTGCTGATTACGAAGCCATAGATATTAAACACCCTTATCAGTGTTCATTCAATTGATATCAAAAAACGCATATTTTTCTGCAAATTAAATGAAAATTTTTTGTAGTTCTATTTCTCCAATCTCAAGTGAACACATGTATATCCTAGTATTTTCTTCTGTTTCAATAAATTTCTTGGTTAAAATAACTAATAAAAATTACGATAATAACATCAGTTTAGTAAATATTCCACGAAATTAAGTTTAGGCTAACAAAAAGAAAAGCAAGAGAAACTGATCTAGACATTACGTAATAACTGCCAATGAAAAATGAACCATGGACACCAGGGTGTCCCACATTTTGGCGACTTCTCAGGAAAAATAAGCTCGAGTCAAATTCTGATCGGATTTTCGTCGCTGATTTCAAAAATAACGTCATTTTTCAATTATGACTTCATCTTGAAGTGTCACCTAGCGGATTTTATGCAAACTTTGACCTATATCGAAAACGACAAGAGCTAGAGCAATGAGACTTGCATGAAAATGAACAGAAGGGTCGGTTTCCTATCTCGACTCTTTACACTGTTAAGCTCTAATAGCAACCGAAAGCGAGTTATCTTGAACAAACATAAATTTTTTCAAAAAATTTCGATTTTTGCTGTTTGCCCACTTTTTCTTTACAAAGCAGTTTTAAACCTTGTCAAAGCAGTTTTAAACCTTGTGTGTAGTTACAATAAATAAAGAAACCGTACAGCACTATTATCGACAGTGGTAGTGGTTCATCAGTTAATGATCTCTGCGCCCAAAATGACGTCATTTTATTATGACATCATAATTTTTTACGATTTTTGCAATTTTTTAACCGTCGTTCTGCTACAAAGCAGTTTCAAACCTTGTATCGCATTAATAATTAAACAAACAAGTGATGTATAAAATTGACATTGACAATAATAAAATTGACAAGATAAACATTGACAATAATAAGTTGGTCTTTTGTATTAGCTCTAACAATTTTAGAACTCCTTGATCGGTTGCAAACAACAACACCAAAACAAAAACATCAAAATCAAAACTTTCAAACGAAATCCAAGCAATCAAATCTTAATATGCGACATTGTGCAAAGTAGCAAGAATGCGCAACTCAGTTTTGTCGAAATTCTGTAAGTCATCTCGAACCATGCCGTTAACAATCAGTTTTAATCTGCCTATGAACCGTTCGGTGCTTCGATTGTTGTTATCAATGCTTTTCCAAAACATTGGGGACGAAAAGCATGCAAAACATAGAGAAAATTTACTCTCCTCAGTGAAAAAATCTCGTAACTGTTTGCGTTTCAAAAGCGCTTGCTGGATGTCAACTCTTTTAGAAAACGCCTTTTCTTTCACGGCATCAACCGTATAAGGTGGCACCTCAGCACACACAGTTAAAGCAATATTTTTAGGGCTCAACCATTGCGATGCATGCTGAACGAAATGCTTCCAAATCGCCTCGAAAACTGGCAAATCAACTTCCTTGTATGCAAGTAGTAAATCTCTTGTAAACAGCACAACTGAAGGACCTTCAGCAGCCGATGATTTAAGATGGATGGCTAAAAACACAGGCAAATAAACACATACAATGAACGAAACCATACGTTGAAATCTAGAAATTTGAGCGGGCTCGACGCAATATCCAAAAATAAACATTCGCAGATATCCACTAGCGGTTGTCAAACCATCGGGCATGACTAATGGTTTCTTGGCGATAGAAAAGCAAAGGTTTCAAATTTTCTGGAACATCCATCAGTAAATAGGCAACTAGAGCTAGCAAACACATGTGATCACAGCGAAATGAAAGTTTCATTTCGTCTTTGTGATCAGACAACCATAAAATTTTTGTTTTCAAGTGATTAGAAGCAATAGATGTGACAGAAATCTCGCACTCTTGACGTGTTTTCATGTCTTCGGGTCTGAGTTGTAGTATTTTTTTAATTTTATTAATCAAAGCACCATCTTCGTATGCATTAGAACCCTTGGCTTTGCCTTCTAAAAAGTTTTTAGCGTATGTAAAATTGATTTTGTTGGTATGAGATAGGCATTCGAGGGAGTGAATTTGGTGTCCAATGTTGGACTTGAAGTACTCTTCTAATCTTTTATTCACACACGACTTTTTACCAGTGTTTACAGCATTTGTATCAGCCATAATTGAGTATACTCGGGAAAGTAAAGGCTTGTCAAAAGTTTCAATTATGGAATTGAACACTGCAGCAGAAGTAACGGACGTTTCTTTTTGAAATGACTTAACTTGCAACGGTGTTGACACTTTTTCTTGATCAAAACATTGACCGATAAACACGTATCTGTCAATGCCATCAATAATTTTTCCGTCATAGCATAACTGCCAAGCATCCACCGTAACATGTTTTAACTGAGCTGATTTTAGAGATTCTATTCTGTACTTCTCTCTCTTACGGTGAATCGACGATTTTGATGTTCCAGGATTTTCGAAATTTTCTGGAGTCAACTGATCAGCTTGCTGACGAAGAGACGCACAACGTCGATCTGCCAGCACACATTTGGTCTTCGTTACAATTTCTGCAACTTGGATCTTTGCCTTGTTTATCACGCAACAAAATTCGTCATCTCCAACCAATTTTAATTCGACTTCCTCATTATGACCAGTAGTTGGTAGCTGTTCAAATGTGATTAAAACTTTTCTAGGTCTTCCCCTTCGCTTCTTCAACAGTTTCGGCTGTTCATTCTTTCTCTTTTTAGCTATCTTTTTTTCTTGCTGCTTTCTATGGGCAATATCTACCTTTGAGGTTAGTATCATATTTCTACTCTCTCTCAAATCTCTCAAAAAGTCTATCTCTTCAGCTGGTATCCGATGCTCAAAGGGACAGGAACAAGCGCATTTTCCATTCCAAAACTGCATGTTAGGGTTCGCACTGTTTTTGCATTTGTATGCAGATACGTCAAAGAGTTCAAACAGCCAGGTTTCTGTTAATGACTGCGACTGACTTTTAATTGCTCGTTTCTTTGCTGCTCTTAATTTGTTAACAATATCAAACAACTTAGTCTCAATTCTGGATTTTGAAAGGATTGGTAAACTAGCTTTAATCCACAACTTTGCAACATCTGCAGCCACTTCATACTTCAAATCAGTAAACTCTGGAAATTTTTTTAAAAACTTTGCGTTTGTGTGCTGAATAACATTGCGTTTAAAGACGTAGTGCTGAAGTACTTCTTCGTTTGTAGGCAGTACATTTTCTTTCAACTCCGCTGCTTTTATGTACTTCTCGGATGATCTTGTCGCAGTCATTTCACTTAATCTGCTACTTTAATAACTAATAATAACTGTGGACTAATAATAATTATTCAACATCTAAAAAAATTAAAGTCGTCTCACTTTATCGATTTGCTCCAAGCACCTACACTTGATGAATTCGCAGCCTTTATAACTTAGGTTGCGCTTTCCTCAGATCAATGCCATGAACATTTTTACAACTTGAATCAAAACCTCATACAATATTGCATCATTCTAAAAATCTCATTGTGATGTGAGATCTGCAAGGAATTCTGCATTGCGTCTGTAACATGGCGATAAGCAACATTTTTGTGACGTCACAATCAATTATGACGTCATTTTGGGCGCAGAGATCATTAACTGATGAACTACTACCACTGTCGATAATAGTGCTGTACGGTTTCTTTATTTATTGTAACTACACACAAGGTTTAAAACTGCTTTGACAAGGTTTAAAACTGCTTTGCAAGGAAAAAGTGGGCAAACAGCAAAATCGAAATTTTTTGAAAAAATTTATGTTTTTTAAGATAACTCGCTTTCTGTTGCAGTTAGAGCTTAACAGTGTAGAGAGTCGAGATAGGAAACCGACCCTTCTGTTCATTTTCATGCAAGTCTCATCGCTCTAGCTCTTGTCGTTTTCGATATAGGTCAAAATTTGCATAAAATCCGCTAGGTGGCACTTCAAGATGACGTCATAATTGAAAAATGACGTTATTTTTGAAATCAGCGACGAAAATCCGATCAGAATTTGACTCGAGCTTATTTTTCCTGAGAAGTCGCGAAAATGTGGGATACCCTAATGGATACTGTATTGCACAGTTCTTTTACAAATGTTTTTTAGGAAATTAAAATATTTCGTACACGTATTTCGCAATTAATTTGGTGAATGCTATCCAGTAAAGACTCACCATGAAACAAGAAAGATCATGAGGCCCTCCCGAGAAAGATCGCGTAAATCCAACGTCACATTCATACAAAATAGTTGAACCGTTAGCATAGTATCGACCTCCCGCACTGTGAAACACTCCAACAACTTTGCCCCTGAAAATTTGTCTTAGGGTTTATTTTATTCAAAATATGATTAAAATTCCGTCAGATTTGCTTACAATATTGCTTAGGATCGGACGAAAAGTTGTAATGTAAGCATTTGTTGTGATGGGACAAGAAGGCCGGGCAAGTGGCAAAACGACATTGCAATGACTGAGGGCTAGATATAGCCGGTAGTACTGCTCTCCTATTGCAGGAGTCTTACATAAAGCTGGTAGCTATAATAGCTGGCAGTACTACTACTATCAGCTCTTATAGCATAGAATATTTCTCTCTTACAGTTAGTGTCTTAAGTACAGCGTAAATTGGAAATGTATGTGAGGTTATTTGGTGATGAACCATCGCTATTCTACAGCTCATCACTGATTTTAAGGTAAAGCTTTTCGACTTGGCCAGCCGTAGAAAAAGTTACTTTTGTCACCTTGTTTGTAACATCATAACGTTACATAAAAAACGAGAAATTGTAAGTTTTTAAGAACTATATCAGTTAAGATCACAATATTTGTATCAGCGACATATAGTGATTATCGCATTAGTGATCTTAGTGACGTATATTGCAAAAGCGTACTTCTAACTAGTTCTCAACAAAGCCTACCAAATTCTACCTGTAAAGAGCTGGCGGATGCTTGCAGCGTTTGGCGCACGGCAGTATTTGCCTGCAATGTTCACGTTCGAAATCAGAAATCCAACACCAGGGACCGTTCTCATCCTGATCAGGATTTCGGCAAAAGGAGTGATTCGGAACAAAGTATCCTTTTCTGAAACCGGAATTAGGTAATTCTTATTCAGTATATTATAGATCCCATATCCAAGATCATAAAGTGTTATGTCCATAAACGTGACCAATAATAATCTATGCAAAATTTTAAACACTCAATGCGAGAACGAGGCTTAAAATTCAAAACACCTAAGCTTTCACCGAACTGAACCAACAAGTCTCATCCAAAACTGAACTAAATTTGCTTTCAACACACTCAAAACAATTATGAAGTTATAAGCTTTACACAATCTGCACATTACTGGCAGTAAACTGGCAATACCTAAGTCCTAAATACTTACATTG
Organism: Trididemnum nubilum; assembly: GCA_963965965.1. Classification (NCBI taxonomy): domain Eukaryota; kingdom Metazoa; phylum Chordata; class Ascidiacea; order Aplousobranchia; family Didemnidae; genus Trididemnum; species Trididemnum nubilum. The sequence continues at coordinate 15,418,647 of OZ014489.1, read as the reverse complement.
TGTTATTTACTCTCGTTTCGTGTTCACGCCAATTTTGACACGCTTTGCCTGTCCAGCTGGTCTGTACTAAACCATTGTAGAAAAACCCGTTATCTTCAACGCATTCGGAATCTGTCTCACAAACGAATGGCAAAAATTCCAAACCCCCTGATACGGTCCAAAAACTGTTGGCAGTGTTTAATACCACTCCTAAATTTGTGGGGCATCTGGGTACGTCGCAAGACTGCCATCTAACGGAAGGATCTTGGGTCAAACACCATGGATTAGCGTCGTCGGCCCGATAACTTAAAGGGTTTCTACAAAATAACGTTAAACTTGTTGATATTTTTAAACACTGCTCTGCGTTTATATATCTGGAAGTGCAATCCAACCAGTCCGAGTCGATTGAAAAATTTAACTGTAATCCAAAATCAGTCATATTTTTTAAAAATTTTTCCAGAGGCAAAATGATTTTGTTCAAAAGCGATAAGTAAGAGATAGCCATAGTCGGACACTATATTGAACGTAATCGATTTTCTAGTTACAAAAAATGGTTAAAATTAAATTTGCGTTAATTTCGAAACGATAATTAAATATTTTACCTGCAAAACGGTCCAGACGGTTCACGATATAAATGCGGGTGCGGCTGATGACGTCGCCAAGACTGGCAACACCGCCCGGAAAATGTCCAGCTTTTCCGTCCACTATACTTATAAGGGTGGCCTTTCCAACAGTCAGATATTGTCTCTACAGCTGCTTCGCCTCCTGAGAGTCAAAATATAAATCAATTTTCCCGAATGATGTGTTTGTAAGGGTCAAAATAGAGATCAAGCTACTTAAAAAGATGGTTACTAGACATCGAGTACGCACACGTTAGTATTGCAGATGCAACGAACTAAATCACTGTCACACTACTCGCGACCAGTATAACCACACTCTAAAAACAACCATGATAATGATATTGGCTTGCTGACTAAGCTACTGGCTCCTATAAGTCCCATTTCTACAGGTCGAATCTTGGCATTATTATTACAAGTCCCACTGCTACAATGCTTAGTTCAAAACATGATCACGGTTATTTCCAATATGTGGCTAACTTGACGTTTCTACAGAAATTTTGTGTCAAGAACTGGACAAAAATGTCGCGTTTTAAACAGTAAGGAGCAATCATTAAGCAAGAGAAAATATCCAACAGTTGGAAATGAAGTAAATATAAAACCAAATTCACCTACCATTGTTTTCCCTAACTTGCCACGACGACTCATTCATGTTTCTCGCAACAACACGAACTCTTGATCGAATAAAACTGTCGTTGAATGAGAAACCAATGTAGTTTTGGAAGGGCATGTCCAACGCAATCACAAGAAGATCATCAATCATCGAAGCCAAACGATAACCACGAGACCCTTTAATGATTCTCCACCCTTGTTCTCTGCAGAATTAGAAGTAAATTAATTCTAAAATTTTATTTTAAAGCTCAAATCCAGCTTAGAGCTGTTATCACTTATCAGCAACCCTCATAACATCTAAATTAAAAGCTTTACAGCATTCAACAATGCATTAACTTACTCAGTATTTCTACATTCGATTAGTGTAAGATAAGTTCGTTCAATAAGAGTGAGGCAGCAATCAACGTGAACGCATCCAAGATTTGCGAGACCTGTCCCAGATGAAGTCCAGCGCCACCAGCTACCATTTTGAATATCCTTGTCGCATTCTTGTAATGCTATTACACTGCTATTCAGCGGGTTAGAGATTCCTGTTGGGTATAAAAAAAATTTGGCGTAGTAACAAAACGATCTTTTTTGTACATAATCAGTTCGTCAAACTCTGCAATTAGTGTTGTGGTACTGCTATGCCGTTTGTGATAAAAAAAAATAAGAGCGAATCCGCTATTGAAGTTGCTTTTTTAAATCTGTCTTTAAAACCTCATCATGCAACTATTAAATGCGCTAGATAATAACCTCAAGTACACTGCAAAAATAATAAATGGTGACTGTACGTTACTAAGTTCATTGATCAAGCAATTAAAGTTGAATTGATCAAGCAGATGCGAGAATACTACATTGCACAAGTCATGTTACTAACTCACGTTGTGGCATTAGGCAGTAATCCACACTATTTATTCGCGTGGAATGGAGCATAAAAGCTTCATCAAGTCCGGAGAAGATCGATTCAAAGTGAAAGTCAAACAGGCCATCTTGAAATTTGCCTTTCTCGCCAACGCAAAAGTAAATTAACTCTAAGAAAAATGATGTTGTCAAGCTGCGCTTTTTTTTTGCAATACGCGAAAGACATGAATTGAGTAAACAATACATTTTCTCATTACAGCAGTCATTTTAATTCTAATTACTGGCATCTACAAAAACTGTAACGCCTTGAAATGAAAACCAAATCAAGCTAAGCTGAATAGTATGAGTATATTACTTACATGAACAACAAGCCAAAACTTCAATGTAATTGCTAATGATCTATTTCTATGATTTCGGAACAGAAAATGAGGGTTTAGCACTTTGCTTGATCAGAAATGTTAGGGCCAAATGAATTTCATTTAGTTTTGGCTGTAACGTGATTTCCATGATCTTCTATAACTTTTATAGACCAAACATAGGAACTGATACATCCAACTAAAAATTGGCTAATCAAAACAAGTGTGTCAAAATCAACGATGCAGTTTACACCTTGGTTGGATTGAAATTTGCAGTGTGTAAGCAAGGACAACTTCCCATTCATAACAGGAGAAAAGCCACCATGTATGTTACCATCTGAAATGTTATAAACTTCGTTAGTAAGGCTTTGCTACGAAGTTTAGCAATGCAAAAAACGAGCTAAGCCGATTATGCAAAAGATATGTGGCAAGAACAAAGTCATCTTTTAAATGTCTTATGAAGTGAAAGAGTGGGAAATTGCTTTTAATCTCACGCAGCACTTTTTCGATCAAAAAACACCACTTTTAGACAGCATTAACCTTTTCATAAGTCTTAAAGACACTTTTTTTTAGAAGTTGAATAATTTTTTTCTTTTTTGTTTATTAAATTTTTCTTACGAATACATTATTGCACTAGTGCTGCTGTATTTTTTAAGAGTTTAAAGTTACAATTTAACCAACTCACCGTCATTTATCTGAGTTCTTTCCCATCTTTGTGCTACATTGCCGACAGCGCACGGTGCTACAGAAACTCCGGTATTACTTTCCACGAAAACAAGCAGGTTTTGAACAGGTACTAGCACGCTCAAACACTTCATAAAGTGCCGGTTCACAACATGTTTATCCCACAAGATAACCCACCTTTGACGAAGATCAGCCGCATCACAGTTAACCAATATGAGATCATAAGAATTGGTCTAATAAGAGATTTATCCAAAATGTATTAGTAATTAAGATTAACCGCAGAGGTGGGCAAAGCGCAACTTCCGCAACCTCCGCAATTGCGGAAGTTGCGTTGCGTTTTAATTTTTGATTTTGAAACATTGCGGAAGTTGCGTTGCGGACTAAAGTCTTTAAAATTTGTGGCGCTTTAATTGCGCTGCGCTTTCAACATTTTTTTCGGTTAATAGCCTAATTCTATTGAACTTAATTTTGTTCCATTTCGATCATAACTTTGATAAATGTCAGACTTCTTTGGCAAATTATTTGCTCTTTTTCAGTCTAAATCGCAAAAAATGCTGTATTTGCATTGTGTTGTGAAACTTCAATCGCGGAAGCTAGATTACGCTTTAACTTGGTACAAAAATGCCATTCCGGAATTGCGTTGCGCTTCAACTGAATCAAGATCATTGCGGAAGTTGCGCTGCGCTTCAGATATCAAAAAAATTCAATTGCGGATTTTGCGCTGCGCTTTCACTGGTTGAAAAGATCGTTGCGCTTTGTTGCGCTGCGCTTTTGATATGTTATTTGTGCCCACCTCTGATTAACCGTCATTATTCCGCCTCAAATAAAGCACAGCCAGCTAGGGCAAGTGGTAGTATGGTTGGTTACGATAATGAATAAGCTGCAAGGCTCTGTTACTGTCTTCTGACCAAACCAATTGGTATAGAAAAAAAATTGCGCTACTCAAAAATTTATTGTGTACTCGGTGGCTTAAAACATATCCCTTCTGTTACTGGTAAGGTCAGCTAAATTCAACAATCAGCATCTAGGTAAAAGCATTATACCAGTACTTTAAACTATTGCGTGGTATAACTGCCATAGGGTAAAATATTGTAGTAGCCTATTGTTGTAAACACAGTTGCAAATTGGCAGTTCGAACGAGTTTACACGTGAGATAATTTTACAAGAAATTCACCTGCTATGTTATCAATCAAAAATCGAAACAAATCCAGTTGAAAAAATAAGCTGCTGGCCTGATTTATACCTTAAAGCCAAGAGTATCGATAGTCATCCGCAAAAAATAAATGAAACATCTTTTTTTTTTTGCATTATAGTAGGTACAGTCACTAGAGCAACAAAATTATATATCTAGAATGATACTACCGTAGGAAAGTAATCTAGGCTTATGCATTTCTGCCCAGCAACTGCAAAAATTTGGAACCATTTTCCATCTGCATCCCTAGCTTCTGCCATATCTGTGGGTCCACTGTAGATACTGTTTAAAAACCATTCTGTTGTAATTGGATCCCGAAAAAATAATGTGGATGAATTGCGAACCGACAACAATAGATCGGAATCATCTGTAAAAATCATATTTGTGTTTTTCGGAAAGGCACTACGCTTATTTCCCATTAGCAAAGCAATCTACTTGTTTAGGTGGTTTAGCCTGGCAAAACACTTGCAAACAAAACTCAAAACAGTGCGCTCTGCGTTGGTGGGGTTAGACAGATGCAGAAAGCCTGTTTCATACGCACGAACGATACAAACATCTTGTCAAACTATACAAAGCAGAAGTGCACTGTTTCAATGAACAAAACAATTAGATTTTTCACAATCGAAAAACTCGGAATCGATTTTTAGCACTATTTTATATTAGCTAACATAGCATATCTAATTTAGTGTATTTATGTACAAATTGGTCCCCAAATTTACCGAAAATCATTCCTCGATATTATTTTATTATTATTTTCAATTGGATCCGGTATTGTCCCCATCAACGGAGTTGGCCAGATTTCGTATGGTCATTGTCTTCACAACGCTTCGCCATTTCGTTCGATTACATTCATCCTCTTTCACCAGTCCATTTTTCTTCATCTCATTCTCCACTAGCTTTTTCCAGGTTTGTTTCGGTCTTCCTCTTCCTCTACTACCGCTCACTTCAAATTTCAAAGCCTTCACTATCACATTTTCATCTTCTTTCCTCAAAACATGACCATACCACCGCATACTACTTGCTTTAGCCATCCTATCTAAACACTCTTTTATGCCCAACATATCCATCAACTCCTCGTTGTTTCTTCGATCTAACAGCTTTACATCACACAGCGCTCGAATCGTAGCTCTTTCTGTTCTTCTCAAAATTGCCATCTCTTTTTCTCTCAAGCACCATGCTTCACTTCCATTCAACATAGCTGATCTTACACAACTTTTGTAAACCTTTCCTTTCGTCTTCAACGCAAACCTTCAGCCTTTAAGTATTTCGCAGCATTCCCTGAACTTTATCCAACCAATTCTTGATCTAGCTGTTACCGCTGTTTCGCACCCACCGGTTGCATTCAATCTGTCACCTAGATAAGTGAACTTGCTTACAGTTTCCACACCATCACACAGTTTTTCATCTGATCCCTTGAAGTTCTTTACCACACTTCTACATTTCTTACAAACAAAGTCGTTATTCAAATAAACTGAAACTTTCTTCTTATCCGTGCATCTTGCGTGAACCCACTTTCCACATGCTGTACATAACACTGAGTTAGACATTACTCTTGTTCCACACACGCCACAAGGATCAATCTTACTGTCGAACGCTTCTTCCTCCATCCCACTCGCCATCAACTTATTCTTTCCAAGATTGACTCTCATCCCTTTGCTTTCAAACGTCTTTCTCCATTCATCAAAGTTCTCTCTCAATTCTTCCATAGTTTCCCCCATTAGTACCAAATCGTCTGCATAAAGAATTTTCGATAGATTTTCGTAAGATATAAACAAGAAGATTTTCGAAAGATATAAACAAGAGAAACATACAGTGCATTAATCTGCTCTAATACCTGGTCTTATGTTGTATCCATCCAGAATCCACTTCACTCTTGTTGAATCCAGTAATCTGCATTGTGTAGCAACAAACACCCTTTAAAACATCATTATTTCAGTATAACTGAGTAAAACAATTATCAGTGATTACGTTTTTTCGTAATACTTTGTTACTTTAAATCGCATAATACATAGTTAGCAATTCACTACGTAGTAGTCCATTCTTTAGTTGGAATTCTTTGGTTAGAATTCGAGAAGTTAATTAAGCACATAAGAAAATGGTTCTACAGCTTTTTGTGAGACTTTCTGTACTATCAGAGATAGTGAGGGGCAACCACCACACATATTAGTACATTGTAACTTTGGCCTAAATGCAGTCAGGTGTCTTCGCTCTTGACTGACATTAGCAAATGACAAACCTGATCCGTAAACCGAGGCCGAACTAAAAAAAATTGAAACTTGATTTTTTTCCTTACTTTATTTTAACTAACTGGCATCTAGTACACTGGTACGCTTAACATGAAGGGCTCAAAAGCATTACTTAATATGGCAGTCATCAAATAAGTTAGTAGTTCTACTCAAAATCTGAACAAATTAATCTCCATTTGCAAATTTTGATAAATTCGCGTAAAACACCTATTAAAATAATGTCATCAAAAAGCTGAATTTGTTTTTATTTCTAACCTGCTCAGACCAAACGTTACGGAGCTCAGTAATAGGTTTGAGTTGTGACGTTCACAAAACTCATATAAACGACAGTGATAGTCACAAAGTTGTTTTGTATAAACTAACCACTGATAAGAGCCGACTCTTTGCCTTCCTAAACACCTCCTCGATTCAACATTCATTAAGAAGTTAGCTGCGTAAACCCACAGCATTCTTCTATTAGCGCAGATATCTAGCCGAATCTGAAAACAAATATACTTTTTAATTCTATTTTTTGGTGACAATAGACAATAGATCAGAGATTCCATAAGTATAAGAACACCACATTACTTTATTCTTTGATTGAAATGTTCCTTTCTTCGAAGCTTTTCATCCGACACTTGTCAAAAACAATCGCCAGAACCTTTCTGACGATTCATTGCATATTACCTCTAATTCATTGACGCACATCGTTAGAATCAGACTCATTCTGACGATTCTTCTTGATAAGTGTCCGACGAAAGGCTTCCAAAAATGAACTGTGTGATAAAACCTTATGTTGTATATTGAAAAGTTGGTTGGTGATACAAAATGCGTTATGATGATGCAAAAATAATTAAAAAGTTGGTTGGTGATACAGAACTGATTGCCTCAAGTTCTCTATCCCTAACCAACTTTTCAATTATATATTAGCTAATATGTGAATTCGTATTCAATGAATGATGCCATAAATTCTTGTTTGAACAATCTACAAATAAATCAATGCAAACTCAAAATCCAAACTTACTTCAAAAGAAAGGCCAACAGAGGCAGTATGAAGACACATTCCGTCAGCTGTACGAAGAAGATATTGAGCTCCTCCACCTCCAGGCCAACCTGACGAGAATGGAAGTTGAAAATAATAAAGCAATGAAGTATCCAAACTTTAAAGTTGCACTCAGAATACAATGTCAGTCTTAGACCAAGACAAGATTTCAAAATATTGCTCAACACAATGATATTCTTACAATTTAACATCAAGTTTAACTCTGGTAGGCGGCATGTACTGCAGATAACGACATTGGAATGCAGTCAAAAAACAAGTTTTATTCTTGCATTTTATTCGGCAACTAATGACAAACTAAGCTGCATTAGATTTTATAGTAATGTACAAATAATACATGAGTATAATTAATTCTGCTGAAATTGGAGATAACAGAAAAAATTAACTGTCTTCACTACTTATCGTGTGATCTACAAATTGTGCGGTACTGAGTTAGAAGTCAATGCATCTATTTCATCAATATATTGCCTATAGTGCTTACCGCTTGAAAGATCAAAAGCCAAATCGAGTGGAGGCCGACTAACCGATAACTTTCCGACTGAGGTGTTGTCATTTGTATAGTAGAAACTGTTTATTGATCCATTAATAATCTAAAAACAATTAATCAAGCCATAAATCGCCCTAAATCTTACCTTCAGATGAAGCGCAGTTTCAAGTAGTTTCAGCTAAAGATAAACAAATACAGAAAATCAACATTAACAAGTAACAACAAACTAATTTCAAAGCATTAAAAATCGTGAATTAATGGACCCTAAACGCAAGGGAATTTTGTAAAAATACATTGAGATACCAGTATTTGAATAGTAACCTAACAATTTGTGTTGCAAGGCTTAAATAAGGCTTTCTGATTTTAATCAATCAAATCATATAAAACTGCAGTGAAATCACTACCAAATACAGGGTGTTTCAAAAGTCACGCCCGATTTTTTATAATTTTCATATTAAAAATCGGGCGTTACTTTTGAAACACCCTGTATATTACCTCTATAGTTTTAGTATTTTATAGTGTGAAGTGGTTTTGTACTGTCAATGGATTGTGGTTACGCTAAAACGGCTCTAAGGTGCATACTTAGAAGCTCCCACACGACTTTTTAAAGGCTTCCAAAAGTAGTAAATTGCAATACTTACAGATACGCCGACTCCAACGTAGATGCTTGAAATATTATTTATGTTACTTTGTCTCATCAGCCGAAAGTGTATTATTGCATTTTTATCAGAAGCTAGCCTGGCATTGTAAGATACGCCATTCAATGCCAAGTTTTGACAAAACCTCTGCGCACCTTCAAACGTGGTTCGTTGGTTAATAACTCGAATACAAATTTTACCTACACAAATTAATAATTATTGCAAAACAACTAAAATCAGTCACTGCATGGTAAAGTCAGCAGCGTGGCCGAATGGGAAAAGGCGTCGTATTTATGACGACCCTGATCGCATGATCTAGGTTCAACCCGACTCTGGTCACGCTGTTACGCCCTCGGATAAGACGCTTTACCATGATTATCTCTGCTTGGGGGCTTCGAACAAGCAGCAAATTCAGAAAACAAAATTCAAAAAAATCCACAGGAACATTGGATCACTGAAACTCTTAAGCAGGTGCAGATTCCTCCAAGCACGAAGTAGTCAATACAATGAAGAGTGCGTGGATAGTCCAATAGATAGCGTCTGACGATGTCCGGCGACAGGAGGATAAATATGTGCTACAACAACCACAGACTTATCCTTCCAAACTTGGACAAAAGCATCATGACATTAAATCTAGACGAAGGGAAGTTTTACAAGTATATGAAAATTCCGTTTGCGGGAACAGGTTATGACATAATCTATAAAAATTAATGATTCTACTCAAGCGGTGCAGATAATCATTCGTACGCAGTTGGTTATGTAACGACAGAAATCGTCCCTACTAGTAATAGAAAAAAATTCATTTAAATTAAAACGATCCCAAATGATGTGAGAAAAAACAGAATACCTTGGCAAAAACAACTCATTTATAGCAAACCAGCAATTTGGATTTTATAGTCGGGTTACATGTATTTTGCAGCGCATAAAATGGCAAAAGAAAATACCAGTAGCAGCCAACATACCCATTGGTGTAAACCCAGGAGGACATTTAGCAATGCAAGTATCAGTTGGGCATTCCTCAGCAATAACCGCATTTCCCAAACATCCACCTCTGCCAGCCTGGCCACCAATGCATTGTCTCGTGCGCGTACGAATGCCAAATCCCACTCTGATGCATGAAACTGAACAAGTTGACCAAGACGCTGAAGCAAGAGTTAGATGTTACAAATTCTTTCGAATATTAAAAGTTTGATCTCGAGTTGCTGCTTTAGCAATCCCATTGAAAAACATGCAACAAGAGATTAAACTATTAAATTTTTAGATAATGAATTTACTGAACACGAAAACAAAGCATAATCCAAACAAAAAATATAGTAATCAGTACACACGAGAAAAAATCAATGGTACTTCTTCCATAAAAAAGATTACGTAATTAGATAAGTCTGTTTCAGGAAAAAATGGCTAAGGGAGCAGCTATATGCATGTTTTGAATCCCATCCGTAGTTACTCTTCTAAAAATCTCAGGCAAATTTAGCTCAAAGTGCAATAGCACTATGCTCATAAATCTTTTTTCTATTGTGAATATGAAGCTGCTGTATAGTTGCAATGATGAAAGAATAACTACCGGGGGAACTCGTCAAAAAGCAGAAAACTATGCCAACTTACTCCAAAATGACCATCGACGATTTGCACTGCACACACTATCATTTGTTCCTGATAACACCCAATTTACTCCAGTTAGACGGTTTTGCTCTGAGGTAAGATTCCCTGATGATGGATCAATTCTTATATATCTATAAGAACAAGATCATAGCACTAAATATAGTATTCTTAATCGAACCTGGAATTCGATATCATTCCAAATCAGTAACTTTTGAACTTATAGTTGAAACTCTAAAAAACTTTATGAAGTCTTTATTCTGCAAATCAGATATTTTTACAAATCAAATGAAATAGGATGAGCAGAATCGCATTCATCTCGGGAGCAGGAAGTCTGAGGTTTAAATCTCGAGCTGGTCAAATCAGACACAATCTTGCCAACGGCTCACCACCACTGCAGCATTTCTTCGAAAAGAGCTGAGTTGCCTGCAGGTGCAATGACGCGGATACAGGCCGCGCAAACTCGTTACACCCTTCGGTGTAATACAGCAAGAAATTTGGTTTGACACATTTTAACAATTGGTAAAGCATCATACTGTTTTTACATATATCGGTCTGGTATAGGTAAAGCATCATTTACATCACCTTTTTGGTACGGCTTGATTGAACAAATTTATCAGGGTTGACCCATCACACGACCACTGTTGAAAGGAATTACTGCTATCGCATGTCATTGTTGATATTCTTCCCTAAATTAAACAAGTTGAACAAACTAATAAGTAGATATACCGTATATACAAACAGAGAACGACACTCACTGTGGCTGAATCTTGGCCTAAACATCGTCTTGTCTGGATATTGATCAAGTTATTGATCCCATACCATTTCCACAAAAACCGAAAGCGATAGTAAGAGTCTGGTGTTCCACAGTGCCAAGCAAATGCCACAGTAAAATCAAGATTCCCTTGCAAGCAATTACCATTTACTTCAATCTGAAACGCTGAAATTAGGTAAAATCAAAGCTAAATAATGTTTTTATTTGGTTGAACTGATTCCATGTTTTGGCAAAAACCCCGCCAGTATATTGACGCATTTAAAGGTTAAAAAAAAAAAGAAAAATATTTAGACAGACTTCTTTTTCATATACCGGAACCTAGTAACAGCAGTAGAGAGCATATATATTCGTGGTAGAGAATCGTACTTGGGCTATGCTTACAGAACAATTACGATTAACAAACCGAAAATGAGTTTAGACTGCACTAAAAAATAATTTGCACAAGGACGATCTAATATCAAATCAAATCTTTCTTTATACGCCTTACTCACTGTACTATTTCAAAGCATGTAAAAGTTTGCGGGATCATCTACGTCTCATTGCGCACGGGCAACACAGTTCCCTTCAAAAAAATTTTGCAGTGGTGGCGAGCCGTTGGCAACACCGTGTCTGATTTGACCATCCCGTTGAGTTGAATATCAGACTTCCCGTTCCCGAGACGAACACGTTACCGCTTGACCAACTGGCCGGTATGATTTATTATTATTTCTGATTATCAAATTTAAACAAACCGTGAGTGATACATTCAATGTTACATGTAATTTACGCACCCTTTACATAATCTGTACAACGCTAAATCAAACTGTAGCTAAAATTAGAAGCACGCGCGTGTTTTTCCGAAACATCCATGGTTTGTGTGTACATTCCAACTTACATCAGTTTAATGCCTTGAACTGCACATTTGTAAATTTAAATTATCATGAAAATCAGAATGCACAAAACTAAAAAATACAATTCAATCTAACACTAATAGTTTTATTTTAAGCAGCTAGGTCTAAACGAGGAAAACAAACTGCAGAATTTACCATCAGTTGGGCCATCAGCCAAAGAGCAATTTGTTTCATCAGATCGATCAACGCAGTCTGTCACTCCATCACAAAGAAAAGTTCGACTTAAACAATCTTGCAAAGATTCTGGCTCTCTTCCAGGGCAATAAAAAGTCTTACTAAGATCACAGATTGTCTAACAAAAAATTATGCTGCATTATATCGAAAAAATGTGTAGAAAATTATGCAACTAACTAATTTTAAAAGTTCAATTAGCTTTAAACTGTATGAAAACAGAAATAAAGTGAATAAAACGTCAAAAAAAAAAAAAACGGTTTGTATAACCAATATAATTTGTATGAAGTATTTATAATTCATCTGCATCTAAAACGTTTCAAAATAAGGTCAACATAAATTTTAAGTTAACTGAAAGCGCCAAAAATAGCTTTTAAAAAAATATGATTCAACAATTACCGATGCTTTAAAAAGTCTGTAAGCACAGCTTGGGCCAATGCAAGATTGAAAATCTAACTTAGGCCCAAAGCATGGATTTAGAGTCGGACACTGACGAACTCTAGTTCTTTCTCCAACATTTGTACAACTTGCAGTGCTGCAGTCACTCCAATGCGCCCAAGCAGACCATGTTTGATCTAAACAGTAACCAATGACACTTTTTTGAAGTAGTGTTTCGAATAGGGTTGTACAAAGTACAATTTCGAATCCTTGAGATTCGAATCTCTGGAGAAACGAATCTCAAAACGCATTTTTTATCGGGTAATTGGATTCGAAAAAAATCTTTTAAAGCGCCACCAAAACGCGAAGAGTGGTGCGCATTACGCAATTTTAAGCAACCCAACTCTCTAGTCGCATTTCATTGATAGTGCATTGCACTTAAGCAAGCGTACACGCTCTCAAGAAGTGACAGTTGTCTAGCTTAGTCAGGAGTCAGGATTGTGTTTTTTGAATTTTTGCTATAAAACTGTATTGTCACAATTTGCAATGAGTTAGTCTAGAATAGGATTCGAAATTCTAGATTCGAAATGTCTATTCTAGAATACTGCTTTATTCCACTTTGTACAACCCTAGTTTCGAATATACAGTGTTTTAAAAAATCAATAATAACGAACAACTAAGAAAACTAGGTTTTGCTCAGCCCCTGAAAAGAAAAATTTTAAAATAATTCTGCACCAAAGAACCAACATTCTTTTACTTGCTTATGCTTTCAACTTTTGAAAACTTTAAAAGAATGCATAAACCTAAACATACGGTTTGAGTTCTAAATCAACTTGTAATCAAAATTCAGTTTATAACTTTAGTATAATACAAACAAAGCAGCCAAAATACAATCTACGATACTGCTTTTCTCCAGGCAATGCTAGACAATACAAACCAGATTGCCTTTGTGCATTTTACCAGATAATACTTCAAGTAATTAGCAAAACATTTGATAAATGGATGTGTTTTGTTCTTCTTAATTATTCTATAAGTTAAAAAAGATGTCAGCTTCTCGTTGTGACTTTTTGCATCAATCTGAGATATCACATCATAGATTAAAAGTAATGCAAAAACATCCCTCGACTTAAATGGAAAGGCACTTAGCAATATCGCATAGCCTTCATCTGCATGCAGTTGCCACCAAAATATGCAATGATATAAACAATAAACATTGCGTTTTGCTTTGAATGGTCTCATTGTGCAATGTGCATGGTAGGCTTGCAAAGCAATGTGGAAATAGTAGCCTATCTTACTTTTTATTTTGTGTACTTATGGCAAAGTTAGGCATTATCTTTCCATTTGATGGATCTCATTGTACATTGTAGGCTTATTGGGCAAAGTTAAATTAGTAACCTGTTTTATTCAAATTTGTGTTTTAGTATTACATGCCTGACGATTTCCTCGGGATAAACTTTGGAAGGTTTTGCAGGAGTATGGCGTTGATGGTCAATTGTTACGCGCTACTAAGTCATTCTATTGCAGACCGGAGGTTTGTGTTCGGGTAAATGGCAAGCAATCAAAGCCGTTCCAAGTGGGCGTTGGACTCCGGCAAGGGTGCGTTTTGTCACCTCTCCTTTTCATTGTTTACATGAATTGGATCGACAAATACAGCCAAGCTGATGAGTGTGCCACGATTGGAAATTGCAAAATTAGTCGTCTGCTATTCGCAGATGATTTGGTTCTGCTTTCTTCCACAGAATCTGGCCTCCAGCGCGCATTAAATAGCATTGCAGATGCATGCAACACCGCCGGAATGAAAATAAGCACGGCCAAAACTGAGGTACTTCATCTTTCAAGAAACCCTGATCAGTGCGTATTACAAGTGAATGGAGCGACACTGAAGCAGGTAGAGAAGTTCAAGTATCTTGGGGTTGCATTTACGAGTGACGGAAGGCAAGACGAAGAACTGGATACCCGAATAGGCAAGGCTAGTGCAGTAATGCGAGCTTTGCACTACTCGCTTGTCATGAAACGAGAATTGTCGAAAAAGGCAAAGCTCTCAATTTTCAAAGCAGTTTTTGTCCCCATTCTCACTTATGGTCATGAATCTTGGGTAATGACCGAAAGAATGCGATCACAAATGCAAGCGTCCGAAATGAGGTTTTTACGAAGAATCGAAGGAGTTACACTGTTTAACAAGGTGCGTAGCTCTGAAAATCGAAAATCTCTTAACATCGAGCCGTTACTTCTCCGAATTGAAAGATTTCAGCTTAGATGGTTTGGCCATGTAAGCAGAATGCCTCAGGAAAGACTCCCCAAACAAGCTTTACATGCCAAAGCAAATGGGAGAAGACCAGTCGGACGACCTAGAACTAGATGGACCGATTACATTGAGGATCTTGGATGGAATCGCTTGGGACTTCGCCCAAGCGAAATGATGGAGGTGATGGAAGACCGTGAGGTGTGGCGGCTCAATCTTGAGCAACTGCCCCCGCAACCCTCACGGAAAAGCGGGCAATGAAGAAAGAAGAAGAAGAAGAAGTATTACATGCCCTTAAGAGAGTCAATAAGCTAGAAATGCGGATATCATAGCCAATGATCGAAATTTTAGCTGTCTGCTGAAAAAAATGCCTTGTTCATTCGAACGTTGTCATGTTTGTGCGTTTACATTACTGCCTACTTGATGGCAAGAATATGTAGGCAATGTGATATTGGTAAAGAGTTTTCACTAAAGTTGCGGTATATCTTTGCATCACTTATAATTTAAGAACCAGAAGCCAACATCTTCTTAATGTTCATAATCATTTATAATTTAGTTGAGAAATTCTTACAGTTCACTTTTGAGTTTAATTTACAACAGAATCAATGTCTATCTACCACTAACCATTTACACAAGTTACTAACATTTCCAAATACAATTGAATGTATATATCTATTAAATCGATTACCTGGGCTGATACGTGTAATGTAGCATTTTGGTACGAATAATTTTCAAAACATACCACATAAGTACATTAATTTCGCAAAAGCATACCACAGAAGTTGCAACTTTGTTGACATAACCGTTTGATACTCTCAGTATTACATAATCCTGCATTGTTAAAATTGGCACAAGTAGAAGGAGGTGTAAGAATGTCATTGCATATCCATCCTAAATCATGACTAACTATAAGCAAAGCAAGTATTGTATTCGTTCATACTTTTATAGTGAGTCATAACAAGTACAGTATTGAGTGCTGTTTCTGTAAATGATATAGTAGCTGTCCTGTAACCGAACAAATATCATCATAGGCTTTGTAGCAGCATCAACAAAAAACCTTCTTGAATGGTAAGAATGACCTTAAAATATTGCATGAGTATAAATCTAAAACAGTGCATAATACAACTTTCTGTAACCCACTAAAAAAATAATAATAAGCTACGGTATACTGGTACTTGAATACTTCAGAAATACATGAAGGCTAGATTGTGGGCTTATTTATCTATAGGCTACTTTAATATATTTTGTGGAGCTGTTTTGACTCAAAGATTTCCAAAAGGTCACTTCACAGCTCTTGTTATTAGCTCCATATTTGAAAGTTATACTTTCATTCATTTATGTTTCTTTGTTTTTGTTAGTTAGAGAATAATTCATTGCCTTTCTTGATTTGCAATTTTTTGTTGTAGACCAACTTAGCAATAAAAAATGTTTGTCTATTGAAAATATGTACTGTAATTCAATGGTATCTTAACTTGCATCATTACTGCTATTTGTTTGATAATGCCAGAGATTGTTCAAGAATCTGCAGTAACTACCCGGTATATAAAAGTCTTACGATGTAGGTTAAGTGCAAAAACCAAGGATATACCGGTATGCGCTCAGTATTTAGCCTACCAACAGCACAATTACAGAAGTAGAGTAGTAGGCCTATGTTACATACCAATGTTGCTAAATCCCAGGTGCGCAAAACAAAGCAAGACAAGCAAGAGAGAACTTACAGAGATCAATTTCATTGAACCAGCCTCGTACAATTTTTTCATTCCCAAATAAATTATTAAAAATTATCAATTCATATTAAGTCAAAGAATTGAAATGATGACAACAAGAAATAGCCTAGGCTTGTTTTGACTGTCCTAAACAACAGTAGGACATTATAGCCTTGAGTAGGTGATCGGTATTGGCTAATTACACACTAAAGTTATCGCCAGACTCAATACCGTAGGTCTAGCCTATACCTGCCTTATGCCAAGCTTTGTTTCAATGAAAAATTGATCTAGTTTTTTCTTTAACCTAATTTTAACTCCATTGTCAATCTAACCTTAATTCAAATCTTCAATTTAAAACTGACTGTAACAGTAGCCTAAAAATAGCTAAAATTTCAAACGACATTTACATTAACTCATAAAAACGTACGGTAATCAAAAATAGGTATTAGCATCAAAAATAATGTACTGAAAAATAAATAACAGTTTTAGTACAGCGATCGTTTCTTTCCTAAGCACCGAAATCATTCGGAGACCACGCAGAACGCTTACTTTAGGCTACAACAAGACAGTTAGCACGTCAAAAATGAAGGCTGTTCCAGATTAGTTTATGGTTGCAGACTACAAAAGCAAAGTATAAGCACAGGTATAAGTTTCATATGTTTAACTAAAACGGAGTGCAAAGTTTTTAACATCCATTTCAAAATCAATTTATTTGATTGAAAATAAATTTAAGCCTTTCGCTACCCGTTGATTTATGGAATTAATTCGGTTAAAAATGGATAAGCGCATTGGTATTTTATGAACAAATGAAATGGTATTGAATTTCGAGAACATGTTTAATCCTTTGCAAACGATTAAACAATAAAACTCTAGCCTGTAAACGTTAAAACACCAAAACATCGCAGTAAATTATTATCAACACCTCGAGAACATGTTACAAAAAAATATGCATCATTGCAGCAGCCGAAGCGCGCTGAGAAAAGTCGATGTGAAATTAGATACCACTGAAGTAACATTTAATTAACTCCGCTCAAGCACAATCACGGAAACGAGGACTGTAAGCAAAATAATTGGGGTAATATAGTTAGGCCAATCGTATTAGACTAGATTTGCGTCGACTCCATCCTTTTTGACAGAGCCATTCCAGAGATTTTCTGGTTCAAACATGACGTAGAAACCTCAAATGTTATAATTTTCATTGGCAACCCTGACATATTGATAGAATGAGCGACCTATCCCAGTTCCAACCTAAAGCAACGCCGCAATTAGGCTAAGAAACAAACTTTTCCAACTAAGTTGCAAACAAAGGCCTACAAGTCGTACTTTCGCGTGCACTTAGGACGTATGTTACGTACGTAGGCTATCGTAGTCTACTCTTTTTTCCAGCTTCACTCTGTTCCGCTGACAAGATCAAACTGATTAGTTCGCAGTGAAACGGCTCAATGCAGTAGCCGAATTGCGGTGTTGGTTTAGGTTAGAACTGGGATGGCATCGCTCATGCTACTAACGCCAGGGTTGCAAATAAATTTTATGACATTAGAAGCCCATATACGCCGTGTTTAAATTAGAATATCTCTGAAGCGGCTCGGTCAAAAAAATGGAGTCAATGCAGTTTAGTCTAATACTATTGGCCTAACTTTAGATACCCCCATTGGTTTTGCCTTTAGTCCTTGTTGAACTCACCTTCAGGCGGCTTTTACCGATAACGCGTATGTACGCGCAAAAACATACGTGATATCTTTTTTCAACGCAATTGAAAAAAAGAAAAAATGAAAGCTGCATGTAATTAAAGGTGCGTTTAGACTGGACGCGAAGCAACGCGAAGCGAAGGTTGGCGACCTTCGCCAACCTTCACGAGTGGTCGATTACGTCACTCGCGAAGGTTGCCAACCTTCGCGACTGGTCGCTTCATAGGCTAATTTTAATAACTTACTTTTAAAATGTATTCAATGAGCAGAAAGCTTTGTGTACTTTATTATTGAAGCGCTATTATAGTAATCACAGGTTCTGTTTCGTCATAGCGCGCTGAAATTACGGGTAAAACGAAGATTGAGTTTATATTATGTTATCACGCAATAATCGTGAAGAAGAGTCTAGACTAATAGCTCAGGTAACAAAACAATCTTGAGAAAAAAGTTTGTAAAGTATAAGTGAAAAACGAAGTACAGTAGATCGAATTTGGAAATAAAAAGACTAATCATTTTTTCAAAAACGTAGTAGTACCATAGTACTTAGCCTATTTACTAGCTATCAATGATTTGTTTAGATCCTTCCCCTGAAAACTTGCCATAATCTGTTTTGACGATGACAGTTCTGGGTTTTAATGCAGAAACGCAAAAATTTGGAAGCAGATGTCAAAAGTTCTCTTTCGGTGTTAACTCAGTTAACAAATCCTTGAACGCTTTCACCATCCATGTCTCATTATGGTACTGGTAGATCTATTTTGTAGAGTGTAGACCAATAGGCTAGTCCACAGGTACATTTAAAGCATAAACTATGTTGTTTTTTTGGTGTGATTTTTCTTTTTCAGGCAATCATGTTATGATACCTGTAGCAAGTTTAAACAGTTGTTTGTATTTGTTATTTTGTGCTGTTTTTGAAGATTCCCAATGTTAATGCTATGAGTGAAACTGAAAGCTGGATTTGTCATCAGTTATGTAGTGGATTTTTTGCTTATTGTGCAATAGATTGCTGTGTTGATTTGCTGGAGAAAGCAAAAAAACACTGCAGTTTTTGCATGATTTGACACAAGAATTTAGCACAGTGATACCAGCAGTTGCTTGGAGGAAGTCAGCCTCTAAAACTAAATTTGGTTTTTTACTCGCTAGCGGAGCGCTTATCGATGTGTAGTGCGAAGTTAAATGCTTTTGAGAGCATTTTATTAGTTTGCATTGTACCAGTAGGCTACGTTGTGACGGTCGCGTTTACCTCAAAGGGCTTCGCTCCAAACCACCGTTTGTAAGATACAAACTTATAGCTGCAAGGTCAAGCCCCCTCTTAGCAAGTTTTGGTTATGCCCCAGATAAAAAAAAACATTTAGATTTTTTTATGTGAAAATTGTTACTCAAGCATCAGAATAAGAGTGTTGTTAGTTCTCACAATTTTATGTAACTGACGCTTCCTTCCCCAGTCCAATTATTTTAATTATAAATGCTTTATCAAGTTTTTTGTTAAGTGGTGACTATTGAGAATGGAACAATTTTAATAAACTTGCTTGGCGGGTACTTCTCTACCAATAATAGTAACCTCAGCAAAAAAATAGAACTCACTTTCTACTGGTTAGATATATCATAGATCCTACAAAAAGATGATCCACTTGTTTACTATTAATTGATTTGCATGTTTATTGTTTTACTTCAATTACTGACTGATTCCTCAATGAACACGCAAATACATTAATTTAGTAGCCTGCTTGCTTTTTTGCACAATCTAATTAAGATGTGTAGAGTAATTTGGTAATTTCCTTATTCTAGTTTTCCTTAAATAACACTTGCTTAACATGTTTAAAGCTGTTACCAGTATTTATTTGTTGAAGTTAATTATGTCACTGTCTCTGTTTATGAATATATTGCAGGTATTTTCTAATCGCCACATCAAGTGTGTTATTGGAAAAGTTGTTCCAAAACTATTAGCAATGAAAAATCGTAAGCTGTTAAACGAAGAAACTTCTGATAAAGTAGTAGAAATTACAGAGAGTGATCGGCACGTTGTTCATTACCTAGCTGGAAGTTTAATTCACTGGATTAAAAAAAAGCCTGGGATAACTGAAGAAGAAAGGTATGGTATGTACTGTAATTCATGAAATGCCATTGCACAATTAGGCATATGTAATATTAAATACTTTGTGTTATTGTAACCAGTTTGATTATCATTATGAAAAAGAAAGGTATGGTATGTACTGTAATTCATGAAATGCCATTGCACAATTAGGCATACGTGATATTAAATACTTTGTGTTATTGTAACCAGTTTGATTATCATTATGCGAAGTTTCACGCAGCAGTTTGTTTTAAAAATCATTTTTCTTTTGGAATAAATGTAAATTATCGAGTCAGGAGATTGGAATTGGAATCGAACCCTGGGTCTACTGCTTCTAAGGCAGCTCCTCTATTCAGTGCAAACAGCCATGTGGTGGAGGATTTATTATTTTAGCATCTCACGTTGTTGCGCAGTCCAGATTTTAAAACATTTGTCAGCTTAGTTGACGGACCATTGTGTTTTTGCTAGCTAGCTTATTGTATTTGTGTAAATCATCGTATTTTGCAGGAATTGGTGTGCGACGTTACAATTGCCTCATTCTCAGTTGCATGAGATATTTGCTAAGCGTGATAGAGATGACAAATTAATTACAGCCAAGCCAGAATTTCTCAACCTTCTTTTGGAACTGGAACACAAATATAGAACAATGCGAAGTGCAAAAAAAGTGCCCGAAGACGAAATCATTTCACAGATTGAAGTTCATAAGTTTATGGATGAAGTGAATGATAAATGTTTAATGTTGATGATGAGACGATATGTGCGCATGCGATCTTACTTTCATGCTAAACAATGTGCTCGAAATCAATTGCGGAAGAAACGTTTAAGACTAGTGCGCTTAGAAAAAATCTTAAAACTTTGCACTAACTGCGAATAGGACTACCTGGAAAGAGTGTGTGTAAAGTACTTCATAAAGCGACAAACTTCTATAGAATTTCATTTGATCTTTTTTTTTTTTTAAAGAAATGCGCGACAATGGTTATGTTCCATCATGCTTCCATATAATTTGTAATAAAGCCTAGATTAGAAATAAAGTGCTGCACTTTTTATACATGCATCACAGTCAAAATTTAAGTCGCATTTCAACCATAAGTAGTAGGCCTACAGTAATCTCTCTGTCATCATATTATTCATTAAACATTTGCCAACGATCTATTACATTTTTAGCACTAAAGTTTGTGGATAAATTATCTAATTGCGAATAATAAGTGCAAGTCTCTTTCGAACAATGTTGAAGTGCATGTGATTTTAAGTTTATGTACTTGCTTAGATCTTTTCGCCTTGCAGTATTACTTATGCTGTTTGATCGTTTTTGAGGTGGTACGTTTTGTTTTTTAATGCTCGTATATTTTGATTCTCATGGTCATGCAACCATGCCAAGTCAGTTTAGATTAGCATGCTTTAACGCTCATTCCGTTTTCATGCGCTTTTTCACTGCAATTAAATGATCAGTTTAGTATTTAGCAGCGTTTAATACGTAGTCTACTAGCTAAATGCAGCAAGCGCGTTAAATTTTTTGTAACAGAAGGCAGTAAAAATGACCATTCGTTCGTTGCGCTCGCATGCTATCGTGTTATATATCAAATTAAGCTTAGCATAAGTCAAAATTGCGCAAAGCTTCAAAGGTATTACGAACGCAGTCCAAATTAACCCCACTACAATATTTCAGGACACATAGGCGTAGCCAGGATTTTTGATTGGGGGGGCCCAAACCACAAATGACCTGCAATGACGTCATCATAAATTCTCAAAAGAGGAACTTTTGTGGGGCAAAGATATCGTAGAATGGAGGATCAGAAGTCGCGGCCTTTTGTTTGCCAAAGAGAGATGGCTTAAACCAATGGTTGAAAGTGCAAATGTCTATATTGGAAACGCGTTGAGTAAACTAGTGTAACTCAAACGCATCGCAGACGGGGGCCTGGGGGCGGAGCCGCCGGAGGCTATGGGGGTCTGGGGGCGAAGCCCCCAGCGGCTAGGCGTTATTTTGGAACTTTTTGCGAAAATAAAGCTATTTTAATGCCATTGGATCACATTTCGCACGTGTTCAGAGCCATTTGAAAGAACTAGACTTTTAACATTTGAAAGCCAATTGGAAAAAATTAAATGGTTCAATCCTCCCTTTACTTGCAATTTAAGTCCAAAACACGTTTAAAATCTTGTAGTTTGGTGTTAAATTTTGTTAGTGATTTGGCCCAGGTAGGAGGAAGTACGATGCACTCCCTCCAGCAATATTTTAGCAGATAATCACCTCATAGATTTGCCTTAGACATTTTGTTTTATTATGAAATTAACCAGTTATAGGAGTACATATGCGGCAAGGGGGTCCAGGCCCCTTCAATTCAAATTCATTAATTTGTTCAATGAGCATTTCCCCTAGCTTTTTTTTTTTCAAAAATATTTTTTCGCCTAAGAACTGGCAAGGTGGAGGTGAACTGTTATTGCAAAATCGTGCAATAGATGGTTACGCCTACGACCCATTTTATTCCCAGGTCAGATTTACATTTCGCGGGGCCCCTGGTACTTTGGGGATTATTGCAACATCTTCCTGCCAAATATAGGTGAAGACCAAAAAAAGTCTTACCATCTGAGCGCGGGGCCCCTGGCACTGCGTCATATGGTAAATCTGGATCTAGTTATTGCATTTGGTTCATTAAAGGTTAGATGAGAGTCTGAAGTAGCAACTTTTAAGAGAAAAATCTTTAATTTCACCCGGTTATACATTGAAATTGGCTGACAAAAATTGAATTGAGGGGGCCCGGGCCCCTGGTTGTCAATATGATTGTTAATTATTGCTGTACGCGTGTACTGTAATACGCGAAGATGCTAAAAGAAACTGAAACTGACGAAACAAGGCTTTTTTCACATTTTTATCATTGGTGGCATTTCGATTGGGGAGGGCCGGGCCCCCCTGGCTACGCCTATGCCTGTGTTGATGCATTAAGTTACAAAACCGTTAAACAAGGGCCTGGGGTTACAACTTTTAGGAAAAACCCTTAGAATTCTCACAGGTTTTGCACATAAACTGTTAAAAACTTGAATTAAGGGGCCCCGGGCACCCTGGTTTTCAGTTGGAGGCCCGAGGATCCCTGGTTGTCAGTTTGGGTCCCCGGGCCCCCTGATCGTAAGTTCGGGGCCCATTGGGTGTCATTAATATTATTATTAATTACTATTGTATGCATAATTGCTAAAAGAGACTGCAACTGCATTTCGCTAGGCTATTATGCCATAATTTTTTTTTATCATTAATGGTATTTCAATTGGGGACCGCCCGCCTTGGCTATGCATGTATATTACTGCATTAAGTTCATAAAAAGGTTAAACGAGGCCCAGGAGTCTCAACTTTTAGGACAAAGCCCCTAAATTTTTAACAGGTTTTGCATTAAATTTGTTAAAAAATTGAATTAAGGCCCAGGCCCATTGGTTGTCAGTTACGGGGCCCTGGGCCCCCAGTTTAGGGGGTTAGGCCATGGGCCCCCAGTTAGGCCCTGGGCCCCCAGTTTAGGGGGCCCCAGGCCCCCTAAATTGCAATTAAACATCGCTATGTTATTTTATCATAATTTCTTAGCATGATGGTACTTCCATTGAGGGGGGCCGAGCCCCCTGGGCCCCCCCTGGCTACGCCTATGTCAGGACATAACACCGTAATGCTTGCATTGCAAAGTACCGTAACTGACAATACTTATCAACGCTCACACCGGAGTCTACCTTCACACGAAAAGAAAACGTTTATGCTAACATATAGTTTACATTAATTTGGTTTTCGCACGGTAAAAAGTTTGGAAGTCCACTCGCTAGAAATGAGTAAATAAATGCTAGTGCATCAATATAATGTGTCAGCTGATTCTTTCAAACTGCCAATTATCTTTTAACAGAGAATATGTTCGTTGAATTAATTTAGGATAACATCTAAGGTATAGTGTTTGTTTTCATAGTGAGCATGGATTATATATTTTACTGCTTTTTTTCTAACACTATGTATTTTCTTATTTTTTCATAAATACAGTACTTTTTTGGTTTAAAATTACTTTGTATAACATCATCATCATCATCATCATATTTATTTATTTACCAAGTGACGTCATATCACAAGAAAAAAAACTGCAACTTCCTCTAGGTCTATCACCAAAGCATCGAAATATGCAATTCCTTTAAAACCAAACACACAAACTTGCAGAGTCAAAGCGATATTTAGTCACTTGGTGAGGAGACAGCGAAGGACCGAAAGGTCATCTAAGTCTACTGCCACCTCACCAAGTTAAGGTTAAAAAAAACAGTTTCTAGATTTTCTCAGTCTGCTACTTTCTATGATAAAAAATTTTACGCAAAATTAAAACAAAGTGTTGCAAAGATATGTACATTTTGTACAGTGTATACACAAAACTCACAGTCACCATGTAAAGAAAATGCAAGACAACATTAGAATTGTTCTAACTCTAAGCATACTAAAAAATAAAAATGCTGTAACTACAGATTGGATAGCAATAAAATTAATAAAGTTCATAATGCTTATTTATGTTTTATAGAATTTAAAGTGGGCAATTGGAGTGAAAAAAAAAACCTCCTTGTATAACATTTACTAACACTGATGTTGCTTGGTGATGAATAATTTATTTCTACTCTGGATATTTGGTATTGACAAACTTTTTGTGGATGCTACAAAATGAAAGTACTGTCTCTATACGGAACTGATTTGGGCCACACATAGTTGATGAATATTTTTGGTATGATGATATTATATACTTGGTATGATGGACGATTATTTGGTATGATGGACAATTGTATTTTTTAATTTTACTGTGGCACAATTGTGCTGGACCGGTACATTATTATTATTTTGGCAAAAAAAATTTTATTTGAAATATTTGGATTGCTTGTGTGAGTCTGTACCTAAACTGTAGCGACGTGTTGCTGTTGCCAGGGATTCAATCGCTGAGGTATTCTTTACGTGCGTAGCTGAGTTGCCTAGGTGCTAAGTAGTGGAGATGGGGACCGCTAACTCGTGACACGCATCAGCGTATCACGCGATGATGATAAAACTACAGTACAACTATCATAACATTACGTCTTTCGGCAACGTAAAAAAACACTTTTCGGAGTACTAATAGTAATAGCCTTTAATTTTTAGCCACGATATAACAAAAACACAAATACGAGCAGAGCTAAAAATAATGCAAAACAACATACGTTAAGACTTGCGTATAACTCTAAAAATTGAAAACTGGGATATTAGACAGACTGCATAAATATAAGTAAGTTGCCACTGCACACAGAAAAGTGCCAGAATTATATCCGGAAATGGGATAGCAAAATAACTCGATCATCTGACTATTTCAACTCGAGTGAATTTAGTTGGATTCGAAAAAATTCAGGTGGTGCCGTATCGAGGAAAATGCATCAGCGTTAAAGAAAGAAGCAATAAAGTAGGCCCACACCAACTTAACAGAATAGCACTAAAGTGAAAAATTAATGAATAAAACGGGCGAAGTGCGTAACGACGTAGTAATCCGCCTGCCTTTCTGCTAGGGTTGCCAAACGTCCCAAAATGGCCGGGACAGCCCCGGAATTGACGTCTAGCGTCTCGTGACCCGGAATTGTTAAACACTAAGTTGGCAACCCTACTTTCTACCGTTCTTACAAATATTTACGCGTCGACGACCAATTTATGAATTCAGGATTCTATATTGATCGCCAACGGTTTCTACGAATTAAAACGCATGCATAAACAAAGAGCTTAACAATTATAGTGATCTATACATGCATTACCAACGGATTATTAAGAATTTAGTTACCAGAGTCCCAGACTTCTCTCATTAATAACCATGTCGTTACCTCTATGCACTGCAGCCATACAAGAAAAAGAGCGTCGATACTATAGGCTTGAACTCTTGATTCATTGTTTCATAATGCCAATGTATGTTACATTCTTTCATGACGACTTGCGAAGCGACAAAATATAAAGCAAGTGATAAACTAGACAAAAATACACAAGTGATTAGGGGATATGACTCAGTAAAGTGTTTTTGTGCTTTGAAAAAATGGTGCTGCTGTTAAAGAGAAAGTAGGCTACAAACCTCAAGCAATTAAGTACTGTTTTTTTAAACGCAAAATCGCATGCGGATCGTGTGTTTGAGACCCCTGGGCTAAACCATAATGCCCGGTTCGATTCTCAAGGCATAACATGATAAAAGTTAAAACGGCGCTACAAAGTGTATAACCAGATGTAGACTGGAGATTACATCTCTTTCAAGAGTTTTCTTGCGTCACGTTTGACCCAATCACGCTCTTTCTAAAAGAATTAATAGCCCTGACATTGTAAGCAAACATGGGTGCTGTTGGTGCATCTGATCTCCTTCCACGTTGACGTTGGTGCCCAAAATGAGATTCAAGGGGGTCTTGATTTATTCGGCGAGTCATTACAAATTTAGCGCCAGCGGAGAAACAATCTTCGACTAAATTAATCATCGCTTTAGTTGTCATAAGCAGACCACTTTCTGTCGTTTAGCTAAGCAACATGGATTTGCGACCAGCATCAGATGAAACAAGATTAGTTGACTGCACTTCATGTTTCCAACTACGAAAATATCCAATAAATTCATTCTTCAACCAATAAAGCCTTTCAGCT
Source organism: Trididemnum nubilum (assembly GCA_963965965.1). Classification (NCBI taxonomy): domain Eukaryota; kingdom Metazoa; phylum Chordata; class Ascidiacea; order Aplousobranchia; family Didemnidae; genus Trididemnum; species Trididemnum nubilum. Next base: position 15,391,815 of record OZ014489.1, on the reverse strand, counting down.
ATGAACTGATCATTTACTAAAAAGGGTTTCATGTTACATTTTCCTTTGCGTTGTGCATGATAGAAGCTAGTATTCATCATATCAAACCATTCATCTATGAGCATAACAAACTTCCCAAACTCTTCGTGACCTCTCCGTTTAAGTTCCAACCCAACAGTATGAGATAAAGTCTGGGCTGCAACACTAACTTTCATTTTTTCATAAGAAGATGGATTAGCGTGCACAGCAGTTAATTTGGGGAAAAAACGCAAATCACCAAGCAGCAGATCCTCTTCGATAATTTCTTTAACGACGTTCCAACCAAAGTAGGACTTGTTCCACAAACGTTTTTTGCAATTTAAAATATTGTTTCGAACCGTTTTGATAAGGTGAGGCGGGTCATAGATAAATACAAATATCTAAAAAAACAAAAGATTCAGAGTTGGTTGCAGCAGAAATACCTAAGTTTTATCTAGTGTTTAACTTCCGATAGCTTGAAGATTTGTTGTTGCTCCGGCAAAAGCTACTTCCTACTTCTCTTACTTATACCACCTAACACGCAATACAATATACAGGCTTGTCCATCATGAAAATGGGATTCCCATGGGAAATGTCCGATGGGATGGGATAACACGCATTGCATTTCCCATCCCCATGGGACCTATGGACAGTAGCCATTTGATAGCCTCTTGATGACGTCATGCTTAACTTCACGTTTTACACTTTTTACCTTAAACAATTCTTTTTAGTCTTTTTTTTATAAAAGATCTTCTCTTAGCATTTTTTTACAAGCTTGTAGGCCTATCCCCTCAATTAAAGTAACAAAGTCAATAAATTTTGTTGTTTTATAATCTTCTTTGTACATGTAGTCCTATCTAGTACGCATTATACTTAAATTTTCATGAATTTAATTATCTTTATTGAATTGCATTCTGATGGGAATCCGATACGATGGAGTGGGACAGGCATGAATTGCTATGGGATGGGATAGGATGGAACAGAAGATATGTCCATGAACAAGCCTGATAATATATGCTAGATTTAGCATCCCAGCGAGGACGTAATCGTACCTAGAGTCATCAAGAGGATGTTTTGCTCGATACTTGACACCATCTGACTCTTCCTGACTCCAGTTATTGAACACTGACATATTTGTAGATAATCCATCGCCTACACAATCAAAGAAAGAAATATTCATTAAGGCATTAGCAGAATTGACGAACTAACGTATGAATATAACTGTGCTGACAAAATTAATTAATCACCAGAACAATAAAGCATCTACACGCAAGAGATGTGGAGCATATTTTAAAGGCTTTTATATCATTAAAGAGCATGACAGCACAACAGGTAGTTTACTTCGTTCTAAGTTGTCTCTTGACTCATGGACAATAGCATAGTTTCGAAGTCTACTTACCCACAATAGCGCAAATCAAAATCTCAGAATGCATTTCAATCTCGACCACAGCATTATATATCATCCACATTAACTGCAGTGATCGAAGATTTTTGGTGGGGTAAAACGCAACAATGCCATCCAGCTCCTTGTTGGTGATTCCTAAACACATCAGCCATCAGGTTCTTTCCATGCCAAAAATTAACACTACCAAACAGTGACAAAGCGCAAACATAATCCGGCATTTAGAGAGAAAAAAAAGATGCACTGGTTTTATCGACTCATTTAATATAAACATGCAGATATGAGAAACAGTTTCTTTAATACACACACCTCTCACGTACACAGCCAACATGTGATCAGCCACTTTTTCTTCAGAAGATCCCATTGAATTGATCGAGTCATCACCTGTATCAGCATAACCGATGACGTCATTACTATATGGCCGGTAAATTAAATCATCTGTACAATAAAGCAAGCTTGTGTTACGGTCACAACTCAAAACAAAATGAAGAATACCGGAGTTTTCTATAAGTTTACACAGTTTTTAGTGCGCCGATGGCGCTTACTATAGGTGGGCGTTTATATGGTGCTAATATTTCAGCTAAATAATATTTGTACCAGTAACCTTGCTTGGTATGTCCAACACACACGTAATATGCAACAGTTGTGTACCGGCCCGGGCAATTATTTGGTTGGCATCAAATTTTCCAATTTGTCTTCTTTTTTTCATTAACGTTCCAAGGCCGACTTGTGGAAAAAGGTGGTAGGTTAGGTGAGAAAAAATAAAAGGAAATTGAAAAATTCTCAAGACAAAATCAACTTTCGGTAACTAACAAACAAAGCCCACCTTTAATTGTCATCTCATCAATTATCATTACTGCCATTCTTTCATGTGTATGCTCAACTTTAGCAACTGCACAAGTCAATCGCTGCAAAAGATCTAATTGAATCCCAGGCTGTACAACACCTCCCTTATTACGTTCCAACCGAAGTGTTGAAGGAGATGGTAAAACCAAAACATCACGAATTGCTTGATATGCAGCTGGACTTTTGGCGTACAGGCGAAGGCAATACCTTAAACCATACAAAATATTCGCTAATTTTAAAAAGTTATGTTATGTACTTTGCTTTCTCGCTATTCATGTCAATGTAATAGATATAGCTAGCTACTTCGAAGATGTATAACGTATATAACCCTTTTCTAACAGCTCTCTACTAAAACAACTTGTACGCTAGTCTAGATGCAACATTCTACTTTACACCCCTGTATCAATGCTGACGTGCTAGCCCAAACTATGCTAAATATTGCCAAAGGTAAAGGCTCCAGAGGTAAAACTAAATAAACTTACCGGTAATGAAAACTGCAAAAATATATATTTAGGCTTTAATGTAGCGGTATTAACTTGTTGAAATGCTAATATTATCTAGGCTTTATATTGATAACTGCAGTTCTTTCACAGATTGAATTTCCAATAACTAATGCATACCTAATCACTGATGGAGGATAACGACGTAAATGATTAGGCACATGAAGGTTTGCGCACTGAGTTGCCCACCATTCTTTGAGGAAGCTATGCTTATCCTTTTCACTGCTTGAAATCACATTTTCAACAATGGCTTGAACTGAGCAATTTGGTTTAGCTCCACTAACTGCCAACTCTTTTTCTAATTCTTCAAATCTACAAAAAGTTATTTTTTGTGCAATATGCTGCTTTGTACATTACTGCAACACATACAGAGCAACATGATAAGAAATGATATGCTCAAATTAATGCAAGAGATGAACACACAATAAAGTAATGCCAGCATGATTACATACCTCTTGGTGCTGACAAGAGCAGAATATTTAGCTCTCTCCATACTGCAGTTATTAGTGCGAAGCAATGGAGTGCTCACCAAGTTTTTCTTTCTTTCATCAGACAGAGAAGATAGCATGCACTGATGGAGACAGTTCGAACATGTAGCAGAAGATAATTTTTTTTTCAAACCAATGAGGCAGCTAGTGCTAATGTATCTAAGAAACAAAAGTTCAATATATAGAAGGTTGCTAATAACAGATTACAATCATCCAGTTACATTAAGAACTATGTTAGGTCTAGTTTAATTTTACCAGCAGATGGAAAGTAAACATGGCATACTGAGCACAAGCGTGGTTTTAATTTTTCTGCAGGTGTTACTGGATTAAACAAACCATACGGAATTTCTCCTTTGGCCAAATACACTGCAGCTGCTTCTGGGTGATACTGCCCTCCTCTAGTGATTGCTATCATCTGACTGTACGTTTTATGCGTGGTTCACACTGGCCCGGAAAACCGAAAACGGAATAAAACAATCTGCGATTTTCCGACGCGGAAAAAGTTGAAATATGGAGATCCGCATTCCAGAAACCCCCCCTCCCCCCTTGTCCGCAAATCTATTACCCCCCTGAGTGCGGACGTCTTTTATGAACAGCCCCTTAAGCTAAAGGACTCATGCAAGCATAATTGCTTAAAATGGCTGAACTGTTGCAACTAAAGAACAGATAGAAAAAAACTTACAATTTGCAACGTACTTAACCAGGGACTCAGGAACACCCTACATTGTTTTATTAAAGTGGGAGCACAAGTAGGCTATAAATTTTTTCCACAAGTTATATATTGGAAAATAATTAGTAGGCTACTTTTTATAGGTTGTCTAATTTCATTTACAGTTATCAGCTTACCTTAAATGCAATGTTGACAAAGATGTAGTGGCAGAACTTTCTTTTAATATCGGAATTGAAGATCGTTGACCAGCAGTTGCATAATATCCATCACATAGCTTATATAGTTTCGGCAAAGAGGTCGACTTTTTGTACCAAATAATCGCAATGTACAGCAACCACAAAATTTGGTGCATTTTAGGCTTAGGCCTATCACTTTTATTTAGTTACATTATTTACAATTTCTCTAAACGAACGTTTTCGGCACTACCACTGGCCCTCTTCAGGAATATCTAAATAGCAATAATAACTTTAAGAATCCGAATCAAATAATAAACTAATCTTCAAAAGGTTAAAACATTGCTGTACTTTTTAGTGTCTACTAGCCTACGTTAAACTCAGCAAGAACAATTCAAATTTACAATTGAAATGACAAGAGTTAGCAATTATGACGAAACAAGCATTATGATTTCAGAAATATAGCAAACACTAAGTATGTCCAACAACTGCCGTTGAATTTTATGGTTAAAAAACTTGCAGCAGAAATGATGATCCGTTGGCATAAAGTTGACGATTGAGAGCAGGAGAGTGTTTCTTGATCAGGAGAGCTTCGTGAATTTTGGTGTCATATTCAGAACGGCATTTTCGAATTATTTTGAATGAATCCAAGCCAGTTTTTTTATTAGAGCAAATGTTGCAGGACATTATGTGGTCTTTAATTGAACTTTTCTGGTTACTATTGAAATTTAGATGTTCTTGGACTCTAGTGCTCAGATGTCTGGAGGACATACCATTTTGCCCACTCAAGTGGAAATCTGGTTTGATTCTATGCCTTTTAAATCGTGCTAAACGAATATGCTCCAACAACACACTATTCCAGAAAGAAGCAGAAAATATGAAAGCTATGTTTAAGGCCAACGGTTATCCCAGCAAGTTTTTTGACAAATTATTGCAACAATTTCAAAGCCAAAACAACAGTAATCAGTCTTCCGTTGATACCGATCAAACTTCTAGCAGTTCTACCCATGAATATCCAATTGTTATTCCGTATTTTGGTAAAGATTCACGACGATTTGTTAACAAATTTTCAAAAATAATCAGAAATCAACTGAATGTTAAAATTATCCCGATCTCCAAATCATTTAAGGTCAAATCTTATTTTCAACTAAAATCCAAAACACCTGTGGCTCTGTGTTCAAATGTTGTTTATCATTTTACATGTTCGTGTGACACGAACAAGACATACATTGGTATGTCCTCCAGACATCTGAGCACTAGAGTCCAAGAACATCTAAATTTCAATAGTAACCAGAAAAGTTCAATTAAAGACCACATAATGTCCTGCAACATTTGCTCTAATAAAAAAACTGGCTTGGATTCATTCAAAATAATTCGAAAATGCCGTTCTGAATATGACACCAAAATTCACGAAGCTCTCCTGATCAAGAAACACTCTCCTGCTCTCAATCGTCAACTTTATGCCAACGGATCATCATTTCTGCTGCAAGTTTTTTAACCATAAAATTCAACGGCAGTTGTTGGACATACTTAGTGTTTGCTATATTTCTGAAATCATAATGCTTGTTTCGTCATAATTGCTAACTCTTGTCATTTCAATTGTAAATTTGAATTGTTCTTGCTGAGTTTAACGTAGGCTAGTAGACACTAAAAAGTACAGCAATGTTTTAACCTTTTGAAGATTAGTTTATTATTTGATTCGGATTCTTAAAGTTATTATTGCTATTTAGATATTCCTGAAGAGGGCCAGTGGTAGTGCCGAAAACGTTCGTTTAGAGAAATTGTAAATAATGTAACTAAATAAAAGTGATAGGCCTAAGCCTAAAATGCACCAAATTTTGTGGTTGCTGTACATTGCGATTACATAGCTTATAATTTTCAGTAGCCAATAAAACATCTTTAACTGTTGCAGCATTGCTTCCAATTAGTGACAAATTATAAAGATCATGATCAGAGGGAAGAACAAAACTGTCAATATAAATTTGAAACTCGAAACTACTATAAATCAATACTGTATAATGTGGAACAGCTCTAATTCTATAGTTAACCGGATTCCAGAATGATAATCGTAAAAATGACTTTGATGGAATTCCTGTTGAAGAACTCGCAATGTTTTCTGCTGGTACATACTGAAGCTCCCAATGACTACTTATAGTTTTCAAAGACCAAAAATGTGACCGTATTTCATCCAAGGTTTTGTATTGACAAACTCGTTTAGCTTCAACCGGTAATTCATGCTTTACAATGGATTTTCTCTTTACAGGACTTTTAGTAGTTATACTTTTTTGAGGCATGCTCTTAGAGGGTAATACTCCATACTTCAACCAGCTCATTTTACTTGTTCTCTGAATATGAACATCCTCAAAATGAACACTGCAAATATACGCAGTTCCATTTTTGCACCTTTTTCCAAAATTTTTATCTGATGGAGCACGATATTTGAACAAAATTTTTAAAAAATCTTCACTCCATGTTTGCATATTAGCAGCATCTCCATACCGACGATTTTTTTTGCCACTTGGAACAACAAACAAAGATACATTTGGCGTGTAGGATGATGATGTGCAACCAGGTAAGCAGCAATATTTACCAGCTGAGAAATTTGATGAAGACATCGAGTTTGAACTGATTAAAAACCCATAAATGCACAGCAACAAATTTAAAATTTGTTAAATGTAAAAAATGATTTGGCCTATAGCCTATTATAAAACTTTTTTAAAATTACAACTGCATGAAAACAATTACCGGTACTCTCAATTATGGAATAATTACATAAAAAAGTGTACAATAATTAATGACATTCAGTTTCAATTACCGGTAATTCTCTAAGTTACTTTTGCAAAAGATAGTCCTTGTTAACTAACCTACATTTTTTAGCAGGTAGTACTAATAGGCCTATAAAATTATGTTATAAACCGCATGTTGAATCATACTGTAGTGTAAGGTGCTTTTCAACTTAGCTCAGACTGGTAATATGCTGTTGACTAATTTACTTCAGAGGGAAAGTAATCCTGTCTTTTGTTTCAGTTCTAAAGGTTCTGGTTTTGATCTGACAATCCGTCACAATAAAAGGAATAGGCCTACACTTTAACACCTACTGATTCAACTTTTTTGCCAAATTCATATTCTCCTTATCAAGCTTACTGGCATGAAGGTAGGCTGGTTTGGCAGTATCCAAAACCATCTATTTTCCTGCTAATCAATTACGCTAGGGACTTGACACTGTCTTTGTAACCTTTTTGTTTTCTTTAAACATAAATTCTGAAATTTTTACCGTTTGTAATCATGTATCAACCTCACTTTACAGATTAACTAGGTCTACTTAGCCTACTGACTGTACAATTACCTACCACTCTCGCATTCTGCAAACCAAAAGTACTAACCTGTTAATAGGTGGCGCTAAGTAAAAAGTTTGCCACTACGCGCGTCGGCAGACTATGTAATTTATAGACCATGGTTTGACCCCAAGATTCCTGGTGGTCCCTTCACAGTCCCCGTTCGGATAATTAAACAACCTAGCTATTTTGTTTTTGAAGTAGGATTGTAAGACGTGATGTCTCTGTGAACTATTAAATTAGTTCTGCCTATTTCACTTCAGGAATAATTTATTTTGTTTTTGTTATTCAGTGTCGACAAATAAATTACACTAAATTGAAATTGAAAAGTGGCGTAAATTTATTCTTGTTTGGTTAAGTTGTCTGTTGTTATTACTTTCAAATGCGTTGTAGTGGCCTGTGGTCTATTGTTTTTTATATTTCCTAATTATTTCTTATGCTGAGACTGGCGGTCGTTTTAATTTGCTCTTGAATTTTGAGTGTAAATTCTTGTAAATTGTTCTTACAAAAAAAGTGCTATCCTTCAAAATTTTGTAAAGCATCAAATCCAAAGCTGAGGACAATTTAGGCTTCTGGCTTGCAGTTACGGAAACGACAGCAAATTAGTAAAAATGGATCTGATTGCAACCACGGTGTAAATATTTGGTTTTACTGACTTTGGTTGTCAGCCACCGAAAACTTTGCCTCTGAATGCTTTTATCCACACCTTAACGTTTGCGTTCTACAGTTTGGCCTCAAAGTTATTCAGCGGTTAAGAGATTCGACTCCTAACCAGACCCGGCGCTACGGGGGACATACCGGGGCCGTGCCCCCCCAACTGACTGCTTGTGCCCTCCAAAGGAAAACTGTGCCCCCACAAGCGAGGACTGTGCCCTCAAGAAATTAACAGGCTCGGGGCTTCTGGAGCGCAAATCGAGGTCCAAATTAGTGTTTTTTGTGGACTGACACCAGACTTTGTGACGTTTTTTGGGATGAAGACCGGAAAAACCGCTTGAATTTGCGATTTCGGCCGGAAAATCTTCAGTGAAGACCTTTTTTTTGGAGATCACCTGTTTTAGGCTGGAAAAAAATCGCTTGAATTTCCGATTTCGGCAGGAAAATCCCTTTGACTTTTTGCTCCTCCCCTTGTTTATTTCATCCAGACTGAGATAAATTTCTCGTGCCCCTGTGCCCCTCTCGAATTCACACAAAATAAACTTCTCGTGCCCCCCAAAATTTATTTATGCCCCCCCAGTCACGCTATCCTGGCGCCGGGCCTGCTCCTAACTATGAGGTTTAAGCCCGTCTTCACCGCTCGTAAAATTATGAGCGTATATACGATTCTACCCTTCGAGTACTTTAACCAACTGGCAGGCTGTACGCTGGTAAGGCGGTACGCCGGTTCACCGAGTTTAACTAAAAATATGCTCGTATACTCATCATTTTACTTGTAGTGTAAGCTTACACCGGGCTAAGGCTGCTACACAGGGCCAAAGATGGCAGTACGGTACGTTCAGAATTTGCGTACTACGTACCTCGCACCTTGAATCGTACAATACCAGCGTACCGTACTTCAGTTCAATTTTTGAAGCGTACCGTACCAGCGTACCCTACTTTTTAACAAAAATTAAGGCGCACCGTAGTACCGTACTACCATCCTTGCTTTTAACTACTCGTAGCTTTAACTGACTTTGAAATCACTAGCCTATAGATCAGCAATCTCAATTCACACATTTAGCGTCGGCTTCAACTGCCTTTTGCCTCTGCATACAAAAAGCCGTTGCAATAAGCAAAAAGTGTGGAATTCTTAAATCACTGCGTACTCAGCTAAAGTGTCAGATTTGTTTCCGTTCAAATTTTTCTCCAGTATATTACATGCCACGATATTCCTTGTCTCCTAGCACCTATAGGCAATAGTTATGGCATCACAATTGGCCATATTTGTGACTGTTACTTGTGACATCATAATACAATTGTAACGAAGAATTAGGTTATACTGATTACTTAAAAATAGCCTAGACTACGTGCACGCCGGGTACTTATCTTAAGTGATGGCCAAACGTTGCACATACAGGGCCTGCGAGAGGGGGGTTCAGGGGGTACATCGTACCCGGGCCCGGAAGAATTCAGGTTTCCACATTAAGTTTTGGTATCGCACCATAACACAGTAAACAAACTCTTCTACAGCAAAAATATCAGTCAGCCTATTCAGTACTGGTAATTGGTCGCTATTTTTCCAACACAGCCTTTTGGGCATCCAATAGTGGCCGATTTGATTAAAAAAAGAGGAAAATGTGTCAAAAGCCATACACTTGCACCGAAATTAACGCTTTGTTACATTTCTCTGACTTGAGAACCCTAATTCTACCGTAGATCAATGTACGAGGGCCAACATTTCCAGAGATCCAAAAGCATTTCAACCTCAGAGAACGAAGTCAAAGTTGACATACTATACTTCTATCATTAAGTAACTCACTCTATCTGTATGAGTGTAATAGGTATTTGGGTTTGTGAAGTCTATGATTGCAGATCACTTCTTTAAAACTTTTATCAGTAAAATATTTGGATTTGCAGTATTAAAGTCATTATATTGTATAATATTGTGTCAGGGTCATCATCCCCCACTTCACATACTTTCTTTCGTGTACATCACGTTTTCTGCTTGTCAATTTAAGCAAGTTTGGTGCAGGGATGTTGATCAAATGCTCTATTTTACCCTCGAGAAACATAAAAACTGCTAAAGCTTCCGGGGCTCTGCCCCGGACCCGCTGGGGGAGCTCACAACGCTCCCCAAGACCCCCTAGGTGGATTTAAACCAATTTTATGTCTAGTTGTGTTTTTCATAGGTCCTGACTGTATGCGAATATCGTTATTCCCTCACTTTTAAATGAAGATCTACACCCACCAGACAAAAACTGATTTAAAGGCATGGGCTTGGGGAGCTCAATAAGATTTGGGGGCCCGGTATTGACCTTCGTACCCCCTGGAAATTTTTCTCCGAGGCCCTGTGCACATAAAACGTTTAGTGGGCATATTCAAACAGCGTACCGACGTACCGTACCCGTACCACTACAAGTAAAGCGTACCGTACCGGTACCATAACAAAAAATGCGTTCCGTACCAACGTACCGTACTGCCATCCTTGCACAGGGCATTCAATTCTGAGCGTATCGTTAGTTTATGTTAAACTCGCGGTTTTACGCTGGTAAAGCAGTGCGCCGGACGAGCTGTGTTTCCATTTAAAACACACAAAAATTTCGCTCTTACGCTGACAATTTCACGCGCATATTGACTGGTCTAAATGTTTAGTTCACTGCTGGTGTAAGAGTCCACAGCATGTATTTCTGTTAAAAATTGTCATGTGATCGTTTCTGTATCGCCCTCCGTGAGTTTAAAAGATTCTTGGAGTTCAACAATCAGCTAAACTGAACAGATAATCCAGTTTTTAAGAGTGCCGAACGGTACCCCTTCCAAAATTATAACCATCAAAAAAGAACGTCTTACTTGCGTGAAGTTGCAATTGCAAAAGGAAGACTTTGCAAAGTCCCGCCAAACGAATGCCGCAAACGATGACGAAACATTAAAAAGTCACGCTACGAGCAAAATCATAAAACCGGTTCAAACTAGTTGAGTCGGAAAAAATTTAGCTCGCGAAAAAAGGCGACAGAAAAGAGCTAAAAAAAGAAAACAGGTGGACTGTTTCTTCAATGCTCTTAATGTCATCGTTTAACATTCACGATCGAGCATTAAATGGAAGTGTTTCTAAAAACTGAAAAAATTAGGGGTGTTTTAGAAACTGATATGTGTTTTGAAATTGGTTTTGACTAGTGACTTAGGCCTCTGTACCAGGGGCGTATTTAGGGGAGGGCATTGTGCCATGGCTCCCCCTTTGGGTCGCCAGTAATGTATGAATACCTCAGAATAGTACGCAAAGTTGAGCCATGCTCCCCTTCCCCCTTTGGAATTTGGGCAGAAAAACGGACTGAATCTGAGTGAAGACCTTTTTTTTCTTTCTCATCTGGTTTTTATCTCCCTTTCCAAATTCCTGGCTGCGCGACTGCCCCCCACCACCCTTTCGAAAATCCTGCGTACGCCACTGCTCTGTACTGTATGCAGTAAAGTTCGTATTTATGGTGGACAAATACACACATCATAACGACAAAAGATAGCCTATTTTATTGCAATCAATCCTAACAACAATGAATCACGCTAATTTAAAGATAGTATAACCCATCACAACGAAGACTGAAACACATTAAACTTAATGGAAAATACGGATACATCAATAACAATGTAATCTTAAGGCAATATTATCTCGACTACCGAAGCAACAAACTGACGATCTGTATATAGGCTCATGCAGTAAATAATTAGTTTGCAGTAGCTTACTTTAGTTTACAGTAGGTTAACTAACCATGTACTAAAGTGAAAGCAAAAATCATTATCCTGTGGCGCTATTAGATTTCAATGGATTACTTTATGCAAGCCAATAAAATTTTGAGATGGATTGTAACAAAGACTGTTTTTTTTTATCTTGACTGCAGCAAGGCTAATATGCTATCGAAAACCACTCTTATAATCCAAATGTAAACACTTTGAACGATGTATCCAGTACAATCTGTACATTTAGTTTACACAATCTACTGAAAAGATCTGCAGTGACAAAACACTTTTCATATTATTTTATTTCGGATTTTACCGATAACTTGCAAGTGTGGTGCTAATTTTAATAATATTTTCTCAAAGCGAATTTTTTTCTCTTGTAATTAAGTGGAAAAATGATGTATAGAATACCAAATGGTTATAAAGCCTATTGAACAACAAGGGTAAAAACAAATAAAAAATGCAATCCACATTGAATCAGTGCAATAAATAAAATTTTTGCATTAAAATAAAAACAGCAGACGAGAAAGAAAAAACGCCCCTTCTGGATATTTCACCTCTTGTAAAAAGACTTTTTTAGAAAGGATAGTGCATACTATTTATTATGCATCAGAATTTTCTAAACCACTTTCGTCAGGAGGGAGCGAAGTCACCTTATTTATGGTTTTCAATTCAAGCTGCCAGCTACCCGCCTGTCTTCCACAGCCACACTCGGTGGAGCTTCACACTCTCCCTTATATGTCAAACATCAAACAAAGAAGCTGTGAATACCAATTTTTGCAGTTATTGGTTTGACCCGGCCTCGAATCAAACCCAAATGAACTGTTTTAGTAACCATTGTACCGATAGTTTAATCCCCAAGATCATTGATTGGTAAATCACGTGGCCTTATACAGTGGAATTGAAGCGAAATAAATACATCACTTTTTGTTTTCTAATTCACACTTTCAAAAAGGTACTAGCATAGAACGCAAATATAATATATCGTACAATGAACCATTTTTTTCACTATTAAAAGTTTTACAGGAGCCCACACGACTCAAAACAGTTGCATTGGGTTGCAGTAAGATATGGCAAATTGGCAGATGAGGAAATTCACAACAAAAATTCGCATCCAAAAAATTTTGAGACCGAAAATGCAAAATTATTTTGAAACCTTAAATCCAAAAGCTTATGTAGGTATAGGTTATACGAGTTCTCTTCTGTATCCAGGTCCAGTTTAAATGAGAGAGTGACCAAAGCAAAATCATATTAATATAAAAGCGAAACATAAAGAAATAACGCAGCAATCACAGCATTGCTATGTAAAAAGAAACAAAGCAATAAAAACATTAAGCGCAAAGTCGTTAAATATTGCCATTTAAATTAGCAACAAGCACTCAATACCAAAAGAATATATCATAAAATATGCTAAGAAGGATATCAATTACTCTAGTGAGGAGTTGAGAGGGCTGATTTTAATTGGATTGTGTATGGACTAAGTATGGACTAAGAAATATGGACTTAAGTATGGACTAAGAAAATTCCAGGTTTGAAATTGAACTCTCATTAATTATTTGAACCGCTTCACCTTCACAACCGACGCTAAACTAAAATAGGCTATTCAAGCGTAAGTCTACGCAATGTGAATTATGGTAAGTAATGAAAACTTCTTCGGCTACAATTTAAGTACGCGAAAATCACACACATCAATTAAAAAAATACGCATCAACTGGGTAATTTGAACTGCTAGATAAAACCAAATAAAATAGGCTTTCACACTGTTTAGGAAAAATTTCAATGGACTTATCGTAGTCCCAAAAAAGCACTTACAAGTCACAAGTGTGTCTTCTTTTCAATTTTCTCTTGAACTTTATCAACGAAAACATCTCTGTAAATGTGAAAGAAAAAAACAACTTCACAGTTGTAGATCAAACATGTAGTGATAGCATAAACCAGAGATGGAACCCAGTGGTGTCGCTAGGGGGAGGGTTTGGGCCGCCCCGGGTGACACCATTTTGGGGTGACACCATTTGAAGTGACACTGTTTGGAATGACGCCATATAATGTGAAACCATAACTTCACCGATTTGTGGAGAAGACCTTGTTTTTTCATTTTATTTGGTCTCCAACCTCATTGGGATCAAAAACCCAGTAATTTTACGGCGAAAACCTATTTTTGTTTTTTGGTCTTTACCTATCTTTGGACTGAAAAAGGGTGACACAAAGTAATCCCGCTCCTTATGCCACCATCTCTAGCAATGCCTCTGATGGAACCGGTCAGGATTTTCTTGACCCGACCCGACCGGTAAATTTCAAAATCTACGTTTTTTACAGAAGGTTTTAGTTCACTGTTCAATGCATCTAATGAAGAATTTTCAAAGGGAGGGTCATGGGTGCATGAGGTATGAAAATTTGTGACTCTGGACGGGGATCTCGGAAAAAAACGCAAAAATTTTTTTGCGTTTTTTGCAAAAATAACTCAATTTTAAGACCATTTTAGGTTAAATTTCGGTTTTAAAGACCTGTTGTGAGCAGCGCAAAACGTGCACAAAATAAGCATAAAAAGAACTAGAGGGCACAAGCTAAATTATTAAACGCTCTTTTTAATGACATTATGCGTAAGGCCAAGAAAAGAAGTTAAAATTTTTTTGCTATTGGTGACAGATTATTTGCAATTTGCCGAGCAGCAAACACTAAACTGTTATGACATTGGCTAGAAAATACTCGAAAAATAATGTGCCCAAGCAGTTGGTAGAAATGCTACTTCAGAGCAAGCCATGGCTAGTTAGATATAAAAAATAAGAGCTATGTCTTTTTTGTCCAGTGTAGAGTGTGGTAGATTTAAGTTGAAAAAAGCTTTTCAAAACGGTAAGATTTTAGCTTGTACTAAAAAATCTGAAATCTGCGCCACTTCTATTCTCAAGCTGGTCAAAATGATGCTAAAATGCCAGGGAGCGTAAGCCTCTTCCACATGCATGCTTTATTATAATCTGATGACGCGATTTTAACGTATATTTTGCTCTTTTTTGCTTCGTGCCGTGGCCCAAAGGGGGGGCATGGCACAATGTCCCCCCTAAATGCCCCTGGATGCTCATATCTTAATAGTCACAGCCTGTTAGTCACAGCTTCAAACCATTCAAAAAGTGTTTTCAAAAGGTGTGGATTGTTAATACAGTTTTTTTTATAAAAAGTTTTATTTGTACTAAAATATACATGCATATTTTGTTTGGTGCTTAGATGTCTTTTAGTTGCAAGGAAGGAATATTTTACCGGTGTTTCAACCAGCTTGACCCTCCGCTCGAAGAATATCGACCCGACCGGTAACCCAACCGGTCTCCATCTCTGGCATAAACAATCCCATGTAAAGTCCATTAACTTATGCGATTGCTTAAAGTTAGATATTTAGATCAAAGATAATTCTAATTTTCTCATAATAATAATAACAATGATGGTTACTTTTCTTTGGTTTGATTCCAGGTTGAGTCAAACCAAAGACTATAAAAATTGATTTTCATAGCTTCCTTGCTTGACGTTTGGCTGTAAGAGGGACAGTGTGAAGCTTCCACCGTGCAGGTGGATAAGCGGCAGCTTGACTTGAAGACAGATAAGTTTCTGGCCAACGCACATTGGTGAATAAAGATGTCTGTACTGAAATTACACTTCAAAAGACAGTTACAATTATACCACACCGTGCTTCAACCAAAAAACAAAACACTTTTTCACAAAGAACCAGTAAAAATTGGGTTTAGGGTGGTTGTTCTTACATTTTCACGAATTTGAAACCTCATTTGTTCTTAATTAGTTTTTTAAAGTGCATTTTTCTAAAATTGAAGCGCGATAAAAGATGCATTTTGACAATGCCATCTGCGTCTTGAAAAGTCAATCGAAGCCATAGGCATCGTGATTGAACCTACAAAAAAGCTAAAGCTGATAGAAGTTTTGCGATAATTTGGACTCCAATTTTTGAGCGGTTGTTATATACAATACAGAATCCTACCTGAGCCAAGATCTTCGGGCAGCCTTTCCGTGAAGTTCGTGACACTTTCCTCTATTTGATTTCTTGAGTGTTTTACTTTGAATACTCTGTCGCTGAAATGGCTCTAAAACACACGCGAAAAAAGTAATTAGTGAATGAATAACGTATAATGATTGTTATTACAAGTTTATCTGTTTCTGGCTATTTTAAGAAAAATATAGTACATGAAATATTTACAAAATCAATAATTGAACCTATGATATGACAGGAGAGAGTGCCAATGAGATTCGGCTTTGAAGTATGTAACCACCTACATTATCGAAATTTAATCAACAAAAAATGAACTATGATACCGCAAAAATGTTAACTATAATTCAAGCAAACTTGTATAAATCAAAAATAACCAAATTTACTCAAATAATTATTCAACTCGATTTTAATTATCATTGATCCTTTTAAAACTTTTTTTGAAAAGCAATATTTACTTTCAACGCGTTTAATTTGTTCATGTGCTCTTCTGTTTTTTTACACTCTTGTTTGTTCATGTTTTGTATCTGTATAACAGAGGCTTGCCAAGATTCTTGCAAACTGGATTGAAACATTCTCAGATTGAAGATATCTTCATTGCCAGCTTGTAGCTCTTTACGAAGACCTTAAAATTTGAAAGTAAGGTTTCGGTAATTTAATTAATTAAAAACTATTGCTACCCAAATAAAAGCGCTTTCATTAATTTATTTTAATGTTGTAAACCTTGAAAGATCCCTCAACTTTCTGTAGAAAAATTACTGCCAGCACGCTCTCTATTAGTTTTCAAGCGTTTCAGTATTTTACCTATATCATCTTCAGTGAAACATTGAAACAAAAAAAAAACGCACCAGGCTGCAATCTTTCATCTTTTTATTGAGAGATCTCATTACACAACGTATCTTATCGTAAGTGTTACGACAAACATACAACATTATAAAACAAACAAAACATTGCATAAGGTTTTTGCTTCATCTGGAAATATTTTTTCATTTCGCAATCTTTCTTACAAAATTTAAAGTTTTTGCTTGAAAGTGATATATCGCAGCTAATTTTATGACTTTATGGTATTTCGTTTGTTTGTTAACCTATATCAGACTCAAAAAATGTTGCACAAACGCTGAGCTTTTTACTGATCATCTTTGATGTTGTTTTTTCATTAACTCGAAAAGGCAGTCGTCAGTTTCACTCATATACTAACAATCATTAACATAATAACGCACCAGCTACTTTATGTTCATAAACGCTGCAATCAATTAGCACTTTCGCTGTGGCTCTTTGAAGTCTTTCTATCTGTGCCATGAGATTTCCAATGTCAATGCACTTTTGCTCAAGGTTATCGGAGTTGTTTTTCAATCGTTCAACTGTATCATTTCTTTCGTTGTGTAAAAATCCAGCAGTTTTTTGACGATAGCTTTGTATATCTGTAAAAAAAGATGGTCGATGGGAGTAAGTTTACAAACGTTCGTTCGTGCGCAGGAACCAAGCACAAGCACCTGTCTAACCACACCAGAGATACAAGTCGGCCCGGGCTATTTGGGTTCGGTCAAGAGTTCGGGCTTAAGATTGACAAAATGTTGGGCTTAATTCGGGCCTGATATACGCACCCACCTTGTGTTTAGCCTTTTCGATAATAAGGAAGAATAAGTAAAATAACTTTGTAATATTAAAATGACGACTCCGTCAAAACACACATTTATTATTGTTGCATCGCAACTTATTAACGCCAAGTAGTTTTACTTAATCGCACATGAGCAATTACCTTATACGTTTTCAGACTTAACTTAAATTTCGGGCTTTTTCGGGCCTGGCTTTGGCTTCTACTGTAGTCACTTTTTGAGTTCTGGCCTGTATTAGTCGGTCAGTTTACAACTCCGAACCATACCAACCCAGAGCACCTTTTTTTGGGTTCTGTTTGCAAGTTTTTTGTCACCAAAACGGGTAAACTGCTGAGCCCCAATAGGAAATAAGCGTAAAGTGCTTTTCCCAAGGACATAACGACGCATTGCCAGTTCGGGAATCGAACTGGGAGTCAGAAACCTTTCGATCACAAACCCGAGGCTCTACCAACTGAGCTATCGCCGTCGCATATTGCCATATATTGCAGTTATAAGACATAGTAATAACAATATTTTCAAAACTTTTCTTCTGAAGTTCTGCATTAGCAATATCGGCGTAGTCAGGATTTCGTTAAGGTGGGGAGGTTATCCAAATAGAAACGTATAACCCACCCTAAAAATTATCATGACGTTTTGTCGGATAGCAAATTCGAGTTAAGAAAAAAAGGTCATTTTTTTCACAACGGTCATAAACAGAGCGCTGCATTTCAGGTGATTAAACAACAATTAAAGACTTGGCAAACTTCTTCGATTCATCGTTGCTATGTCATGATTCACGAAATTTAGCATAGCCTACCTACCTCAGCCCTCGTGGTGTGATTGTGCTGATGCTACTACTCATTAAAGAATTTGAATTATAGCACCGTACAAAACAGAACAAAATAAAGGGGCAACAGAAATTGAGGCTATTTTGATAGAAAAAGGAAAGCCAATTTCAATAACAGCAAAATTAAGTTGTTGTTTTTTAAATCTAGATTCTTTTGCATTCTATTCTTTCGTTTTTATTTATTTTTGTTCAAAAAGACACAGTGAAATAGAAAACAAAATACAAAAAAATTAATAAAAAAACACAATGTGATCTTTTTTGCGAGAGGCTGTAAAAAGACCAATTAAATAGTCAATCCCCCGAAAGCAATGGCGCAGTCATCGAGTGTCCAGCGTTTCACACAGGCATCCCTCGCCCCTCGGGTTCCAAGATGTGGCATCCATGGTCTCTTTCACAGAGATAAGCAAAGCGCAACTTCCGTAACCTCCGCATTTGCGGAAGTTGCGTTGCGCTTAAAGTTTTTAAGCTGCGTTGCGGACTAATGTTTTGAAACTTGCTGCGAATTAATTGAGCTGCGTTTTCAATTTTTTTTTTCGGTTAATAACACAATTTTATACTCTGAACAAAATTTTGTTTCGTTTCGGTCGTGACATTGTCAAATGCCGTTCTTCTTCAACAAATTACTTGTTCTTTTACTATCTAAATTCGTAAAAACGCGGAATTTGCATTGTGCTTTGTGAATTCGGTTGTGAAAGTTAGGTTGCGCTTTTACTTGGTACGAAAATCCGGCTTGGCAATTGCGTAGTTGCGTCGCGCTTCAACTGAATTAAAAAGTTCATTACGAAAGTTGCGCCGCGCTCAGCAGAAAAAAAAAAGTTGCCCGTTTTGCGCTGCGCTTTGAGTGGTTGCAAAAGTTGTTGCGTTGCGCTTTTGGTGAAATGTTATTCGTGCCCACCTCAGCTCTTTCACCGAAATGGGTCGTCGATTGTAATTTTTACAATTCAATTTAAATTTCAGTCGAACGTCTGTAATTAATGACAATGACGAAAAAGAGGTTATTGGCTTGTTGTTTTTTCATGAAAATCACAAAAAGCTCCGTCTTACTTCCCAATTTGTTCTTGATATGGTTCACGCCACTCAACATAATTCTGTGCTGCTCCATGATCTTGCGATATTTTTTTGCCAGTTCGCTTTTCTTTTGAAATTCAACTTCATATTTTTTGTTTAGCTCTTGACAATTTTTTGATTTTTCTATTTCCTGGCTCCTCAATTCGTCCACAGAACCCTGTAAAAAGGTTGATCGCAGCCATACGTTTTTGCTGAGATTTAAAAGGCTTTTGTCACCTTTATATCTTTATTCCGATTATTTTTGTACTAGCGTTTGTTCGCTATAGGTAAAAGCTCAAAGAGCATGACATAATGCCCCCCACCTAATCCTCTACTTCGCTTCTGAACGTAACCTCAGACCACTTTCTTTTTCAAAACTGCTTGATGATAAACACAACAGCTTAGGGCCGGTCTACACTGAGCACCAAAGCGTAAGCGCACAAGCAGTTACGGCTTTACAGGGGACATTGTGTCATGGTGCCTTGCAATTGTGTGTATTGCACCCCTAAAATCAGTTGTCCCCCTCCCTCCCATTGGCAAAAACTGCATAGCTGAAAGCTGAAAACTTTCTTTGATTTTGTTCTTCGCTCAAAATCTGTATGAAAACTATCCAGTTTTATAACTTTCGAACAAAATGAAGGCTTCGAGGACCTTTTTGGTTTTTGCTTTTGACCTAAAATCTGTCCGAAATCCATGCAATTTTCCGACTTTTGCTTTTAACTCTATCTTCTTTGCAGTGAAGACCACTTCATTTTTGGTGTTCACCTTAATTTCGGAGTAAAAAGCCTCCCCCTTTACTAAATCCTGTCATACAAGCGTAGCTTTAGTTTATTTCAACCAACTATGGCAGCATTTACGCTAATAAGGAGGCACACTGGACGTATTCATTTTCTATTTAAGATAAGCGGAAATTACTCTTGTGATTTTACGCATGGTGTATAGACTGCGCCTTTTTTACAATTACTATTGAAATAACGTTATGGGTTTCGCATTCACTGGCAAATTTTCGTCGTACTTAAGTGTTTTGGTTCTTCCCTTATACCGGTTTTAATTCACTCTTTTGAGCTGGTTCACCCTTCCTAAATTTTTTCCACGCTGAAGTAAACCGTAAGCAAGTTACAAAACATAGTGAAGCGAATAAAAATATGATTATCTTACAATGTTAAAGGTTAAATTTTACCGTTAATTCTTCAATTCGATTTTGTATAGCGCCAACTTCTGATTGAAGTTTATTTTTTGTTTCATCCAGCAAGTTTTGTTTTTCTGCAAACTGCAATAAATACCGATTTTTTGTTTTTCTCTGTCCCATGATCTGGCCAATTAATTTGGCTTCCGATTCATCCAAAACTTCCCATAACTCTCTAATAACAAACAGTACGTGAATAAAATAAAACCCTAATAAACATCATGTATAACGACAGACGTAATGACGAATAAAACATACACTGTACAGAGAAATCATTTTTGCTATCTGGCGTACTGTAATTGATTAGTTGATATTTGTTCAAGTGCATTATTTTTTCCTTTAATGATAAGTCGAAATGGCAAAAGAGTTTTTTTACTTACGGATTTTTTTTAAATTTTTCACATCCTGTTCTTGGATTTAGCCTGTTTAAGTATTTTTGAAAACTTTTAAAAAGTTTTGGAGTCGGATTGAGTTTTGTTATAATGGTAAAGTAGAAATGAGTTTTAAATTAAAGTGAAACCCCGGCAGGCAATCATCTCGATATAGAGACCGCGTCATTATCAGGACTACTTCAATGTTTAAGATTCAGCTCCATGGCTGGTCAAGCTGGACACAGCGGTATCAAAAGTTTGCCACCACTGTGACATTTCTTCGAAAGGAGCAACATAGTATGTTGTTCGCAGACGTAATGGGGAGGCGATGGGCAGCACCAATTCGTTACACGCGTTGGCGTAATACAGCGAGCATTATTAAGAAAAAAAGGTTTTTCTTATTCTCATTTAGTCATTGTCTTATAACTAGTTAGAGGAAAACGATATTTACGACAAAGCTCAGAAAGCAGTTTTAAACAGTTTAAGTACCGTATTAAAGTTAGCGGCCAGCATATTGATAGAAAATTTGTCTCCCTGTAACTTGCCTTCTACTCCAGAGCTGTTATATTGAGCAGTTTTGTTTAGAAATACAGCTAAATAAGAATTTGACTATTATTATCATCTCTAATATCATTAATATCTTTAACCCGCCAGTTGGTAGAGCAATAACGCGTTCATCTTTGGTGCTGGAGATCTGAGGTTCTGATCTCGCGCCCGCCAAATCGGGCACAGTGCTGCCAACGGTTTGCCATACCGCTGAGATGTTTTTTTGAAAGGAGCTGTGTTGCCTGCGGGCGCAATAACGCTAAGATGGACCCCGTAACTCACTATACACTTCTACGTATTACAGTGAGTAATTAAACATAATAAAAAAATTGATATTTATCTCTATTTTCTATACTGTTTATACAGTGTGATCAGAAAGTCACTGTGCACCTAATATTATTCAGATGTTATTATGGCATTTTCAGCAGTTATTGTGAGTTGCATATCGATCAAATTCTTCATTAAATAGCAACCGATTATTGTTCTAAACAGCAAACCAGTTTGTTTACACTTGTGATTATCGATTTCTAAAAGACAGAATGTTGTTTATGCATTGGGATTACAGGTGCACAGTGACTTTCTGATCACACTGTATTATATACACGTATTATAGATAAAATGTATAGTTGTGAAAATATTAAAATTAATGTAATAATTGACAGTCCATTATTTGCTTGATAACAAATTTAGAAAAGAGTATACCAGTAAAATAACGGCACAAAATTAAAAATAGTCAAAGAGGACTGAAGGATATGGTTATCAAAAGTTATCAATAGGGTAATCTAAAGTTAGAGCACTCGTATTATATTAGACCGGAGGTTACTTCATTCGTCTTGACCTACCGTTCCAGACTGAAATATTCTGCTTCAAACACGCGTAGGAGTCTCTCTAATCATAACTTTACTGACAACCTTGACGTTGACAACATCGGCGACGCCATCTTAGTTTTATCCTAAGGAAATTCCGCAATTGTAGGCTACGCAACAGAGGCCTATATTAACCTGCATGGAGGTGCATTGAACTGCAAGAACTTTAGACTCAACGCCAACCTTATAATCTTATAATTGCTCTAACTTTAGATACCCCCATTACAAGTAATTTTGCCTTTTGTTCTCTTTTAACAGACTGTTTCGCTGCTAGCTTGACTTATCGGGATATGAAAGTAGAAGTAAGCTAATCAAAATAGAAAACCCAAACAATTTCCTACGAAAGAGTTAGCCGTAATATTGAATTTTTTTCTAAAATGATTGCCTTAGTTTTAATGAAAACTTGCTCCAAAGTCTACTTGATCTTACAAAAATCTGAAGTTAATGGGTTAGTAGTGTGTTACCTTGATTTTTAATTAAAATAGAGTGAAATTGATCAAAATCTCGCCGAAAAAAAACACAGTAAGGCTATATATAGAGGTTGTTTGTCTACGGACTCTATAGAAGAAATCACAGAAGATTTCAACTGGTTTAAATTGACATACACTACCAATACTTACTTTGCTTCGAACTCTTTGCTCAATGAAAACTGCTTGAATCCCAAAATTTCATTGAAAATGTTTTGTAAAAATTCTTGAGCCTTTTTCATTTCTTCTTGAATGGCAAGCCTTAATTAATAAATCATACGTATTTCATTAATTGTTGCGTTAAAGACCTTCAAAATATGCATTGCAAAGAATTTTTCTATATGGGCATTTTGGTGTTCTGCTACGCATATTTAGTTTTGGGCCAGTATTACATTTGATGACTGAAATGCAAGCAAATGTTTTTCAATTTTTAAAATTTGTCGAAGCTTTTTATTAGAAGACTGGAAACTGACAGCTTTGTCTTTTTTTCACGTTTCATTTGCCTTAAAATATGCCAATTCATCCAATGAGCATGACTTTTGTCTTCACGGTTCATTCGTTCCAAGAATATGTCCAATCAAATCACTTGAATAACGCATGACCGCAAAAAAACTTCGCAACAAGAGCAAACTTTTTTTCTTCAAAGCTGTTCTCTTTTTCACCGCTAGTCAGTTTCTAATCTACTAAATTGTCTAGGGACTATGTTCCAATTGGGTGTTGTTTCTCAATGCCTTATAGCGCTAGCCGTAGTGTACTTGCTGTTATTTAGCTTTCTGGATAATTTTCGAAAAACACGAAGTGCTGAAGCAGCGTTGAGCAGCAAAAAATATCAAAGCATTCTCCTGATGAAGATTTGCCAGCTGAACCAAAATTTTTTAAGTTAGTAATTATCTATGTAACCACAAATTTTTAAAAGAGGGACGAACATAAGTTTGGAAGGAACATTAAGCATTACAGCGAATACAAGCAATGCGTAGTTTTGCGACGGCAATGAATCGAATCTTCACGCTTGCGGGTTTGAGTCCTATTTTGCACCTCTACTACACGAAAGTGTAACCATGCACTTACCTCTTAGCACGCTCAATTTTATATTGTTCTTTATATTTCTGATACTTTTCGGAGTAATATCGTTCCATGGCTTGACGAGAATCGGCTATCGTCATTAGCTTCTCCTTCATCATCATCCGCAGCATTCGCAATTGAGCAACATCCCCGTAGTCATCATCTAGCTGCACAAAATTTGCTTATCAGTTGTCGAGCGGATAGAACGTCTCCTACTGAAACGGTAGACTCGGCAGTGCCATCGCTACGGGGGACTAGGGGGGCCGTTCCCCCCTAACAGTTGCTTGTGTCCCCCCATTTAGGCTTACTCAAAATACTGCTTTTAGGACATCACTCAATGACAAGACAGCACACAATGATGGATAAAAGAATAATTCCGTTTAAACATAATTCTCCTTTGACCTTTTCTCGATTCTTTGCGAAATTGCTAGCAACTAACTGCTGTGCCTCATAAATTTGAAGCAATATTCCGTCTTATTAACACGCCTTTAGGGATGTGTCGTAAAAGGAAGATGTGAACCTTGTAAGCCTGCATAATCGTTGCTGGTACTTCGCCAGTAATTAAGACCTGAAACAATACGTGATATTCTTTTTTTCAAAGACCAGCTGTTTTGATTTTTTCAGCACTCTCAAGATTTTGAGGTCGCAGTCAAAGGCCCAATCGGGGTAAAAGGGCTTAAGCCCCTCTTAGCTATGTCACTTAGAAAATTTAACATTAAAATGCGAGCGTTTAAACGTATTTTTTACTTGACCTGAAGTAAGGGAGGGGGTGAAGGTGCTAAGCAATTTAATTCTTTCAAATGTCTTCTGAATTTTAGCAATTTAGTTATTCATTAGGCTTCAAAAAGTACGAAATGTGATTAAAATGGCGTTAAAATTTCAATTTTTTTACTGCAAAATTACAAAAAATGCCCAGCGGCTGGGGGATCCGTCTCCACGCCCTCGTCAACAGTCAGTAAATATTTAGTGGCAATGTCCCATCTGTGACACGCTTTAGTTGCATAAGTTTGTTCTGCACGGGAACTAAATCAAGCAGTTTTTGTGAAAAAGAAACAAACTTTTTTTTCACTCCTCTTAGCAAAATCCTGTTTGCACGTCTGGAAGCATTCACTGCTGTAGATAGATTTTTCAAGCGGCTATTGGCCGCAAACGAAACGAGCTAAGAAACGCTGCCGGTCTTATTTTAAAATTGTGCATAATTGCAGCCGTACAAGATCTGAATTTGATCAGTTTTTGTCTGCAAATATTAGTGACCCCTCACTTCATTTGCTCTGGCGACGGCACTGAGACTCGGGATCAATTTCCGCTTCGGTCATATCAAAGACTATAAAAAGTTCCCAGCTTTCTTGCGTGACGTTCGGCGATTAAAGAAACAGAGTGAAGCCCCATCGTTTGGGGTAGACAAGTGGGCGGCTGGCTGCTTCACTCAAAGACCGATAGGTCCCTTCGTTGTGTCCTGACCAAAGCAAGTTGGTGAATAAAATGTAACCACAGTAAAACTACAATCACAAAATTAAAGGACAATGACATCATACTCTGTCCTTGGGAAAGACACATAATGCTTATTTCCCATTGAGGCAAAGCAGTTTAGCCGTCACTGGGGCCCAGCCTCAAAGTAGGCTTAAAAGAGGGTTCAGGGTTGGCCTATGGTTAGACTGACGCAGATTGTTTGGTTCGTATACATGAATAAAATTAATGCATTCGTTGAGTCATAAGAAAACTGATTTGGAAAAATTCGATTAAGGTGAACTGAACATTGCAATTAAAGTTTTGTAGATCTCCCATTGAAGCGATAGACCTGCGTTTATTCCGAGTCACGTCAAACGTAAAACTTTATGGACGAACTAAGAATTTTGTTATGAATAAATTTTGACAACAATAACTGGTTACAGTAGTGTGAACGAACCAAGACAAACTATACTGTAAACTAGTCACAAGGTGTTTCTTTCTTGCTGGTTCATACACTACAGTAGTTGGTCCGCCTAGCTGACCTGTACTGAGGGTAGGAAACTCTACAGGTCAATTATTGCTGTAACTTGCACCTGCCTTTAAAAACTGGACTATCCGGCATTATCGAGTGCTGGTTTAAAGAAGCTTATAAGCAGCTCATTGTCAATTGAAACATAATGTACCTTATCATTTTGTTCCTTAAGAACAGTTTGAATTGAAAGTGTTTCCTCCCGATGTGTTCTGAGTCTCTCGCTAAGTTCTTCCTTTTTTTCCCCTAAGAAAATTTTGGTTTTGTTCAGCTCTTCATGTTCTAGTTTCAAAGCGTTTTGTTCAGCAATGTTTTCTTCATTGAGCTTTGTAAGTGTTTTCATCCTTTTCTACAAAATTTCGGCAGATTGTTTTACTGTATAAGTGCATATTCCTCTCAAAAAACACCGGCCTTGAAGTTGGCTGATGAAAATGTTCAGCTTTGAAGCGAGGATTAGGGCAAAGTTTAAATTTCCGATTCAGCAAAAGTGGCTATTTGTTGTCAGTAATCTTAACTAGAATCTCCGTGGCTTTGCCGTTGGATTGTTCGGCTCTCTCGTTTTCCCGTCACACAGATGGAACAATGAAGATAAGATTTTAGTCTTTTTCAGAGAAAAAAAAAGGAACGTGACGAAAAATGCAGCTGTGTGATTAAAATTAAGCAGTAAACAAACAATCCAGATTACATAATGTTGACAATAAATTAAATCAACAGACTGAAAAACAATCCCAATAAATTTTTTCAGAGCTAGAAAATTGTTGGTGAAATTAAGATTCCTTTGCTGCTTAGGAGGGCACTCAAACAGAACACAATTGAATCTAAAAGTGAATTTGATACAAAAGTCAGTCAATATTTGATTGTGCAGAAATAAGCAATGAAGTGTGAACTTGTAAATAATTCAATTTAGCGCAAGCCAAGAAAGGATACAGTAAATATTTGTTCAAGTTAACAATCAAAGAAAGAAGTCCTTCTTGCAACCCAGTAAACAAAACCTCATGAATTTTTTAGTCTGAGCTCATTCAAACCGCAGAATTAAATCCCAGCCCAAGAGCAGGTTCTTAAGATCTTCGGTTTGAAACTCAGTTCCACCTGATAAATTCCTGTGAATTAAGCAAGTTTTGTCTTGTAATGTCAAATTGTGGTTTCGTCTTTGCTGCCTAATTAATTAACCCTATTCGGCCCAGGGGGGATCGATTTGTTCCCCTCCTTCATTTATTTTGAAATTTTGTTATAAAACAGTCAAGCCGCAATAATCAAATTTCTTGACTTCCTAAAATTTACTGCTTCAACTTTCATTTGTAAAACCATTGTCGCATGACACCTAGATTCTGAGTTATTAAACGTTTCTCAAGGTCGACCCTGCGTTTCTGGCAAAATTTTCGAAAAATTAATTTAATCCTGTGAGTCCCAATTGTTCTGTCGTAATTAATAATTTTACGCTTTTTCGAACGTAAACCCAGTGACCACTTGAACGGCTTTTGTTGCGATCGATGTTCAAAAAGATTTGTGACAATAGATTTTCATTTACTAGTTTGCCTGAGGCATTGTAATTTTCATTATGATTTCCAAAGCTGACAACTGAATTTCTCAGACAATTTTGCATAATTTTATCAAATTTCAAACTAAGCTTCATTTTTAGCATTTCGCTAATAAATAAAAATTGCGGTTTAGCAAAATAAACGTATTTTTTATTGATAAAAGAATTAGAGGCCAACATAAGCGCAAATCCTATTGTTTTTTGCCGGTATTTTTTTTCACGTTGCTGATATGCAGTAGTCAAAAATGTCCATAAATTATCAAGTGTGTGGGATGCACCACCAATTTCGGTAGTCTTCATGTTCAAAATTTGTTTATGGTGACCAAAAAAAAAAGGAAAAAGAAACGCAAATTTTAAATAAATTTTTAGTTTCTGCTAAATAGCAGTATCAGTAGAAAGATGTTCATTTCATTTTTCACAAATACACATGCATAATTTTGATTGCCTAAAGTTTTTTCATGAAGTTCAAGTGATTACATCCAGAACAAAAATTTGCCCGAGTGTCTTTGCGCGTGACGTAGCAGCACACTGATAGCTCCATTGCGCGCATACGCTTTGTTTTCACCAAATTGCAACATTTCATATGCCTTTGCGATATTCAATAACATTGCAAAAAGTAAAAAGTTTTTGATAATTAAATACTTGTTTCGGAATCATTATTTTCAATTTTTACCGTTTTTGGTATTCAAGATTACTATTAATAAAAGCTTTGCGTGAAAAATGCTTTTCGAACCAATACCCAATAGCTAGAGTAAAATACTATCAATTTTTTATAAAATTCACATCAAACTAAACAATTATTGGGTATGTACATTGTAAAATGTGCTATGTGGTATATTATACTTGTTACCGCATGTACTAATTTCGTATTAGATCCTAATACAGGCCTACAGCCAATAGCGTGGCCCGGGAGGATGCGGGAGGGGGCCTGCAGCCTCCCCCCCATTGGCATGTTAACCAAAATGCAGAATAAAAAAAACACGTTTTTAGCACTTCTGAGACTTTTGTACGCACTGCAATGGACTAAATAGTGATTGAAAACATTTTTTAGACATATATTCAGGGGAGGGGCTAATTTGTCAAAAAATACAACTCACAAATGAATGAAAACTTTGAAAAATGGCCAAAAATAAGCTATCAAATTTGATCGCTAGTGTGAAAATGATAAATATCGGTGTCATCAACAATGACAACAAATATACTACAAACTTAGAAATAGAGGGCTATCCAGTATTAGTAAAATACCAATCATTTCTCTCAAATCTGTTTTCATTAGCCCCCCTCCAGTTATTTTTTTGTGTAAACTGTAGACGAAATACTGTAGATTACTCCAAGTAAGTTTTATTGAACTATGCAAGTGTATAATTTATCAGCATCTAAGTAAGAAAACTAAAATTTTACCATTAGCCACCTCCCAAATAGCCCATTTATGCAACCAGTTTAATTTTGTTTCTACTGCCAACTTCTATGCCACGTTTTAAAGCATTATTATTTAATCAAAATAGCCCTAAAATTAAGTTATTTTTGCAAAAAAATGCAAAATTTTCGAGCGCTGAGGGCTCCGCCCCCAGACCCCCGTGCCTCTGGCGGCTGGGAGCTTTTCTCCCAGACCCCCATTAGCCTCCGGCGACTGGGTTTTCCGCCCCCAGACCCCAAACACACAGCCACCTCCATTGCGAATTCCTGGCTACGAGCCTGCCAACAGCATGGGGTGCTATTGCAAATATTACAGAGTTTCACATTGATTTTTCATTTGTGGTCTATAATGAAAGGTAGCAACCGTGGAATGCTGAATTTGAAAATTTTATGTTGTTTCATTACTTTTCAATTTTCGCTTTTATGTGTGAACATTCACTTCACAACCAACAAAAATTATGTTTGTAGATACAAAATATGAAAATGGAAAGCAAATTTTCTACTACCAGACTTTGCAAGTAACAATCCGATTAGCCGACCTTTTAGTAGATGAATTTATACTGGATTTTTTTGTGATCATAAGTAACTAAGATATCTAAATTCATTGATGTCGTGGGCAAATTTTTAGTGTTTCTAATTTACTGCAACTATCTAACGGCTTTATCGCATACAAACAATATTGCTGGTTCTAGATGTGAGGACCAGGGGCGTATTTAGGGGGGGGGGCATTGTGCCATACCCTTCCCCCCTTTGGGTCGTCAGTATAGTACAATTAGCATAGAATAGTATGCAAAAATGCGGCATGCTCCCGCCCTTCTTTGTAACTTGGACAGAAAGCTTGAGCCCAAAATCGGACAAAATCTGACTAAAGACCTTTTTTTTTGGTCTTCACCTAATTTTGGGCAAGAAAACGGACTGATTCTGATGGGAGAATTTTTTTTTTTTGGTCTTCATTATTCTCAAATTTCCTGCCGCCCCCCCCCCCCCCCCCCCCTTTAGAAATATTTCTACCCTTTGGATTATACTGTTTTTTTGTTTTTTGTACACTTACTTAGCACTAATCCCAGTAATAACCAAACTTTGCAACAATTTGTTATAAAGCCACCTCTGAAATAAAATCTGAAAGATTATCAAGATAAAACCGTTACGATTGAGAATTAGACAGTCTTTGTAAAATGATACGAATAGTAATAAAAAGAATGGTATTTCGATCAGTACAACCATTAATTGTAATTACAATGTTGGAAACAATTGCAATTTTTGCTTTTTAGTTCTGAAATCATTTGTGATAATACACTAGAAGGTAAGCTTCTTGTGTACTTAATAAGATTTTGGAAAATTTTATGAGGAGCAATAATCAAATTAATCTAGGTTTTCTTAAATAAACTTTATAAAAAATGCAGAATTTTTAAATTTTTGAGAAAAAATCACTCTCCAATATGAGACAACGTAATCTTTCACAACGTAAGCAACAAAAAAAAAAATATTCGGACGCTAAAACCTATTACAGTACTCCAAAATATCCAAACTATTATTCTAAAAATCAACCAAGAATTCGAGCATCAAGTTGGACCAATTTCTTTTTTTTTCTTATAATTCAAAAGTCCGGAAAAAATCGTGCAAAAAATAGTTTGAAAAAATTAACATTTACTACACTCCGTCGGACACATTTCGAAAGTTTTTTTCGTAAGTTCAAAGTAATTGGATTTTTATTTACCAAGTTGTCAACAGACAGCAAAAAATCGCTCATTTTTTTGAGAAAAGGCTGTCGTTTGCTGACCTGTCTACCACACACGGTGAAAGCTTCACACTGTCCATTTTATTGCTAATATCTAGCCGAGAAGCTAGATGTAAATGCAAACTTTTTTCGAGTTTTGGTTTGACCAGAACGGTAATCGAACCCAAATCTACTGTATCAGCAGCAGACGCTTTATGCACTCGACTAATCATAAAAATGTTGTAATATAAAAATTTTATAACAAACAGTGTTGTTATATACAGACTGCTATGCTGCACTTTTGATTTGGTTTAGCATTGCCAGATCTGCATATTGAAAATGAAACCCATAGTACGAGTTTTCTAAGTGAAAATTTTTACTATATTATATTAGACTGCGAATCTTCAGCATACTAAAAATTACATCAAAATTCAACCAATTTTATTGACGTTTGTAACAGCTATGTCATATACATTTACACACAAAATGTGAATGAGAAAAATAGTGGTTTGATGCTTGTTCTTATATAAATTTTGGAACAAAAATTACCATATTTTGTAGTGTTTAGCAAAAGGAAATATAACAGTAACAAATATTCAGCTTGCAATTAATCCAGCAACAAACTAATGATTTAGGTATTTTAGCCCAATAGAAATAATCGTTTAACTTAGTCCGTAATTATCTCCGAGTTACTGAATAAAACTCCAGCTGCGATGCCGCGTTATGGCAATCAAACGCTTATTATTTTTATGCAGATAAAAAGCGAACCGATCGCTTCTGATAGTCCTTGACTTATGTTCAAATTAATTGAAGATCATGGTTGTGAATATAATGACAAAAAGTTTGGACTTTTTGTCAGAAAATTGCGCTTCTCGTGGAGCAAGAACGGATTTTTTATTTTTTGTAATTCGGGAGTTATTAACGTCTGAAGTTGTTGCGTCGAATCGATACCCCCCTGGGCCATTAATCAAAAAATTTTGGCTGGTCCGAATAGGGTTAATCCTAATCTTACTGTAATTTTACGACTAGGCTAAATCTTTTGCTAGCCTCTAAAATAACTTAATTTGTCATGTGATAAAGACAATCTTGCGTAATCGTCACCGTATACCTCCAGATCATCTTTGGTTCGGATGATTTTATCGTTTATTCCGCGGATTGCGTTTACTTCTATTTCCAAAGAATTGGTAAACCTTTCATTCTTCCGCGTAAACTTCAATGTCTGCACAATTGAAATCAAGTTGACTACTTGGCAAAAGATAGTAACACTGTATATATTCCAAAGAAAACGTTTTGATACATTTTTTTTTTTGAGTCCGGATGCGGTTTTTTCCAAGTTTAATAATGTCAGAGGGAAGAATAGTTGCAAATATTTTATTATTTATCGGCTAATGTGAACCAAAATTGGCCCAAAAAACACTAAAAACTTCATCAAATTTGATTTACACATAATTTGCAAGTAATTCAATTATGAATGTTGACCATCGATGGAGTACTCAATGGAAAATTCAGAGCAGAATAATACAAATTTCTGTAACCTATCATACGAGATAGGAAACTCCTACAGTACAGCCTATTTCACCCTCACGGGATCTATTTGCAAATAAAAAAAAACATTGCATTTTTAAATTTTATATGTCAGTAAATACCTTAAAGTTGAGAGAAAAGACAACAAAACCAGTGAAAGATAGCCAACTGAGGAAATTGATTTTATTCTAACTTAAGCTCCTATTTGGTGCCACGTTTAAACCTAAGGCAATCTTGATGAATTCCTTAGTCAGCACTCAGCTGTAAGCTGATTTGCATTTCCTGAACTCCATTATCAACAGTTTTTGAGTTTGACTCACTTTAGCTTTTAGAGTTGCCAGTTTCACATATTGCTCGGTCAAAGAACGCTGAATATTTTTGTTTCTGATTTGACTTTCTTTGTGATCGGAACGAAGTTTTTCGTCTTCTTTCTTTTGTTTTTCAACTTCTTCGTCTTTCGCAAGTAACTAAAACAATTTTTCAATTATTCATTCTCAAGAAAATGCCACGTAGCAACTTAGACGGAGACATGTTTGTATTAATAAAAGCAATACAGGAGAACTTGACTAACAAACTGGAAAAGTAAATTGTCCTTTATGGGGTTAAGATGTTTGTTCTCTTCATTCTCGGTTCCTGTGGTGATATTTTTCTTAAGAAATGTTTATTCAAACTAAAACAATATGGCTAGCATGAAATTCAAAAGCAGTGCACGTAGCAGGAATTAATCAATCGGAGCAGTTTTGAAAACAGGAGCATAACTGAAATTGTACTAAAAAGTTTTAACTCTTTTTTTCGGTTACAAAATTTGCAAAAAAAAGACAATGATCAAACTACAAAATAAGGCACAATTAACTTGATGGGTAACGATTTGATTAAAAAATAAACACGGCTTTTTACAATTTGGCTTAAAGATTGCACCAGCAAATGGGTGATCTGCCTCATCTGCGTCACTAGGGGTTGAAACGATTACTCATTTTTGACAAGGAGACAGCATTAAACTGTGGTCAATTGAAGTATAGGATTGTAGAAAAACGTGGTGTTTCTGTGAATTATTAAATTGGTTCTGCCTATTTCACTTCAGGAATAATTTAATGTCTTTTATAAGAATTACTTTTTCACTCCATTCCCTCGCTTCAATCAAAAGCCTGTCTATATCTTCAGCGTATTGCTGCATTTTCATTTCATGCTCTTGCTGTTTTAGTCGTAACAGTCCCAAATAATCGATTGCGCTTTCATGAGTTTCTGCTGCTTTATTTCTGTAAAAACATAAAATTATTAGTACCATAAAGCAATAAATCTTGACTATTGCTCTCTGCAAAGTGATAATCAATCAAATTAAATTACATTACGACAACTATAATCTTTCAGTTATTGGGCAAAGATCTTCAACTAAATTCAATACCATTCATAAAACCGAAGATTCAGCTCACTGTTCTTTCCAGTACTTCCAGCTGAAGAGGATTCTCAATGATCAGAGACCTGAGCAAATTATAACATTTCTTCGCGGTCAATTTAGACGCCCTTAACAGTCTGTTTCATTCTTACGAGTTCGTCGAGAAAGACTTCAAAACAATATCAGAGGAGCACTCAATAGGATCACATGAAAATTTAATTCATAGGACCATTACAAGCAAATAACTGAGGATTGATATTATCCAAATGCTGACATGAAATCTGTAGGTTTAAACTATCTTGGATGTTAGTTGAAGGTTATTGAAGAGCACGAAAACAGAAAGTCAGAGCAAGTTGTGTTATTGGACTTAAATAATACTGCAATATGCATCACTTAATAAGATTAAGCATTTTTCAATAAAAGAAATTTTATAAAAACACGAGGCTCACTTTTGCTCAAACTTTAAGAACAACTTAAGAACATTGTCAGCCTTACTGTGAACAAACAATTAAGAACACGGGGTAGCACAATAAACACATTTGTAAGTAATCAGCGGAGAATTGCTAGTTGTTTGTTGATTGATGTAAGAGTAGTCATTATCAATAACAATTGATAACTTTTAACCAAGCAAGAATGAATTAGTGTAAAGTTATTCTTCAATAAAATTAAACAAAAAACAAATGAAGGTAAAAATTCGAAAAAATGTGAGAATAGCCAGCCTCAAGGCAAAATTTACTGGTTCTTATAAACAGATGTAATCGATTTTACCTTGTGGAAGAAACAGTGAGAGCAGCATGTGCTTTTTTACCCAGCAACGTACTGACTAGGTTAGTTAGCTCTGCCTTTCGCTCCGCTATTTTTTCAGATAGCTGTGAAAATTTCTTATGCATTCCTTCCATTTTTCTTTCTTTCTGTCACGATCAAAAAAAAAATTATGCGAAAGATCTACCAAGTAGTTGGTGGCGATCAGAAAACGTAAAATGATGCTTTTTACCGGTTAATGCAGAGTTGCATGAAGATCTCAGAAAGTCAAATTAAGGATTGGCTAATTTAGTCTATCCACAATGTTCTGTGAACCACAGATATTATGTGGACAGTCTCGAATATACCACAGTTATTGCCATTTATTGTGAACAAAAGTTACTTGCGCTCTCTCCGCATGTTTTGGTCTTCATCGTATATCACTAGAGAAAAATAGTCCCAAAAGCGATGAAAATTATTTTTCTCCACTTTTTTTTACCACACGAAATGTCACTGTTTGGCAAAAAAACTGCAGCTGCAAAATGAGCTTTTGTGTTGACTTGGAAACAGCAGAAGTTTGATCTATAAGTATTCTTATGCATATTTATGTGGTCTTGTTCTAATATGTAATTTTTTCGCATTTTTTTACCCGGGTCATAGTCACAATTGACATCATAGGCTGACATCAAGTTAGGCTTTTCTACGGTTGGGGTTGGCGTTAATTAGGGTTAGAGTTGGTGATAAGTTTAGGGTAGGATTAACCTATCTCCCAAACTAACCCTAAGCAAATTTTTATCTACCCTGATATTCGACCTGTGACGACAGATATGACTGTGACCGGGAAAAATATACAACAGAGCACATGCCAGGTATGATATCATATTAAACATAGTTTTGATTTTCAGGAGTTCATCAGGCAGAGCTCGGCATTAAGTCAAAGATCCATTCGTTGATCGCAAAGCGAACTTCTTAAACATTTTGTTTATTTTGGACTTTTGTAGCAAGAAGTTTGTAAACTTGCGATACTCGCAAATACAATTTAAATATAAAATACTTTCAAATTCATAAATTAAATATCGTCTAAATGTTAAACCTCTCGAAGTAGCTTGCGCTCAAGTTGCTGTTCTTGACTTTTGCGTTGCAAAGCTCGTATCTTCATACTGTAGTCTGCTTTCGCATTTCTTCTAACAGTTTCCTATGGAAAAACTTTTTGTGCTTATCTAAATATTTTTGATCCCCGAAAAGTTTTAACACCACTCTACTGTTATTGGCCACACATTTGCTTTAGTGCCACTACTTTTACTCGTACCTCCCCGACTTTTTTCGGTTTGTATAGTGTGCAGTTTGAATTGTATTATATTGTACAGAATGTGGTATTTCACTGAATTATATAAAGTGAGTACTAAAATACAGCAAAATCTCAACTATGCCCTCTTGAAGCTATTTTACTCGGAGGGAGGACATTTTTGCACTCTCTCTTGTTATTTTTGTGATAAATCCCTTCAGAAAAACGCATGTTTCTCCAAGCCAACTTTACTTTGAGTCAAAGTTATGGAAAAATTACTCCTGAAAAACTTAAGTTGCTAAGGCAAGAGAAAGTGTTTCAATTTTGAGGCTTCTCGAAGTTATTCTCCACAATCTGAGCATTTTTTTGCCAACGTTGAACTTAAATGACGTCATAAGACGTTTTTGTGACGGAATTACTTTAACTTAGGCATTTTATGATGTAGTATTAATAAACAAAATTTGAATTGATTATGATGTCATCTTTTGAAAATATGACTCTAACATCACGATGATGACGTCATCAACTCAAAACCAGTTTTCTATTAAATTTTGGTGAATACCAACCAGCATGCCAAATCTGATGTTACCATAAGCTTTTGTTTAAAAGTTAGACAGGGAAAACATTTTTGCTTACCCCCTTTGTGAAATGTGTTGGTCAAATATCCTGTGTAAAATAGGTTTAACACGGTTTTAAAACTTATACTATAGGTGTCCAAACTTTTTTCAAGGACTGTCGAATTCAACTACCATGTCTGAAGGCCAATAGCTGTTTTATGGGCGCCAATTTGCCCCGGCCTTATCAGAATAACAAAAAGCAAGACAAAACGGTTAAAAAAGATATTTTATTTCTTTCAGGCAGTTTCCGAAAATTTCGGGCCAGAAACTACTCAAAGATCAGACAAAGAAAAGGTTCTCGGCATTTTTTCTGGATTGGTGCGATCATATTTGCGACCGTCGTGTAAGCAGGTGATAACTATACAAGGATCAGACTTAGAACACCCCTGACTTACACTATCAACAATCAATTTTCTATGGGTGGTTTCATATTTGACTGTTAAAGTGGAATTTTTAATGGCTTCCTCTTCAAGAACAATCCTTCTATTCTTGTTCTCACGCTGCGTCTGATTGACGCAATCAATGAGGTACTGGAGATGTTTCCGCGCTTGGTCAGCTGAAATTGAATGTTGAGCATTAGCAGAATTAAGCCAGGAATAATCCGCAAAGCATTTTCACGAAGTGTACCTTTTTGTTTTTGCAAGCTAGCTTTTTCCCTTTTCTTTTGCTCTAAACATATATTGATTGGTACCGAACTAAACTATATTTTAACTTGCCGTTGTTGAGCTACCATAGGCAACCAGGGGACCCGGGCCATTTTTTCAATAACAATTCACCTCCACCTTGCCAGTTTTTATGCAGCAAAATACTTTTGAAAAAAATTAGATACAGTAAGGGGAAGCATGCTCATTGAACAAAATTTTGAATTGAGAGGGCCTGGGCCCCATGGCCGTATATACTCCTATAAGTGATTGTTTTCATGACAAAACAATAATCCCTAAAGAAAATCTTCGAGTGGATTGTTATTTACTGCTAAAATATTGCAATATACTTTACTTCCCACTATACCTGGGTCAAATCACTTTCAAAATTTAACCCCAAAATGCAAGATTTTAAACGTGTTTTGGACTTAAATTGCAAGCAAAAGAAGGACTGCACAACTTATTTTTTCAATTGGTTTTCAAATGTTAAAAATCTAGTACTTTCAAATGGCTCTGAATACGTGCGAAATGGGATCTAGTGATGTTAAAACAGCTTTTTTTTTCAAAAAATTACGAAAAACCGCCCAGCGGCAGGGGGCTTGACCGCCAGATCCCCAGACCCTAGTCAACAATATGTTTGAATTACAATACACTTCTTTACTCAACACTTCTCCCAATTTAGACATTTTCGCATTTTAACTATTGGTTTAAGCCTTCCCCTTTGAACGAGTTCCTAGTTGCGTGCCAACACCAGGCCACGGCTTCTGATCTTTTATTCTACGATATCTTTACCCCCACAAAAAGTTCCTCTTTAGAAGTTTCTGATGACGCCATTGTATGTGATTTGTGGTTTGGCCCCCCAGTCAAAAATCCTGGTTACGCCTATGTGAGCTACCGTATGGTACGACTCGCAATGCCGTATTTCATTCTTTTTCTACAAATCTTTTACCTAACCCAAACCCTAGTATTCACCCTTAAAACGCCAATCAAAAATTCGCGGTTAAATATTTCAAATTTTCGTTGTTGTTTCTATTACTTAAAGTTTTCCGGTACATGAATCACTTTCAACTTTTTAGGCAGAGGTAGATAAAACAACAGCAAGCGTTTACAGAAGCAAAAGATACGAAAAAATATGAGTACACTTCGGAAATATCCTGCCGGAAATTAAACAGCAAATATAACTACAAAGCATTAACTTCTAAAAGAGGCTTGTTTAGATTTTTTCATGAGTTCAATACGGGAGGCTGCCATTCAAGAAATTGTATGGTCAAAGAGTTTGTTAGCACTGTATACTACCTCTTCATAAAGTGTTGTGCAGCTTAGTTTCCATAGCAAAAAATATACACCGCCGATTCGTTACCCGCTTTGCTCATAAACAAGAAGAATAAGCTACAATTGGATTAAATGATTTAAATTACTATGCGTTAATTCAACCATTAAAGGGGCTAGTTGGAATATACTTTGTTTTTTCTTCTTTTGATGACCCCAAGTTTCAAAGATACAAATTTGAAAAAGTTAAAGATTTCAAGTATAACCAAAGTCAAGAAAGATTCAAAGTATTATCTTAAAAGTTGATATCACTGTAAGAAAGGTAATGTAAGAATCATTGAATAAAAAATTTTAATGATTCTAAATTGCTGCTAATTTTTGGTTAAGTGTTTATTCACTAAGTAATGTGTCGCACATGCATTTAGCTCGTGCTCCCCCTGTGATTTCTAACGTAAGAAAGATTTCAAATATATTTTGAGCCACGATCCACTAAAATATTACTAACAACAAATTAACACTTACTCTTATCTAAGCCGACCTCTTTTCGGGTCAGATTGGTGAGGACTAATATGCTGTCTCTCCATTTATGTTGTTGTTGTACGCCCCAATGAATACTTACTTGAGCCATATTTAATGTCTGTAGAATGACTCTCAAGCACAAAAAATGACATTTTTATAATAAGTTTTCATTTATCCATTTCTATATTATGATCTAACAAGTCTTTCAGTATTACGTAAAATATATAATACTGTTTTATGAATAGTCCAACCTTGGTCAAAGTAACGCGCATTCATGTACCATTAAAATAGCGTTCACTTATTTTCAAAGAATAGACAAATAAATTAAAAGAAAGTACAAAACACTTGATCTCCTTCATTAAAAGCATTTGAGATTATTCAATATAGCCTACTAACAATATACTGTCTTTTTCTCGCGTTTTCAATTCAGTAAAATCACATTTGTTTTTGATGTAAAACAAAGTCTGTATGTTATTAGAATGTGCAAATTAATGAAGGGGTTAGAAATAAAAAACATCGAAACGATAAACATGCGTAAAATACTAAAAAAAACAGCTAGGCAAGGTGGCCGAGACGGTAAATGAGTCATTATTGTGGCAACCTCAAATCGCATTACATACAAACGACATAACATTGGAAAAAGAATTTTTACTTTATCATTCTCCACTTATGCATAACTTTCTCATTTTACACCTAGATTGGGCAATGGGCAAAGACAAACAATTATTTTGATCAAAGTTAGTTAATCATCAATACGGAATGTTTAATGAATTTTTATTTTTAAAAAGAAACTCCCATTAGTGGGCAGCCCCCGCTATTTTGAACCATGTGTTTGGAAAATTCACGACTCTCTTCTTCGGTGAGGTCTTTACTAAATTGAAATATTTTTTTCGTCAATAAATCAGTCATATTTTTGTCGTGAAAATATCGAAGACTGTTTTTGTAAAATTTAATGGAACGTTTCTCCTGCCAGAAAGGTTTTTGACTTTCAGTAAATTTTCGATGCTCTTCGTAAAACCCAGATAAGTCCTGAGGAGAGGTTTTAGATTTGCCTTCCAATTCTTCATTTTCAGCTTGATCTAATCAAAAGACAAGTATTTTAAAGCAAGGATTGTGTTGAATGCTCACGACCACAAAAACAGTTGAGAATTTAGCATCCAGAGTGAAAAAGACCCGTCCTAATACGGTTGAACGGCTTGGTTAAATAATCCAAGAGCTGTAATCCGAATTGCTTTATAAGATTATACGTTTCTGAAGTTGAGTTTTATTATATTTGTTGGATAACGTGACAATTGGATGTTGGATAATAAATAAATCAGCTGAAGATTTACAACTCAAGGAACTTATTAAGAAGGGAGAGATGAGGGTAACTGGGAAGTGAGCTCGCGCTCGAATTTCCAGCCACTCGCGTATGTGTCGAAGCAGGCGGCCAGCAGCCGTAATCGAACTCTGGTCGCAGTATTGCTTACGCAATAATCAGCGCACAGTTCCGCTAGGCCATGCTGATAACGTGCAGTTGGACAAAGGGTCATGCTCTTCGTCACAGGACACGAGCCAAAAAAGAAGGATATAAGAAAACGCGCTAGTCAGATATTTAAAAAGTTATCGCAAAATTAATTTTGGTCCAGCATTTTTTTAGCAATCAATAAACTAAATTTAATAAATTGATTCCCATAAACACCACAAGTTGACCTGCGCCCCAACTTTTCCGTTTCCCCCGATGCTTCTTCAGCTGTTCAACATCTTGTAGCATTTTTTCTCTTCCATACTCGTCCACTTTTTTCCATAGTGACTTATTGAAGTGTTCGTAGAGAGCAATATCCTAAAAAATCAAAATCAATAAGTTAATATATCACTCACACTAATACAACATTGCTAACTCTATGATTGGAACAATTCTTTCGTAATTTGGCTCTTCTTTGGCATGCTCAACAATAAGCAAGCATCGGAAGCAAGAACAGGACATGGAAAAGTGGACAAGTAACAACGTTATTAAGCTGCATCACTCGGGCGACTTTTATCTTCGAGAACCGGCAGTTGACCTTTTTTCTTTTTCAAATCGAAAGAGAAAGAATCAAGAGCAATTGAGAAAATGCCGATTCTCGCTGCTTAAAGTCGCCCGTGTGAATGTAGCTTCAAGTTACAAACAATAGGATAACTGCGTGCACGGTACCGGATAAGATGCTCGTTGGACAATATAGCCTTTAGCCATAGTTTTACTCTAATATTTTTTAAAAGAACTAGAATTGCTTAGTTTCGTTGGAAAATTTTTGGCTTACCAATTTGTAAAAGTTTGCAAATTTTTTCATTACGGGATTATCATCGGAAAGAGTTAACTTTGGATATGACATTGCATTGGTTCTAGAATGCACTGCAAAATCAGACCACGTCATGCAAAGAAGATTCTGTAAAATATTCGGTCTTTTAAATTTATTTTTTGTGTTTTAAGCAAAAAAAAATTTTTTTTTCAAAATAAAATACTGTTGCATAAATGCCTAATGCTCAAAGAATAAATTACAGTAATTTACTTATGACCATTTATTGGAACGACCGACGCTCGCGTCGCGTGTTCCTTTGCTTTTACTCGGCCATTTTCCAACTAATGAGTGCGAAATTTCAGACTTTTGCTTATAACTCGAGAACGGTATGGTCTAGCTACATAAAATTTTGACAGCAGAATGAGATTGATGAGTTATATGTTTGTGCCAAATTTCGAGGCAATAGGTCACGTGACTTTGGTTTTAGAACCCGAAAACCGCCCCGCAAGTTTGGCGTAAAAAGCGGTCACAGTCAAAAACGGCTTAAGTACGGTAAAAAATATTTCACACGGTTGTATGTCTTAAGATACCCTTTTATCCCAACCAACCCACTTTTGGCCGCGATGAGGTTTATTTCTTTTTTTTTTCTTTTTTTTCTTCCTAATTTTTGTACGCTCTTCTTCTCCTAAACCACAAAACATCGATATCTAATTTTTGTGTAAAGTTGTTGAGCTGCAAACGCAATTTTTTCTCCCGAAATTTTTTGGGGCAACCCCACCGGGAACCCCCCCAAAATGGGGCCCCAAAAATCCATTTTTTGAATGGCTTAAGCGAGAGTGCTACTTTTTTTTTGATATCAGCAGATATATTTAACAGACAAATATTTTGACATAGTTTGGGGGTACCACCCCCCCGGGGACCCCCCAAAAATCAATGTCTTGAACGGCTCAACTTATAGTGCCAGTGTTTTATGATTTCAGCAGATATTTACAGACAAATATTTTGACATAGTTTGGGGGTGCCACCCCCCCGGGGACCCCCCCCCCCAATAGATCCCGCAAAAATCAATTTTTTGAATGGCTCAACTTAGGGTGCCAGTTTGTTTTGATATCAGCAGATATTTAAGAGACAAATATTTTGACATAGTTTGGGGGTGCCATCTCCCCCGGGGATCCCCCAAATGGATCCTCCAAAAGACAACTTTTTGAATGGCTCAACTTAGGGTGCCAGTTTGTTTTGATATCAGCAGATATTTAAGAGACAAATATTTTGACATAGTTTGGGGGTGCCACCTTCCCCGGGGACCCCCAAAATTTAATTTTTTGAATGGCTCAACTTAGGGTCCAGTCTGTTTTGATATCAGCAGATTTAACGTACAAATATTTTAATATAGTTTGGGGGTGCCACCCTCCCGGGGACCCCTCAAATGGACCTCCAAAAAACAATTTTTTGAACGGCTCAACTTAGGGTGCCAGTGTTTTATGATATCAGGAGAATTTAACTGACAAATATTTTGACGCTACTTTTCTGGAAGTTCCATAATCAAACATTTTTGAATAATTGCTGATTTTATGGTAGAAAAAAGTACTTTTGAGCGTCTCAGCATTAGCTATGCGTCGGTCGTTTACTGGGTTTGCTGGCAAACTCCCATCTAATTATCTTGTTGCATCAAAACTTCACCCATTGTATGGTTGTAGGTTTTGTTTCTTTTAGATTTTGGACTAGACAATAATTTATTTAGACAAAGAGAACTAAACAGAGTGTATTTATTGTTTGAAACAAGCAATCCTTTTTTGCTAACGTTTCGAGAATTTAACTGATTTCATTGTCAAAGCTGATCGAAAGTTTTAGTGCTGCTGCGTTTTAAGAATTATTCGACATTTCTAATCATTTTTACTTCGAATATCAGTCAACATTTTGGTAAAAACGACATTTACTTTTCGGTTGCAAATGATTATAATCTTTTGAGTGCAACTAATATAATCTTTTCTTTGCTCCATTTAGCATATATATCCATTACAATATTGAATAAACAAAAAAATCTTCAAGTATATTCCATACCTTATACACAAGAGAGATTTACGATAACGGGAAATTAAGAAGTAATTGAGTACGTACTTCATACCTTTAACAGAACGAGTGATTCGTCCATGTACTCCGCTATCATCACCAAATCTAGTTGTGAATCAAGCTGGTGAATGGCTTGTTTGATTTCTCTTTCATTTTCAAGAAGAGCGTCCAAACCAAGATCAAAGGATTGAAAATTTTTACTTCTAAAATCACAATGCATTTTAGAAACCAATTTTAGATACAATTAATAAAAGTACTATACGCAATCATACTAGTACAATATCGTCAATAATATACAGCATGTGCATCTAAATTGTACCTTTTTGGGGCAAATTGTTGCGAATTTTAGCATTTTTTTCTGCTTTGGTTGAAAATGTAGTACAGTTGTGGTAATTCAAGAAATAATGCAATGATTTACAAATAATATAAAATAAAACTTTTAGAAGCATACCAACTTGACGTTGAATCGTCTA
Organism: Trididemnum nubilum; assembly: GCA_963965965.1. Lineage (NCBI taxonomy): Eukaryota > Metazoa > Chordata > Ascidiacea > Aplousobranchia > Didemnidae > Trididemnum > Trididemnum nubilum. The sequence continues at coordinate 15,348,632 of OZ014489.1, read as the reverse complement.
GAAGGATACAATGATACCATGCATAATTATGAAGTGTTCTGATAACTAACAGTTTAAACAAATATTTATATCCAAGAAAAAATCGTATCACCCCCCCTTAAAGAGTCTAAAAGCGAACAAGCATGTTGGAAGCATTATTTTATAAGAGTTTCACTGATTTTAATCATACAAAAATAGTTCTAAAAGTCAAACGCTTTACAGTACATCTAGGCAGTAAAACTGTTACAGTATTGTCTTGTTTCCACCTTGCCGATTAGTGACTTTAGATCTGAGTAAAATAAAGTTATTGTAATTATCTCTTTATACATAAAAGCAATGCTGCCAATAAATGATCAATCAATTTCTTTTTAACTTCTCATAATACAGTACAAGACTCATATTCGAAATAAATGGTATTTAAAACCCGTTTTTAAATAAAAGCAATAAGCACTAAGCGTGAGCAAAAAGCACAAGTCGTTAATTAACTAATCTAAACGTGCTTTTATACATAATTTTGTCAAAAAGCACAAAAGTTTTTACCTATAAATGATAGGGAATAAAAAGAACATTAATTGCTCACTATCCTAAGACATGATTTCATTCAAATTTCGCTACTTAAAAATAAATACCGTATTGATACCTGAAAAACCAAGGAATAGAGCCACTGAGCCTATCAAAGACAACATCAAGATATTCAGGCAACGACAAGGCGTGACCTTGTGCAATGTGAAAATATGGATATTTGTTGCAACTAGGTTTTTTGGCATTATTCAAATCTCTAAAAGTGTGAAAAAAGTGAAATGCAGACTGAAAATTATTCCATGGTTTTCGAAGAATTGTAAAATACCTGAAAATCAATGCAAGTGTCAATAATTTAAGTCTAAAGCAAAATACAAATGAACCCGAGCAACATGCAAATAATCTGAAAGCTTTTGCTAAATTAAAGCGTCTTACTAATTTTTTTGCACAAAATGATGCGGTACCGGTATAATTTATTTATTTATTTTTGAGTTGTTTTGTTTGAACAGAAAGTTTCAAAGGCGCAAATTCAACATAACGCTTGAAATGCTCGAGTTTTAATGTTGCATCAGTTTTCAATAGACTATAGTACATTAGGTAAAATAAAAGTAATGGTGAAGATACTAAATTTGGCTTGTAGTCATAACTAATAATATTGCAATAATAACAATAATAATAATGCAATAATAATTCGTAATAATATAATTTGAAGTTTGCATCTCTCATTTGAAGTTTGCATTTGCTATATTAATTTTGATTGAAAGATATTGTAATAGCTTTATGATGCAATTCCAATCGCTAAGATTACCAGATTTGCACTGTATTATGAAACTGTAAACATGGCTGTTGGACAATGTACAGTATAAGGCATGAAACAAGTAGTAGCAGCATTTAAACCGAAAGGATCATAAGAGCCAGTGTAGCGGTCATGAGAACTGTAAGAACGCGCGCGCTTATGTCTTGGGCCCGAATTTGCGTCCAAAAGAGCTAGACTTTTTTTGGTCCTTACTTTTTCTTAGTTCCCAAATCTCAGACTGATACCAGATTTTTTTAGAGAGGTTTCCGGAGGCAAATATCTCTATGCTCTCCCTTCTTAAGAGGGCCCTGACTAGGAATCCTTTTCTCAGTTTGCCAATTTATTTTTGCATCACGACAGTGATCTATGTGAGTAAGGAAAATCTTTCATTGTGTCCTCACTTTGTATCTTTGGGCATTATCATCTTCAGCTCTTCGTGATTGAATCGAAAATGTTCTCGAATAATAAAGTCGTCTTCTTTTGTTGGCACTCTCAATTTACCGTTTTCGAGGTCCTCAATTCGCATCAGAGTTTGCTTAATGCGACCAGGGTAACCGCCTAATAGCGGCAGTGGTACTGGTGGTGCCTAATCAATCAAAAAAATCCCAAAAGGTGAAGATGTAAGAACATCGTGGACGCAGTCTAACAATGGGTCTGCCCAAATGGAAAAGAAATTCACTGATTAAATTTTTAGCTGAGTTGAGACCAAGAAAAGCTTTTAGAAATCAGCAAGAACCTTAAAGAAAGCTGAATTCCTTAAAAAATTTTTTCGCACTTGCCTACCACATTGACCGCATATAAATATAACCAGTAACGTAATTAGGCGGGGACCATTGTGCTGTGTGCATTGCACCTGCTTTAGTTTGCACAGCATTACATTTAGTGCAATTAATCACAACTAAAATTTGAAACGCCCTCCTTTTTTTCATTACTTCTGACAGGAAACGGTTCAAACCTTTAATTCGGCAAAAAAATTCACCCAACACCGCTGAAAAATCGGCCCCTAAGAGGTGGAGACCTTTTTTTTATTTTTTGGTGCTCATTTACTTAATTCTGAAAAAAAAAAACACAACAACAGTCTTTACCCAAAACACGGCTTCCAACAGGCAAAGACCTTTTGCTTATTTATTTTTTATCTTCACTTTAATTACGGCCGAAAAGCTCCCTCTCTTTTTAAAATCCTGCCTACGCCACTGATGGTACCACATACACAGCATATACGGAACTACACTTAACAAAGCGATGTAACATCAGACTTTAAAACCAAAGCAATATCAGTAAATTGAACTAATCCTTGTAATATTATACATTAATGATAGATTTAGACCTACGAAACCTCGAGATAACACACAGTGCTAAATATTTGCTGAATGTGTTATTAGGTTTACGGTTTTGAAAACACCAAATACTGCACAGCTTTTTTTTTCAAAATACTGAACTTACTTTTTTTAATCCAAGCTTTTCACTATAACGCTTCATTATAACCTGAATTGAGGAGCTGCCAGTTTTATGCGTTTTGATGAAAACAAAATGAGGATGTGGAGAACACTGCTGGTTTTTCGTCTGCAAAAAAGTAAGCCAGGAAGTGTCGGGCTCTGAAACTTAGGGGAAATACGTTTCTCCATAACTTTGCAAATCCAGAAGAGCAAGCTAAAATTTTTGTGTTTCTGTTGAATTTCTGCTCGTCGTTTCAAAAAAGTTAAAATAAAATTTATTTACCGTAATCTATGCATTAAATTAAAGATGATCAATGAGAATTCAAGCATACGAAGTAATTAGTAAAAGATGACGACTGCCACGTCAATACACAAGGAACGCTCTCTTTAGGTTTGTGCTGATTCCATGCTTTGGTCGAATCGAATTACCGCCATAACCAGTCTGTCTGGCTCCACTAAGAAATATACTGTGACTTTTCCGAGTTCTTGAAAGCTCTTTGTTAGTTCTGGAAAGGGAGCAGCTACACCTTTTGCTAACTTGTAATATTGTACATCGTTATAGATTTTTTGTTAATTAGCAATTGCTGCTGCTTGAGCCTGACCAAAGAAAACCAACAACCACTTACTAGCTAAAATACTAACCTTCGATCCTTGAATTAAGTCTAGAAGTTCTTCACGAAAAGGGTCGAATTTCTTCGAATCTTTTTTATTTTGTGATCTCTTCTGTGATAGTTCCAGCGAAGTAAATGACTTTTCCAAGGTATTATCAGTATGCGTGATTGTACTCATCAGCAGGCTTCCGACAGGATCAGAAAAAAGTAAAAGCGAGAAGAGAACAATTACGACAACACCAATCAAAATTAATCGGATCTTTTGTAACATTTCAAAATGATTGTTTTCATAGCAATGCAACCATTAACCAATCATGTAATACGAGTAAGCTTAGTTTTGCATTTTTATCAAATTAATTATTAAATGACCAGAAGATGAAATGTAATTAACAAAAGTTTCAACTCTTTGTTTTAAAACTTTAAAACATCACAAGAATTGTCTCTAAATTTGCCGGACTCAAGGTCAAAATCTTGATGAGCCACGCAAGATCGTATCCTCCATTAATTTGGTTCTATTTGTCTTTGGAAATCAAATCATCTTATTGGTCACATGTAGCAAGTATATGATATTCTTTACAGTAGATTATACACACATCAAGTACATACTGACAGGGAGACTCCGAAACTAACTTTTTAGGGTCAACTAAGTCTGTAGCCACTCTTGTGCACGTTCTTGAAATTAAACACTTATTAAACAAAAAAAACGAATCAAACTCAAAAACTAAAAAAGTAACTAATGTACAGCGCCTTATTAATATATTTAGACACATATCAAGTTATATTGGGGATAATTGAAAAGAAAAACCAACAGATTTTAGTCTTTTTGCCCTATTTGCCAAATAATCTTACTTGTTGTAACAAGTAACAACTTTAAAAAGAGTTTACCATCTACCAATCCAGTTAAAATTTTTGTTTTACCAATTCAAAGTTCTGAAGTATCTTCTTACCCTTATTTAAATCTTGACATCCGCTAGACTATCCTTAGTAATAACTAGGAACTACACCCATCATACACGAAATCTTTGTTTTCCTCATATTGCTGTAGCAATATTTTTTATGAGAAGACACTGCATGGAGCACTGCTAGTGCTACCTCTTATTTTCTAACTCGTTTAAAATCTTGTTTTTACTCAGCTCAGCTTATTAAATTATGTAAGGTTTGACGTTCCTATTAAAAAGTGCTTAATGGTAAATTCAGAGCAGAAAGCAGATTGCAGTAGACCTATAGAGAGAGAAAACCCACTCAGCCTGTTTCACCCTAACGGGATCCTTGGGGTTAATCTCAAGCGCGTAGCCAGAAATTCGCAATTGGGGGGGGGGCTGTTTTTGGGTCTGGGGGAAGAGCCCCCAGCGCTCAAAAATTTTGCTTTTTTTTTGCAAAAATAACTTAATTTTAGGGCTATTTTGATCAAAAAATAATGCTTTTAAAACGTGGCTTAGAAATTGGCATTGCAAACATGATTAAACTGGCGGCACATATGGGCTATTTGGGACGTGACTAATGGTAAAATGTTAGTTCTCTTTTTAGATGCTGGTAAATTATAAAATCGAATAGTTCAATAAAACTCACACGGAGTAATCTATTTCGTATACAGTTTATAGAGGAAAATAATTGGTGGGGGGCTAATGGAAAAGAGATTTGAGAAAAATGATTGGTAATTAACTAATACTGAATAGCCCCCTCCCTATTCCATAGTTTATAGTATATTTGTTGATGACACCTATGTTTAGCATTTTTACACTTGCGATCAAACTTGATTGCTTATTTCTTACCATTTTTCAAAGTTTTCATTTATTTGTTAGTTTTTTTTTTTTTTGACAAATTACCCCCCCCCCTAAACATATCTTTCAAAAGATTTTTAAATCACTACTTAGTCCACTCCAATGCATAAAACATTCTCAAAAGTGCTAAAAACGTAGTGTTTTTCCCATTCTGCATTTTGGTCGACATGCCAATGGGGGGGGGGGGGCTATAGCCTCCCCCCCCCTCCCGGCTACGCTACTGGTTAATCTTATTCCAGTGGAATTTATAAACTTATAACAAGAAAATTCATCTCTTGGTTACAGCTATATTTTTCCAAGGTGAACCAGTAATAAAGAAACTATTAGCTCTCGAGCCAATGATCAACTAGAATAGTTTCAGTTCACTTGATTGAGGCCTGAGAAATCAAATGTGTGAGAGGAGCCATGCCGATGTGCCTTTGCTAGGGCCTTTTTCTTGCGTTATTAAAATTTCCTAACTATTTAAGTATATTTTTTGGCCTTGGATGTACAGTAATCTTATGCATTTTTCGCCATGACACTCCAGTCTAACAAAAAACTTATTGCATTTCGCTGCATTTTTACTCACCGACTGTAAGCGTACAAGACTAGTTAGTCATCGACGGTTTCAGATGCGATTAATTGTAAGAATTGCCGGAGGATATATCTATTTTCTAACGCCATTGTTAGTTGTGCTAATTTTTCTCACTGTAGTATCTTATCTATTACAACACTTTCTTTTATAAGAGCAGTTTTATAAGAACAGGAGGCTCATTTCGGCTCAAAATTAAGAACAAATAATGAACGATGCCAGGCTCGGCTCGAAAAAAATAATCAAAAACATGAGTTAGTACAACGTAATTTTAAAAGAGATAGGCCCAGTAGCGTAGCCATGTCCACCAAAATGCAGAATGAGAAAAAAACACGTTTTTAGCACTTTTGAGACTGTTGTATGCACTGGGATGAACTTAATAGTGATTTGAAACATCTTTTTGAACACACATTTAGGGAGGAGGGCTAATTTGTCAAAAATACAATTCACAAATAAATAAAAACTTCAAAAAATGACCAAAAATAAGCAACCAAATTTGATCGCTAATGTGAAAATGCTAAACGCAGGTGTCATCAACAAATATACTATAAACTTAGAAACAGGGGGGGCTATCCACTTTCAGTTACTTACCAATCATTCCTCTCAAATCTCTTTTCATTAGCCCCCCCCACCAATTATTTTTCTATATAAACTGTAGACGAAATTTTGCAGATTACTCCATGTAAGTTTTATTGAATTATACGACTTTATAATTTACCAGCATCTAAATAAGAGAACTAAAATTTTACCATTAGCTACCTCCCAAATAGCCTATTATTTTATGCAACCAGTTTAATCATGTTTTCACTTTCAATTTCTATGCCACGTTTTAAAAGCATTATTTTTTTATCAAAATATCCCTAAAATTAAGTTATTTTTGCAAAAAAATGCAAAATTTTCGAGAGCTGGGGGCTCTTCCCCCAGACCCACAAAACAGCCCCCCCCCCATTGCGAATTTCTGGCTACGCGCCTGGATAGGCCTACTGTTCAAGATTGGCTTTTGGGAAGAAATGAGAACTACGTGATCCGTTTGACTTCATACCATTGACAAGCCTGCGTTTCGAACTTTCGTGACATCAAAAAAGGATGACTTTGCAAAATTTCTTGCAGAATAAGCAACTCGATGTTCGATAATCATATATGGCGTTGCTGATTTTGCAAGAAAAATTCGATAACAAATGGATATTGTATTGCTTATTTTGCAAGAAATTTTGCGAAGTCCACCATTTCTGATGCCACGAAAGTTCGGAACGCAGAGTTGCCAATAGTACGGAGTTAAATGAATTAAATCTATTTTCGCGGATAAGGGATCTATTTTCGCGGATAAAAGTTAAATGAATTCAATCTATTGAATTAAATCTATCCTCCCTAAATGTATGTTCAATGTTTGAGGCACCTCTTTATTACTTTAAACATAGTCCTCATTTCTTCAGTAAAACCGATCTCGAGACTCGAGTATACCTCTTTGAAGGGGTTGAAGCATCCAGTTGGGATTGTGTGCAAAAACTGAAGAAACATCAAAACCATTCTTACTAAATTTCAGCCTTCTACGATCTATCGTTTCTGAGATATTTCATTTTAAACTTGGGAGATCTCCACAACTATGTTGCCTTTTAAGACCTAATTTTCTAGGAATTGGAATATCCTATTTAAATTGTAAAAGTATTTCTGTCCTAACACTAATTCAGGCGCGTAGCCAGGATTTGAAAAAGGAGGGGGCTTTTTTGAAAGAGTGAGACAACTGCAAGCGACCTTGACCCAAAGTTTCATTGTTCTTGAATCAGAATCTTGATTAAGAATCACACAAAACATGGATATTTCGGCCAAAATCGGAAATTCAAACGGTTTTTCAGTCCAAAAACAAATGATCTCCAAAAAAAAAAAGGTCTTCACCGAAATTGAGACGAATATTTCGGCCAAAATCGGAAATTCAAACGGTTTTTCAGCCCAAAAGCAGGTGATCTCCAAAAAAAAAAAAAAAAAAAGGTCCCCCTTGGCCACGCTACTGCACTAATTCATGCTAAAGCCTTGCATTCAGGAGCTTTCAAACCAATGTGAAAGGTTACAATAATGTCATTTTTGGAAAAATAAAATTTTAACTGGCAACACTGTTGGGGAGATCTTATTTTGAAATAAAATATCTCGAAAACAATGAGTCGTGAGCTGGTGAAATTTGGTAAAGTTATGTTTCAGATTATTCTTTATCTTTTGCACATAATCTCAGCTGGATGCTTCACCCCTTTATGTAATCAACAGTGTTCTTCGCCTTTTCTACAATGTCATTGCTGATTTTTCTGAAAACTGCTTCAAGAATGGTGATTTATACCAAAAAGCAATTTTTATCCAAGTGAGAATGTATTTGTGCATTTTATTTGACAGCAAATTTTAAAGATCAAATAATTCTGAAAATTTTTGAGCATCTAAGAACAGCCAGCCTCAGGTCTTTAATCCCAAATTTACTGGCTCTCATGAAAAAAAAAGTGCCACTTTATGCCACGGCGCTACAGTGTAAAATTGCAAAAAGGTTGAGAAAAAAAAGTTTAAACATGCATTTTAATCTGACGTATAACAAATTACCAACCACAAATTTTGTTTTTTGCTAAATTTCAAGAATCTTTTTGGAGATTGGGAATTTGACATAAACAGGAACTTTCAATCACTAGGAAGCGCAAAAGATTGTCACATTAGAAGTTTGAAAGTTGCCTGCTACAGAAACCAACAGTGTTATTTTTTCAAGGTTAATAAATTACGAAGAGCAGAATAGTAAATTACAAAAAGATAATAACTAAGTTTACATTTTATTCACTAAGTTGCATTGCCCATAAGAGACAGCTAAGAGACCTTTTAGTCTTCGAGTCAAGCTGCCAGTGTACCTGCCCGTCCTGTCTACCACACACGACGAGGCTTCACACTGTCCCATTAATTGCTAATCGTCAAGACTATTTTTGGCAGCAAGTTGTTTTCGTTATAAAATGAGATGACGTAATGCTAATATCGCTCAATCATATTTTCAACTTTTTATTGTCTTATTTAGTGGTTTAAAAACTGATGCTCCATTGGCTCTAGACCGAGTAGGTGGCGCGTCACAATGCTCATTGTCTGGTTCGTACTGCAGATCGTAGTAAAATTCTCCCATTTAAATCAATGGTAAAATTCTTACATACCAGGAGTGGAGTCGAGGACACATGGCTCGAGGCCAAGGCCAAGGACGCAAAAAAAATCCGAGGCCAAGGCCAAGGACAGCCTTTCCGAGGACATACACTCTCGAGGCCAAGGACAGGAATGCTCGAGGCCAAGCCAAGGACCAAGGACACAAGCGCGAGTGCTCTCCAAAAAAAAAAAGGTCTTCACAAAAATTTTTCAGGCGATCTCCAAAAAAAAAGGTCTTCACAAAAATTTTTCAAGCGATCTCCACTAAAAAACGTTTTCCAAACAATTTTTCAAGCGCTCCACAAAATTTTAACATTCCAAAAAATAGTGCTGTCCTCGAGCCGAGGACAGGCCAATTTTCGAGGACTTGAGGCCTCGAGGCCAAGGACTTGACCTTCGAGGCCAAGGCCAAGGACTTCAAAATGTGTCCTCGAGGCCAAGGACGTCCTCAAGGACTCCATCTCTGTTACATACCCGCACTTTTGCTTGAAGGGCCAAAGCTTCGTGATTCCATTTCAGGTTATTTTCGTGGTCAAAAGTTCTCATAAATGCGTATTAAACTCATTTTAAAAAGGGCACTTTTGCAACCGTAAAATAGCGTTTTAACGCTTATTTAAAGGCATTTGATATTTCTGAGCAGAGTTACGATTGGCGTATAGGATAAAAGAGTAAAATGATATTGTTCTTCGCACAAGGATGCGATTATACAAGCGAAAAGAATAGTAGCAAATTCTACCGATTTCCTAAGAAAAGCAATTTGGCTTCAAAATGAGACTCACGCTACAGGTAAGCTTGTTTTATAATCAAAACTAATCACCATAGGTGGGCACAAGTCCGTAAATCGTTAATAACGAAACTAACTTTTTCATTAACTCGTTAATCCGTTAAAAAGTTTTTTCATGTTGACGGACTAAATTAACTTCCGTTAAGTGCTGTTAACGGACTAAAGTAACTTCCGTTAAGTTATGTTAACTTCCGTTACAGTTTTTATCGTTAATATCTTGCACCATTCATTCATCGGACCGGTACAAACCAGTTTGCACTGGTAACGCTTGTTGCGTATTAGCACGAGTTTTATAGAAGAAAGCGAAGAAAGGAGCTCTTTTTTTGGGGCAAATAATAACCTGCAGCCTCAGAGGTCTATTAATTATCGCTGATCACAATTTCCAAAGATTTTCCGAATGTAGCTTTGTTGTGCATTTTAACTTATTTTTATCTTGAAATTAGATTAGACTGTAAAATATAACTTCCAAAACACAAAAGGACCACCTTAGCAATAAATATTTCTTTACAATCAGCTCAGCAGCGTCAATGCGTGTTCTAGAAGCGAGTGAATAAAATGAAATGTAAATTACACGCAAAATGTTAGCGGATTAACGGACTTCATTAACTTCCGTTAATTAAAGCTGAAAACAACGGATTAACGTTAACGGAGGTGTGAAGTTTGTTAACGGACTAGCGGTTAACGAAGCTAACGTTTTGCATTAACTTGCCCACCTATGCTAATCACTATATAAGGTCAAGTTTTTCGATAGAAGATTAGGAGAAGATACGAACACAAAACAGCCAGGTTCTTTGGTGGAAGAGGAGTCGGGCAAGTTGACCCTAACCCTGACGAAAAGGAAAACTGTTAAGTTTTCTAATTTTATTTCTCGGGCACATTTTTTGCAGGCTTTTCGACTAGTCTTAATTTCTGTCAAAAGCCCTGCACAAAGGACGTGCATGGAGCGCCAGGAGTCCAGGTCCAAAGCTGGAGCGCCTCGCTACCCTAGTAATGATCTTTTTTGTTTAAGTTTTAGTCCCTTTTTTGGCGAAGACACTTGTGGTTTAACAAGTAGTTTTTAAAAAAATACTTCCTCAGTGATGACCTGTCACTGTGATATCTGAAGTACGACCTAGGTATTCTACAGTAAAGGTAGATCCCTGCCGGTAATATTTTCATTTTTGAGAATAGGGCAATTAGGCATAGGTGGGCACAAGTCCGTTAATCGTTAATAACGAAGCTAACTTTTTCATTAACTCGTTAATCCGTTAAAAAGTTTTTTCATGTTAACGGACTAAATTAACTTCCGTTAAGTTCTGTTAACGGACTAAAGTAACTTCCGTTAAGTTATGTTAACTTCCGTTACAGTTTTTATCGTTAATATCTTGCACCATTCATCGGACCGCTACTAACCACTTTGCACTTATAACACTTGTTTCGTATTAGCACGAGTTTTATAGAAGAAAGCAAAAGAAAGTAGCTCTTTTTGTGGCAAATAGTAAGCTGCAGCCTCAGAGGTCTATTAATTATCGCTGTTCACAATTTCCAAAGATTTTCCGATCGCAGCTTTGTTGTGCATTTTAACTTATTTTTATCTTGAAATTAGATTAGACAGTAAAATGTAACTTCCAAAACACAAAAAGACCTCCATAGCAATAAATATTTCCCTACAATCAGCTCAACAATGTCAATACGTACTCTAGAAGCGAGTGAACAAAAAGAAATGTAAATAACACGCAAAATGTTAGCGGATTAACGGACTTTATTAACTTCCGTTAATTAAAGCTGAAAACAACGGATTAACGTTAACGGAGGTGTGAAGTTTGTTAACGGACTAGTGGTTAACGAAGCTAACGTTTTGCATTAACTTGCCCACCTATGCAACTAGGTTGGGTTGTTCTTGGAGTGCCCGCTAAAATATCAATCCGGCCCGGTGGTGCACCCAGAATTTTCAAAGAGGGGAGGAGAAATTTTTCAAAAAGGAATACTTTCGCCGCCGAATTTTTGGCTTTTTTACTGAAAATAGGGGTTTTCACGCTATTTTCAGACAAAAATTAGCTAACTTCGTTCTCGTTTGCTAATATATTGTCAAATAAATCGATTAAATGGCTTGTTTGGCGTCGCATTCGCCCCGCTTTCGAAAATTTTGGATACGTTTGTTTAAAAAATGGTGACTTTAATTGACATCTTGGTCCAAAATTTTTACAATAATTATTTTTTTAGTTTTACTTAGGAGTCTTTTTTTAAGACTTGAAGCTAAAGGGGTGGGGAGCTGAGGGTATGGCAACGTGTCCGATGCGTACGCCACCGATCCGGTAATAAAAGTGTGTGAAAGGCTGTAATCTTCTAGAACAAATAAAATTTTGCTTTAACTGCTTTAATTGTTTAGCTCTCGTTCAAGTTGCGTTCCTGAATTCTTGGATAAGATACTTTGCAAATATCTTCACACTTTAGAATCGAACAAGCAATACATCAAAGTTGAAAAGCAAAAAATGGAAAACTCAACCAAAAACACTCATTCCTCTTCTTTCGCCGTTTTGTGCTGCCTCGTGGCGGAGTGTGATTTAAGGAAGAAATAATTATTATAATAGCAATTTTTTGTCTAAAAAACCCTTTTCTCTACTAAATATCGTAAGTGACATTGCTATGGGACTGAATGCAGGGAGATTTAGCTCTATTAGACCTAACCCCTGCAGGACCCGCCGCGCTTACCGTATACGCCTGTATATGCGACTTTAATTTTGCATTCACAAAGTAATACAAAATCATTTACTTTGCTTTGACCTTTCTACACTATGAGCTGGTAATTAAGAGCTGTAGCCTTCATTCATTTCTAAAATTGTTGTTGACCTTTTTTTGGTCATAGATTGTTCTTGACTTCACATTTCGCTATGTTTATGATTGTTTAGCAATTGATTTTCTGTACAGTATATCCTGTGAAGTTGTCTAGAAACTCTATTCTGTGTCATAATAGTATATTTTTTAAAATGAGTTGAATACGCATTTATAAGAACTTTTGATCACTGAAATAACCTGAAATGGAATCACGAAGCTTTGGCCATTCAAGTAAAGGTAAAATCAAACAAAAAACACCGCCCACTAACCTACAGTGGTTGTTTGAAGGTGCGTGTATGTAAGAATTTTACCATTGATTTAACTGGGTGAATTTTACTACGATCTGCAGTACGAACCAGACAATGGGCATTGTGATGTCATCACTAGAACGGTCTAGTGGCGCGTCACAATGCCCATTGTCTGGTTCGTACTGCAGATCGTAGTAGAATTCGCCCAGTTAAATCAATGGTAAAATAATTACATACACGCACCTTCAAACAACCACTGTAGGTTAGTGGGCGGCGTTTTATGTCTGATTTTACTTTTATTTGAATGGCCAAAGCTTCGTGATTCCATTTCCGGTTATTTTCGGGGTTAAAAGTTCTTATAAATGCGTATTCAACTCATTTTAAAAAGGGTACTATTATGACACAGAATAGAGTTTCTAGACAACTTCACAGGATATACTGTACAGAAAATCAATTGCTAAACAATCATAAACATAGCGAAATGTGAAGTCAAGAACAATCTATGACCAAAAAAAGGTCAACAACAATTTTAGAAATGAATGAAGGCTACAGCTCTTAATTACCAGCTCATAGTGTAGAAAGGTCAAAGCAAAGTAAATGATTTTGTATTACTTTGTGAATGCAAAATTAAAGTCGCATATACAGGCGTATACGGTAAGCGCGGCAGGGCTTGCAGGAGTAAGGTCTAATAGAGCTAAATCTCCCTACATCCAGTCCCATAGTAATGTCACTTCCGATATTCAGTAGAGAAAGGGGCTTTTTAGACAAAAAATTGCTATTATAACAATTATTTCTTCCTTAAATCACACTCCTCCACGAGGCAGCACAAAACGCCTAAGTAAAACCAAAAGATGCCTACGTAAAACCGAAAAAAAATACTGTGAAATTTTGGACGAAGATGTCAATTAAAGTCACCATTTTTTAAACAAACGTATCCAAAATTTTTGAAAGCGGGGCGAATGCGACGCCAAAAAAAACATTAGATCGGTTTATTTGACAATATATTAGCAAACGAGAACGAAGTTAGCTAATTTTTGTCTGAAAATAGCGTGAAAACCCCTATTTTCAGTAAAAAAGGCCAAAAATTCGGCAGCGATAGTATTTCTTTTTGAAAAATTTTCTTCTCCCCTCTTTGAAAATTCTGGGTGCACCACCGGGCCGGATTGATGTTTTAGCGGGCACTTCACGAACAACCGAACCTAGTTTCCCTATTCTCAAAAATGAAAATATTACCGGCAGGGATCTACCTCTACTGCAGAATACCTAGGTCGTACTTCAGATATGATGGTTACAGGTCATCACTGAAAAAGTATTTAAAGTTTTTTAAAAACCACTTCTTAAAGCAAAAGTGTCTTTGCCAAAAAAGGGACTAAAACTTAAACAAAAAAGATCATTACTAGGGTAGCGAGGCGCTCCAGCTTCGGACCTGGACTCCTGGCGCTCCATGCACGTCCTTTGTGCAGGGCTTTTGGCAGAAATTGAGACTAGTCGAAAAACCTGCAAAAAGTGTGCCCAATAAATAAATTTTTTTAGTTTAGAAAACAGTTTTACTAAGAATAAAAGAGCCAAAGCTGTCGTAAACATTTTATTTAAAAAGAGACGTTTCGACTAATTACTTACGTCATTGTCAATCTGTAAATAATGCACAAGAAAAATTAGAGCAATAGGTAACCGGCAAAGTTAAAATGAACAAAACTGGCAAAAAAAATACCGAAATTAACGCAATGTAGTTCTACAGTGTGAAGACATCATTGCTTTCAAGAATGTGCCCAAACCAAGGTAGTAAGTATATCAAATTTATAAGGGCAATAATATAACAGTTTTCTTTTTCGTCAGGGTTAGGGTCAACTTGCCCAACTCCTCCTCCATCGAAGAACCTGGCTGTTAGCTAGCCACAGTGCTTTAGACCATTGTTCCTGCAGAGGACCAAAAAAAGTAAACATAAATAATATTGCTTGAAATTCTCCTAATCTTCTATCGAAAAACTTAACTTCATATAGTGATTAGTTTTGATTATAAAACAAGCTTACCTGCAGCGTGATTCCCATTTTGAAGCCAAATTGCTATTCCTAGGAAATCGGTAGAATTTGCAACTACTCTTTTCGCTTGTATGATCGCATCCCGGTGCAAAGAACAATATCATTCTACTCTTTTATCCTATACGCCAATCGCAACTCTGCTCAGAACTATCACATGTCATTAAATAAGCGTTTAAACGCTATTTGCAAGTGAAAAAGTGCCCTTTTTAAAATGAGTTTAATACGCATTTATAAGAACTTTTAACCCCAGAAAATAACCGGAAATGGAATCACGAAGCTTTGGCCCTTCAAATAAAACTAAAATCAAACAAAAAACGCCGCCCACTAGCCTACAGTGGTTGTTTGAAGTTGCGTGTATGTAATTATTTTACCATTGATTTAAATGGGCGAATTTTACTACGATCTGCAGTAAGAACCAGACAATGGGCATTGTGATGTCACTACCAAACCAGTCTATTGTCCCAGATAAACATGTAGAAAAATGTACAAGATATTTTGATAATGTGGGTTGTTGGGTGCATGAGACTTTTTATCTGAGCAGTTTTTATTGTTATGAACATTGAGAAGATGCCAGCTTTTCGTTTTGACTCTTTGCATCAATCTTAGATACTACGTCATAGATTATAAGTGAGACAAACAAATCCCTTGACTTTAATGGAAAGGGCCTTAGCATTATCACATTACGCGCTATCGCCAAAAGGAATGCATTGATAGCGCGTGCGGGCAATGTGATACTGCTAAAAGATCTTTCCAGTGAGGGAAGTCTTTGTGTCACTTATAATCTATGATGTGATATCTAAGATTGATGCAACGAGTCACAATGAGAAGCTGAGATTTTCTCAATGTTCATAATTTTGATGACTTCAAACTAAAATATTTTGTGAGTTTTCTGTTTAGATTCATCTTTGAACTGGAAAGTTATGCAGGAACTGCGTATAAAAACGCAAATGTGAGAGAATCGTCTCGAAGTGAAGAGCAACAAATGTCACTATATACGAGCGTAATGCTCTGGGCAGGGGTGCCAAAACCCGGGGAGGATATATCCCCCTAATAATTTGACTGTATCCCCCCCAATAATTTGAGTATGGTCTACATCTGCACCCCCGCCAATAATTTGACTCTGGTGTGCATCTGAGCGCAGGTCTCCACCTGATTTCAGGGAAAAAGTGTTCCATTCAATAGCGTCGCCAGGGAGGGGGGCGGGGGGGCTATAGCCCTTCCCACATTGGCCTGTCAACCAAAACGCAGAATAAGAAAAATACCACGTTTTTATCTTTTCTGAGACTGTTGTTTGTGCTGGAATGGACTAAAAAGTGATTTAAAGCATCTTTTGAAACATATATTCAGAGGGGGGGGGAGCTAATTTGTCGAAAATAAAAGTCACAAATCAATGAAAACTTCGAAAAATGCCCCAAAAAAAGCAATCAAATTTGATCGCAAGTGTAAAAATGCCAAACATAAGTTTTATCAACAAATATATTATAAACTCAGAAACAAGGGGGAAGGGGGGGGGGGGTGGCAATTTAGTATTAGTTAATTACCCATCACTTCTCTCAAATTTCTTTCCGTTAGCCCCCCCAATTATTTTTCTTTATAAAATATAATCGAAATACATTACTAAGAGTGAGTTTTATTGAACAACAGAATTTTGTGATTTACCAGCATGTAAACAAGAAAACTACAATGGTATCATTAGCCACCTCCCACATAGCCCATTAATGCAACCAGTTGAATCATGTTACGCTGCCAATTTCTATGCTGCGTTTTAAAAACATTATTTTTTATTAAAATTGCTCTAAAATTAAGCTATTTTTGAAAAAAAATGCAAATTTTTTGAGCGCTGGGGGCTCCGCCCCCAGTCCTCCGTGCTTCCGGCGGCTGGGGTCTTCGCCCCCAGCCCCTATTGGCCTTCGGCGGCTGGAGGCTCCACCCCCAGACCCAAAAATTAGCCCCCCTCATTGCGAATTTCTGGCTACGCGCCTGGTTCCATTCTTGGTGAAGACCTTTTTTTGGTCTTCACCTGAATTCGGGGAAAAAAGGAGTTCCATTTTTGGTGAAGACCTTTTTTTCTGCTCTTCACTTACTTTGCTCACCTGAAAAAATGGTGGTCGAGATTCATCCCCCCAATGTTGAAAATAGAGCAAAATCGGGGTAAAATTGCAAATTATCCCCCCCAATGCTCAACAAAGATTTGCACCCCTGGCTCTGGGGGATGAAAAAGAGTGTCGATATTGACGAAATAGGCAAAGGCGATCTGGACAAATCCAAGAACAACAAAAAATATAAACGAGCAATGCTCGCATTGGGGTCGGCAAGCTAGATAAAGTGCTTGAAGCAGAGTTGTAAACGGGCCGACTAGTTCAGGCCCGAACCCGAAAATAAAAGCCCGAACCTGGAAACTAATTTGAAGCCCAAATCATGTCCGAAAATACACAAAAGTTAAGTTAGGTATGAAAAAAGTAAGCTTTTAATTGCTCCTTTCCTAAGCAACTTTTCATTGGGACTAAATAAAAACTTGTTAATGATGATAAATATTGTAATGCAATAATAGTAATCATTGTACACCAATTATCGCATTGATCCTTAAATAAAGTCGTCATTCAGCAATGTTGCCGAGTTATTTTGATTATATTTTTGTGCACTAACACAAAAAGCACGTCTCAGGCCTTTTTGTCAACTTTAAGCTGGAAAAGCCCGGCCCGATTTACAACTCTGGCTCGAAGACGAATCAGAGCAAAATATTTACTAGTTACAGCAGAGTTGTAAGTCGGGCCGGGCTTTTCGGGTCGGGTTCGGGCCTAAAGTTGACAAAAATTTCGGGCTTAATTCGGGCCTGAGACGTACTTTTTGTTTTAGGTGCACAAAAATATAATCAAAATAACTTGGCAACATTGCTAAATTTTTCAGACCTAACGTAACTTTCGTTTTTTTTCGGGCATGATTTGGGCTTCAAATTAGTTTTCGGGTTCGGGCTTATATTTTCGGGTTCGGGCCTAAACTAGTCGGCCCGTTTATAACTCTGAGTTACAGACCACCACAATATCATTTAACATGAACCAACAGTCTATTCGCCCTTGTGAGCTCTTCAGGGGGCTAAAATTCAATATAGTCTTATTTAAATAGAATTTTATTTTCATAAAGTCTTATATTCAAATTCTATTTGAATGAGACTATATTAAAGGTTCGCTTCCTGAAGAGCTCACAAGGGCTAAACACACTGTTGGAGCATGTTAAATAATATGGTGGTCTGTAATTAGTTAATATATAAACGAACTGTAAAATGGCTAAACTTTACTGGATAAATTAAAAAAAAAACGCATCAAAATAAAAAAAATATAAAGCCAAATATAAAACGGCAGACTATTTCATGTATGGTCGAATCATCAATAATAATACAGTATCATGAGGATATTTGGAATTTGTTCTCATTTCTCCCAATCTCTCCCGTCAAGTAAGACTATCTTTTAACGCAAATCTTCAGTTGTCGGATGAATCACTGAGATATTTTGTAGGTGAATTTAATTGAGCAAGGCGCTGTTTGTTTGCGTGTTTTTTAGATTTAATATTTCGTTTCTTTTTCTTCTTTGATTGATCTGACAACTTTCTCAGCCTCTCAGCTAAATGAGGAAACCTCTGATCCATATCTTGCAAAACTGCTTCATACTTCACACCGCCAGGTATATCTACAAAAAAGCAATCGAAAACACAGAAATGAAGAGAAAATAACTACGGTAAACATAAAAATGTCACACAATAATCGCTACTTTAATTTGTATTTTTCGGTTGATCCTTCCTTCTCCAAGTATAACAGTCCAACAAAAAAAAATAATAATAATAACGGCTAAAGAAGTTTGAGATTTTGCTACCGCGTAAGATTCACAGCGCATTCAAATTGAGCAGATTTTACACAGATCCTTCAAACTCAAATATCCGCAGTATTATATTGAATGTTGGTCATATCTTGTGAGCGTTCAACTTGCTATATTGAACAGGTATGCGTTTAGTTGATTCCTCAAAAGTTTTTTTATTTTGCTCAACCATCCTCACTAAGCAAAAATATGAAGGGACACTTTCTTTGAATAAAATTTTTCTGTTCGAATATGTAAGCTTACTCGACGGGCAGCGTGTTGAGTAAAAATTTGATGCGTCACAATTGAATCTCGGACAGAGGAGCCTCAATTAAGCAGCAGAGCAATTTCTGTGATTTTTAGAAACTAAAACAATCCCTTTCAACACCTATCGTCGCCATTCGAAAAACTGAATAGCTTTACATTTTAGAAGTCATTTTAAACAAATGATAACTTACTGTACATAAGTAAGTGGTTTCAAATAACGATCTCATTACTTATTTTTCAAAAAAAAAAAAAAATTAAAAAGCTCGCTTGTACCTTTAACATCTTGACGAGGAATGATTTTGACAAGAAAGTAAAGCTTTCTTCCTTGCAGAAACTTGCTCGCATAATCTTCCAAATTTTTGTTATCAAAAATATTTATCAGTTGTCCTTTTTCATCCATCAAATCAAGCTTAACTGAACATACATGTATTAAAGAAAATCGTCTAAAAGACGTCTAGAGCGAATTTTGGTCTAAAAGTTTATTTTGCGAAATGCGCGTAGTTGAATAGACGTCTTTACAAAGACGTTCTAGACGTCGAATATACGCAAACTCAACCACGTGTTAAGGTCCATGAGTTACCAGTAGCGTAGCGAGGGGGTGGCGGGGGTGGCTCGAGCCCCCTCCCATTGGCTCGTGAAGTATGCAAAATCGCACGTTTTTGATGCTTTTGAGGCCGATTTTTTGTGAAAAATTGAAAATAGCCCCCCATAGGAAAACAGCCCCCCCTCAAACGTTTGAATTTCCGAATTTGGCCGAAAAATCAGTCTCAATTTCGGTGAAGACCTCTTTTTTTGTTTGGAGACCACCTGATTTGGGCGGAAGAAACCTTAGAATTTCGGATTTCGGCCGAAAAATCAGTCTCAATTTCGGCAAAGACCTTTTTTTTTTGGAGACCACCTGATTTTGGGCGGAAGAAACCTTTGAATTTCGGATTTCGGCCGAAAAATCAGTCTCAATTTCGGCGAAGACCTTTTTTTTTCTTTTTTTTTTTTGGAGACTACCTGATTTTGGGCGGAAGAAACCTTTGAATTTCGGATTTCGGCCGAAAAATCAGTCTCAATTTCGGCGAAGACCCTTTTTTTTTTGGAGACCACCTGATTTTGGGCGGAAAAAACCTTTGAATATCGGATTTCGGCCGAAAAATCAGTCGTAATTTCGGCGAAGACTTTTTTTTTTTTGGAGACCATCTGATTTTGGGCGGAAGAAACCTTTGAATTTCGGATTTCGGCCGAAAAATCAGTCTCAATTTCGGCGAAGACCTTTTTTTTTTCTTTTTTTTTTTGGAGACCACCTGATTTTGGGCGGAAAAAACCTTTGAATTTCGGATTTCGGCCGAAAAATCAGTCTCAATTTCGGCGAAGACCTTTTTTTTTCTTTTTTTTTTGGAGACCACCTGATTTCGGGCGGAAAAAACCTTCGAATTTCCGAGCTCCCGAGAAATTTCGTCTCAATTTTCGGATAAACCGTGTGAAACTGATTCAAGAACAATGAAAATTCGGGTCAAGGTCGTTTGCACTTTTCTCACTCTTTCAAAATAGCCCCCCCTTTTCCAAATCCTGGCTACGCGCCTGTGAGTTACGTATACTCAGGGGCGCCGAGAGCCGAACGTGGGCCCGGGGCCAGCTGAAATATGACAGATTTTCGGTTTAGTGAACTCCAAAACAGACGGAGAAAATGCCGCAGTTTTGTCTGAATTATGATGTGATCTCCAAAAAAAAAAAGGTCTTCATGCCTCACATGCTAATTTCTCAGTGTCATTTCGACGGGCCCCTCTCGAGCTCATGGGCCCTCTGCTGGACCCGCTGAAGCCCATGGGCCCCCTAAAGTCCATAGGCCCCGGGGTCATTGCACCCCCCTGCCACCCCTCTCGGTGGCCCTGCGTATACTCGACTTCTTTGCAAAGACCTCTTTTCATCTACATGCATTTGGGCCAAACAGACAACATTTAGACAAAATTTAAACCACCTGAATTACGTCTTCTGAACTAAATTTAGACCATGTTTAAACGTTTAGTTGACTAACTTTGTGCCCAAGGGGAACGTTTAACATTGAGAAAATATATTAAGACGGTAAAATTACGTTGCTGTTCAAAAACGTAACGTTGCAATTATATTCAAGAATTAATGGTCAGGCCCGGTGCCAGGATAGCGTGGCTGGGGGGACATAAACAAATTTTGGGGGGGCACAAAAACTTCAATACTTCAAATTCGGGAGTAAGGACCAAAAAAAACAAAGGTCTTCATCGCGAAATTCCACGAATTCTGGATAACGACCAAAAAAAAAGATCTTGATCTCGAAATATGCGCGGATTTTCACAAATTTCGGGGTGAAGAACAAAAAAAAAAAAAACAGTAAAAAAGGTGTAGGTGAAACCACAAAAAAGGGTCTTTATTGCAAAATCTGCGAAAAAACAGCTCTTGCTCACGAATTTTGGGGTGATAACCAGTATTTTGGGTCTCAGGCCTCGAACTGCACTACAGGGGCACCAAGCCTGTTACTTTCTTTGGGGTACAATCCTCGCTTTGGGGGGCACAATTCTCGTTTGGGGGGCCCAAGCAGTGGTTTGAGAGGGCACGGCCCCGAGCCTGAGAATGGAGCATCTCAACAATACCGATTTTTGTCAACAACAGTATCTTCAGGGCTGTTTTCTTTCTCCCGAAAAACAGGTGTTTTGGTCCGAGATTACGGGCAATCAATTGTTTCCTAAGCATCATTTTGGAGCTATATACAATACAAAGTTATGTAACCCTATCAACCCAAGCTAAATTGATTGATTTAAATTTCAAACTAACTGTATTTTACAATAAATCCAGCTAAAAAAAGAAAGCAATGCAGTGGGTGGTCGCCAGTCAAATAATGATAATAAACTTATAATGATATAAAATATTTTTGCAATGAGTAATTGTGATACTGTAGGTCCAACAGGCCCAGCAAACAATCAAACTGCAAAGGTCAATAGCATTTTTCTTGCGCAAAATAATTGTTTGATGCGCAACATTATCGGCATTTAGGCCGGTCAATTATTTTGAAAATCGCACATAGCGAAGTAAATAAAACTCTGACGCAATAATTCGCTTCTTTAAGAATCAGAGTACAGGGTGTCCCAAAAGTAATCGAACCGCAAACTTTAATAAAAATTAGTTGTCAAAAGATGCCGTGATTGTATTGCACTTGAAGGTAGACATTTTGAACATTTGTAAACAATTAATACAGCTATTATGTTTGTTGTTTCGTAATTAAATTTGTTGTTTCTGATTAATATTTTTTATTAAAGTTTGCGGTTCGGTTACTTTTGGGACACCCAGTGTGTATTTAGGTTACCTTTCTGGCCATGGATTACACATTACACTGTGCATCTAAGCTGCTTAGACCAAACCAAGCAATTTTCACTTCAAAAAACTTCTGAAGTTCTTCTGGTGTTCTAGGCTAGCCGTGAGAAATCACTCAAGAGCTAGTCCAAAAACTGACTTTATTGCTAACGTTTCGCTTGTTAAAATCAACTAGCTTCATCAGAGCACTGCTATCAGCAGTGATAGCAAAACGCCATCAACTTCTGATGGCAAAAAACAGAAAAACGATCCCTCACATTGCTGTAGTAGAATAACTAGCGAAAAAAATTCAAAGCAAGGCTCCGATAAAATTCATTGTTACGATAGGTTACGTCATACAATAATGAAACAATGCGTACAAAAATGAAAGAAAGCGGTTCTTATAAAAATAATTTCTCTGAATTAGCATTGCAGCTAAATACGTTAGAACTAACTCGAAAAAAGACTAAACCAGACGAAATTTAACGCTGGGAATTAAGCAACTTTCTATAAACAGCAGGGATTGATAACCCATCGTTTCTATTGAGCACTTGGGGCTTTTTATTGGTGTACCAACTTTGAGTAAAAAGACGCTTTGAGTAATCATGTTCTACTTTTAAAATTTTGACTTCAAACCAATCAATGAGGTGATCATTTTCGATCGAATGCTGGCAAAGTGCTGATTTCTCGGGCCGTTAAAAATTTTATTGCTCGTTGATGTTCCTTTATTCTAGATTTGAGGTCCCGTTTGGTTTGTCCGATGTAAACAAAAGCACAAGTCTGACAGGGAAATTTGTAAACCAAGTTGGACTTTTCATTGTGATTTAATTTGATGTTTTGGGAAGGGATAAATTTGCCAATTGTTAAAAATGGTTTGAACGCCATTTTAACCCCGGCTTTCAAAAGTACTCGCTAGATTTTGTCCGATGCATACTATTGTCTGATTAGCAGTGCTGGGCACTTCCGCAAACCGGTCCGCAAGTCCGCAAATTGCGGACTTAAGGTTTTGGTTTGCGGATTTGCGAACCGATTTTTTACCGCAAACATTTGCGGATTTGCGGTAAAAAAATTGAAATCTACCGCAAATCCGCAAATCAACAGCATCACTGAGATCGTTTCTGCAATTTCAAAAACAAACAAACAAACGTTTATACAATTCAATGTATCGACAGATTTGGGTGGATGTATTTCTAACGTACAACATCCTCTCACCAAGTTCCTCTGCTGTGGAACGATTATTTCCCAGAGGTGCTGCTATTCTTACAGCAAAATGAGTTGGCTTAAGGTCAAGAAACTTCCAACGGCTTGTTTTAGTGAAGGAAAACTTAGACTTTTTGAAATGGCAAAGGGTTGCACTAGACGACTTTGATGACATGCCCAGCACGTTTAGAAGATAAATAGGCTGCAGGCCTACCAACATTTTCAATCTTAGTTTTATCTTTTTAGTCGTTTTGTTTCGCTGACCGTCTTTTTGGAAGGCATGCTTTAGACTATATGCGTTGCCGCTCAAGAAATTTCCAAAAATTTTTGGAAATTAATATTACTGCCCGCTTTAGAATCCTGAAAAAAATGTTTGTATCCTGAATAATTTTGTGATATTTGGTGATGTATACATACTACAACACTTTGCCTTTTTGATTTTCCATACTACAACACTTTGCCTTTTTGATTTTCCAAAGTTTGTGTATTGTGCAAATGATGCGTCAAAATGCTTAGCCTATTTTTTACTTAAGAAATGGCATAAATTTCTGAGCAGTTGGCGGCGTTACTCCAAAATTTTCCAAAATTCACGAGCAAAGTTAATCATATTGACAAACTTTATGGCGGGTAAATTACTACGGCGCATTGATCGTGTAGATTTTTGGCAACACCAACAAATTGGCCACTGTGGAAACAAATTTCTAATTTAACAGTGACCATTAATTGAACCTACGTTACATACTGATAACCAAGAGTTAAAACCCAAATTTTCTATTTTGCAATTACCTCAGTTGCTGAGTACTGACTGTTCAGCGCTAAAGAGAAACATAAAATTTTAAATGAGAGCGAGTTTTCAAACAACATTAATATTCGCACCCAATGGCATACGCAAAAAGTTTCCTTGGGGGGCCTAAATTTTCGTCACACTGTGACGCCACAAATTAATATTATGGAGAGTGCCAAAGGCAAAACCATTGTAGGGTGGTCCGGGGGCATGCTCCGGAAAAAAAATTCCAAAATTACACTAAAAATACGCGTTTTCGTGCATTCTGGAAGCAAGTTTTACTATAATGCTTTTACGCGACTTACTAATTTAATAATTCACAGAGACATCATGTCTTACAATCCAACTTCATTTGACAACACCTTAAAGCTGTCGCCGCGTCAAAATGGGTAATTATTTCAACCCCTAGTGACGCAGGTGAGGCGGAGCCCCCTATCGCGGGAGCATTCCCGTGTTTCGAAATCAACTGACTTCATCATCAGTGTGAAGAGGAGTCGACACAATGCAAAGAATTATTTTTGCATTTACGATATTATTTTTGCATTTACGCAGTAATAACGTACATCCTCGTAGAACCGCTAGGTTTTGCTTTATCGTGTTTCATTTTTAAGGTCTGAGGGAGAGGCCATTGCACAGTGGCCTTCCTCCTAGGTACGCTAGTATCTGCACCGTAATTATATTGTATGCAATTTGAACGCTTATAAAAGACTGCTCTTATCCAAACTTCGACTGGAAGTTCAAGCGTTAGAATTTCATGTAACCATTAATCAGAACTGTAGTGCAACTGAAATAAAATAAACAAAGGAGTCGAACTTTTGGCATGTTCTTCTTCTAGTACATTTTTATCTTGGCAAAAGTTTGCCTTTGTATGAACACCTTTCAAAACAATTTAAAAAATTTTTACACCAGTACAGAAGCAAAAAAAAAAACAAAAACGCTAACTCAATTATCATGTTTGAAACTAAGTTATTTTAATCGTGATCTGCAAATTGCCATGCGTGATTAAAGGAGCAGGAAGTGACATCGACAACAACATCCCCATCCATTCCGCCATTCAAGCAGTAAATACTAGCCTGTAGCCTATGCCTGTAGAGTATAATTTTCAAGAACGCAAAAACGCAAGTTCGTGCGTCTCGAGTTTTTACTTTTCCGCGACTCAATAAAGATTTGTGCATCTCTGTTTGTCCTATATGACAGTACAATGTACTGTACAAGTATGTAAATCAAATAAGGATTTTCAACTCAACGAACATACGACAGTTAGAAATTAGAACAAATAACGAAAGTAACTGGCAGGTGAGGTTACTCTCTTCCAAGTATCTACTTCAGCCACCAGAGCCGCAGCCGTAATCCAACTCCGGTCGCAGTTTTGTTTAAACAAACCTTCGTACATTTCCACTTGGCCCTGCTGCTGTCATGTATATTGTAACTTAGAAAAACAGAATATTAAATAAACCGAGGAAAACTTACTGATGTTTATTACAGGTCTGCAGCCAATACGGAAAATATCACGCATTGTTATATTGCTACAGGTCTCCTCTATTTATCAAACCAGGAAAAAAAAAACAGCAAAGTTTGCGGTTCAAGTTTGCGGAAGTGAAAAGTCATCTGCGGTTGCGGAAGTGCAAAAAATTACCGCAAACGTACCACAAACTTGCGGATTTGCGATTGCGGACCACCCATTGCTATTTTGCGGAATTTGCGGTTGCGAAATAGAGTTTAAATTTGCGGTGCCCAGCTCTGCTGATTAGCCTAACACACCAGAACTTCAGGAATTTTTTGTTTGAAATGCCTGGTGTACAACTACATTACAAATTTTCACTTTATTATGCTGCCTCACTGCATAGTACATCAGTCGCGTAGCCAGGATTTCGCGAAGGGGGGATTTTTTTTGAAGCTTGAAACAATAGAACGAACTTGACTGATATTATCATCAGTCTTAAGTCAGATTGAGACGTTTTTCTGGCCAAAATCAGGTGATCTCCAAAAAAAAAAAAAGGAGGGTTTTTCTGCCCAAAATCAGGTGATACCCCCCCCAAAAAAAGGTCTTCATGTGCACTGAGACCCACTTCTACTTGTCGACATCATCTCAGGATCTTCTCCCACTCTCACCCCAATTTCGTTTGGGGGGGCTATTTTCGTTTTCAGAGCAAAAATCGGCCTCAAAACTGCTAAAAACATGCTATTTCGCATACTTTTCAGGCCAATGGGGGAGCTAGAGCACCATTTGCCCCCCCCCCCCCACTAGCTACGCTACTGTAGTACATGATGCCTCAACTGCAGCTCTTATAGCAAAACCTTTTCTCGACTATTCAAGTTGTCATATCGAATCAGGAGTTTTTATTTTTTGTTTTTACAGCAAACAAAAAAAAAAAGAAAAACAATAACAACAACAACAAAAAACTCTCAAGTCAAGTTTATTTTACCAAACGCTAAAAGTACGCAGGAAGGAATCAATGAAAAGACTACGCGGTCATCTAAGTCAACTGCACCTATCGGAATACTTAACAGTAACAGGCGTAAACTTAAGCTTGACAAATAATAATAACTCAAAATAACTCAAAGTAGCGTAAGAACTTAAACAACACCATCTCCTCAACCACAGGCACATCCAACGCCACAGGCTGAATAACAAAACATACTACATTTAGGTTAAAGTTACCTACTCAACCCTAACTACACCAACCTCAATCAAAAACAGTCCAGTTCGAGGCGGGCCTGCGACGTCAAATGTTCCTGTAGGCTGGAAAAAATTCACACCCGAGCGTCCACCCAGAACTAAAACAAGCGATGTGGTTAACTGAACAACGTCTACGTAAAAAAATATTTACATTAAAAAAAAGGCATTGGCAAGCTGCTAGTCGGTTTTACCACGGAAGCACAGACTGCTTAACTTCAAACACTGTTAATTTTAAGGTCAAGTTCAAGAATCAGCTGCACCCATTTCCTAAAATCCCTTCCTGAAACGCATTAACCTGAACTATTGTAGCATAAACGATTATAATTGTAGGAAGCAAACATAACCTACAGAAACCCGGACCCAAAGACCAAAAAACAACTAGTAAGCAGAGGTGGAGTCCTTGAGGATGTCCTTGGCCTAGAGGACGTCCTCGAGGACAGATTTTGAAGTCCTTGTCCTCGAAGCCTTAAGTCCTCGAAAATTGCCCTGTCCTCGGCTCGAGGACAGCACTATTTTTTGAACAGTTGAAATTTTGTTGAAAAGCGCCAGAAACCTCGCAGAAAACTTGCGTAGACCTTTTTTCGTTTTTCTCAAGTGGAAATCGCCTGAAAAAAATTTTTGAAGACCTTTTTTTTGAAATTGGTTGAAAAAAATTTTGAAGACCTTCTTTTTTGGAGAACACTTGCGCCTGTGTTCTTGGCCTCGACATTTTTTTGTGTCCTTGGCCTTGAGCCTTGTGTCCTCGACTCCACCTCTGCTAGTAAGAATAATATTTGCATACCTCAGCGTAAAAGAAAAAAAAAAGTATTACAGATCACAACCAGAAACCAGACGCGTAGCCAAAACAAATTTTTTTGGGGGGAGCAAAAGAATGAATTTGGGCTCAAAATGCATGAAAATTTGTTAAAAATGACATTTAACTGAAAGTATTTGGGGGGGCAAAGTGAAATTTTGGGGGCATTTTCCCCTCTGTCCACGTCCCTGCCAGAAACGAATAACAATAAACATACCACCCACTACTTAATTACCGTAAGAAAAAACTCTTCTAGTCCTCTTTTAGAATTTTTTTGAAGAAGAAGGCAGATACAGTAGAAACTGAACATCACGACACCGGCTATAAGTAACTACAGTACAATTCATTTTCTCAACAACACATTGTTTTTGTTTCCGACAGTATTCCTACCGGCAGAATTTCTACCGCTGTAGCGACAAATCGCTTTTAATGACACTTTTTTCACGGTTCGTTGAGGCGTCGTAATAGCCGGTTTCCACTGTATATTCAAGTAACGAAAACTAAACACGACCTGGAGCGTTTTTTTGATACAACTAGGTTACAAATAAGACCATTTTTCATCAAACTGCTACATTTTCTCACCATCTTTTTTGCAGTCACTTTTAACTCGCATGCATTCCAAAAGAATCAAATTCTTACAATGTGGATTGAAAAGTTCTTCCTCATTCTCTTAAAACAAGGTAATTAAATGGGTGAGGTTGGAAAGAAATACCGTAGCCCACAGGACCGTACAGGTGATAAAGGTGTACTAAGTAACTAAGCAAACAAAAAGTAGCTTATGATTGGCCTATTATTGTATTATAGAACTGCAGCAAATAGGTTGAAGCGTATCATCGAAGCGCTGAGGTTCTAAAAAATTAAGTGTGTTAGCTCAAGCCATTATTATCCCAAAATGCTCTTTTCCACAAGCCAAAAAACTGACTCCACCAAAATTACACTGGTGTTTTTCCGTCAGTTTTCGGAGAAAATCAAAAAGGTCTCTTGCCTGCATTTAGATGCAATTAAAGAAGAAAAGGGTCTTGACCAAGAACTCGCTCGAGAAATAGCAAGACCGATTGTTAGACGTTTACTTTAGCTAAGAGTTGGCACAGTGAACCCAGTACTTCAATTGTAAAATTTTGCATGGGGGGACGCTTTTGCAGCCTTGACCAAACATCAGTGGAAATTATGTAATTTCGTCCCCGCAATTGCAATTGAATGAAGACAAAAACCGGTCTTCGCCGAAAATTAAAGTGTTTCTTTCCCGAAATCAGGTGAAGACCAAAAAAAACGTTTTCACTGCAATTTGGGACTATATTCGGCTGGAATTTGAAGGATTTATTCGTGCTTGCTGGCTCTTTTTCGTTTGATCATCTAGCGCTCAAATCTCGATGTGTGGACGTCTAAATCTCGACGGGGGGACGCTAACTCTCGATGGGGGGACGCGTCCCCCCTACAATTTAAGTACTGGGTGAACCTACCCCACGACGGCAACACTGGTACAATATGATACTGATGATACTGTCACTGTGGCACTGGCCTATCAGCCAACCGTATAAGGGCTTGTTTATCTACTCGCAAGAGCGAGTAATAAAGATACCTGATTCTAACGATGCAATTTTTAGCTCAGAGAACAATTAACTCTAGGTATGTGTTATTGACTTAGGCTTCCTCAATAACTAGGCTAATTTACATTTACAATGCAAAAGGTACGGTAGCGTTGAACCAGGGATTTGCCTAGAGTACAGTAGATTATGCTCCAACTGCCCATCTTTAACTGTAAGCTATGTTTACAGCAAGAACCGGAACAAAACACCGAAAACGAAGTTTTATGAAGGGAATAGGCTATTTGTTAGTATTATAATCCAGGCGCGTAGCCAGGAATTTGCAGTGGGGGAGGGTTGTTTTGGAGACTGGAAACAGCATCAAACATCTTGACCCAGATTTTGATCGGTCTTCCATCAGATTGAGTCGGTCTTTGAGTCCAAATATTGGTGATCTTCAAAAAAAAAAGGTCTTCACCAAAATTGAGACGGTTTTTCTGTCCAAATTAAGGTGAAAAAAATCAAAAACAAACACCCAGTTTTCTGGTCGAAGTCACATCATGTCCTTGACCAATTCTCATCGCCAACACCAATGGGGAAGCTATTTTCGTTTCTAGAGCAAAAATCGGCCTCAAAAGTGATAAAAACGGGGTATTTTGCATACTCTTCAGGCCAATGGGGGGCTAGCTCATGGCATACAACCCCTCCCCTTGGCTACGCTAGTGTTATAATCAGATTGCCATAAATACCATGTCGTAACATTATCTATGATCTTATGAGCAGAGGTGGAGTCGAGGACACAAGGCTCGAGGCCAAGACCAAGGCCAAGGACACAAAAAAAATCCGAGGCCAAGGACAGCCATACGCGGATCCAGGGGGGGGCGCAAGGGGCGCGCGCCCCCCCTAAACGCAGAACACATTTAGAGGTCAATTATTAAAAAAAAACCTTAAAACAACCAGAAATGTTTTCACTTGCACGACTTCTTGTTCATTAGTAAGCCTATTCTTGATATCTAAGCGTAAATGCAGATGGGGGGCAGGGGGCGCCCAAAACCCAGGGGGCGCCCTCTTTTCGCTGGCTAGGACTCCGTTTCAGCAACCCCTCTAACCAGCAGCGTAGCTAGGGGGGGGGGCTATAGCCCCCCATTGGCCAGTCAGACTTTTACAAAACAACGCAAAAGTATTGTCTTTCGAGAAAATTTTCAACACTAGCAAGCGCAATTCGCTCATCGGTCAATAGCCACCCACTAGCATAGGGGGAAGGTGCAATTTCACAAGAATTTCTACATTTTTTAGAGTACAAAAGTCAATAAATAGTTCACCAAAATGAATTATTTTGAGTAAAATATTAAAAAATCGCTAGCTTCTGGGGGCTCCGCCCCCAAACCCCCAGGCCTCCGGCGGCTGGGGGCGGAGCCCAGATTTATCCTTTGCCCCCGGACCCCCGACTCCTGCCTCTAACAAGAATAGTTTACATTTTTTTAAAAATTGCGCCCCCCCTAACGGAGAATCCTGGATCCGCCCCTGACAGCCTTTCCGAGGACAGAACCTCTCGAGGCCAAGGACAGGAATGCTCGAGGCCAAGGCCAAGGACCGAGGACACAGGCGCAAGCGTTCTCCTGAAAAAAAAAAGGTCTTCAAAAATAATTTTCAGGCGATCTCGAATTCATTGGCGTGCCCAAAATTTTTGATTAAGGAAGGCCAAACCACAAATCACATGATATGACGTCATCAAAATTTTTCCAAAGAGGAAGTTTTTGCGGGACAAAGATATCGTAGGATGAAAGATCTGAAATCGTTGTTGCCTGTTTGCACGTAACCAGGATTTTGCAAAGGAAGAGGGCTTAAACTAATAGTTGAAAAATGCAAATATCTAACTTTGGGAACGTGTTGAGAAACCTAG
The DNA here is from genome assembly GCA_963965965.1 of Trididemnum nubilum. Taxonomy (NCBI): domain Eukaryota; kingdom Metazoa; phylum Chordata; class Ascidiacea; order Aplousobranchia; family Didemnidae; genus Trididemnum; species Trididemnum nubilum. The sequence goes on along the minus strand of OZ014489.1, from coordinate 15,317,597 downwards.
TGTAACTCAAATGTATCACAGACGGGAGTTTGTTGGGGGTCTGGGGGCGAAGCCCCCAGCCGTTGAGCGATTTTTTGTAATTTTTTGGAAAAAAAGCTAGTTTAATGCCATTGGATCACATTTTACCATAGGTGGGCAAGTTAATGCAAAACGTTAGCTTCGTTAACCACTAGTCCGTTGACAAACTTCACACCTCCGTTAACGTTAATCCGTTGTTTTCAGCTTTAATTAACGGAAGTTAATACAGTGCATTAATCCGTTAACATTTTGCGTGTAATTTACATTTCTTTTTAATCACTCGCTTTTAGAACACGTATTGACGCTGTTGAGCTGATTGTAAGGAAATATTTTTTGCTATGGTGGTCTTTTTGTGTTTTGAAAGATACATTTTGCAGTTTAATCTAATTTCAAGATAAAAACAAGTTCAAATGCACAACGAAGCTGCAAGATATTAACGATAAAAACCTTAACGGAAGTTAACAGAACTTAACGGAAGTTACTTTAGTCCGTTAACAGCACTAAACGGAAGTTAATTTAGTCCGTTAAGATGAAAAAACTTTTTAACGGATTAACTAGTTAATGAAAAAGTTAGCTTCGTTATTAACGCATTAACGATTAATGGACTTGTGCCCACCTATGCATTTCACAAGTGTTCAGAGCCATTTGAAAGCATTAGATTTTGGACATTTGAATGCCAATTGAAAAAATCAAATTTGTTTAATCCTCCTTTTACTTGCAATTTAAGTCCAAAACACGTTTAACATCTTGCAGTTTGGAGTTAAATTTTAATTGTTAGTGATTTGGTCCATGTAGGGGGAAGTAAGATGCATTGTCTCTGGCTACATTTTAGCAGTAAATAATAATCCACTCAAAGATTTTCCTTAGAGATTTTTGTTTTGTCATGAAAATAACCAGTTATAGGAGTACCTGTTCGCCAGGGGGCCCAGGACCCTCAATTGAAGTTCAATGATTCGTTCAATCAGCATTTTTCATGGCTAATTTTTTTTAAACTATTTTGTACGTAAACGCCAGCGAGGTTGGAGGTGAAATACTGAATTGTTTTTGAAAAATGGTACAATAGATGGTTACGTCTACTATAACCATGTTATTGCCAGGCCGGATTTATATCGCGCTAGGCCCCTGGCACTTTGGAGATTTTCGCAGCATCTTTCTCGGAAATATAGGTGAAGACCAAAAAAATCTTACGATTTCAGCTCGGGGCCCCCAGCTGGTACTGCGTCATATTATGGTAAATCCGGTCCTGATTAATGCATTACGTTCACAAAAAGTCTAGATGTGGGCCTGAGATAGCAACTTTTAAGACAAAAACTCTCCATTTTCTCCGGGTTATACGTTTAAATTGGCTGGCAAAAATTGAATTGAGTGGGACCCGGCGCCCCTGGTCTTCAATATTGTTAATTAGTTATACTGTTGACAGCGAAAAATGCTAGAAAGAAACTGAAGAAACAAAAGGCTTTTTTGTCACATTTTTGTCATTGGTGAGGTTACAATTAGGGGGAGGGGCCTGCCTCCCTCCCCTTTGCCTACGCCTATGCTCCAAGTGAGGAAAACAAAAAAGGTGTTCGCAAATTTTCCGCGAGGTTTCTGGCGTTTTCCAACGAAATTTTAACAGCTCAAAAAATAGTGCTGTCCTCGAGCCGAGGACAGGGCAATTTTCGAGGACTTGAGGCTTCGAGGCCAAGGCCAAGGACTTGAGGCTTCGAGGCCAAGGCCAAGGACTTCAAAATGTGTCCTCGAGGCCAAGGACGTCCTTAAGGACTCTACCTCTGCTTATGAGCACGGTTGGCAGATGGCTAACTTGCTAACGTTGTTCCGATAGCCTAGGGCAGTTAAGCCAGTGTTTAGTCAAGACCTACACAAGTACCGGTAGGCCTTCTGATCATTAAAAAAAAATAACGGTTTCTTTTCCCTTACTTCCAAATAAAAGCTTTATAAAGAGTTGTTGAGTATCTTCTTGAACGTTCTTTGGATCCATTTTTGGACGACAAAGGCCTTTGGACAAAGCAAAACGCTGTAACTTGGATGGCTTGCTGGACCACTTAGATTAGACAATGAATCCTGGGCTACATTATAAACCTTAGATCCTCTGCATTAAAAGCAAGCGCTTAATATAAAGTCGCAAAACTGGCATAATATGCTGCTTTGGTTCAAGCCGTGGTGGAGGCACCAGGTGGCACAAACATACGACTAATGATTTAACTTTAAAATCACTAGCCTATAAATCAGCGATCTCAATTTACACATTTAGCGTCGGCTTCAGCTGTCTTTTTCTTCTGCATACAAAACGCCAGTGGAATGTGCCAAAAGTCTGGGATTTTTAAACCACTGCGTATTCAGCTAAAGTGTCGCAGTTGTTTCCGTTCAATTTTTTTTTCAATGTATCACATGCCACGATAGTCTTAGGCTCCTAGCATCTATAGGCAATAGTTATGACTTCACAATTGGCCATACTTGTGACTTGTAACCAAGGATGGCCGTGCGGTACGGTGCGTTCTGAATTTGCGTACTACGCACCTTTAACCGTACCGCACCAGAATAACGAATTTCAGTTCAATTTTTGAAGCGTACTGTACCAACGTACCGCACCCGTACCATTACAAAAAAGGCGTACTGTACTTTTTAGCAAAAATTGAGGTATGCTGTACTTACGTACCGTACCGCACTGCCATCCTTGCTTGTAACATCATAATACGATTGTAACGACAAATTGAGAGGCTTTAATGATTACTTGAGAATAGCCTAAACTATGTGCACGCTGGGCACGGTCCCACCAATCTTTATTGACGGCCGCACGTAGCACATAAAACGTTTAGTAGGCAAATTCAAACAGCGTACCGACGTACCGTACCCGTACCATTGCAAAAAAGGCGTACCGTATCAACGTACCGTACCCGTACCATTACAATAAAGGCGTACCGTACTTCTTAGCAAAAATTGAGGCGTACCGTACCATACAACCAGGGCCTAAGAGAAAAAAATTTTCTGGGGGTACGAAGATTGATACCGCGCCCTAAATCTTATTGGGCCCCCCGAGCCTTATCGGTAGACCCATGCCGTTAAATCATTGTGTTGTCGGATAGGTGAAGATATTCATTTAAAAGTGAGAGGGGTAACGATATTCGCTTACAGTTAGGACCTATGAAAAACACAACTGGACATGGGCGTAGAAGCTCAAAATGATTTGGGGGGGCACGAAAGTTTTGCCCAAAAAATGACTTGAAAGTTGCCTGACAAATCAATCTTTTTTCTGTCCAAATTGAGGTGATCTCAAAAAAAAACAAAAAAACGTCTTCACTCAGCAGATTGAGACAATTATTTCTGTCCAAATTGGGGTGATCTCAAAAAAAAAAAAAAGGTCTTCACTCATATTGATACAGTTTTTCTGTTCAGCCCTCGAAATATTTTAGTAGGCAAACTTGCCCAAATGACTTGAAATTGCCCAAAATTTTGACGCAAAATTGCCGAAACAATATGAAATCGCCCAAAATTTTGACGAAAAATCGCCCAAAATATATGAAATTGCCCAAAATTTTGAGATACCTTACACCAACCGGGGGGGGGGGGGGGCCATTGCCCCCCGGCCCCCCCACCTCCTACGCCTATGCAACTGGACCTAAAATTGGTTTAATTCCAGCTAGGGGGTCTGGGGGAGCACTGTGAGCTCCCCCAGTGGGGGTCCGGGGCGGAGCCCAGGGAGCTTTAGCAGTTTTTATGTTTCTTGAGGGTAAAATACAGCATTTGATCAACATCCCAGCACCAAACTTGCTTAAATTGACAACCAGAAAACGTGATGTACACGAAAGAAAGTATGTGAAGTGGGGAATGATGACCTTGACACAATATTATACAATATAATGACTACTGTAAATCCAAATATTTTACTGATAAAAGTGTTAAGAAGTCATCTGCAATCATAGACTTCACAAACCCAAATACCTATTAGACTCATACAGATAGAGTGAGTTGGTTAATGATTGTAGTAGGCCTGTAGTATTTCAACTTTGACTACGCTCTTTAAGGTTGAAATGCTTTTGGATCTCTGGAAATGTGGGCCCTTGTACATTGTTATACCGTAGAGTTAGGGATCTCAAGTGAGAGAAATGTAACAAAGCGTTAATTTCGGTGCAAGTGTATGGCTTTTGATACATTTTCCTGTTTTTTTTTAATCCAATCGGCCACTATTGGATGCTCTAAAGGCTGAGTAGCAAAAATAGCGACCAATTACCAGTAGTGAATATGATGACTGATATTTTTGCTGTAGGCAAGTTTGATTACGGTGTTATGGTGCGCTGTGCGATAGGCCTACCACAACAAGTTAAAACTAAACTTTTTTGGAAGTGGCTATTTTGTCTCTAGAGGCAAAATAGCGTTTTTCCTCTGTTTGGGTTAGGATTAGGGTTAGAGTTTGGGTTAGGGTTTGGGTAGCATTAGGCTTAGGGCTATTTCGGCACTTGCGGCAAAATAGCCGTTAGGACTTGGCCTATTTTGCTTCCATATGGCCAAATAGCCACTGCCTTTATAAAATTTATTTTTTAGTCCGAATACCATCAATTTTCAAAAACCATCACAAAGTAAAAGTTTGCCATTCGTAAATGCATAGACTCGTAGCATTCCAATTTCGTATACAGTAGTGTTATCTGTTCTAGGATAGCCTAGTACAGGTTAGCTGTAGCTCTGCCTGTTTACTGTAGCTTTACCGGTTAGCTGTAGCTTTAAGTACGGGCCACATGCGGTATATCAAAATTGTTAATGTTGGTTTTTTTTAACGACCTATTTTTTGTGAATGTTACAGTAGATACGAGATAGGCCTACCAGTTACCGTATTAATTAATAATGTTGCTACAGACTATGAGTAGACTATAATAGAAAGTAGCAAATTTGCATTTTGCCTGCCACTAGCCTACCTGCTACCAGGATATCTGATATATAAGCTACAGTGTAGGCTAACTGTTTTCATTTCCTTCATGCCATATTTTATCACTGCACAGTTTGCATTTCAAAACGAAAGGTTGCAGCTATATTATAAGCTACTTACATATTTCTCCCAAACAGTGCTCCCACTAACTGACTAAGCCGATTTTTTTCAGCGAATCAGTGACTTGTTGGAACAATGCCAAATAATTTTTGGCAATATCTGAATATGGTAAACATAGCCTAGCTTTAGAAAATTTGAGAAATTAGTGAAAATAGAACATGTGGTACTGTATAGGCTACTTTAATACTGGATTGGTACAAAATTTAGGACACATATACATCTTTTTACAATTTTAGAGCTTTGGGCACAATTGTTTCAAGAAAATTTGGGCACTTGCTGATTTGCCATAAAGTTAAGGGAACACTGCTCTCAAAATGTGTTCACTAATCAACTACAGTATCAGGTATTACCTAGGGAACAAACATTGCAGGGGCTGAAGCCTTGCTGTTAAGCTGAGTGTTTTCATTGTTTTCACCAAACAATAAAACATGCTACGGTAGCTTTTAAATGTGCTTTGGACCTGACCTATGATTGGGGAGGGATGCATAACATTAGCCATTCGATTCTTTGAAAGTGGGTCTGGGTGCAAAGTTTCCTTCTAAAAGAACTGGAATGTTATTAAAATTGCTAGTTTTTTATGAAATTGCTAAAATATCTAGCTCAGCGGCCAGGGGTTTTGCCACCAGATATTTTCCATGATACGTTTTCTAAATGTCGAGTGCTAGGTATGGTACTGTACCATGCCATCTTCGCCATGGAGAAATATTAGCTTTTGGTTCAAGCTAGCACTTTACTTAGCAAAATCCTAAATGTGATGTGATATGATATCATACTGCATAATCAACAGGATTGTTTTTTTTTGGTGGGATAATACAAAACTTGCACAAGCACTTTAAGCAGTACTGTATTTGGAGGGTTACCAGTGATCTCGTCACTTGGTGATTTTGTCACAGTGATTTTGCCACAAACTACTGGTTAGGGTGAGACAGCTCTGGGGATAGTAGAATAGTTCAATGACTGCTGTTCTTAGTCAATGCCTTAATTTTAATTCAATGGTAGTACCGGTACAATTCGGTTAGCAGATAGGCCTATTCTGTCTTTTCTGTGCTCAAAATGCCATCTATCACGTAATCGTTTATGATGAAATCACTGCGACAAAATCACTTTGTGACGAAATCACTGGCAACCATTTGGAGCAATGACGCATTCAGGGACTAAAACAGAAAAGGGGCTTCAGCCTGTTCTTTAGCTAAGTTACTTAAAACATTTAATCCTAAAATAAAAGCATTTACATGTGTTTTGAACTTGACTTGTAAGTAAAGAGTAGTAGGGAGTAAACAATTTAATTCCTTGAAATGACGGCTGAATTTTAGAAATTTACCGATACCGGTAGCATTTTTAAATGACTATAAAAAGCAAACAAAATTTTATCCAAATGACGGTAAAACAGCTATTTTTTGGCAAACAATGAAATCAAAATTGGACTGAATTTGGAGTTTATAAAAACATAGTCTGCTTGAACATGCCATCTTTCCAGAAAATATTTTTTGTATATTGCAGTATTTTCACTGTTCTGTCACATCTGGTATCATAAATTAATCGAAGTGACTTGGCGCACAGAACATGCACAGTTAGATAAACAAAGATTCTGGTGACGTCACTCGTTTTTGGAAATTTTTTATTTGATAATTACAGTTATAGATTACCGGTAGGATTTAAGTTAGGATTGGAATTAGGGCTTAGGGTTCGGGTTAAATTTTGTAGGCTTTATTGCAAAATATTTGCTTGCACGGAACATGCGCCAAGCCTTTTCTTAAATTAACTTAGTAAATTTGCTGATTGATTGCAGTGCTTCTGATGTTACCGGTACTAATTAAATAGCCTAATTTTTTCTGTTGTTTGTACCATGACAAAGGTTTGAATTCAATTACTGTAATTAAAAAATATGATCTTGATTAGTGTTAAGGTAAAACAATCCGATCCAAGTCAACTGATCTGAACGAACTGACCAAGAACCAATAGTTTTGTCACAGTGATTTTATCACAAAATGAGGGTTTGGGCAAAATAGCTCTGGCAATAGTAAAATATTGTTATGATCGCTCTTTTCAGGCAATCGGCCTCATTTGGTTCGCAGCCAGTTTGTTCGCGGTCAGTTGTCATGGACCCAAAACAGTCTTTTGGGTTTTAATAATAATAGGCCTAATAACAATCAAGTGCTTATGGTGCTTAACATATTGCATGCATGACAGATTAATAATAAATTATTACAGACAGTGTTAATTTTTATATGTGATGTGTACTGTGTTGTTATTAATTTAGTAGGCTAAATTAATTTTTTGGAATGCTCAGTTTCACCGGAAATTTCTATTTAGTGTTTCTAATCTGAAGTAATTCTGATCCAAATCTTGCCTAAACTCAAAAACTTGAAAATAAAACTAACCCTAGATTATTTGCTTCACTGCTTCATAGTCTGGTTTGATAATGTCCAACAAACCAAAATCTTCTGGTTTGTTCTCACCTAATGTGCGGCAAGTGATCTCAAATATTTCCCAGCGTATATTTTATCCAGAACCTAAAGCTTATGATCATTTAAAAGATGAGCGTCCTGGTAAGTTAAACAGGTTGGGTATTTTGTCTGTTTGTGTCTTTTTTAATTAAGGTTAAGTAAGTAGGCTATTGCATTTTATTATTTTTGCTTCTGTTTATGAATTTCATTGCAGCTGTAATAGTATCTAAGTCAGATGTAAGTGACTTATAATAGAGAAACTTTTGTGACCAACACCACTTCATAATACACCTAAATTACTCCAAATTTTTCTTGCATTGTTCCAAAGCTTTTTTAAATGTTATTGTTAAAAATTTAGTCTACTGCTGTGTTCCCTCTAACTTTATGGCTAGTCGGCAAGCGCCCAAATTATCTCAAAGCAATTGTGCCCAAAGCTCTATATTTAGACGTATATGTGCCCCGAATTTAGTACCAATCCAGTACTAAATTATACCAAAGGTCATATTTCAACAAATTTGTCGAATTTTCTAAAGCTTTGTTTACTATATTGCCAAAAATTATTTGCCCTTGCTCCAACAAATCGCCGATTCGCTGAAAAAAATCGGCTTAGTGGGAACACTGGTCTACTGTCAATCATTAAAATATTGTTTTGTGTTTTTTTGTGTCATATCATGCACTAAATCTTAGTAAGTGTTTTGTTTTTGACTAGCATTTCTCTTATTGATTCCAGATTTCATTATTTACTTGGCTTGTATTAAGCTGTTTTTCCCTTTGTTATATGTCTTCTATATGTAGTTGCTGCGACACCCTTATTTAATGCCCACGTTGTAAGTTTGAAGTGTTACTTGCTAAATCTTAATTTCATACTAAACAGTGCTTAGAAAAGTAAATACTGATTGTAAAAATGCTATGAAATTGTCCTTGTTGCTTTGAAACGTTCTCAAAATTAAAATGTTAAATAGCTTAGTTATCTGTTACATTAAGTTACGCACATGACATAAGGAGCACTTCAGACTTGGAAAATTCTAATTTAAGCAGCTTTTTGCAAAATAATGTTTCATTCCGCCATTATCCACCAGAAAAAAACTAATGGTGGCAGTTTTTTAGAAGATTGCGAAGCTTACATGAGCTGTAGAAATTTTTCTTTGGTATCAGTGAGTCTGCATATGCCCAAAAGACTCAATGATTTTTCAATGATAAGCAGTCGAAAATGATTTGATATGCTGATTTACTGCTTCAAATTGGCATTGTGGTTCATAGATACCTTTTGAGAGAGCACTTCACCAATTGATTTAAATTTTTACTTGCAGATAGTGAAATAGCCACCAGTCTTTCATTACAAGTTTCAATGTTTTTCAATATTGTATTTTTTCCATTTTGGATTACATCCCATGCCTTAATGCTGAACATAAAATATCTTTACCTTGACAACACGTACCAAGTTATTCTTATTGGTGTCTTAGTGATATTTTCTTTAATTGAATTGATTCGACTTTATCTGGGGTATGTAGGAAACTTGCAAGAAAAAGTAAGTGTCTGATTGTGACGTTGTTATACTATAGGTTGTCTTAAAATTACCATTAGGTTTTTGTTGTAGCTCTAGATGCCTGCAAGGCCTAGAGAGTAAAAGCGGTGTTTCTATGAAAACCCTGTTTACATGCTCTTGGTTCAACTTGCACCCTGGTCACATTATGCCCTTGGATAAGACACTTTATGGTGATTATATCTGCTTAGTGGCTTCAGACGTGAATTGGAAAAATTTCCACAGAAACATGAGATCACTAGAAGCGCTTAAGCAGGGGTTGATTTCTGGAAGCTTTTAGTATCTATTACAACGAAAAAAGTACTGATAACCTAATAGGCTGCATCTGATGTCTTTTGATAAAAGAAAAATATAAAGCTGCAACAGAATATGCATTTTTGGACTGCTCTTATTACGGTAAATGATTTTGGTGTTTCGACAAGATTTCCATTAAATTTGTTTTGTATGTTGATGAGGACAGAAATAATGTTTAAGCATTAAAAGTAGCAAACTGCAGTGATGTTTACAAGGCCTGCAATAGTCAAAACAAAATGACATTATTTCTTCTCTGGGCTTTTGCCAACAAATCAAAATCGATTTTGGAAGAGAATATAGATCAATTCATTAGTATTGTTTACACAGTTACTAGAATTGCAACAATCAAGATACAGTATGAAATTATGCTGAGATGATTGCTTTGATTAGCTTGTAGTAGAGGAAAGAATAACTTCCTTTTTTATACAGGCAGCTGAACTTTTTGGATTTCTTCTACTCTCAGTTTTACCCCAGTTTCCATTTTTATTGTTTTTGCTTCTGAATGACAATGCCATTGTGATGCCTTTGGAACGAGCGGTTGACATAATTTTAACCATCTTGATGATTGTTGAGATAGTTTCGGCCTTCATGACGGGCCGCAGTATGTCCAGGCAACAAGCCACCCAATTTCATCTGCGCCAGTTTATAGATTTGGAACAGATCCAAGAACACGAATTTATTGACCCAAATGCACCTCAAATCATAAAACGTCCTACATATCGAGCATAGAAATGAATTCTTAGCTGTTGAATAAAACATGCAGTTTATCATTTCATTTCCACCTTTTGCTATGTGATAGTAATCAAGGCATGAGTCATTTAACTTGATTGCTGGTGTCAAGACTAGCAAGTTTAATACTTGCGTTGGTTAATATGGTTGTCAATATGCTGCATTTGTAAAAACTAGGAATTTAGCGTAGTTTTATCAGAGCATTATAATGCAGTGTTTACTAAATTGCTGAAAAGTCGGTGTAAGATCATCGCAATTACGTAAGCTTATATTTTTTATGCGATTCGTGACAGATAAATTTCGACAACTTTAGATGTTTGAATTATCCAGGTGTTTTTGGTAGGCCTTTAAATAAAAGCGGGCCAGACTGCGTGCTATTTTTAGGCCCGTAGTCATAAAGAGCCTGCCTCACTTCCGTGCGTTAAATTTCGGATTTCTTGCGTTTAATTTTTTTGCGAAGAAAACCAATGAAATTGTATAAAATATATTGACGTTGAAACGTTCATTTTACTTATATACAGTATTGGCAAAGCTAATAAATGTTACCCCGATCTTTGAAAATTGCATAAATTTTTATGTATTGGGTCTTACAATAAAGTACTGTAGATAGTGCAATGTTTAAATTACGTTCGCGATATTTTTATAGTCGCCTTTTAATTGATCAATGTCCCAGATCTAACCGACCCGGAAAAAAGTTGCTAGGCTATTCGAATCATGAAATTTTCACGGTTCGAACGGGACAAAAATGCTCCGAATTTTCTTTTGCTCATTTTTCCATTTTTGCTTTCTATTTTCTGTTGTAGGTCAATGCTAGTCCATCTATTATGTTAGTAACACGTTTATTTCAAATTTATTTTCCCCTTTCCATATTATGTCAGCTGGAAGCGATTAAACTGGAAAACTCGGCGGCATGGTGTGATGGAACAAATCATATTTAGCTTGTTTATATATGATACAAAACTTTACTTTTCTTTTTGATTACTTTAGTGTTGTTGACTGCTTGAAACCTTTAGAGGTGCTAATGATACGATGTTACACTGTATTTTTGGTAAATAATTAATCGAAAGGATTGTTATTGTGCTTTTAATTAGTGCGTAGATTTATTTTGCATTTTTTGTTAATAAATTTGTAGTTTATTTTTTTAATTTGGTTGTTGTACTACCCAGTGGCGGATCTAGAAAATTTCGGTGGGGGGGATAATAAAAATTTTAAGCACACAACCTCAAAAATTCGGATGTCTTCACCGAAATTGAGAGTGATTTTTCGCCCGAAATCGGAAATTCAAACGTTTTTTCCGCCCAAAATCAGGTGGTCTCCAAAAAAAAAAAAAAAAAAAAAAAAAAAAAAAAAAAAAGGTCTTCACCGAAATTGAGAGTGATTTTTCGGCCGAAACCGTTACTTTTAGGCTGGTGGGGGGGGATGCATCCCCCCATCCCCCCCCTAAATCCGCCACTGGTACTACCTATAAAAAATTGTATCTTCATTTGCAGTACTGTAGCAACTGCGCTGATAGTGCTTTGAAGGAATTACATACGGCAGTAACAACTAAAACTGTTTTTAAGAATAAGTCAATTATGATGTTTCTTGACGTTTGCTGGCCAGAGTTTTAATGTTTAATCGTTTTGCGTGCTTCTGGCCTAAAGGCTACCAGCGCGGAAGCTTAAGGAAGAGCCACCAAAACGGCGACTACATAAAAACAAGCAATGCGAAAAAGTTGTCTTCCCACAGGATTCGAACCTACAACCTTTGGAATACCGGTCCACTGCTCTACCACTTGAACTAGAGAAGACGTGTTCCCGTATGCTTAATTTTGGGTATTTAAACCCAAGCACTTGCTTGTTCAATGATTTTAATAATAAGTAGGCTTCCGCGCTGGTAGCCAATAGGCCAGAAGCACGCGAAACGATTAAAAACTAAAACCGTCTCGATACCAGCGGGTTACAATAGTTTAAAAACACGATTTTTTTGAAGTGCAGTATTAGGAAGGAGCGCCTATGAACAATGACCGACCTTGCATTTTAGTCGATTTTTCAGAGTTTCCACATAACAAAGCTTAAAAAAAAGTATAGCCTAATCTCGCTGACTATGTAGAGGCCTAGCATGCTTTCGCTTAATTTTGGAGCTGAAGATGATAGCTTTAAAGGATTGCTTCGGACATTTTAAGGATTGATAGGCATGTAGTTAGATTTTAGCTGCCCTGGACAAAGGTCATGTAAAACTTTAACGAATGCTCGGCAAAGAATTGTATTGTAGCCAGTGGCGCAAACAGGGGTGTTCAGTAGGCTTTTAGCGACGTTACAGCATTTAACTTCGAAATACAAGCTTTTACATGTGGTTTGGACTTGAGTTGTAAGTAAGGGGAAGTTGAAGGTTATGGGCAATTCTTTCCAACGACTTCCGAATTTTAGCAATTTAGTTCTTTCAAATGGCTCTAAGAACATGCAAATGTGATCCACGTGACGCTTAAATGTCTATTATTGCTAAAAACTCACAAAAAGTGACTTGAGCTCAGTATTCGTTTACTTGTATTCTAATTTGATATCTTTGAGAGCAATTTGTGAAAATAATTATGCTGCACGTTGTGAATTTTTTTTCGAAAACAGGACGAACATAAATCCCGAAAGAGCACAAAGTAATTTGACAAAGGTAAACACATGCACTTGCGGAATTTGCAACTGCATGGAAGCGAATCTTCACCATTCCGAGTTAGATTCTGGTTTTTTACGGCTGTGCTATCCTCAAGTCACTTTCTAAAATCGTTCCTGGGGCACATCAGAGGTGGCCGGATCCACATATTAGAAGATCCGGATCCTACACCTTTTAAATTCCGATCCGGATTCGTCAGTACGCAACTACATTTTGTACATTTTAACGAATATTTTGACGAACATCTACAATGAGTTTGAAAGTAATCAGTATAGTCAGATCCGGATCCGCATCTTCTAATGAATCCGGATCCGAGAAGAAACAGTAAGATCCGGATCCATTGCCACCTCTAAGGCACGTGTTGTGCTTCCATCAACTGCAGCACAGTTAGTGTAAGTAAATAAAATTTGTGTTTTCCAACAAATAGCGCTAGAGAGCAAATACGCTTTATCAATTGTCATCTCCATCACCATTCTGATAAGTACATTTTTTTTGTGCCGGTACGTGACTGATAAAGCTTACTGGCCAAATTTTTTACGATTGCTTTGGCTTTGCTTAATCACTTGAATTTTTTCGATCATCTTAAGACTTAACTGCAATTATGCGGAAGAGTTGTTGCTAGATGTAGTCAGTGGTGCAACAACGGAGAGGGAGCTTGGGAGGCTGAAGCCTTAGCAACAGTGCCGCAACTAGAACGCTGTTCTTAGGGGGGCCAAATTTTTTGATTTGGTCAACTTTTCTCCGAGTTTTCTATACGTTGTTCATCCGAGAAAAAAAAAAACAAAAAAAAATACGTCGTCTTGCCACAAATTGTTCTACTTATTTTCTAGTTTTCTGGTGGTTTCCTAGTTTTCTGTTGGTTTCCAAAAAAAGGTCGCCATCTTGAAACTGCCGCAAGGGAAAGGGGGGTTTGGGTGGGGATGCTAAACATTTTAGGGGGGCAAAATTTTTGTTTAGGGAGCGCCGCCCCCTTTTGCCCTCCCCCCTAGTTGAGGCTCTGCTTAGCAGGTTCCCCGAGAAAATTAAAACCAAATATGAATTTGAGCAACGAATAAGAAGAGAGGAGAGCTGAAGAAGCTGAGCTATTTAATTCTTTTAAATGGCTTCCAAATCTTAGCAATTTGGTTCTTTCGAATGGCTCAAAAAACGTGTGAACTATCATCCAAATAGCGTTAAAAAGGCTATTTTTTCCCAAAATGTCGTTAAAGAGGCCTAATGGCTGGAGGGAATCTATCTCCAGACCACCGTCTATTGTGCATTTAAAATATATCGGTTTTCTCGACACGCCGTCTACTGGATCCCAGGTATCACAATATCTACCATCTTTGGTGTTTAATTTTTTGAAAGCTGATGTTACAAACTTTAAACTATAGATAGCAACTTGGCTATTTTACAGTAAAAATAGAAAGTTGTCGAATTCGATTTGCAATTAGATCTTTCCAAAAGAAAATTTCCTTTTTCGAAGTCGGTCAGGTTTAATAATGTAGATCATTATTTGTATCATTTCAACAATAATAAGGCTATTTTTGTTTTCTTTACTGTACTTAATTTGCTGAGTTATCGAGCACAAATATTACAAGGTGTTTGCGTTAATCGAGTTAAAACTTTGAACAGTTTCCTGGTAAACATTTCAAACATTAATCGGATAAAATTTGGATTAAATCTTACTTGAAAAAGACTTTTAACACTTTTTGTTTTGCACCTGGTGACCATTTATCAAATTTTATTGAGGTGATTAATTAAATTTGATAAGAATAATTTTAAGGTAACGGTAATATCTATGTGCTGAATATGGCGTTTCATAACATTTTTTTTTAACTTGATCTACCTAATTAAATTTAAAAGTTTAACATCGAAATTCTTATATTGGAGACTTGAGATTAGAGTTTGTTTTTTTAAAGGTCTTAGGCCCCGAAGTTTGCGACCTCGCAATTTTTTTTAATCAATTTTAGTATATTATGAAAAATACGATACTGTGCGAGTTTGAGATGGCAGTTTAACTCGAAGTTGGCACTTTGCAGCGTCTTTCCTTTACCAAATAAATACACAAAACAATCATATCAATATCATTTACGTTATTCTTAAAACAACTGTTGAAAATGCAGTAGAAACACTGATAACGATCGTGGCTGTTGCTGACAAGATTTTACCAGTATCATCAGATGTTTATTGTGGATATGTTTACAATTTGATAACAAAAACCTGTCAGACAAAACCACTAATCAATAACATGTCCTATTACGAGTATCTCGTAGCCTCAGAAAATTGAATATAGAATACAGTTTGTTTACAATACAGTATAGCATTGGTAACGGTAGATATCTTAAGATTAAATTTGTTGTCAAAGCGAAACATAAAGAATATTTTAATGTTTGATGTGTACGCAATATGTTCTGCAGTTTGATTAGAATTTAAAAGATTCCACTTTTGTACATCAACTAATTTTGTGTACGCAATTACAGTAAGCCTATGTTACTGCTCGCTTAAGTTAATTTTTTTGATATTTCTTTAGCTAATCCAAAAACACTAAATGAATACTGGAACTGAAGGTGATTAACCACAACTTTTCGGCCATTCCTAGCCCTTTACCAAAAGTCATAACTTTTATCGTTTTATTGTATTTGAATTGATGTAAAATTTTATCTAATACCTGCGATTAAATGAATGCAACAAGGCAATATTGAGTTAATCATTAACATTTGCGGGCTCTTTTAACGTAGAAGCACATTGATGCTTAATCCACTCTATTTTAAGAAACAAGACATTTTAAATTTTACCAAATAGAGTTTCAAATGTACGCAAAGCCGCTTGCAAATGCAGTATCATACAATATTAGGCTTTTGAGCAAGTTTTTTACCCTTATGCGCTTTCTAAATGATCTACAGCAGTTCTTATTTTTTAGTTTGTCCTACCATTACCACTTATCAAATCCGTGATCAAACGACGTTTGGGCCAGGCACATACACAGTGCACACCTTACTCATAACCAAAATGAAGAAAGTTTGGTGAAGAACGGTCGCAATGAAACTCGTATTGGCATTTACTTACGTACGTGATACCAGGAACGTACTATGGGGTGGGGGCTACAGCCCTCCCCACATTGGCCTTTCGACCAAATTGCAGAATGAGGTAAATACTGTATCATGTTTTTAGAAATTCTGAGACTGTCTTTTGCACCGGAATGACCTCAAAAATGATTTAAAGCATCTTTTGAAACATCTGCCTAGAGCGGGGGCTATAATTTGTCGAAAATCAAACTTGCATATCAGTAAAAACTTTGAAAGATGGCCAAAAATTAGCAGTCAAATTTGATCGCTCGTTGAAAAATGCTGAACTTAGGTTTCATCAAAAAATATGTAAGCTCAGGTACAGGGGAGGGGGATATTTAATATGAGTTAATTACCAATCACTTCTCTCAAATCTCGTTCCATTACCTCCCTACCCCCAATTATCTTTCTAGATTACTCCTTTGAATTTTATTGAACAATGTGATTTTATGATTTACCAGCTTGTGAACACGAGAACTGAAATTTTACCACCAACCACCTACCATATAGCCCATTAATGCAACCAGTTTAATCATGTTTTTACAGTGCTAATTTCCATGCCACGTTTTAAAAGCATTTTTTTATTAAACTAGGCCTAAAATTAAGTTATTTTTGCAAAATATACAAAGGTTTTGTGCGCTGGGGCTCTACTGTCTACTCCCACACTCCCAAAGCAGCCCCTCCCATTGCACATTTCTTGCCACGCGCCAGCTTAACACTTGTTTGTAACGGTTTGAAAAAGTCCAATCTCCCTCAATTGGTACCTGGACACTTTCAAAGCGGGATCACCTGTTAGCAAAAAACTACTAGCATTAACACCAAATGATGACCAGGATAAAAAAATGGTTTTATTTGACTAATTCTAATTAGGCTGATGCCTATAGCGCAGAGTTGCACTTCGCTTATCAAATCTTGGCAGGCAGTCACAACTTAACTTGGCTGATAAGTTTGAAAATTTTGCTTAGAGCTATTTATCTTGTAATTTTTGAAATTTAACCGCAATGCCGTCGTGCACCTGTTGCGGTCAACGACATCATTAGACCAACACTAAACCCACACAGGTTTTGTTTACCGAAGAGTGTTGCCAAATTAAACTTAAATTAAAAAAACATGTTATTAAACATGATTAGTCAGCGCTGAAAAAAAGCTATGCAGGAGAATTTTGTAAAAACTAAAAAAAAAAAACGATTTCAAGGATGACCAATCAATATCCATGTTTGGATGCATTGCTAATGTCGAAGCAAGACACTGTAACTGATGTTGAAGATTTCACTTCTGAGGTAGCTTTTTTTTACCAATTTGATTGATATTTCGGAAATCGGAACAATTATGATGAATTTGGTTGATTGAGCAACTATTACAGAAGTTATGTCGTTGACCAGTACCCAAATACACTACCACACTGCAACACATTTTTTGGTACTGCTGCTTAATAAATAAAGCAAAATGGCCAAGCCCTTGAATGACACAACTTTTTGACGAAGTTTAATTTTGTTTATTGTACATTTGTACTTGTACGTCTAAACGTTTGCTCTTGTACATTCAAACATTACAAAACGTAAAAAAAATGCGTGCAGCAAATAAACAACGAAAAAAGCGAGAAAAAGTGATACACAACAGTGATGTATGCGCTTGGTACAATTATTATACTACCAACAAATGTTTCCTAGTCCTACACACTAATTAAATTATATCAACAGTTTCGTTAAGATGCTGATAAATACAAATCACTTATTTCACTCAGAGGTACTTTCAAGAGAAGGGAAAGGTTTAAGGGTTGAAATCTCTTCTAAACCCCTTTTTTTCAATTAAAATCGACATAAAAATTTTACTATAGGAAAGGTAAAAGATGATTCTAATTAGTCCCTAAACTCTCAGAAGAGATTTAAGTATTTCCGTTTTGTTCTAAGAGCATTTGCAATAAATTTTAAATTCATTCGCACATTCTTTTTCGTTTAGTTTCGATTTATGATTGGGACAAAAAATACGTCGAAATACACCTTCAGGCAGCCAAAGCTTATTGGACAAAGCTTGAAACATGCAATAATTTGATAACAAATGGCTGCATTTTAGTGAGCCAATCTTCAAATTTATGCTCATATTCAGTGGTGACGGCGGTTTGCAACCACTGCTATGGTTACAATTCGTATTGAACTCTAGGGTTGACATTTTTTTTAGCGTGGAGCATACTAACGCTCAAGTTTGTGTGACGTTTTCAGCTTGATCGATCTCGTTTCAGCAGTTTAAGTCAGCAACGTGATTGAAGTCATGAGATGTAAACTTTAGGCTGTATGTTGAACTGTATTGCGAGCGTATGAGCGTATTCTCAGTTTGTTTTCAAAGAAAATTTGGTACGCCAAGCGTGTCGCCTTACCGGCGTACAAACAAATAGTTGGTAAAAAACAAAGGTTACGCTTGTACGCTCACGATTTTACGCGCAGTGGTAGACCGGGCCAAATTTTAACAATGCGTTAGGAATTCGAAAATCATATTTATCGTCAAGCAATGCTGCTAAGAAACAATACTGTACGAAAAAAATATAAAATGCGTAACAACAAACGAAAATACCGGACCACACAAATAACGTGTTGCTTGAAACACTAAGGTACATCAAGATCAAAATGGCACGGGTGCCCAGAACAGTCGCACATCACAGATTCCAATTTTTGGCACATTTATAAGGTTATTTAAATTCTTAGTCGATCAAATATGCTAAGAGGTTATTTCCACCTGCACATAGAGTTTTGGTGGTTTTTGCCTGATCCCTTCCGATTCACGGTCTAGGTATGAATTACGAAAGAGTATAATTTTAAGCCCGTGGAAAGTTTGGAAAATGAGTTATTTTGAGTCCCTCGAGAGTGACCAAGTCACCACTATTTGTAGGACTCTTACTGAAGGTTGTTGTAAAGGGACTTGCTACTAACACAAGTTTGTTTCATTGAAAATTGATCCTCTTCCTAGTTTTCCAATTTTCACAGAGGTTATAAAACTGCTTTAAAATCCGATCATTTAGGCAGCAACAGTTTACGCAACATTATTAACGTAAAACATTTCAAAGTATAATGATAGACGACTTTCGACAAAACTCTATCATTTTTAAGAACGAAAACCTTCAATAAATAAGCTTAAAAAAAAAATACAATGTAAAAGCGAGAGAGATGGATGCAAAAATACTTCTACATTCAAGAAAAGTTTTTTTCTATAGAAAAATATTTGTCAACATAGGATTAAAAATTTTGAAACTGCAGCCAAAATAAGCAAAGAGAAGTGTTTGTTTATGCTTTGCGTGAATCGAACCAACAATTGACTTGCTACTAATATAGTTTAATGTGCTTCACAAATACTTTCACAAATAATAAATGATTTGAAGCAATTTTTGCGCTCATAAAAAAACTAAAAAAATGCCTAATGACTAGAAAATGCTAAGAAGCTTCACTCCATATCAAATCACAAGATGTCGTCCCTGTTTGAAAAAAGTTTTGATTTGATTTAAAACTCTTTGTTTCTTTCCTTTTTGATTTCACAGTGGAAACAAAGTTAGATAATAAAAAGAAATTATTTACGTATGCGCATGAAAATATTACACAAATTAATAAAGTGAGATTAGAAATGAGAATGGATGAGGCTGATCCTCCAGGATCGTCCATGCCTTCCGTGTCTTTACTGTCAAAATCTACACAATCTGCATCTTTGCCAGTTACGGGCTCCAATAAGCGAACAACTTCAAGTGACGTACCAGGAGCGTCATCGCCCATAAGATGGGTCCTTTTGACGTCATCCAAGGCTGCTTTGGCAGCAAGGGCAAAGTTTATGTCTCCTGTCATCATCAAGTCAAATACGCATGACTTGAAATAGAAGTTTGAATATTTTTCGTCTTTATCTGCTAAACAAGGTCGATCTTTCGATGTTCCAGTTCTGCTTGATCGCTTTGATCTGTTCTTATCACGTGATCTCTTTGCTTTTGAGCCACGAGGTCGTTTGGACGAGGAGTGTAAAACCTCACCAGGAAGTTGGCGAGCTGCTGCCATCCTGTGATGTTTTTTACCGTGAGGAGGAGGACGATTTTCACTAGAAGACGCTAGCGAGGAAAACGCGGCAGAGGAAAGAGAGGATAAGGATTTAAATGATGCTTTGGCACTTTTTGAAGAGTCTATCGACTGCTCCTCTTCTTCAGGGTCCTTTGCAGAGTCCTCTTCATCTTGCAAATCCAGCAAAATTTGCTTGCATTTATCTCTTGCCTCTTTTTCGTTGAAATACTGAATTGGTAATTCGGTTCCCTGAAGAGCAACTTCTTGGATCGAAAGATGCACCTCCACATCACCAGGATTGGACGGAGTAGTCGGGTGATTGTCACTTGGAATCTGGACCTCATTCGCTTCTGGTAAATCGTAGGTTTGGATTGGTGGTAATTGATGATCCGCTGGGCAGCCTTGGACACAGAGTTGAGTCCGAGATGCTAATCCAGTGATATGCTCTTCCGGGATCCGGATTGCAAAAGTGAGATACCGGGCCACTTGACGTATAATTACGGTGGTTCCAATGAATCCGGCTCGAATTTCGACTCGTTTTCCAGGGTCAGTTTCTACTACTTCCACGCTCCCAACCTCTGAACTCCCGTCCGTAAAAGCTCCAGGAAGTTGCTCACTCGTGGCGACGTAGTGCCGTTGGCCAGCGCATTGTCCAGCTGCCTTGATCAGAACAGTAATCTGCCAAAACAAAAAGACGCAATTAAATGAATTTGTTGATTACCAAATCTCATCAGCCTATTGCAATAGCGTAGACCAACAGTTAAGCATGTTGACAAAATAATCCGTCTCCTGCTCATAACCTAAACCTGTTTTAATCCATTTAGACCAATTTTACCCAGTTTTGTATTTGCCTATTGCTACAATACCAGCACAAGCTTCGGCTTTGTAGCACCAATTAAGCGCTGGCCATTCATACGTAGTGGTAAGTTTGTTTTTTTGTCACAGCAAAATGAATTGCTTCGAATAGAAACAAAACAGATCAAACGGCCTTTTCTGATGACACTTGATCATTTCTTTCCATGAATGGGAACATCTAAACTCGAGGAACACTTGGGAGCCTTTGGCGTGTCTCGTCAATTTGCGCCTTGGGTAAATTGACGAGACACGCCAAAGGCTCCCAAGTACTTTTAGGTATTAACGCGGTCTAAAGATTTTCTCAATGATGCAATATTTGCCTTGTCTCAAACTACCATTGACAACAAGCAAAACCATTCAATTTGAAACACTTTTTTTTCAGCTTCATGAAAAGCTCTATCCGAGCAAGTAAATTAGAAGTGAAAAAAGGGAACATTAATTAAACACTGAGGGGCAAGAAATAATTTTTGCTATCGCGTGAAATTAAAACAGAAAATACAAAGTGATGAAAAAGAAGGATGAAAGATCTTCTGACGGAATTGTTTATTCAAGATTAAATTTTTGGTGCTTGACTAGTATTTCGAGAAATCTGTACGGACCGTAAAGAAACTGCTGAAAAGTTTTAAGTGTTTAATGTTTTCACACCTGGATTCCAGTCGCAAAGCGTAGACTTTGTTGACTTGAATCAGGATAAGAAAATATGCCACAAAGGGCATGTGACCTGGACCTATTCTTAAAGCATTTGTTCGTCAGACTAGGTAACACTAGCCTTCGAATAAAAAAAATCTAATAACTTCTTAAACCAATGCAAATTTAAATTGAATGGCCTCACATCTCTGAAATATCCATTAGCTAAAAAAATGATGGAATTTTTGAGTTGATACTAATCTTTTCCACCTGTCAGTGACAGAAATGATCATTACAGCAAAGAGGATTAAATGTATGTCCATAAAGTACGTTCATTAAAAAACGCTTTAAACATTTTTCAGACAGGATTTTGAAATCCACATCAAAAATAAGTTGTAGAAAATTAGGAAACCTAAGAATAAAAACAATTGGCAGAATAGAACTAAGCTTAACAATTTATTAGACGCGTTTCGCTTTAACTTAAAGCATCATCAGTAAAATTCATTCTTAAGTTAATGCGAAACGCGTCTAATATATTGTTATGCATAGTTCTATTCTGGTAATCGTTTTTATTCTTAGATTAGGAAACCTTTTCTTCAAAAACCCATAAAAATATAAGTTTCACGTATAGTGTTAGTTTACAATACCTAAAAAGACTTGGTTTTAGTTCCAGACTTGCAGAGTATATCATTTTATTTTTCAGGTTAAAATCTTGAAAAGTTAAATATCCAAGACCTTGGATATTTAACTTTTCAAGATTTTACTAAATAGAAAAATTAAAAAAACACTGTGGCTACCTAAAGAAGGCCCTTACTAAAGCTAAAAGACGAAGTAGGTCAGCAGACAGAACGTTTTACCCCGGTTGACAAACAATCTTATGTTCATCGAAAACGGAGCTTAGTTGAAGTGCTGGAGAGTTAAAATTTAACACTTAGAACAAACCGTGTGCGTAATCTACTGAAGCGCACCCGCGCTAAGAGTTCTCTGTTTCTGATCAAACAAAGCTGAGCACTGAATACTTGAAGTCCTCAAACTATTTAGATCACAAAAAGCTGAGCTAAAGAGGCGAGAAACTTAAACACTTGAAAATTCACACATTTTCACAGCCGCTTAACTCTAGCAAACTAGTAATCGATTGAGATTGCAAAAACAAGCAATGAAAATCAACTTGGCCTTCATACAAATAGCTTTTTGGATTTTGAAATTTGAATATTGACGGGACTTCATCAGGAAAACAGCAACATTTTTTCATACTCAATTGATTTCTGAACCTTTTTGAGATAAAAGGGAGAGGAGATTTTTCTTAAATTTGAACCAAAATCGTATTCATAAGATTCAATTTACATCACTTTGTGCTTCAAAATTTGATAATTTGCTCATTGGTGAAGAAAAGTTTTTAATTTTGCGTGCTTATATCTGACGAAACAACCTTTTGCAAATGTGCAGAGCTATCTAGTGGGCAGTAGAACCTACGTCTAATTGAAACAATGTCAATAACTGTAACTTCTTTTACAATAAGTTCACTTTTAGTGCGTTCAACCGGGCAAAATCTTACGAACACATTCAGACAGTGTAAAGCACTAAG
Organism: Trididemnum nubilum; assembly: GCA_963965965.1. Lineage (NCBI taxonomy): Eukaryota > Metazoa > Chordata > Ascidiacea > Aplousobranchia > Didemnidae > Trididemnum > Trididemnum nubilum. The sequence continues at coordinate 15,294,740 of OZ014489.1, read as the reverse complement.
TAGAATATACTTCATTTACTACATTATCCCCTTTTCCCATTCCTAACTCACACTTGAATCTTCAATATTTTACACGCCCGACAGAAGATCTAAAACGATTTTTAATAAACAAAATAACTGGTTGATGGGGATACAAAAGGGCCAGCAATATCTTGTTGAAACACAAAAGAAATGGAGAGAAAAAGCCGAGAATTTCGCACCTGTTGACAAAAGTCTTTGTATACGAACAACCAATGGGCTATTCAAAAATCTTGTGGTCATTTTGCCTTTATTTTGATTAGTAGCTATTGGAAGGTTTGAAGATTAAATTTCAAAAAGCCTTTAAACGAAGATAATTGATATAACTCATCACCTGCAGAACAGGTCGTAATAATACATCGACGAAACTAATAAAACTTGTTATTATGAGCGCACCTTTTCAAAATACTCACGACTAAATTTTCGTCGCCTTTTTCAAACGAAGATGCACGTAAAGGAAATAGTTTACCACACATAATGTCACTTTAACGCGATGGGCTTCATACAATATTCATATTACTGCTATATTACCAAACTAATTTAGTTGTTTTACATCACAACTTGAGTAGCAATTTCAGAAGAGTAAAATCGTTCATAATTGTCCTTACTCATACACAAACAACAAAGGTTTAAACGAGAAACAAAAATCTCGAAAGGCCAAAACATACTAGAAGCCATTTTACATGTCGCGAAATCTTCTTTCTTTCAATTCCAGTGGAAAATATGTCTGGGGCCTGGTCTTAAAAAACTGGATTTATGAAAAAGGCCAGTAACTAACTCAAGGTTAACTAACGAAGCTGAATTGAATAATATAAGCTAGATCTAAATAAAAAGTAATGTCAAGTAATATTAAATCATGACTCAAGTTTTGATTGATATTTGGGTTTGTATGTTTGTCACCATTTGCACTTTGTGACTTTTTTCTTTTTTGGTATTTGTTAGTGTGTTTTTCTCTCTTGTTTGTTTGTTTTTGTGCATTGAAGGTTTTTAAAATCATTTCCCTTTGAGATAATCATAAGTTATCCCTTGTACAGTACTTTTCATATAACGGTAACCTACGGCAAAAAAGATTATCGTTATTATTTTAATTCAAATCAGCTTATATCCTTTTCATGCCAATTACAAAACTTAATTGAAGTGGGCACTTTGCAGTCAGCTAGTCCGTCACCCTCACTCTCAGTGACAATTTCTCCAAAATGTAGTTTATCAACAAATACAAGTTTTTAATAAATCTCATTTAAAAAAAAAGAAAGGTCTATAAAAAGAAATAGAGCAGTCTTAACAAAAATACAAAAAGTAACTTTTAACGCATAGTAGTAGGGCTGCTTACTGCTTTAGGGATAATCATAAAAGCCAAAACAACTTTTTTTCCATGAAAATTAACTAGGCGGAAAAATTGCAAAAAGAACTGGAGCACAGCAACTCAAATTACAAAGTCAAAATTTATTCGGTTTGCCTATGAACTATCAACGAAATACGATTAGTTGAAGTGTTTTAGAACAGATAGAATTTGTAGATGAGGATATATCATAAATCAACAATTTACTAGAGCAGCGGCGATAGCTCAGTGGTTAAGCAAGGGGCGAGTGATCGAAAGGTTGCTGGCCCCGGGTTCGATTCCAGCACTGGCAATGCGTCGTTATTCTTTCACGCTACGGAAAGACACTTCCCGCTTATTTCCCGTTGGGGTAAAGCAGTCAACCCATTGTGGTGGCCAGGCATGACGAAGGACTTGAAAACAGAACAGAACCAAAAAAAGTGCACTGCGTAGGCGTGATTAAACGGAAGCATACGAACGAACTATTTGCTTCAAGTACTGTAAGCTTGCACACAACACAAGAAAATATCTTTGCCAATTACAATGAGTCCAATGACATAATGATCATTGATAAAATACCAGTATTTAAAAGCTCATTATAATTAAGTTTTTCATTTCTTGAAATGTTCAATTTTGTTATTGAAGACTGTAATTACAAAATTATATTCCATATTCTAGTTATGTCAGGATTAAAAACGCTCTATAATAACACAACGAAATTATTGGTATGAAACGCAATGGTCAGAGGAAAATTGTAACATTCCTTATGCTAAGTTGTTTTTGATATTATACTGCAAGAAATCTTTTTCTTCATTTACCGTTTTTTCACAAGAGTTACGAAGGCAGCAGCTCAAAATAGCGCCGTCATCCGTAAGGAATTTCTACCAATTCATTTATTTTGCTTTGATAATTCCTTCTATAAGCGGCCAAGATCCTCAATGTATTGACAATCAATTTTCCGTCTAGCTTTTTGGCCCATCTGCCCGTGCACAAATTTTCTCAAAACAACTATGCTCAAGGTGGTAAAAAGACGTTTATGTGCCGTAAATTTTGTAACAATCCAGTAATGAAGTTTACTAAGGGTGATATTTTCTACAAATTTGTCAAATTTGTGATATTTTCTACAATTTCTACTAAAGCTTTATTCATCATATTGCCAAAAATATTAGCATGAGATCCAAAAATTCGTTGACAAAAACCGGCTTAGCGGGAAGTATTGTGCCTGGCTCATAAACCGATCAAAGTCTATCGATTGTAGTTAGTCACTGGCATTCTACACACCAAGCCAATGATTAGTTTGCTATGTTTAAAAGAGCAGCGGGCTGTAACACCTGTGAGAACCATTTAGCAGTTAACTACAAGAGTAAGCAAACTAATCCTGGCAGTAAACGGGGAAACCTAATTAAAAACATTACAATTCGATCGTTTTGCATTTCCATAAACCCTTTTTAAACACTTGGTTTTTACAATCTTGCCCCTTATCATTTTAATCAGAACCTATGTCAATTGCCAAGCCGACATAGACCGATAAGAACTAAAGTCTGTCAAAAACCTGGGTGGCCATTCGTTAACACAATGCGGCAAATATCGATTAAAATGAGTTATGAATTGATACACCTATGAACCATTTTTAACATTCTCGAAAGCAAATAAATTTGCATGGCTGTCAACTTAATATCAGTTAGTGAAAGAGTTTATAAAGCAAAAAATCTGACATTTCTGGCCAATGATAACTGTATTAAATCAATTTGAAATTCAACCGATCAAATTGGTATTCGGAGCTTCCTAGCTTGGCGTTCTACATTAAAAAGGACAGTGTGAAGCCTCCACTGTGTGTGGTAGACAAGTGGGCAGGTTTGAAAGTGTCTTACAACTTGAATCGAAGACCGAGAGATGCCTTCGCTGTCTCATGGCCAGATCAACTTGGTAAATAAAAATGTAATTACATTACATTGCATTACGCAGGCATCCAACGCTTTTTCCAACAAAAACTGATGACTCAAATGCTAAAAAGACACTGAAGTCTAGGTGTGAGATTGGCAAACGTTCCGTCAAAATGACATGCAAGCCCCCAAACAAATCTAATTTCTTATGCGACAACTATTGATAACCACCGCAAACTGGGTCTCTTTAGAACGTAATTCCCAGAAACCGGGCAAGTGCTAAAACTGCTGGAAATGTGTTTGGCATCGTGTTTTTTATCAGACTAGGGCATGGCACGAACAATACCTCTTCGACAATCGCGAAAAAAAGTTATGCAAACCGAACTTTCATTTAGTTGTAAAGCTGAAGACTTGCTAAATTGGCAGTTTTTTTTATATTCATTTGTTAGCAAATAAAAGAAATTTTTGCGAGCCAATTACTACGAGAATGACAAAAGGCGAACTGCTTGTGATCACTACGCCAATTGTAATGATATTTATCGACCACAAAATTTTACAATAGCTATCAAAGGCATAAATTGGGAATAAAGAAAATATGGCGCCGAAAAAGGATGGTTAAATATTAACTGGTGTCTCGTAAATGTGAATGATTTGAAGTCAACGAAATCTATCTAGTAAACGCTCTTACGCTCAAACTGCAGAACAAACTGATAATCAGATCTTGAATAATTATCATCACCCTTGACTAATAAATTCATGTTTTGAAAGCGGTGCGTAACTTAGCACGATATTATCTGCAGAGCCTAAACTTTATTGTGAATATCATCTCAAACAACGTAGGTCAACTATAAGGTTAACATTAAAAGGAACAATAAGAAATACCAAAAATATGTTAAATATTTACGTGAAAGTATTTCACAAGGGCAATTATACGACCATTGGTTTCATGTTAAAAAATTATGGGGCAATTTCAGTAAAGTACTACCCATACAAGGCTGGTTCGATCCTAGTGAAACAATGTTTAAACTCGTTCACCCTTCACCATACCAAAGTGGAAGTTAATGACTAGGCGGCGGCTTTATTCATTCTTTTCCTCTTATACATTCGCACTTTGCAGTACGGGTATTTTTCATAGTACTGTATTTGAATCAATTTCTGAGCCACTAGCGAAATATCACTTTGGCTAAAACTCTTCATATGATATGCACACACGAGCACAACCAATTCAACGTCACAAAATCAACTCTGCAAGCCGCACCTAAATCCGATTACTTTCACCGTCAAATTACGCAAATCCAATCGAAATATACAAACAATTTAGGACGCCATTTAACTTGGATTGGCAACAACAAAGAAAAGAGTCTTCGTTCGTTTCAAAACAGACGCTGGCATGGAAAAGGACGAAAAGAACAGTAGAAATCACACAATCAATGATGACAGAATAATTGGGGTGCGTTATAATGTAACCACTAAATCATTAAACTACAATTCTCTGCATTACTATAATGTGACGTTTGAGAATTTAGAGAGCCATGCCGTTTTTATCAAAATTCAGTTTCATAAAGCAGAATGAAAGCTAGTTACTAAAGGTGAATTTACACAGTATCCGTTTTTTGTCCGTTTTTTCACATTTTTGCTTCTTCTTGAAAAAGTATGCGCTTTTTCATCCGCATTTTTATAAGTCCATACCGCACTTACCAGACAGTCACATACTGGACAAAAGTTTTCCGAAAAAAATTTTTTGTGAAGGAGTACAGCACTATTTTGAAATATCGCTCTTATCGTTCATACACAAAATTTTTGAACAAAATTTTTATCTATATACAACAATCTACTTAGTGCAGATATGGACTCATAAAAATGCGGATGAAAAAGCGCATTACTTTTTCAAGCAGAAGCAAAAACGTAAAAAAACGGACGAAAACGAACGAAAAACGGATACTGTGTAAATTTATCTTAATAGTCCAGTTTACAAAAAAAATTTGAAAAAAAATTCTAACAACACCATTTTAACTTACCTTGGTCGTAACTGTTGCTGAAGAACCGTCTTTCACCGGAACGTTCGTTACCATGACAACCATGTAGTCATTGTCAATGAGAGGCCAAGTGCCTTCGACTTTGCATGTGTTGAAGACGTCGGAAAAAGTTCTTAAATGGGGGTCACCAAACATTCCACAGTGCTTATGCGGAGATGTGCCTGTGTATCTGCAAATGTCACCGTCTCTAGGGCTTGCTGATGTAGTTGTTGTCATGGTCGCTGTAGATATGTTTGTTTTTACTGTTACTAGCCCAAACGAAGGAAAATTACTGGGGGGCGCAATAGTGGGTTTTTTCGAACAATCAAAGTCTCTTTGGTCTCTGTCGTAGATGTGTTTGATTGAATGATACAAAAGATTTCCTCTGCACACACGTCGTATTCTGTGCAGGCAGCGATGCAGCTTCTTCGAGACGCGACAGCGCTTCATCGATAGGTCAGCAGAGGGATCCTTTTCTTGAGCTCCTTCCAACCGACGAATAGCTCGTTGGTAGTGTGAAGAACACTCGTCTACGTTACATCCACCAGCGGACTCGCCACAGTGATCTAGAAATAGGTACACCAAAGTCAACAACAGGGACATCGATTTGTAGGTGCAACATAAGCAGCATAGCCAGGATGATTTTGTTCGGAGTACACTCAGAAAACATAAGTTTACCAATCGGGTAAGACACTTTACGCTTATTTTCGATTGCGGCCAAGCAATCTCCTGTTTCAATGGTCCAGTCTGATGAAGGACAAGCAAACAGAGCCCCCCAAAAATGGTGTTTAGCATTGGTGTGGTTAAACAGACGCAGCGTGCTTGTTTCATACGCACGGATGAACAAACGAATCAATTGCTAAAGTTAAGAAGCGAAAGATTTATTTATACTCCATTTTTGCTTACACTTTGAATGATTAAGGCTTGACGTAGTGTAGACTGTAGAGCTCGAGTAAAAATTGAGGATAAAAAAAAAACTACAGACGAGTTTTGGTGAAATAGAACTTTCCAGATGAAATAGCCAACATTTTAAATAGCTCTACGTCATGCTTAATTTAACTGATGGTTTATCAAAAAACAAACAGACAATAAGATCAATGCTGGAATAGCGTGCGATCTCTGCATATTTCTGAACAGGTGCAAACCTAGTTTACTAACAAAGTTATTGACCTCCATGAAACAGTAACCAAATCAAATAAAACCTTATCAAATGCTAAGAGCGAATAACCATGCAAGCTAAAACATTCGATGAGATTTCCGCAATCGAGTCGATAATAATTTATTTCAACAATAACCGAACTGTCCACCTAAAACTTGCGTGGATAGGTCGCAACTATACCGTTGAAATGAAAAAAACATCTGGGTTTACAAAAGCCTTTGTTCAGTTTAGGCCATGTCAACAGGTAGAACGTGCCTTTGCTATGAGCCAGATCACGATAGATGCGAGCTAAACGTAATAGCTATCACACAAGCTCCAAAGCAATCAAACAGTGAATGACAAAAGTAAACAAATGGTTTCTTCCACCTTTTACCGCCTGTAGGATCTTTTTTCGTCGCTTTTCGTTAGAGATCAGGAAAGGATTTCCTTCATACATAGTGGCAAATGCACCTATCTCACGCCCTTCTATTTGCTTTGATACGCGATAGCAACTTCATGCTAGGAATGTTTCAAACTAGGTTTCTCTTTGGGGTACATAGAAACGATTCCCGAGTTTACTTTCTTAACCTTGATTTAGATCCAGGCAATCGAACCGCTATGATATCATTATTGGCAAAATTTGCGTCGCTACAATTAGTTTATTGTGCATCATAAAATCACAAAGACATCTCTCTCAAAAGTTCAGTAATTCTTCTGAACTCTCAAAATCGAACACATTAGTGGTTGTATGAATCGCTGTTGTAGCTGCATATTTGACAGAGCGTCTGCTACTGAAAAGATAGACCCTGGTTCGATTACCGGTCGGGTCAAACCAAAAATAATTAAAAATTACTATTCACAGCTTGACATTCAGCGATAAAAAGGGACAGTGTGAAGCCTCTACCGTGTGTGGTAGACAGGTCACAAATTGACTCGAAAGACTGAAAGGTCCCTTTTTCAGCGATAAAAAGGGACAGTGTGAAGCCTCTACCGTGTGTGGTAGACAGGTCACAAATTGACTCGAAAGACTGAAAGGTCCCTTTGCTGTTTCATGGCCTTGGCAACTTAAATCGTTGAATAAAATGTAATATTACAAGGTAATGCTGTATATTACAATTAAGAACAGTTGTAAACTCTCCGAGGTTAGAAATGGAAATCAGATTGATATTTTAGCTGACAAAGTGATGTTGGGGCTGGAAAAGTGCAAAGGCAATAACCAATTAGCACCAACTTCGAAATCCCGAAAGTTAGGTATCGAGTAAGTAAATTTGACACAATGCTACTAATCTAGTCATTTCTTGGTTCAACTTCTAACATTAGTTCTTTAAAATCTAAAAACTTATAATCAAGCCGTTAAATATCCACAATAACTTACTTTGCAATACCATAAGCAATATAATCGCCCAGAGAAGTGCAGAAAATCGCACAGAAGCGATGTTCCGTCGAGCTGCTTCACAAAGGAGTGGGAATGACCCCATCACCATCCATTTAGGTCGATGGACAGACAACGTGCGGTCATAGAAGAGCTTCCTGTACCAAGAAGTACAATCAATTGTGTTTTCAGTCAGTAATATCTTAGGTTAAATTAAGCTCTGCAAAAAATAGGAAACAAAAATTAGCAAAAAATTAAACCCATAGATGTATTGAAACAAACTTCCAAAATCAAATATGAATGATTTTACATCTGCCGAAGAAATTCAAGGTTTGTTAAGGTTCCGTGCTGCTATTTTTGAATTATTTGATCAAAGCCTTGTTTGTTTAGAACAAGTTTCCACCACGCCTGACGAATCCATTAGGGGGAAACATTTTGTAGAGGGTTTTTTAATTTTTAACTGAACTTCCTGAACCGTTGATGAAAATCTTGTATTTCAATGCGTTTAATAGCTTCTGAACCTAAATTTTGAAATAAATCTTGAAATTTTGAAAATTTACTAACTATAACGGCAAGTTGTACTTTGGCAATAAGAAATTGGCGTTCTACAGCTATTCTCATACTATTCTCCATCTCCAGTTATTTTCAAGATTGCAACTTTTACAGTATTTTTTAAAGCGGGTCTTGCTGTTCGTAAGAGAACAACTGCATAAATTCAAAATTCGAGCCCAGTAATGCGCAAACTGAGCATGCGAGAGAGCAAATCACATTTAATAATCTTCAGTCCGTCATAAATTAAAACTGCATTAAGAACTCTTAATATGTTCCTTTACAACGTGATCCTATTCAAGGCTAATCTATTCCATCAATTGATATGATACATGTAATTACTACCTTGTCATTCATAATTACCATTTCTACAGCAGTTAAAATTGTACTGTACATGGAGCTTTGGTTTTTCAACTTAAATCGATCTCTGATAATGCTTTTACTGACTCTAGTTTGATGATTCTAGTTTGCATATAGCATTGAAAAAGACACAAGCTAAAATAAATTTAAACTACCCGCATTTGAAGTTACCAAATTTAAATGTTAGTGGTAAAGAAGAAGACTGGAAGTGGTAAAAAAATATCAAAAGAACGTGGTATTTGGATGGTAGAAATTCTGCTAGAACAAAAAATTATTTGCAAAATCAAAGTTTGGAAATTTTCACGCAGAATCAAAGTTCATCCATTGCAGGCTTGACGTCTTTTAGCGTTCGTTTCAAGTTTATTTTGCTTGTGAAGTACACCTTAAAAAAATACTGAATAGTTTCAATCGAATTTTTCGTAAGTTGTTTTTATGACCGCATCAACACTGCAATTTAGCCAAATAGGACCGCTTTAGTGGCTTAAAGCAATAGAATTTTTATCTACTTGAAGGTTCAAGGTGCGGGTCTGCTTAGCCGCTATCAAATGGGCCTAACGAAGTTGCTTCTATTTTTGCGTTTAAAAACGACGTAAAGGGTGTTTTTCAGTGGCAATTTCAATACGAATTAACCTCGAACCTTTGCTTTAGGGCATATAGGTAAATGGAAAATTATAGCAGATCTTTCTGAAGTATCAAAGATTAAGAATGGCAAAGCTGTTACGTAAATATGCGATTTTACGGCCCGATTTTTATCTTCAAAACACACACTAGCACTCAAGGCTGACTCATTGACGCAAAAAGCATAATTTTGCCATTTACCAAACATACTTTTTCTATTTTCCAAGTGCTCTGCTATTATGGTATTACAAAAAAAATGAAGAAATAGGCACAGTGCGAGGACAGAGTTTCTCTTTCAAATTCTCCGAAACATCTCCTACTAAACAGAGAATCCTACAAAAACTCTACTTTTATGACTTTCTACTGCTAATCAGGTATGGTAAGGTGCAGCGAATCTTTTCGTTAAGAAACTGCTTTTTTTAAAAATCCTTTCTCAAAAAAATTACAGTGTTTGGCGGATATTAAGCGGATATCTGGTACAATCATGTGATTTATTTTTGTTCTTGTTTTTCAACCCCCCAAAGCTATAACTGTCAAGTAGCAGTCATACATCAAAATGAAACCCGGAAAATTAATTAAAAACTCATTTTCGCACTGATTATAGTGATTCGTCGGTGAAATTTAGTCTCGTAGAGACACCAGTTTAAAGGAGAAATCAACTCAACTAAATTTATTTAATTTTTACCAGATCTTTGCTTAAACTTTATCTTCATGTAAACAAGGCTTCCTAAAATCTTTAGTATTTTGCTGCGTTTATCGTTAATAAAAATATTAATCACTCTACAGGTTGAGACTTGAGCTTTTGATACCGCCTTTAAAAATCAAATCGACGCCCCAGGTTGTGTCTTTACACATCGCGTTCGTAGAAACAATAAACATAAGCGAGCTACCACCTGTGATTTTCACCACCTTATCACACCTGAATATAGAACATAATTCAGCTGTTCGGCGATTGTTTACCGTAAGCAAAACATGAAGTTGCGAAAATGCGGACCAAATATAATTGGTTTTGGTAATGACCAGGTAAAAAGTTCTATAAACTGTAATTTTATATCATTTCCACACATCTGGCTTGATTTAAAATTACATATTTGATTATGGTCCGCGCGCTCGGCCTCAGTCGTTATTGTGACAAACTTGTTATTAAGATAACTATAACTAGCCCATTTTACAGCCAGGTGCTTTGAAAAAGTCTTTAGGTTGAGATCAAACGCATTCTAAGAATAGCTGGCGCTTTTTAATACTTGGATTTATCACGCACTAAATCTAATTGGGCCCATAACGGCAAAAATTATGCTGTATTGAGTACCAAATTAAATTCAATTTATTGCTCAACAAAATATCCAAATTCTCCCTGCAACTTCGACAAACATTGTGCTGTTTGTAGCAAAGCAAGGCCAATAAAATTTGATTGCGAAATACAGTCTCCCTTTTGGTTGTGGTACTTGTGTACTGTAGATGTGAAGTGTTCTGTCTAGCCTTTATCTAAACAGCAAATTTTTTGTCTGGGCTTAGGCTCCGACTACACTGTGCATAAACTGTGAGCGTACGAGCGTAAGTTTATTTTAACCAACTGGCAGCTTACACGCTGGTAACGCTCACGATTTTATGCGCCGGGTAGTCCGGCTTTACGACTCAAAAATCTTTTCTGCTTTCCAATCAATTTTTCTACAGCTTAGTTGTTTAGCAAAGTGCGTTTTTTGTTTTTTACTGGCTTTCTTTCTTGTAGGTACAGTAGGTGTATTCGTGTTTAAATTTTGATCACATGTTGGGATGAGCTAATAGACAATCACGCAAGAGTCTCTAATTATTGAGAACACGTGAAGTTTGCCAATGACAAAGCAATCACGTTCAACCACTCATGCATTTATCCGCCACAACCATTTTCCAAAAAGTTAGTGGGCGTGGGTACATGACAAAACTTTTGTCCCACTAGAAAATGAAAAGGTGCTGAAAGATTTGACCAAAATAGAGTTTAACGAGCGCAGCGCGCCTAGAGTTTGTCAAAATTTGTTGAAAACATTGTCAGCGAATAGCTGAAATAGACATAAAGCCTATTTGCTGGATAAATACTTAGCATGATCGCTTGATGATATCAAAGTGTTCTTCAACCACCTATAAGCCGCTGGTGCGGAAACCGTACTCCAAACTACTTTTAGGCTCTACTCATAATTTTATTTAATACCTCAGCTTGTCAATATGTTTTTTAAATTAAGATGACCGTAAAATTTATGAGAATAGCTAAATAGTACGGCGAAAGAAAAAAAAAACTGCAATTCTGCATAATCCACATTATCATTCAGCCAGTTGCAAGTCTATGGGAGCCTAGGGGGAAACAAAACCTCTGCACTTGTTTACTTGTAAAAGCTCTTTCTATCCTGCCCAGAATCTACTATGCGATAAGTACACGATTACAAACAAGTATGAAAATAAAGCAATTACCGGTAATTGAAACAGCAACTTACAAGCATTATTCACTAAAAACAAAATCCATTTTGCGACATAAGAAATTATCAAAAGACTTGCCCGAGGGAAATGAAGTCAAAGCAAGGACCGGCACAAATACTTTTTCATTTATGGCAAAGACAACTTAACACGTTTGTCCCATGGGGAGGGATGTTACTCTAAGGCAGCATTTCACGACCGCTATTTAACAAGATAAAATGTTGTAAATTAAATAATATCGGCATCTGCTTTCAAATTTACAAGTCACAACCATTAACTTACAGTACCATGTGAGAACAAAAACACTTATTAGCATAACGAATAACACCGCAACGATAATAGATAATCTTAAACATTACTTTTATGCCGTAAAATTTGAAAATAAGAAAACAAAAGTTAAAAAGCAACAAGATCCGATTCCGAGTTACCTATCTATTCGGTTATTTACGATTTCGTATCATAAAATTTATTACACTCTATTTAATTTTTAGGGCAAAAGAAACAATTGGCAGGATTTGTTTTAAACAATGTGGAAATGCGCATTCTTGGAGTATTCACTTTTTACCAAGTCTTAAACAATAATATTAAACATAATTTTGCAGGGAGTGAAAATTTTGTTGCAGAACTGCAATATTTTTTTGTTACTATCAGTATCATTTTTGCCAAAAATTTTTGTTTCAAAATAAGAATTTTAATTAACAAACCCTATTCAATTGACCATGCTAATTTTGCCGCATGCCATTTCGTCTAAACCAAACACTGATCAAACATAAAACTTCGGTCGAAGCAGCAATATCAATTTTCTACTTTAGTCAAGATGACAGCACTAATATAGGACAAAGCGTGTGAAATTGACTAGGTAGCAATAAATTGAAGCTATATCAGCGAGAAAAAATTAGTCACAGGGTTAAGGATTTAGCAAGTGCCGTGTTAATATAGGAAGAAAATGCATTCACCTGCATAAGGCAAGAACATTTTCGTGCTTTATCGCAAGTAACTAAATCACCGTGGCAGTAGAAAGATGCTCAGGTTCAGGTGTTTGAATTTAATGCAATGTTGCATGCTTTCACATCATACCCTTGGCGCCTATCATGCATGCGTGAGGAAAACGTTGAAATTTTAAATGCATTGATGATTGATGAAACAAAAGCAGGCAGACCGCGAAAATAAGTACCGAATCGACTTTCTTAGCACTTTTTTAAAAGAAGTACAAACAATGAAAAAAAAAACAAAAGGAACATAAAAATGGTTCAAAACATCGGACGTGTGACAAAATTATAGCTGGTCTTGTTGTGACGAATTATGCTAAGACCTTGCTTTTTCCAAAGCAATTTTTGAAACTCTATTGCTGATTATACAAACATTTTTTCTACTACACAATTCCATTTTTGGCGTTATTAATGTGAAACACAATCACAGAAAACAAAACAAGAACTACTGATCTTATTATTTTCGTTACATCAATAAACGCGTTTGAAATCCGTTTATGAGACATGCTGTAATCTCATCTCTAATGAAGAATCTCGTTAATTTTGCTGCTAATTTTTTTAAACACGGTACGGTAGTAAGTTTTAAAGAGCTCAATTTAAGAAAGACAGATTAAAAATGGCATCTTAATCATCATCCAATTATCGATAATAACATTTTTCACTTTCTGATCCACTAAAGCCATTCTAAAAAACATCATGAAACATCATGGAAAGCAATCAGCAAATTTTTACCAGTGTGTGTTATTTTTAAAAAGTCTCTTTAACTTGGTTCTCAAAGCCAAGCAAACTACCAACAATTTAACAAAAAGAAAGCCACATCTAAGTAGCATAGAAAATAAGGGATTATAAAAGTCTTTGTAATTGAGATTTTCTGATTGTCAGTTCTTTTGATTTCTAATCTTACAGCATGCTTTAAATACAGCACAATCCTGGAAAATATTCAATATGCTTCAACACTGAATTAATATTTTCACAACAACAAACAAATGTTGCGAATGAACAGTTTCAAAACAAAATTACTGCAACTCTTAACAAATTGTCGGAAATCAGTGGGGGAGCATCATCACTCCGATATTTATGGCTTATTCAAACCAAGATTCACTTCTTATATGTAGCTTATCGATTAATCGGTATTGCAGCGTTCCCCACTTTAAAAAAACATGGGTATTTTTGAACAACTGCCTTTAAAGGCCACCCCATGGAGGCTAGAGCCTACAGACCCGATTTTTACAGTGCCAATCACATTTTTAACCAATATAAACTGCGTAGAAATAATTGTTTGCCCAAATGGCCAAGAAGAACGTTTAAACTTCGCAAATATTTTCGATTTGCTTGGACTGCCAACGATAATCTTTCAACACTTAATCCCATACTGCCATATTAACCAGTTTTAAGGCTATAAATAGTTAGAGCAGCTGTTATTCTGCTTTTACTTCACTGATCATGTCAAGACCTACATTTTACAGAAAAACAAGAATTAGTACTGTAGAGTGCAGTATGAAAGAACCATCAGTAAAATTTTGTTTTCAAAGGTAAATTTTTGCAATACAGTATCAAAACTAGATCAGACCTTCATATAAACATTGCTAAACTTTGCTGCGGAAACACACTCTGGAAATTAACATTAACTTAAAAAAAAAATTAAATTAACATTAACATTGAGCTAGTTGCAGGTGCTAATCTGTAATTTACTAACACATAATACGCACTACCAATTGCACAATTCCAAAACTCAAACTTTTACCAACAGTTTTATCACACTGTATATACAACTAGCGGAGTTTGCTGGATGCTGGGTAGGCTATTCAAATAAATTCATTTTATTGCTACCGTAGGCTATTAATACCAGATACATTTGAGATGCTTTACGCTTTCAAACTACCGTTTCGTTAGCCAATTCTGGTACTTTCGGCAGGACAAGAGCTACAGTTGAAAAACTTGCACTTCTCAATTTACAAACATTTCTTGAGCATTATTCATATCATACAAACTGATAAGGCTTCATTTTGCAATTTTCACACTTGTACCGAATTCAATTTTTCAGCTGCCGTAGCCTTCCTGAACTATTCTTACCGATAGTTCGCGAAAACAAAGAGAGAAAGAATTGGCAAAAAAGAAAAAAGAAGTTTGCGCGCGTGAAAAAAGGAATTGACCGCTTTGTTTGCTTTCGGTGTTAGATATCTGTCGTCATCTCTCAATAGATTACCAGCTTTCTGCTCGAGTCAAATTTGCAGGTGTTTGAGTATTTTGTAAAAGAGAAAAGTAGTTCTCCCCTTTATGCTTCACAGCTTTGTTTCTCTATTTGCTTTTGGGTAAATATCGTCCTTCAAAGTGTGAAATTACGCTCAATTCGTTTGATTACGTAACCGTGACAATAACTGGACCAGTAAAAAAGAAATTAAATCAAAAGTTTGAAAAATCTATCATAAATTGAAATTGAATATCAATTGCTGTTTAAGCTTTGTGTACAACGTTTTCAAACAGCAATGAAGAAATTTTGATAAAAAAAAGTGTATACATTATTGCCCATCACAGATTGGCTTTTATTATTAAGATCAAATTAAGTTCAAAAATTTCTACAGTAAATATTTGTTTTGTTTGATAGCTCTTCAAAATAGCATTTTTGAAATGGTATTTTTAAAATGAAGTAGTAATACTGTAACTCGTCATTGCAGTGTTTTTGACAAGTTACTGTTGCTAAGTGCCTCGCAAACTGTTGCCTATAACTTCTGTATGCTGGAAGTTGATATTAAAAGTAAATCGAGGTAAGAGACAAGAGCTATTTGATGACTCCAGTTGAATTCAACCTTCAAACCAAAAAAGCAGCAATATCAAACTAATATCAAATACCCAATTCAAATTTGAAATCGCTCCAAGTTCTCCCAGAATGCAACGCAAAATCATTTCACTTTTCAAAATAATTTTTTGCACTCCGTGATATTTTTATGGTACGGTAACGTACATAAACTGTACAATAGAGAGCTAAAGATCAATAGGTTTCTCCACTTTTTTTGGCGAAAGTGTTACTTCAATACCGAAGATTTTCTAAATATTTAGCTGGGATGATTTAACAGTCCTATACGTTAAGCTAAAGCGCCCAATTTTGAAAAACATTGTAGGAAAATTGTGGTAGTATTAGCAGTTGTTACTATTTAGCTGCTACAGTAGAACAGTTATGATCGACTGGAAATATGCAACAACAAATTTCGTTTACAGGGAAGTTAACATTGCTTAAACTTGTTAACATACTGTAGTGCTGTTTTGGAACCTCAGCTCTTGATGGCACATTGTAAATTGGCACAGCAGGGAGCAAAACTGTTTATCATTTTTCGTTCGTGACTATGAACCAAACTTTCTGCGTCTAACCACACCAACCCTAAGCACGCTGTTTTGGGTTTTGTTTGCAAGTTTTTTGTTAGGCTGGGCTACCACAACGGGAAGACTGCTTGTCCTTAGTTGGAAATAAGCGCAAAGTGTCTTTTCCTCAGGGCACATAGAAGCAGCCAGTTCGAGAATCGAACCGGGATCAGCAACCTTTCGATCTCGAACTCGACGCTGTACCACTGAGCTATGCTACTACTGTATAATTAGCTTGAATTCTGGCAATTCGGCCTAACGTATTACAGCTACGTTAATGACTTTCGCCTTTCTAATTATCTATAAATTGCTCGACATTGATTAACAATTATGGGAGATTAATGAAACACACCTGTTTAAACCCAACGATTAAAGTAACCAAAATACCTTCATCCACTAAGATGAAATGGTTTCTGAAATGACGACGCAATGATTTTCAAGTTCTGGGGGCCCGGGGAAATCGCGATGTGCCATCACTTTCCATGAGCATGTTTCTGTAGCCTAATATTACCAGAACCCAGTGTTTTCAGTATTTTTTGCACGAGTCTGCTTCATTTTTTTCAAACAGGGTTTCCACCAAAAAAATTTTAAATGTAACTGCAGTACTTGAAGGGAGTGGCCCACTTGAAACAATCACGAAATAAATCGACATTGTGACTCCAGCAATTGCTTCACCATTTTTTTTTCGAAGTGACTTGGCGGACGGAACGTGCACGGTTAAATAAACAAAGATTCCGGTGGCGTCGTTCGTTTTCGGGAATTTTTATTTTGATTATTACGGTTATAGGTCTGGGTTTGGGTTTAGGTTAGGGCTAAGGTTTAGGGTTAACATTAGGTTTTTAGGCTTCATACGAAATCTCCACGCGCACGGAACGTGCACCAAGCCTTTTCTTTTTCTTTTTTTTAAGCGAAAAAAAGCAATAGTTTTAACTTTGGAAAGCTAAATTTTCGCATTTTGAAAGAATTTAAATTGTACATGCTGTCAATTGTTTTTAATTTTATTCAGTTTCATATAGCTGTTTTTGGACCTGAGATACCGGTACTTAAGTTTTTGAAGCCATGTTGGAATCGCATTTACCATAGCATAAATAAAATATTGCATTGTTAATTCACTTAAAAAGCTACGCATTTTTTGCCACGCCTAACCATTAGCACGTTTTTTTTTCGCAGAAATTGTTTCACATGTTTAATTTTTTCGTCTTTGCAAAATTTTTCTTTTAGTTCTATCTCTTTCACAAATATGAAGAAGCATGTAGCTCGTGACTGCACAATTCTCTGCTTGTTCTTAACTGCGAATTCTTAATATTCTTTTGCACTGCCACTACCAATTAATGATGCTTCGAGAACATTAACATTGTAAAATTAAAAATTCGTTGATAATGCGCGTGCTTTTTTTAGGTTTTGGCGTATGAGAGGTAGCAATATTGACCACCATATGAGTTTTTGTTCAAATATTTAGCCAGCTGCCCAAGCGTATAAAAACGTGACATTTTGGGAATTAAGATGATGATTGAGACTCGTATATAAACAAATATATGAGTTTAAACAATTTATTAAGTTGAGCTGAGATAAATTACGATGCTGAACACGCTTTCATTGTATTAATTAATTTTGACAGACCAATTTAATTTTTTCCCGATACGTAGCCCTTGTTACGCGATTGTTGGGCAGATTTGCTGTGTCACTTAAACTAACCTCGATAGCTCAGTTGATAGAACGTTGGGCTAGTGATAGAAAGGTTGCTAACTCCCGATTCGATTCTCGAACTGGCAATGTGCCATTACGGCCTTGGGAGACACTTTACGCTTATTTTCCATTGGTGCCAAGTAGTACCCGTTGTGGAGGCCTAGCCTGACGAAAGATCTGTATACAAAACCAAAAAAAAATGCTCTGCGTTGGCGTGGTTAGCCATGTGCAGAGTGCTAGATATATTACGCACAATCACAAACGAAAGTAACCGCTAAAATTTGAAAATCCTAGAAAATCAAAAACGCAATAGCGACTCGGTTTTGAATGTTATGGCTCAGTACAATTTCAAAATTTTGCTAATTTGCATTTTTTATTAAGTTCATTGACCAGGATATTGAGAAAAGATGGTTATTGAGAAAAGTCTGGATTTGATTTTGCCACTTGCCTACCATTCACACTGAGAGCTCGATAAATAGGCCTGCTGTTTTTTTACGCTGATGAGCGCCAAGCAGGAAGAGTGCAAATACAGTTTTTGATATTCTGGTTCGATTCGACTAGCAATCGATCCCGAATCTACCATTTCAGCACATTTTCATCATACTTGATTAACTGATCAGCAAATTAACAAATTCATGTTTTGGTACCAAAAACTCATTACCTGTGAGGCAAAAATAGCTGTTTCTTTTTAGATGTAAGCTATTTCTTACTACCCGGTGGTCCCCAGAAAGAACTTTGTTGTAACAACAATGCAACGTTCTTATTTGGGCTCAACTAGAACCTGTATTTTGGATGATGATAAGCAATTTATTGAAAAACTATAAGCACCATTTTGAAAAAACTGGGAAAAAACATACTTATTTTAGGTTAAATTTTTGAGCTTCAAAACCAGACAGTTTATCAAAGTAACCAGAACAATTAAACTATTTACCACGTATAGACACCAATTTTCACCATTTCATGAAGTATTAAAAGTTGCTAATGGTCAGAGGAAGGTTAAATTCTTTTGTTAGCTTCAAAAATCAATCGTTTTTCGTACAATTAAATTTAACGAGGGAAGCAAAATAGTAAAACGAAACTTTACGATTTTCGTTACATCGTTTACAGCCCGAATGAAATTATAACAATAAAGATGGCTGGGTAGCAATATTGGTTTTCCGCTGTTGCTTGAGGTACTCGAAGTGTTTTTCATTTTTGACAGCCTATTTCACCAAAAATGTTTAGTAAAACCAGTAAATGGGATATAAGGAATATTTATCCGCGCATTTTTGATTCCTTTTCAAGGGTCAAAGATTAGGGTTTGGGTAAGGTTAGGTTTTAAGAGTAACAAATTTTATTTGGGCAAGAGTAGTTGCATCAGACTCGATAGTTGGTCGAGAGCCAACGCAATCGTCTCTGGTGTGGGAGTTCAAACTGCTGCGAAATTTCTTCCAAACAAGCTTTGTGCTGCCCTGGCGAGCTTTTTAATTTTAGATCTTTAATCGAGCACATGTAATTACATACGAAGCAAACATGCGAGTGCGTTTTTTGAGTTTTGTGAGTTACTGGGTATTTGTTGAAAAATTACCAACGATTTTGCATCAGTACGCAGAGTTCTGAAATATGAATAGAAGGCTATTCAAATTATCTTGCAAATCTCAATCATTTCCATTCACGCAGAGACAAAAGTGGGACTGTCATGGTTATAATCAAGCGCAAAAACTACGTTTAACTAGTAGACAAAAAAAAGTGCACTTGTCATCATGCACGCAGCAAAGTTTTCAACTTACTTTTTCCGATTTTTCGTCTCTGAGTCGTAATCCATTCTCAAAAATGCTCGCCTTCTTTATTCCTTTTGAATACTTTAAATTTTCAACTGAATTAATAATTAAACAATAAAATACGATTTAAGAAGCATGATATATCATATAATAGATCTGTAAGATAAGGTTATAACACTGGCAGTGAAAATTTTATGCAGTTGAAATTAGTTAAACTGGCTATCCTTTGAATTAATGTCATCAGCATTATATCAGCATAACTGCTGCAGTCAAATTGTGGAACACAAATATTAGTAGCAGGTTTTTTGAGACAGCTCTTATTTGCTTCAATGAAAGATTCAAACGTAAATATTCTCTTTGACTAGCTGTTTTAACTGTTCGCTCTTATTAACTGATTCCGTCGAAGAAGCACAGATGAACTAGAGCAGACATAATCATCGGGAGATGTCAAAGTTGACGACAAACTGCTAAAAGTACTGACAACTTCACAAAAATGATCTAACTGTTCTCATCCATGATCCTTGCCTGTCTGCACTTTGACTACTTATGACAAAAACGCTCTTTCGTTCGTCTAAATAGGGCTCATAATGAAATTTCATTACTCTCAAAGTAATAAACATCTGTGTACAACAGTCATCAAATATTCTCATTCCGTTCGGCTTCAAATACTTGTGCGATACATTTGGCCATAAGTGTTTAAAATAAGAAGGAGTCGTGCTTACCCAGGTGCACTCTATCTGAGGTCGGTTTAATTAAACATTCTATCGAGTTAAATCACGTAATATTCTATTGTGCCGTAAGTCTTCAGCGAATAATACAAGCAAAGGCTATTTTATTTACGCTGATCATTGGGCTTTATTGTTAAAGTCACAAATTTTTATGAGATCGGCAGCTAAAATCGTAAAGCTGTTTAAGTTCAATGCTATTATACAAGGTTGCAGGCTGGATGATAGATTACATTAAACATATTGTTATTTCGAACAATTCTCAGGATTTCAGTGCACCAAACTATCAACCATTCAATCACATACAAAATGCTCAAAAATGCAGAATAATAAAAGAATATAAAGGCTTTGTTTCAAAACACAAAAAATCAAAGGGTTCTTACACCCAATTAATCAAATATTACCTGCTAACAAAAGGCTTTTGCCCTTCTCAAGTCCAAATTGAAAAAATAGTAATGGTCTATTGAAGAGTTATTTGGAAAGGTTTCATTCATGAATTTATGCTTTCAAAAAAGCAAAAATTCTGACATATTAACCCAATATTGGTGAACCACATTATAAAACTATCCGATTGCTGCATACGATTTAATTCACAATTTTCCACATTTTCTATTGTGCCGTTACATCTTCTTTCTCTTTTTTTCATTAAAGCTCTTTTTTTTTGTCAGAAACTTTAAATATGTGTGATGGTAAAAAATTAAGTTTTACTTTTCTTTTTTGCTTTTCGGGGCACATGCAGAGGTGGGGGTAAACCAGCTGGCCGCTTTTTAGCTTCTCGATTTGGAAACCTTGCAACCTTCCTTACTTTTCTGAAGTCTGTCTTGCAACTTGACATCATAGATTATGCACACAGCAAAATGGAACTTTTTCAGTTTTGAAGTAAATTTTGTTTGACTTCAATTATAGCAAATTTTTGGAAATGCAGAAAGACAAGGTCGATTAATTTTTAGCAAATTTAAACGATAATGCAGGTGATTTATTTACTCTAGCTGGCTTGAATTTACGTCTTTTCTAGGTAATATTTTCGCTTCTTCAATGTCAATAACGCTTTCAAAAAACTTAAATTTTTTCCATATTTTACTTTTCATATTTTATTGACTTTAAAGCACTTTCTTTTGCCTGAAATTGAATAAATAGATTGGAATAACAATAATGAATTTCTAAATTTATTTTCATCAATATCTATCGCTTTTATGATTTACGTCCTTCAACAATTTTGTTGCGTAGCACGATATAAAATTTTACAGTAATATTGTATAGTATACTTCATTCGATCCCAGTTATCAACGAAGTCTGAAATCCAGTACTAGTTTAAGTTAAAATAGTGCTGGATTTCACATTAAGTTAGAATTTTTAACGTCGCAAATTTGCACTGTTTTAATCGTATACGACACTGCAGTATTATAATGAATACAAAAATATTGCGTAGTGAAAAACGCGATGCAAAACTTAAATTCACGCCTTGCGCACTGAATAATAATCTTACAATCAATACTAAAATTAAGTTAGCTCCACACTCAGTATATCATTGACTTGAAATGAGAATCGAGATCTACCGTATTCAATATACTACCTACAGCAGGTAATGACAATTGAATGAAACACCTTTTGTGTGAAATGGTGGCGATATTTAAAAAACACAAAGCCAATTCGTAAAACACCTGTTTGACGAAGTATCAACGCCAACCAAGCTGGGTTAAATTAATTCTTCGTCGCCTTTGAGCACCCACTTTACTACTGAGGCGTCACCAGGTCACAAACATAGTAATCAAACCATAATCACAATAGGGATCGAAATAAATTGAAACACTTTGCAATTATTAGGAGAAACTAAAGAACTAAAACATGATTAGTTGTTCGAAACAATATAATTAAAAAAAAAGACATTATGATATAAACAAAGGTGCATGAATTCAGTTTGTCTCAGCTACTCCAACATCCAATAAAAAACTAAAAAAATTCAAAATCAAGCTAAAGCTACGAAAGCTGGAAGGCTGAACGTCATTCATCCGGGTTAATGTTCTGATTGAAACAAAACAGCATTATTTTATTTTTGAGGGCAGCAATGGCCTTAATTTTAAAAAGGAACCAAGGAAAGCTAAATAACATTAATAACTAGAGTTTATTAGTGATTAGGCCACTAGTTAAAAGTTACGAGGTCAATGAGACGTTCAAATGTAAAACCACACCTTGATACAACCGTGTACTAACTTTATAAAACAAGTTACAAACAATTTGAACAGGATTTTGACCTTTCCGTGTGGTTGATTTCTGAATAGCACGTTTTATATCACCAACTGTGCAAACAAATTTAAAACTTAATAAGCAACCGTATATTTGGGGTTCACAAGGGTTTTATCCTTGTTAACTTAGTTGTTTGTATGTAATTTTCGTTTTTACAAGACCACTTACAGTACATTTAAAGTCTTGTTTTTAAATCAAAATCAAATCAAATCAATCTTTCATTATACTCGCTTTCCGCAATTTTTTTACAGAATTAATCGTAAAATGTTAATTCGGCAAGCTATACCTTTAAAAATTATAGAATTACAGTAAATGTTACAATAAATACAGTACGCAATAAGATTAATTTAAAAATGTTGGCTGCCAACGTTCTTAAAACATTTAACCTTTAATTTTATGCATTATCGATAAGGCATACCTGTGAAACGATAATTGGTTAAAATTATCGATGGAACCATAACACGATACCAAGCCTAACAATGCAAGATAGAGAAGCTCGGTTTCGTCATTTTTTGCTGCTTCATCAGTCATCACTCATTGTCCAATAATTTGACAATTGCTATTTTATGCATATTTTGACAAGTCAAATTTCAAACGCAACATATGTTCCGATGCCAGATGCTATGCATCTTAAGTTTGTTATCTGCCTTGTCATATATTCTTAAATTGAATTGAAAAGGCTATTTTTCTTATGTTTTTTAACATTTGACCTTACAAAAGGCATTAGCATAGAATTGACATTCTGTCATTTTTAACCTGTACGTTGACAAGACGCCATATTGTCGCCATTAATTGCGCATTAATTTCAAAAAAGCGAAAGGAAGATGCATCTTTTTCCATTCATTTGCAATGCATAATCCCAGATTTTGCTAAAATCAACTCTCGAAAAGATACTGCTGATGAGAATTCGCTCAAGCGGAACAAAAATAGCGGAAGGATAAGGGATGGTACAATGAAACGTAATTAGGACAGATATTGTCGCGCATTAGATGGTAATGCGCCAATTTAATTGATTTTACGCACTTGCAAAGTCTTCTCAAACGTGGCTGATTTGTTTTTATCCATTTTTTTCCTTATATGTCTTTTAAAAAATGGGAAACGACTTTCTTTAAATTTTCATACAGTGGCTGTGGCAATGTTGTTCTTTGTTGGTTTGCACATGGCAGAGTATTTGAACTTTTCCCATTGCGACGCACGGCTTCAAAAACATCCGAAGTTTTTGGAATTTGCACTAAGTGTCTTACTTTATGCTGCAGTACAAAATATATTTTCTCATTCTTCAGAATCCACACTGTCTTCTGTCCATACTGCATGCGATTATCTATCTAATAGAGGAAGCCAACTGGCCAAGGTCTTATTGTGTTCTTTTGGGGAGTACAAACGGCAGTTTTTAGCAAGAAAATTAAAAAACCACGCCAGTTTTCCAGACATTTTGGAAACAGCCTAGGCTATTATCTTCAATTTTCGGAAAGATTTTAATGATGTTTTGATAAGCATAAGTGAGAAAAATTTTACTGTCCTATCTTTGACCGTGTTTTGACTCGTACAACGTAGCGAATATTGAGCTATAGCTTGAAACAGAAACTGGTAATATAAATCTTGTACAGTATAAAAAGTATAACCAGCCAATTAACGAGTTTGAAATCATTTTCAAAATCGGAATCACTGATGTATTGGACTACTCGTACAATCGTATCGTGTCACTACTTGACTTGACAAAAGTTTTTCAAAATGCTCCAGGAAAGTACATTTAACAGCATAGCATATACCATATAATCATTTTTATTTCTTTCGTGCATGATGAACCAGGCCCTATGACTATGCTTTTTGAGTTCAGTTGGCAATCACTTTGCAAGACTGGGTAACTGCACCGGATAAATAAGCTGATTGGCCTCAATCGGAATTGCTCCTCTCCTCTCTACTCAAAAATTTGCCGTTTAATCTTACGCATTACCTGTACCGATCTGAACTGGTCGAAGATATCACCAAAACTGGCCGTGTCTTCTTCCTTCCCTCGTAGTTGCAAAACCATTTCAAAACAACCTGCTTTTTATTGAAATGAATCATCAAGGTTTCCCTGTCTTGGAAAACCACAATTCCACTTTTTGTAAAGGAGTCCCACTGAGGTCCATCCGTTGCGATTTCGAGTAATAGGGTTATAGACGTTAGACAAAATTGCTAAAAGCTAGTCATAAGACTTGAAAATAAAAGCGAATAAAACCCGTCTTTGACAGGCGCGAAATAATAACGGTAGGGGTTCTTCATAAAAGCTTCCTGCTAAGAAAGCTCTGAGAAATGAAGCCTTTGGACACAGCAGGGTTGCCACAATGCTATTTGTCAAAACAAATTATTAAAAACGTTTATTGTACAAAATTCGCTTTCAGTAAGGCCGCGAAAGAATGAAAAGAAAATTTGCGGCCGAAATCAAATCGAAAATCTGCTTAGAAAATTCGTTAATGTGCGAATTCTTTATAGTGTGAAATCAGTGAAGCCATTAACTCATTTTCTCACGCATGTACAATATTTTCAGTCGCACGAAATTTTTGATCTTTGGCAGAAAAACCAAACCGCATACCGACCATTAAAAACCAGTCAGCCAATGCTTGCAAGTATAAATGGGTAGATGCAAGTTGTTTTAATTTATATAAACCAATCCCTGAAACAACAAAATTTAAAGAATACTATTCTTTCAACGTCCCATTTAATTTGCGCGCATATTGATGAATCGTATGCAAAAAGGCTCAGAGAATTATTTTTCAAGTGGAAATAATGAAGTAAAATATAGTAACTTTGTAGCTCTAAATCCTAAAAATTAGAAAACACAGAAAAGTATTCTGTCCTGGTGCATGTTGCATAAGAATACAAAAGATTGGGATAGGACTGACTTCACGGTACGTTGTTTTGATGAGATAATCTTAGCGAATGCCGATGTTTAAACTTGGATGGTGTTGAAACTCAGATTTGTGAAGAATTTAAGGCTCATTTAAAAGCAAATTTACCAGACTGTTTCTGGGATTTTAAAAGTAAAACAAACGAAAGTCAGATGACTGAGCATTATCCAACAGAAGTTAAATCCGTTTTACCAGTTCTTGACCTCTGTAGTGGATTAAAAAACAATTTTTTAAAATTATCGGAATTAAAAACAAGTTTAAAAGCTTTACGAGTATCCATGTTTAAAAGAAAATAAAAATCATTTTAGTTCATTAACAGATACAAGAACCTAACGTTACATTATGCGAAAGAAATATCAAAACTTTTGAAATACAAACACTATAATGGCAAACTAAACGGTATTAAAAAAACGAAAAAAAAAAGAACAGTAGCAATTAATTAAATTTAATAAATTGGTTTCGAGGAAATTAATTCCAAAGTAATTCCAATATTTGTCATAAAAGATAATAAATTAAAAAATTTAGAACGCGCTATATTTTACGATCTAGAAAAATGAAGAATATCAACGAAATTAGTTTCAAAAACATTACTACGTATTGCACGTATTGAACTTGCGTTTCAAAATGTTTCAATTCGCTATGTAAATTGAAGAGCATTTATCTACTTTTAGTTTTTCTTCTTTCCAAACAGCAACGCTTTTTTACGTTTCATTTATGTATGCGTGCATTCGGAATAATACATTTTGATCTTCGTTTTAAAGGTGAATTTACACAGTATCCGTTTTTCGTACGTTTTTGTCCGTTTTTTTACGTTTTCGCTTCTCCTTGACAAAGTATGCGCTTTTTCATCCGCATTTTTATGTGTCCATATCCGCACTAACCAGACAGTCACACACTGGACAAAAGTTTTCCGAAAAAAATTTTTTGTAAAGAGGTACAGTTTTATTTCGAAATATCGCTCTTATCGTTCATACAAAAAATTTTTGAACAAAATTTTTATCTATATATAACAGTCTACTTAGTGCGTATATGGACTTATAAAAATGCGGATGAAAAAGCGCATACTTTTTCTAGGAGAAGCAAAAACGTAAAAAAACGGACGAAAACGTACGAAAAACGGATACTGTGTAAATTCACCTTAAATAGTCCAATAGCCCCCATTCCACACACACACACACACACACACACACGCGCGCGGAGTGTTAATTATGAACTCTGGTATAGAAATAAACCAACTTGAATCATATAGCTTAAATTTTTTTCTGCATTGTTTGCGTAATATTTTCGTATTTTGTTTCTTTGACTACATAGAGAACGTTTAAAATGTTCAGAGTGAAAAGATATCAATTCTCCTGTACAGCAAGCTGGTTCAGTTCAGGTTTACTATACTAGCATGTAACATCATAATAGTTCCTTTAAAAAGCTCCAGCTAAACTTTGGTTCAAAATTTTAAGCTTCGTTCATGCTCATTTCTATGCATTTTCATTCAATTTCTCTCACAATTAGATAAACTTGTGCCATTTGGAGAAAAAAAAACGCAATGTTTCTTTTCTGCAGCCTTTATTTTACCTCAAACATTTATCTATCAGCTTTTCTAATTCAAAATGCCTTTCCGGAAGCTTATAAAAGCGTGGGAAATGAATCAGAAAACTACTTGGTGAGCGTAAACGAGAAACCGATTATTGTGGAAAAGGACTGAGAAATTCTGTTTTGGTTTACAAGGGTTCTTGAACTACAAGTGTGCATGATTTCGCACTTTGCTGTTGAATCTTAGAAACCACAAATCAAAAATCTTTTTGTATGTAGCGAAATACGGTTGTTGATTTTCGACGTTCTCAAATACTTGTATCCTATTTTTTTCTCATAAATTTTCGTTTTCGAAACGGTTCATCTTTTCGAAATCATCCGATCAGTGGTCGAGTGGATAAAGCGTCTGCTACTGAATCGGTAGACACGGGTTCGATTCCGGATCGAGTCAATTGGTATTTACAGCTTTCCTGCTCGTATAGTATTTAAAGGGTCAATGTGAAGCCTCCATCGTGTGTGGTAGACAGTAGTGCGGTGGCAGCTTGACTCGAAGACCAAAAAGGTCCCTTTGCTGTCTCCTGGTCAAGGCAACTAGGTGAATAAAGATTTAATTACAACTATATTTATTCTATTTTTAATGCAATTAATCCTATCCTAGAAAAAGATTTAAAAAATCAATTAAACAAGAGCATGGAGACTGGCTATACCAGATTTAACTTCAAAAGATCAAAATCTGTACGCAATTAGCCGAACGTTCTGCAACAGTTACAATATCATGCAGTATGTAAAGATCAACAGCAAAAAGATTTGTCAAAATTGCAAAGTATGAGGTCTATCTTATCCTTTCTAACCTTTAAAATCTGGAATAACTTATGATTAAAGAACTTATGATTAAAGAAGCCTATCTAAATTGTATCTTGAAAGCTAAAAATAGCTGGATTCCGATTAAAAACAATCTTTAGCAAATGATTCTATTTTTCGGGTGGAAAACTAGGAAACGTTTTTCATTATAATCTTAAATGTACAAGAGCGTGTCTCTAAATAATTAACGAATCTGTTGAATAATAGATATGAACTTTCAGCATCAACATAAGCCGTTTATCTTGGAAACTACAAATTTAAAATACAATAGATTCAACACCTGGTATTACCTCGCTGCTTTATTTGGCATGAAAACTAATAATAACAAAATTGAAAGAATAATATTGGCAAGATCGTCTCCATATTGCTTAAAATAACTCATTGATAATTTTGCTTATTTATTCGACTAAAACGGTAAATGTCAGCTAAATTCAGCTAAAACCGAGTTATTTAGTGATGAAAACAGTCAGTTTAATTCATGGTATATCTGGATAGATTTTGAACTTATCAGTTGTTATTTTGTGAACATTTTGTATTGAAAAAATCGATTGCAAATGGCATTAATTAGAAATTGTGATACAGTATTATAAATCAAAAATAATAGTAGGCCAATTACATATGCCGACTGTAAGAACTGAATTTTAATTGATCTACCCTAAATTTGTTAAGTAAACGTCTTTTATATTTGTAAATAAATTGAGTAAGCATTGTGTATCTAAAAGAATTTCCTGGTCAGATGGAATTGGTCTTTGCATTTCCAACAACATTAAGAGCAACAGTTATATCTTTAGAAATACTGCAATTTTACATAATGATAAACTGGTTCGTTCGTGCAATGAACCAGGCACTCTGCGTCTGCCTAACACACCAAAGCGGAGTACCTTTCTTGGGTTATGTTTGCAAGTCTTTCGTCAAGCTGCGTCACCACAAACTGGTGACTACTTGGTTCCAATGGAAAATTACCGTAAAGTGTCTTTCCCAAGGACGCAATGACGCATTATAACATATTGTAAACTGGAGACGTAATATTTTCGCCATCTGCATACGATTGATGAGAAGAGTTCGAACTAAACTGATTCAAAAAAGCGCCCGGCAATATTGGCCAGAGCGGATATCATAATGGTATACTGGTGTAACAAACTGCTGGATTTTAAATTTTTTAATTTTTAAGTGTTACGTGTACTGTGTTATGATATCTGTATGCAGTAATGGCAACATGGTAGAATTTGCACACGCAGGAGACAGAGATCGACTCTTTCCCGTTTACCGTATAATTCCTTTTCACACAATCATCTCTAAACGCCAATAAAAAGAAATGACCACTCGGCATTGCTCACTGCAACTAATCATCTTCAACATTTTCCGCTTCTTGCTAACAACCAGGGTCATATCGGTTGTTGATCAATAGGCAAGCACTTAATATTTAAGTTGGTCAACAAAAATCAATTTGTTCTTGGGCAGGTAAAGGAAATTAGCAAATAGCTAACTGCATTATGCTCAAAGCAAAATGTATGTCGAGTTGATGTGAAGCTAATTCAATAGAAATTACCCCATTGATGCCGTACAAAGTGTGCAATAATGCAAAAGTGAGCTTCTTTTCAAAAACAAAAATTCGTAAAAAATAAAAGCTCGCTTCAATTTAAATTTGCTTTTAAATCGAAAATCTGACTCTAGATTGCAGTACAACAATCAAAAGATAAACTAATTTTACATAAAACTGCATGAAAATTTTATAAAATGTTTTCTTTTATTACAATAAACTATGAGAAGCATACCGAATGGGAAACCTTTTGCATTGCTGGTTAATATGGTCTTACTCGCAAAAAATTAGAAAATGGTTTGTTAGTTGTGTGAAACCGACTTTGCCAAAAACGTATCACGCACTAGTGGCAAAAACAGCTCAAGAAAAGATGAGTCAATATTTGACATGACCTTGTTATCTCCGATATTTCCTTCCATTGCGGATTTAGTTTTGCATCTGCCCCGAAAGGACACAACCCGTTTGGCTATCGGTGTTTGCAAAGTAAATGTTTTCGTTTCGGCTTAACGTGATCAAGTTGACAATCTTTGCCAATTTCTACAGCACATTAGAATCGATTTGGTCACTTATGCTGCGTTTTTTTTGCGATACCAGTTGATATGAAAAATATTTTGCCACATATGAATATAGAGATAACAAAAACAAAAACACATCCGTACATAACAACTTTTCGCATTTAACGAGGTAATGTATTACATATACTGCAATATTGCACTCTTGCAGAATACGCAAGGATCTAAGAAATTGATATTTCAACAATGGCAAAGTTGTTTTTACTGCCTGATCCGCAATAGTTATAACAAGTGAAAGTTTAGTAGGGAATGCCGAGAGAAAGTGATTTTACGTTTTTAATCGGACTGCAATAATTCGGCTGCCGTGCGCAGACTTATCGATGATGGTCCAAAAACAGGTCCTATGGTTGCGGATTTTTACTGACAAACGATATTCATATTGCTGTGAGTCCAATTCTTTACGGCAATGCTGATTTTGTAAACTTGCATATTGCACATTGGGCGTGAAGAGATGTTTTGCAGTCAATCAAAAATTCACATTTGTTTTGTGTCTTTTCGTAAAAATCTGGGGTGTGGAAGCGGAAGCTGGAAGCGGTAAAGGGGTACCGCTTTCGCTTCCACTTTAGCTGTTCATATCGAACTTCAAAAACTTGAATGTGGTGAAATTTTTTGTGAAATACACGGCGAAAAGTGAATGTTTTATCGATAACCATTTGCAAAGACTCATTTTTAAAGGCTTGTAGTTCATTTAGATCCGGGGCAGCCCACACCACTATCAATTCAAAGATGAACCATGTAGCTAACCAACTCATTTTTTAAATTCTAAGTGTTCAAAAATTCTCTGTTTTAGTCCTAAATTTTAAGATTTTCTCAAAAATGTTTTAAATGGGGCTTTGGCCTTTTTGGTGGGCCATGCTCGGGTCACACTCGTATAAACAAAATTTGGGGCCAGACTCATAACACAACAGCATTCACCAATAAGCTTATGAACAAAGTTTACAGTTTCAGCATTTTTATTTCTTTTCCTGCGATAATATATTTCTTGAAAAGCAAACTGTGGAGTGCTTCATAACATCTCTCAAGCAAAGTTTAGTATTGTATGACACTTAAACATGATGTTATAATGCTTGTCTTAAATATACCTAAGTACCGTGTGCGACAAGAATTATTCTAATATGATACTCTACATAACCGGATAATTCTTACAATGTTTTTTTATTTTGTTGTCCTAAAAACATACGTTGCTAGCAAAATTTTGCAGCCAACTACATGCGCAAACAAATTGTTAAAAAACCAACAAAATTCTGCAAATGTGTAAGCTTCGCCCTGGGGCTACCTAAATAGTAAAGATTTGCGCTCAACAGCGCAAACGCACTTGAAATAAGTTATTATCCCGAGCGCTTGAAAATCCGCCCCCAGATCCCAAATAATCGCTCATTGTTTTAAACTTCTGGGTGAACGTTGAGAGAAATTCGCATCAACTAAAACATAATGACCATGTGATTAATTGGACTTTTCGCTTTAGGGCCGTTCCAAATCCAAATTCCTGACTACGACCATGCGCAGATCCTTGCGATGACAAACCACTGAATACAATTATGTAATTTGGTTCTATATGATGTTTTTAAGATGATGGTAACAAACTTGTGTTATTTTTTTCTGAACTGGAATAAATTTTTCCCCCAAACTTTTAAGATCAAAAAATTTTAAACAAAAATTATATCACGTAGTGGTGGAAATGGAAGCGGTGGAAGGGGAAGCGATTCAAAAATTGCCGCTTCGATATCTCTGGTAAAAATGATGATCAGAAGCAGACCTTTTAACAGATTTTATTTGAAAACAGTGGAAAAAGCTGAGTCAATTACGGCGTATTTATTCAGATGCCAATAGTTTGCTTCTGTTACACAACACAATCCAAGTTATTACAGAACATATTATAAAATTTTACAGAAAAAAATATGGAATTTGAAGCAGGTGTCCTCCATCCAAAAGCTGATCTTTTAAAACTGAAATAACATTTTATAGTGGACATCAATTTAATAAAGTCATTGAATCAACAAATATGACGTCGCAATCCATTTTCATTTCCGTTACTGATGTTCTTGTCCTTCACATATCTTTAATCTTTTCTTTCAGTTATGTTCATTCAACCATTGGCCAAAATGCCTTAATACTCTTTAATACGCACTCGCAGATTTGGACAAAATATCAAATCGAATCTTTCATTATACTCGCCATAATACGCCGAAGCGATTAACAGGTTGACTGGGCCCATCTCCGTGTTATTAGGTCTGTGGACAACACAGCTCCTTTCCAAGAAATATCGCAGGGTTTGCGAGCCGTTGACAACACTGTGGCGTCGAAAAGGAAGTGTATTACGCCATTTACATAATTGTATTTACCCCTTGCTGCTCAAAAAATATTTTTGTTTTGCTTTGTAAAAATTGATTTTCTATGAACTTTAAAAAAATAACTTTCAACTTTTCTAATATGGATACCATTACAGAACAAATTCAACGTTCTTACTTGTATTTTCATTGACGGAAAAAGCATTACTCAGGATGAATCCAACAACGTTTTAAAAAGGCATTTTTTAGAAAATCTTTTAAACGGATTGAAGGAAAAATCGGATTATATTGTTTTCGCGCGATTTTTTCTTAATTCTTGCTTCGCACAACGCAATTTAATTTTACCAAAAACACATTATAGCTGGAAGTTTCTAGCAAAAGTGTTCGAGCGAACCTCAATTATCTCATGAAATTTTAATTTTAGGGTGACAATTTTAGCACCTGCATTTTCGAAATTCTTCCACACCATCTGGACCGAGCTAAGAATGGAAGCAAATCAATTTCGTAAAAAGGATTTAAAAAAAGGGAGGAAGACCAAAAAACTTGTTCTTTTCTCATACCGTACTCTATAAAACTTTTAAAAAAGCTAAGTGTTAAGATGATAATGGTGAATTAATGTTAATTTTTGAGTCAGTTGACATTGCTTTGACTTGTCTGAAAATGACGCAACGTGATAAAATCTAATAACATTATTCTTTGATGCTTTGACGGAGGGTTTTAGTGTAAAGAAGACAGTTAAACTGTTATTCATATATATCCACTCACATTTAGTGGCGCAACCAGAGAAGGAGCTAAACGAGCCGAAGTTTTTACCATCTCGGCCACGTTGCAAACAAAGGTTGAGCATAGTATTGCAAATCGCTGTGGTGTTGTGTGTTTCTTTGCCATAATTTCCAATCCACTTGATTGCGAGTGATAAGGCCGAGGCCAAGTTTCCCTCGACCACTTCAAGCTAAAGTAGCGTCTCAAAACTACTTGTACACTAAACTTAGTAGCTGTTACCTTGCAGCTTTTCATAATGTTGCCTTAGGTCAACGACTTTTCTTTCGGATCAGGACTTGACAAATATGTATATTGAATGCGAGAAATTCTGTAATGTGGGAAAATCTGAAAACGCCAGCTGGAAAAATCACTAACATGTTTGACTACGTAGCCGATCACGTAGATATAGCTACGTGTTGAGCTTTTCACAACGAAAATATTGAACTTTTTCGACCAAAACTTAACAATTGCATTGAAATTTGACTTACCCTATGATTATATCTTATCGCAGTCTTCGTGCTCATCCCCCGACTACATTTTCTTACTTTCGAAAATTCATTTGAGAGTGAATGTTTAACAGATGGCAGAATTATTTTATTGTTATACTGTAAGAGGCTTGGTTTTCTCTTCAGCGCTCAGGGTAACTGTGGATGCGGGAACGCGTCTGCTGTGTTTAGAGAGATTTAGTATTTATACCGATAGAGCAGCTGTGGATGCAGCATGACAGGTGTCCGCATTATGCAAGGCTTTTAAGCACTTCTATCAACCCCACGAACTAACTACCAGACATTCCGCAAAATTGAAAAAAAAGTCCGCAAAAAAATTAACCGAACGAAACAGTTCCGTTTTGCGGAGACGAATTAAAACCTGCAGTAGATAGCAAATGAACTTTATTTTACTCAGAAAGTTTTATTCAGAAAGTTGAAAACATTCCATCGTTGGGATTTCATTCTTTAGTCGGAGGCAGTCCAATTAAATCAGCTAATTTGCTGAATAGATCATTTCTGCTGAATTAGGAGGCAATACAAATTGCTAAATACAAACATAAAAGCTTACAGTCACCGTAGAGGTATAAGCTTGATTGATCTCATTAAGGGACTTCCGTTAAAATGGGGCAGACTTCGAAAGTTAATTTTTTAATAAAGCATCTGCCTGTTTAGCACGCTAAAAGAAATTCACCTCCGTATCTTCATAAATCTTAAAGTTAATTTTTTTAGGATTAAAAGACCTCCAAGCAAGAGCATTTCTGAACAAACGAGCTTGAATAAGTTGCTCAGAAACATGAAAATTTATTCTGAGAAAACTTTGTAGTGCGCGGTAAGGCTGCATGCTAAGTACAATACCATACCGCAAATAATCTATTAAAAACGAAGCATGTCACGTAATGAACTTTTAAATCTACACTTTCAAGCCGATGTGACAAATGCAAATTTGTGAGTTGAAAAAAAAAAACAAACAAAAAGAACCTATCAATAATCTCGTTTGAGTGTAAGTTAGGTCAGGGAACTGCATGCATGACCACTTTCCTGCAATCTTTTTTTTTTGGAATTTCCTCGGTTTCTTTATCACAAAAAACTAAAAACGAACAAGTAAATTTTGGAATTCAAGTTTGTCTTCCAGTTGATAGCTGAGCTAAACGATTGCGTTTTTTGCATAGCCTAGTTTACAAGCTCATCCTTAAAGCGGGAAGGTTTGGTTTTATTTTCCTGGTCAGTCAGGTAGGGTGCAGTGTTGTCTCACAACTGCAGCAAAATTTTTTTAGATGCTGCGTTGCTCAACGTAGTGAGTCGAGATGGACCTACTCGTTCCGGCACAACAATAAAGCAAAAATATTCAATTCAAATCAAATCTTTCATTATACCTGCTCTAACGAGTTGGTCCATTTCCGCGTCATTGCGCCTGTGGGCAACACAACTCCTTTGGACGAAATGTTGCAACGATGGTGAGTCATTGGCAACGCTGTGTCCGATTTGACCGCCCCGAGATGTGAACCTCCAACCTACCGCTCCAGAGACAAACGCGCTACCGTTCGACCAACTAGCCGGTAGCAAAATTTTGAAAAATTGATTTCAAACGGTAAATATAATAATAATAACAAAAATAAAATGAATGCTTATAGCGCTGTTTCCACTTAAAAAAAGGCTCACAGCGCTTTTAACAGCAAATTTCAACTTGAATAGATATGTTTTTAACAGTTTTTTCAATCCAGGTAAGCTCTCTTCTTCTTGCGGTTTTTCTGGCAAGGTGTTCCACAAGTCAGCTGCAGCTCTTGTAAACCACCTGTTTCCATAAGTTTTGGTTTTAACAATAGGCTTTTGTAAAAACAATTTAGAAGAGTTTCTTAATTGTTTAGTGGGCTTTGATACCTGAACCAAATCAGTCAGCAAGTATGAAGGTGCCCGACTATGCAGACATTTAAAAGTCAAAAGCAAAATTTTGAATTAAATTCGGCGATGTAAAGGTAACCAGAGTAGAGATTTCAAGATAGGGGAAATATGAGCATGTCTTTTCGTACATACACTACATTTCTTCGTAATATCATAAACTACAACTTAATAAACGATTAATTAAATAACTACAAAAGCTTTTTTAGATTTCAAGAGTTGTCTTTACAGTTGGATAACTGTTTTATTGGAAACTGATACAAATGCTTTCGATCTTATTACCGGTTAAAATTACTTTCGAGGTGTGAAAAACATCCTATTTCACACCTCGATAACAATAGGCTTGATTACGAACAAAGACAAAGCATTTAAACAATGCTTTTCTAAACTCGATTAAGGCACAACGCAAGATAAGCCAATTCGTTCCCACAATATCAAATAACAACCAAAATCTTTAAATAACAAAAAAGCTTTTTTAAGTATGTTTTTAAAAAGTAATTTATACAGACAACCTGAGGAAAAGCAATACATTTTTGGATCTGCAAATCACGATAATTTGTAGTAAAAAGCCTTCTAATATTGTGCTGCAAATTTTCGCCAGAAGTAACGCCTTTTCGTCAATTTACAGTAAATCTGTAACTCAAGTCCAACTACAGGGTTAAAATAATTTGATGCAAATCCGCATGGTGACGCGCAATTAATTCAATGAGTTGAAAATTTGAAATTAAAGCTTATTTTAGTTTAGAAAAGGATTATTTTAGTTTTATTTGTTGCTCCTAATAGCGAAAAACTCAAGCGATGATATTTTCTATTATCTGAATCAAATCATGCTAAATGCTACAGTACTACTCCTTCTCCTGTTGATGGTTCATAAGTATCAAAACTTTCAATTAATACCATACCTATACTTGCGTTATGAAAATTTAGATTTTATTACATTATAAAAGAAAAAATAACACAACGCCATTTATCGTAAATCCAAATAAAAATATTCTAATCTCAACACAACATTGCTGCAGCTGAAAACGTATTTTTTCTTGTTTGGCACAAGCTCATAGTGAGCTCTCACTTCTCAAGAACAAAACCAACAAAAAGCTGTTATTTCTCAAGTTAAAAAACTCTATACTAAGGAATTAACAACATTTTACTGTTTTAACCAGAAACCAAGAGTTTCTTTTTCTCCTAAGTCCCATAAAGCTTGGATAAGTTTTGGGCATTTTCGGGCAGCAATCATGGAGTAGGCTTCATTTGCTGGGTCTCGATCCACGTTTCGTAGTGCCATTAAGTAAGAGGACACTAAACGGGCCAAAACACCAAGAAACAGAACCTCTTTTTCGGTAGCAGTCAAACACATTTGCTGTTGATAACCCTTCAACATTTTTTGCGAAATTAGCAAATGGTTTTCATCCGGGTTATCTGGTGTCGTCAACATGTAAGCAATGCAAATTGTTAAGTCAAATACAAGAGGCCCAAAATGACAATGTTCAAAATCTATTACTCCAAAGCGATCTTTGATTGAAGGATTAGCCTTGTTGTCGACATTTATTACTATTATATTGGAGCTACTAAAATCTCCATGAACAAAATCTGAAAAGAAAAAATATTTTTCAATAATAGATTTTTTTTGCTTTAAAAATAGACTCCAAACACAAATTTTTTTGCTTCAAAAACGCTACAGACTACTAGAGCAGTACAATACTGCATCTGGCTGATGAAACCAAATCTATTAGCCTTTTTTGTTATGATTCAAAATTGTAATCTTGGGTAAAAAAAGGTCTTTTCTAATTCCTACTTTCACAGTTTAATCCTTTTGGTTACGCTATAATATGCTCTGGCGTAAAGCCCTCTAGGCACTCCCAGATGTGGGACTCTTTCTGAGAAATGGGCTCCCTAGTTGCAGCGATTTTCTGAAAACAAGCAAACGACAAAATCGGAAAAAAGCTCTTACTTAAATATTTGACGCAAAAAGGAAATTTTGGGTGAAGCCTTTTATCTGGCTTTCACCTACATTTGACGGAAAATAGCAATGTATTTTCGGTGAAGACTCGTTTTATTTTCTGCACCTAAAATTGTCAATAAAATGCAGCGAATTTCTGGTGAAGTTTGCCCCCCCCCCCTGGCTCAAACCTCTAGATACGCCACGGTGTACAGATAGCAGCTTTTTCAAAATGGTTTTCTGAATATTCCTTTAATAGAAAAGTGCCAAGGATCACAATTTTTCAAGTCTTGAACTTGAAAGAAACAGTTTGCATTTTTCGAGTATTTTTTAGAAATTTTTTTTTGAAAGAAACAGTTTGCATTTTTCGAGCATTAATGTAAACAATTGCATTTTTCGAGTCCCACAAATACAAATGTCATCTAATTTTAACTTTTACAGTCTACACAGGCCTATGCTACCTACTATGGTTTTTCGATGTACTATGTATACGGGTGGCTTGAGCTGGAATTTAGCACTGAGATTCAACTCATACATAAGCAAAAATGAACAATCTTCACTTACTGTGACGTAAGCTTGGCACCAACTTAAGAATTTTGTTTTCAAATGATCCGAAAATTTTTTCAATTACGTTTCTCAAAGCAACGTTTTCCACAAAATTAGCGAAAGGTTTCAACAAAAGAAAGTTCATTGTATACCAAGGGCATGTCAGATCGCGATCAAATTTTGTCTTCTTCGCCAAAAGATAGTTCTGGACAAGCATCATACGAATTTATACTCTACCACTTCTTTCACAAACACATGTGATTGTTGTACAGCTTTGAGACAAAAACAAATCTAATAAACTCGTAATAGCAGTCACATTCTTTTTGCTTATTAATTGCAAGAAGACAGCAAAGGGACCTTGTGGTCTTCGAGTCAAGCTGCCACCTGCCTATCTGTCAACCACACACGATGGAGGCTTCACACTGTTCCTTTTAATGCTTAACGTCAAGCAGGGAAGCGGTGAAAACCCATTTTTATAGTCTTTGGTTTGACCCGCCGGGAATCGAACCCACGTCTTCCGTTTCAGAAGCATACGCTATCTCCACTCGATCACCGATCGGTTAAGTTTGAGTAAGATGAGATACTTTATTTAAAAAAAGACGATTTTCAAGTGCATATCAGAATGTTTAAAAAAAGCTTATAACATGGTCCAACCAGTAAATGGCAACTTTATTTTTGGATTCAATGGTAATATATCACTATTAGAGTCATAAGACCACGAATTTGCAAAACCTAAATAATGTTTCACTTTACTTGAAGGAGTTCAAATTGCTCCGTTCCTTTTAAAAATTTCCGCAATGGTGCAAGCTGACCTACCAACCAATAGGCTTTCTTTTTATCTTTAGGATATTTTATCTAACCTAAATTGTTTTACTTTGTTTAAAAGAGTGCAAAAATCCATAAAGGACCAAACACTGTTGCTATAATGTGCGACTTACTTACTCGAAGGCAGGAATGTACAAGTCCACAGAATTTTCCAACATCTTCTGCAATATCACAAATTGCTGATGATGTTAAATCAGCCTCCACAATTGATCTTCCAGGAACAAACAGCGACAATTGGACTGGGGCATACAAGGTTTTGGAGCCAGCAGTTTCGGTATCTACGTATAATAGCAATGATTATTGGTATAAAACAAAGTTATTTTTACTAAAACCAAGTGCAAGAAAACTTCAGTTGACAAAAGAAATGTTATGTCTTTTTCTTTATTAGTTGATTGGAGCTTCCGGACTCTTTCCGGTGGATGAAAGCATAGTCGCCTTCTACAACCCACTGGGTTGGGTAGGCTTTACTATTTTATCTCAAATGGAACACGATGAAGTTCTTTCCTCCTATGCCTCTCAAAGGTCAAAACTAAAGTCGCGAAAGACTTTCGTTTGTATTCTCGAGCATATTTTTTTACATGAGTAACTATGGAACACGATGAAGTTCTTTCCTCCTATGCCTCTCAAAGGTCAAAACTAAAGTCGCGAAAGACTTTCGTTTGTATTCTCGAGCATATTATTTTACATGAGTAACTGGTAAAATTTACATTGGTGTATATGCAAGATTAGATTTTATTTACCAAACTGCCTTGGCTAGGAGACAGCGAAGGGATTTTTCGGTTTTCGAGTCAAGCTGCCACTTGCTCACCTATCTACTAACCACTCACAGTGAAGGCTTCACGTTGTCCATTTTAATTCTGAACGTAACGAAAGGAAGCTGTAAAGTGTGAATACTGATTTTAAATCTTTGCTTTGACCCAGCCGGGAATTGAACCCGATTCTACCGCTTCAGTAGTGGACGCTCAAACAACTCGACCACTGATCGTTTACGAGGACTGAATTCCGGATTTATGGACCAAAGTGTGAATTTTTGATCCTCGGAGCAGTCGCATTAAATTTAAAGGTTTTAAAGAAAACTTGGATTTATTCTTCAGTCACTGCTTACTTGTAACCGATTGATAAAACCGATTGTTGCCATCCTTAGTTTTGAGCGTATGAGGCACTTTGAAGCCGTTACGATAAAGATACTCTCTTACTTCGTCTATTGCTTGACCTAAATCTGAAAAATGATTTTTTATTCTAGCATATAGTGTTAAAAAAAGGGGACAGAAATTTAGCTCTTTTAATAATTTTGCAATCCAACTTCACCATAAAGCACAAAACCCGAGCTTGACCAAGCCCAAGTGGTTGAAATACTCGGTTTGAGCTGTTTTTACCATCATGTGAGGATTTTTAATTAATAGTCTCAGCAGCCAACAATTCTGAAAGTTACTGATGATGACTAAACATTTTAAAACAGCACTGTCCAGCTCTGTGAACTTTATAGAACACCTTAAAAAGCTACTGCTCGACATCGGTTTTATTGAAGAAAGGAAAACTATGCTTGAGATAATGAAGAGGTGCTCCAAACCTTGTTCTATTAATCCCCTTATTCGCAAAAATAGATTTAATGCGTTTGACTCCATACCACTGGCAACCTTGCATTTCCAACTTTTGTGACGTCAGAAAAGGATGACTTTGCAAAATTTCTGGCAGAATATCGAATATCGCGTTGATATTCTGAAAGAAATTTTGCCAAGCCATCCTTTATTTTGATGTCTCGAAAGTTCGAAACTCAAGGTTGCCAATGGTACGCAGTTTAACGGACTAAATGTATTTTTGCAAATAAAGGGAATAGTAGAGCAAGGTTTGGTCACTTCCTTACTATCTCAGTAATTCTCTTTTCTTCGATAAAACCAATCTCGAGCAGTATCTCTTTCAAAATTAGGGTTTGATATTGCCTTGGAATGGCAATTGTTCAGTGCGTACTGTACAGGCGCGTCGCCAGCGGGGGGGCAAGGGGGGCAATGTCTCTCCGATTTTCGTTTTTGCCCCCCCGATTTATTTCTTGCCCCCCCCCACGGTATTTTTTGGGATGGAATAAGTTGCTGTTTTTGGCAGGAAAAAACGTTTAAATTTGTGATTTCGGCCAGAAAAAACCCTTCGGATTTTGGCGAAGACTTTTTCCTTCTCTTTTTTTTATTTTGAGATCACCTGATTTTGGCCGGAAAAAACGTTTAAATTTGTGATTTCGGCCAGAAAAAACCATCGGATTTCGGCGAAGACCTTTTCTTTTTTTTTTTTTTTTTTTGAGATCACCTGATTTTGGCCGGAAAAAACGTTTAAATTTGTGATTTCGGCCAGAAAAAGCCATCGGATTTCGGCGAAGACCTTTTCTTTTTTTTTTTTTTGAGATCACCTGATTTTGGCCGGAAAAAACGTTTAAATTTGTGATTTCGGCCAGAAAAAGCCATCGGATTTTGGCGAAGACTTTCTTCTTTTTTTTTTTGAGATCACCTGATTTTTACCAAAACTTCGCCCCAATCCGATTCAGGAATAATGAAAAAGCTTTGCCCCCTGATTTTAATTTCCCCCCGATCTCGCGAAGCTG
This sequence comes from Trididemnum nubilum, assembly GCA_963965965.1. Lineage (NCBI taxonomy): Eukaryota > Metazoa > Chordata > Ascidiacea > Aplousobranchia > Didemnidae > Trididemnum > Trididemnum nubilum. Next base: position 15,253,541 of record OZ014489.1, on the reverse strand, counting down.
GCGACGCCCCTGGTACTGTAACTCCGTTCTATAAAGTGTAACGGAGTACTACAAAGAGAAAACAACCCTGCAATGCTTAAGATATAATGGTTTCAAATTTATAAACCCAACTCACTGCTCAGCAACCTGTTGTCCTTATACGTAGCTAATGAATTGGTCTCGCACACGTAAAGAGGTGTAGATTGAAACGTATTGTTACATAGGCCTACGGAGCAAATGCTGTAGAATAATTTCCTTCTCCTTTTATTTCCATACCTTCTCCGCCAAAGTTTAGTGGATTGATAATTCTTAACACATACTGACTACCATTTGAATCTCGCAGGCGAAAATTTTGGTCAATGTAGCCGTGGAGAGGTTTAACTTCTTTGCATTCAATCTCATATTCTTTTTTGACCAAGAGCTTGACTTGTTGCAGAGTCAGCATCTCTTACCGTCTTACACGATGCGCTTTTTTACCAAGATGGCTCTATTGAAATCCTAAATTATGTAATAATGGATTTATTTTGCAATAAATTTGGAAAAAGAGTTATGAGAAAAATTCATCCAAGCAAAACTAACGTTTTTACTAGTTAAAGTCTGAGCTTGAGTTAGGAGTCGGATATATTACAGGGTTAATTTTCGGTTGGGTCAAAGCAAAGGCTATAAAAAATTGGTATTCACACTTCACAGCTTCCCTTCTTGACGTTCAGCATTAAAAGGGACAGACAAGGTGAAGTATCCACCATGTATTGTTGCCAGGTGGACAATAAGCAGGTGGCAGGTTGACTAGAAGACCAAAAGGATGCTTTGGTGTCTTCTGGCGATATCAACTTGGTGAATAAAAATGTAATATTACAATTTATTACCTTAAGAGCATAAGGTCTGGTCTACACTGGACGTAAAATCGTGAGCGCACAATTCCGTATCCTTAGTTTACTTTAAACAGAAATTGGATACTCCCGGTGTACCGCCTTATACCAGCCTACAAGCTGCCAGTTCGTTAAAACAAAGTACTTTAAATAATTCTAAAAGTTCATACAAAGTTCGTTAAAAAAATACGCTCGAACCAGTGGTGCCGAAATGGGGGGGGGGGGGGGGGGCAGTACTGCCCGACTAAACTGACGACACGCAAAAGAGAATTGGAGCTACAAGAAACATTCTTGTGATTAAAGTTCAGTGTTTTGTTAACCAAAATAGCCTTTCTAGAAATACAACGTAAAAATGTATTTTGTCTATCCAAAAATACAATACAAGTTTCAATTTATGATAAACATATCTCTTTTTATTATAAACAAATACTCTCACGAAGTGGCACTAAAGTTCATTAAATCAATTATAACAAAATGGAAGAGGTTAATTTACCGAAAATTTTTATTCAATTTTTTATTAATTCTAACCCAACTCAAATTCTTACTCTAAAAGTAACTCCAAACCTTAATCGTAACCACTAACCAGAACCGTCGGCAGAGCAAACGAAGTGAAGGGGCACTAGCCAAAAGTAGAGGGCACTAAAATTTGCTAGTAAAAACTAATCTCCAGATCTTGTACGGCTACAATTATGCGCAATTTGAAAATAAGGCCGGCAGCGTTTCTTAGCTCGTTTCGTCTGCGGCCCATAATCGCTTAAAAAATCTATCTACAGCAGTGATTGCTACCAGACGTGCAAACAGGATTTCGCTAAGAGGGGTGAACCAAAAGTTTTGTTTTTTTTGCACAAAAACTGCGTAATTTAGCCCCCGTGCTGAACAAACTGATGCAACTCAAGCGTGTCACAAATGGGCATAGTTACTAAATATTTAGTGACTGTGGACGGGGTCCTGGAGGCGGAGCCCTCAGCCGCTGGGCAATTTTTGCAATTTTTCAGCAAAAAAATAGAGACTTTAACGCCATTTTAATTATAATTCACTCTTTTTGAAACCATACAAATAACTAAATTGCTAAAATTCATAAGTCTTTTCAAAAAATTAAATTTTTTGGCACCTTCAGCCCCCTCCTTACTTGAGGTCAAGTCTAAAATGCGTTTAAACGCTCGTATTTTGAGGTTAAATTTTTTAAGTGACTTGGCTAATGGAGCTTAAGCCCCTTCACCCTAGCTGCACCACTGACTGTGACCTCAAAATCTTGAGTGTGCTCTGAAAATTAAAACAGCTGGTCTTTAAAAAAAATGTTTTCGCGTATTGTTTCATGTCATAATCACTTACGAAGTACCGGAAACGAGTCTGCAGGCTTATCTTTCTATTCCGCGACACACCCGTAAAAGCGTGTTAATAAGACGGAGTATTGCGTCAGATTTATGTACAGCAATTTTTCCATCACTGTCTGTTGTCTTGTTGTTGAGTAATGTCCAAAAAACAGTATTTTTAGTAAACCAAAATGGGGGGCACAAGCAGCCGTTAGGGGGGACACGACACCTCCGGCCCCTCCGTAGCGACGGCGCTGATCGTTACCCTTAAAAGCAAATAAAAAAAACGCGGATAACTGTTTCTCATTTTCGTTTTATTTTTTTTAACTTGAAAATTTACGGTAAAATAGTAACTAATTTACAACAAATTGCGTGTGTTAAATGATTTCTATATAACGTGAAATAAATAAACAAACTTGTGGAATGCATTTGATTAGTCTTTAACATCTGATTTAGTTCCGTCAGTTTAAATTGACGCTAGGAAGATAGGATGAACAGAATTTCAAATTTAGAACTCAAGGATTCTATGCTTGTAAGCCTAAGCATTACTCGCAAGACATTCAACTTTCTAACTTTGTTTGAAGCCGTAATTGGAACGAAAGACGCGGGCGTTACCAGTGACGGATTCAAGGGTCTGGACCTCTGCTCAAATTGGAAAAAAATAAGAAAAACTTTTAACACATAAAAGTCATTGCAATAACTGAAGCAAGATCCAATATTTGGTCTGACTTAGCAGTAAAATACTCGGCAGGAGCGGCGATGAACATCTCTAAAATTATCTTTTTTTGTAAATGCTGACGAAATAGGCTAAAACTTGTAATTTTTTTTTATTTCGTGATCTACCAGCTTGTAATAAAAAGGCTGATATTTTACCATTAATTACCAACCTCATAGCCCATTTGCGCAGCCAATTTAATTATGTTTTTGCACTGCTAATTCCTAAGCCACGTTTTAAAAGCATTAATTTTTGCTAAAATAGGCCTAAAATTAAGTTATTTTTGCAAAAAAATTTGCAAAATCTCCGAGCACTGGGGGCAAAGCCCCAAGACCCCCTTGCCTCGGGCTACAGGGGCGTTGCCTCCCCAACCCCCAATGGCTGAAGCTACCCTTACTTAATTGATAATTCGTTTATTTTTTAGGCCTAGTGTTTATGCGAGGTATTCAGTACTCTGACTTTGTTGAAGTGTTTAATTGTTTGACAGCATTAGAGAGCAATCTTGGTGATAATGACTGTATACGTACAGTACTGAAAGTGCCCTTTGAAAAAGCTGCCCCCCCCCCTTGCCCCTCCGACATTCCGGCACCCCTGGCTCGAACGCTTATGGTTTTACGCTCATTCTAGACCAGGTCTTAGGGTCAGAGCTGGGATTAAACTTTATTTCATAAAAATTAGGTCAAATTTTCCAGTGAAATAAACTTTTTCTTTATTATAATATTTTTACTGCTACGTTAAAGTCTGCTAACCTTGCAATGAATCTGCTGTAACGTTTGCTGGTTAAGCAATTTTACCGCTTGCATGGGATTGCTAGTACTGAACCAAATGGCAGACACTCAACTAGCTTACAAACTGTAGCAAAAAATGCGGAAAATTCGTGATATCCTTTATCACTTCGTGCACTGATTTCGCATTTTTGTAAGCAAAGATTCCGTGGCAACAGAAGATCCTCAATCAAAAGTTTGGTGTTTGATACCCTCTGTCATTGGTGATTCTACAACTTGATGTGCAAAGTTTAAAATATTTTTGGTTGCTTCGCGTCGCTTTGCGTTGCGTCGCGTCTAGTATAAACGCGCTTAATCGTCGTTTTGTAGCAGCATGCATAGGTACAAGTGCGCATATTGCTGTATATCTGCTGGATGCAGAGATAGCATTCATAAGCGCATTTTGTTAAAATTCTACCGGAACAAATTTTGTTAGTTTACATAGGCTTGCCAATTGCAAAACGTTAAACTTTAAGCCAATATATGCACAACATATCCTGTAAGGTTAAAATGATTTTAGCTCAATTGCGGTCAAACTGATTTATAATTTATTGACCAGCCTTGGCATTGATTCCTTGTGTTATTTCACTTTCACCATGAGGTTTCAAATCTTTATTTTTTTCGATTGCTGGGTATTATAATTTTGACTGCATTTCTAGACAATTTAAGGTCAGTTTTGGTGCACAGCTTACGCATATCGCTGGTCAGTTTCCAATATGTCCTTAAACGGATTGACATCACTTGTACATGTTGTACACAAGTCTTATACAATGTGTCACAGAGTTGAAGCCGGGCCGAGATTTTCGAGTTGAGTTCGAGCTTAAGATTGATTAAATTTAGGGCTTAGTTTGGGGCGGATCCGAGCTTTGTGTCTTAAGTGCTATAAAAACAATCAAAATATCTTTGCAAACTTGAATTAAAACTGCGGTATCACAATTAATCAATAATTAGTTTTATTTATTTACAGAAGACTAAAGTTGTTAAAAAAAAGGAGCAATTAACGATTATGTTTTTTAGACCCAACTTAACTATATCGGACTTTTTCGGGTCTGGGTTCGAGTCATTTTTGAGTACAGGTCGGATTCGAGCTTGTAATTTTGGGTTTGGTCCAGTTTGAACCAGTCCGGCCAGTGTACAATTCGGGTTTGTATCATTATTTGAAATGAATTAGGTAAATTCTCGGCGAGGTGCTGCTGACAGCGGTCCTAGAAGCAAACGACCATACCCTATATTTCAAAGTAGAATATTTGTCTCAAAACGCTGTTTGTAGATTCGATTGTAATTGTAATTACATTTTATTTACCAAGTTACCATGTCCAGGAGACAGCAAAGGGACTTTTCGGTCTTCGAGTCAAGCTGCCATCTGCCCACCTGTCTACCACAGACGGTGGAGGCATCACACTGTCCCTTTAATTGCTAAATGTCAAACAGGAAAGCTGTGAACATTCATTTTCAGAGGTGGGCACAAATAACATTGAATCAAAAGCGCACAGCGCTACAAAGCGTAACCATTTTTTAACCCGTAAAAGCGCAGCGCAAAATGCGCAATCTAATTTTTTTAGTTTCTGAACCGCAGTGCAACTTCCGCAATGAACTTTTTGATTCAGCTGAAGCGCAACGCAATTCTGCTATTGCGGAACGGCATTTTTATACCAACTTAAAGCGCAACCTAACTTGCGTAAGTGAAGTTTCACAACGCGATGAAAATACCACATTTTTTGCGACTTTAGACAGAAAAAGAGAAAATAATTTGTTAAAGAAGGTCGACGTGTATCAATTTCACGATCGCAATGGAACAAAATTAAGTTCAAGGTATAGAATTGCGCTATTAACCGAAAAAATTTTTGAAAGCGCAGCGCAATTAAAGCGCAACAAATTTTAAAGACTTTGCTTCCGCAATTGCGGAGGTTGCGCTTTGCCCACCTCTGCTCATTTTTATAGTCCTAGCATTGACTCGATTGGGAATCAAAGCCGAGTCTACCGTTTCAGTAGTAGACGCTCTGTCCATTTGACCACTGATTCTCAGTTGGGTCATACGGAGTCTGTTACTACTTTTGTTTAACGAGGGCATTGAATATTAGCGCTGAGGTTAAATACTTGGAATAATTCTAGTTAGTCGAGCGGTAACGCGTTCGTCTCTAGAGCTAAAACGTCTGAAGTTCAAATCTCGGGCCGATCAAATGTAACACAATATTACCACCGGGGACATTGATTCAAATGGAGCTGTAATGACTTGAAAATGGGCGCTGCCAACTCGGTACACGCTTCGGCGTAACACAACGAGTGTCATGAAAGGTTTGATTGATTTTGATCAAAATTTGATTAATGCAAACTCAGTCGAAAAGTTGCTTTATTATTCCCTTTTTTGTTTTCGGTTAACAACAGTCTAAGGGTTTAAGCATTTTAAATATCGTAGCTCTGAGATTCGAAACTCTCTAAACATCGACCGTAACTTCTCCGAATTGAAAGATTTCAGTTTAGGTGGTTTGGCCATGTAAGAAGAATGCCTCAGGAAAGACTACCCAAACAAGCTTTGCTTGTCAAAGCAAATGGGAGAAGACCATGGGGACGACTAGAACTAAATGGACCAATTACAATGAGGATCTTGGAGGGAATCGCTTGGGACTTCACCCAAACGAAATGATGGATGTGATTGAAGACCGTGAAGCGTGGCGGCTTAATCTTTTGCTGTTGCCCCCGCAACCATCACGGAAAAGCGGGCAATGAAGAAAGAAAAAAAGAAAAGATAAAATAAACACAACAGACGACATTCCTGAGCACCTTTTTCTTGTGAACGTTTCAGTTATCGACAAGTACAGTATTGTAAACGCACAAATCAGTATAAGATTTCGTCTATGGATGTTAGCCCGAATTTTCTCAATGCCTACAATGCGAAAAGTCAAAATCATAAAGACAATTTCTTTATAAAAATTAGTAATTTGATAATACTGTATTGTGATTTAAATTTTAGTGCTTTAATCTTGATTCAACCAGCGCTCAAGCGTTGCCTCTTTACCTTTATTCCACAAAAGTTTTATTAAATCTGGGCATTTACTGGATTGAACTAGAAGATATTCAGTATTTTCAGGCTGCATAGCGATTTGATAATATGAAATTACATACGATGTGATTAACCTAGCTAAGACTCCCCAATAGAGGGCATCTAATTCAACTTGTAGCAACGGACAGTTCTTAATAAATCCAAGTAGAATGTTGCTTGACAAAGCTACCTTGTCCCCGCAGCCTTTATCAGTGTTGGTCATCATATAAGCCATGCAAACAGCTAGGTCAAAAACTATCGGTCCAATGTGACAATCTTCAAAATCAATAAACCCGATCTTGCTTTTCAGTGAGGAAATATCTTCTGGTCCTTTTATTAATATGATGTTTGTGTTGCTGAAATCTCCATGCACAAAACCTGAAAAATTAAAAAGCAAAAAAATTTTAAATTTCGAAAAAATAAAAAAATTTTCGTTTTACATTCGCTTTACCGTTTACGTCAAACAAGATTTAGTTTGCAAATTCGCCGTAACATTTGCAATGTAGACGAGCTTTTTGTAACATTGATATCTAGCAGTGATAAAAAGTTTCCAAGTTACTACCCACAAGCACAAAAATTTTTGTTTGCTTATAATACAACGTTGAAACGTTAATCTCATGTTTGTTTGAGATCTCATACCAATTTGAAGCCCGTTTCAGAAACGGGAGTACAATCAGTGACATTAACTTTGATGTTCTTCATTAACTATGATGTATTTTGACGAAAATCTGATGACTAGGATTAAAACTTGATATGAGCTGCGCAAATGAGCTTGGGAAATGATGTGATCTTCAAAAAAAATCTTCATTCAATTCTTCAGGAAAACGTGATCTCCGAAAAAAAAGAAGGGTTCACTCCTCAGCTAAATTTTACCTCTGTTCATGTTTACTTCCGCAGGAAACCCGGATTTGCGATCGGATGTTTTTTGTCTACAAATCTGATGCTTTTCGAAGAGCTCTCGCTGGCATCATTGACTTCAATACTGTATTATTGATATATTGGTTTATTCCTTCACGGTTAATACCTGTGGTTTTCCACATTTTTAACAAGCGAACTCAAAGATAGTTCGCAAGCCTATTACTACAGGATAATATTTGTAAAAGTGCATTTGCGTTATTTTTTTTTGTCTGTTTGTACCACTGTAAATGGTCAAAAATAAATTAAAAACAAAATAAACAAAAAGAGTTTTTTGATATCAATAGATATTGAAGAAACAATTTCTTTGACAAAGTTTAGGAGTGCTACCCCCTCGGGAACTAATTATTTTTGCACATATTTAGTAAATATTTAAGAGGCAGATATTTTGACATAGTTTGGGGAGTGCCACTTCTCAAATTGTACCCCCTAAATATTAATTTTTTAACGGCTTAAGCTAAAGCGCTTATTGTTTTTTTATATCAGTAGATATTCAGGGACAAATATTTTGAAATAATTTGGGGATGCTACCCTCCCCCCCCCTTACCCCCCGGAAACTCCCCCAAACAAATTTTTGCTAGAGCGCGAATTGTTTTTGATATCGGTAGACACTTAAGAGACAAATATTTTGCCATAGTTTGGGGGTGCACCCCTTGGAAACCCTCTATATGTAATATAGATATCAATAACAATTGTCTCTCCATAAGAAAACATTACATCTGTTTTTTTGATTTTACAATTATGTAAAATTTCTAAAAGTTGTGAATTTTGTGAGGGTAGAAGTGTTTAAAAGCATTGCAGACACCTGTCATGCATTCACAGCTACTCAGAGTACTACAAATAGTAAATCTGTTGTTGCCACTTGCCAGCACTCTAAGCGCTGCAGATATGTTTCCGCATTTATTGATTTTAAACTGCTGTCTAAATATCATGTAGTTACTGGTTAGACGTACTACGGAGAGAAGACCTAGTCACTTAATGTGGAACAAGGAGCCACCATAACAAATGCGATCGCTGTTCTTTTCGCAACGTCAATACAAGAACCCAGCGTTGACTGGAATACACAAGTATGAACCGTGAAAGGATCGAGCACTTAATCTTAGCTCATGAAAATTAAATCAAATCTTTTGTTATACTCGCTGCATTACGCCGAAACGTGTATCAATTTGGCGAGGCCATTTCAGCTTCATTGCACCCGGGCAACACAGCTTCATTTGAAGATATGTCGCAGCGGTGGCAAACCGTTCATAGCATTGTGTCAGATTTGACTGGTCCAAGATTTGAACCTCCGATCTCCCTCTCCAGAGACGAATGCGTTATCCTTCGATCTACAGGCCGGTGCTTTCGAGAATCGATGAGCAAAATTAGCTTTTGAGAGCCAAGTCGAGAAGTAGCCGTTCATAGAGTGGAAACATTGGTGATGATCACAACCACAAGAGTTTAAGTAGAGCGTATTCAAAACTTTCTAGTAGTGGCAATTTTGGAAAGTACTTAACCTGACCGAATCGCAGATCCATTTTAAGAGCTGCAGTACACGTATTGTTCTACATTTGATCACTATCATTACCGTGGCCTTGTGAGGCCACATTTTTCCGAAGTGTACTCATATTGTTACAATTTATCGCTTTTTTTCTTTATTTTGAGTTCAATACTACATTTTTGAATGTATACATGTATTGTTTTTTTTATCTGAACCTCGCATTGGAGTTACGGTTCTGAAGAGCTAAAAGAAATGGTACACTTCGGAAATACGTGGCCCACCCATTTATATTTTCTTTTATGCATTATCAATCACCTACTTTGCCGAAGATTACGTAGAATCGGATGAACAAAGTTTTTAAAGCGTTCCAATATTTCGTTGATGATAGGCTTGAGCGCATCATCATCCGGCACATAAGAAACAAATCGTTTCAAGTGGAAAAAGTTAGCTCCATACCAAACGTAGCTACTGTCCATTTTTAAATTGACATGTTTTGACAAAAGTTTGGCAGAGTTGTCCTGAAAATTTTTGTAACTTATCATGATGCAGTAATGTATCGAAACTAACTGCGCTTTGAAATAATCAATCTTGGTGCCATATACTTTTGTGATGCTTTCCTCTAGCGCTAAAATTTGCAATTTGCTGTGCATTGCCAATTTGCACCAACCAGTGTCTTGGTTGAGCAGTAGCCGGTGACGCGTTCGTATCTGGATCGGGAGGTATGAAGTTCAACAATTAGGCCGGTCAAATCAGACACAGTGTTGCCAACGGCTCGTAACCGCAGAAACACTTTTTCAAAAGAGCAGTGGTTACCCCGTAGGCAATGACCGGACTACCCATTACATGCTTTGTCGTAATACGATGACTATAATAAGGATTGATTTGGGTATTAATTTGCTAGTACATTAAATCGCCAAAAACGGAATAATATATATAAAAATTGCACTCCTCGTGAAAGCAAAAACGTTTATTATTGATTTGCTTGTGTTAAAATTTGCCACTAATAGTTGATAAAGTCTTGATCAGTTAAATATTTCAACCAAATCATTATTTTATTGCTTGCCACCACAACGACACAGCTGAGCAAGAGATTTTTCTACTTTATCTTTTAGGTCGGAATCCCTGAAGAAAGGCCCAAGAGGCTACATACAGTCTCAAATAAATAATATTATGCAGTGGAAAAATAATTTTGGCAGTACTTTTCCGCCAAAACAGAATCGTTTTACCACCTTTGAACTGCATTCAAAGAAAATTATTTTTCACATAAGGCACACTAATTTATTCTTTAGCAATAAACAGAAACACTTTAATCTTAAAAAAGGAAATTCTTCTACAGTAGATACGCATTAATTAAACTGCTAGTAAAACACCAATTTCTCATTAAAGAGATACAGTACTGTTCGAAATCGGTTTTATTGAAGAAATCAGAACTATACTTGAGGTAATGAAGAAATACTCCAAACCTTGTTCCAATATCCCCTTATCTGCGAAAAGAGATTTAATCCGTTTGACTCCGTACCATAGCAGCCCTGCGTTTCGAAATTTTGTGATATCAAAAAAGCATGAGTTTACAACATTTCTTGCAGAATAAGCAACGCATTGTTTGGATACTATCCGAACACATCTCACGAAATTTCGAAACGCAGGGCTGCTAATGGTACGGAGTCAAACGGATTAATTTTGTTTCGCAGGTAAGGGGGAATAATGGACAAGGTTCGGGGCACGTCTTCATTACATTAAGTAGTTCTCATTTTTTCAATAAAACCAATCTCGAGCTGTATCTCTTCAAACACTTTATGCATATCGTAGAAATACAGTCAACTTACTGTACTTACCAACAAGCATTTGTTAACAAGGCCACATAAACATCCCACTTCATAAGCTAACTGGTTATATTTATCAATCGCAATATTTGACTCTTGAACTGACAAACCAGGCAAAAACACAAACACGCAAATATAAAACGTTGTTTTATCGTCTGTAATGTATTAAATGAAAATCAGTTTTTTTTAACTACAGTAATTTATGCAGATGATAAGATAGAATTACAGAAAAGTATGAAGAAACTTACCAGTAGTGGCCAATTGGTCGAGCGGTAACGTGTTCGTACCTGGAGCGAGAGATACGGGTTCAAATCTCTGATCGTTCAAATCAAACACAGTGCTACAATCGGCTCGCCAGCACTGTTACATTCCTTTGAAAGGAGCTATGAGTTTTCTGGGCGCAATGACCGAAAAATGGGATCAGTAAACAAACTCGTTACATGCTTCAGCGTAATACAGCGATATTTGATTTTGAATTGCTAAAGCAATCAAGGTTGTTTGAGAGCTTTAATTTGACCATATTAGGGAATAGGTAAGCTTTTACCCTGAATATATCTTTTTTTGAATTTATCTATACCCTTATTCATCTTTGCCCAGCTTTAACTGCCATTTGCCGAAGCTTGACCAAATGACAACTTTCCACCAATTTACCTGCTACAAGGCAACATCTTCGTTCTCCACTTTTAGTTCGTCTCAAACGATTAATTTGGAATCCATTTTCAATCAAACATTCTTTCACGTCTTCAGTAGCATTTACCAGACCTGAAAAACATATTGTCAGCATGCTAAAATAAATCCCCAAGTCATTGTTTGGTATTTTGATTCAGTCATTGTTAGGTAAACTCCCTATTTTGAGAAGACAAAAGTGTGTATAGTTCAATTATTGTGCATGAAGTAAAGACTACATCAGGGGCGTCCAACACGCGGCCCGCGGGCCACAAGTGACCCGCCAAAGGTTTTAAAGTGGCCCGCCAAAGGTTTCTGCATTGGTTGGTTGATTGATGCTTCCGCGCTGTCGTTGTGAGTTGCAGAAACGAGTCCTTGAATTTCTTGTTAGGAGAATGAAATCTTAGGAGAAATCTTCTTAGGAGAAATCCATCGGAATGACCTTTTTTTTTTTTTGATCTTCACCTGCTCTGTGGCAGAAAGAACCGATCAAATCTGAGTGAAGATCTTTTTTTTGGAGATCACCACGAAATCAACCCCAAGACTTTAGTTTGGGAAGTAGAAGATAAACTAAGACTAAATTTTGGCCCGTCAAACTTTTGCAACAGCAAATTTAGCCCGCGACTGAAAAAAGTTGACGCCCCTGGTGTACAGTATATGGTTCAACTCCCTCTTTTGACAGATTCTTGAAAATGTATCCCAAACCATGTAGTCCAGGGACGTCCAACTTTTTTCAGTCGCGGGCTAAATTTGCTGTTGCAAAAGTTTGACCGGCCAAAATTTAGTCTTAGTTTATCTTCTACTTCCCAAACAAAAGTCTTAGGGTTGATTTCGTGGTGATCTCCAAAAAAAAAAGGTCTTCACGCAGATTTGATCGGTTCTTTCTGCCACAGAGCAGGTGAAGACCAAAAAAAAAAAAAAAGGTCATTCCGATGGATTTCTCCTGAGAAGATTTCTCCTAAGATTTCATTCTCCTAACAAGAAATTTAAGGACTCGTTTCTGTAACTCACAACGTCAGCGCGGAAGCATCAATCAACCAACCAATGCAGAAACCTTTGGCGGGCCGCGTGTTGGACGCCCCTGCTTTAGATATTTAACAAAAACATTCTATTGCAATTGATAAACATATTACTTTCGTTAAAGTTATCTTCAGGTGTGATGCGAAGCACATATTCCGCATTTGAACCTTCTTCTTTTAGATAAAAATTTTTATCAACATATCCATGAAGCTGCTTGATTTCATTGCATATTATTTCGTAGTTATTCTTGACGAATTCTTGAATTTCTGTTTTGGTTAACATGAGAACTTGCAATATCTATATTGCTGCTACTTGCACAATTACAACTACACTATTTATTCCATTTCTTAAAGCAAGCATACAATTTCAGTGAAACATAGAAGTCTTCGGTTGGAAACTCGACAAGAATGTTGCAAAGGGCCTTGAAAGTGTAATTGTAATTTACGGTTGTCCTCTGACAAATTACACTTGCTCAAAGAAAACACGACGCACAGCTAAGTTAAATCAATCAAAGAAATCTATTAAGCTTAAGAAAACAAATGAATTACGTCAAAATTTAAAACAGCTTGGCAAATCGTTAGCAGCAAAAAGTAAATTAAAAAAAAAAGGCACAGATTTAATCAAAGCAAATTCCAGTCCTACACAAATATTATAATCCTGCACACATATAAAATAGCAAATGGCGGCAATTAAACCCAATAAATATCCCACTATTTATGAATTCAACTATAAACCCCAAACTATGAATCTCAAAAAAAAATACTTTAAAAGGTTACAAAAAAGAGAGAATTTACTTTAGAGAAAAGGAGTCTAAGAAAGTACCTTCTTTCAACCAACCACGGCCAAAGTCCAACAAAGTCTAAACTGAGAACCAAATTGTCTTCGGCAATGGAACAAACAGGAATCGACCAAAGTCCTTGATTGAGTGAAAACTGGTCGCTGGCGTCAATCCAACAACGGGGATACCGTACTACGCTTCCTTCACGTAGCGGAGAGTGATGAGCGGTGAGCGATTCTTAGCTGGTTCCAAAACGCGAGGACAACCAACCTTCTGTCTTCGCAAACGAGTGTGACGCAATCGACTTCTTCGACCCAATTCACAACTCGTCGTGATGCAGCTCTTCGTCCTTCTTGACTTGGAAGCCGCTCTTCAATACCCAGCGTATCGAACAGCATCTTACTTCTTCGGAAAAGACTGCCCAGTGCAGCGATTCCAGAACATAAATCAGCTCAACCTGCCGTGCAGACTAACACTATGGGGCACGGCCAACGATAATTCAACACTTCAGTCCAACACTCCAGTTCAACACTAAATCCAAAGGAAACACACCAACCTATATATAGGCCAAAGGCACGTGGTCAATTTCGTGAAGGTACAAGAGGAGAAACGGAAAGGTTTCCGGAAAAACAAGTTAGCAAACGCTGTAAATAAGCCCCAAAATAACCTAACCCAGCGGCAAGTCGCCTAGTAAATTTCCAAGTTCGTAGAAAAGTAAGGAGAAAACGACCAAAACTACGCAACTTGGCGTCGAGATACGTATGCATCCAAAAACACGTAAAATGAAAATTCTTACTTATTGAGAACTATGACACATCTTAAAGGACAAAACACTACGTAATAAACAGCGAGTATCCGAATTTCCCAACAAAACACTACAATTCGTAGTAAAGGAGTGATATCATGGTAAATTTTTTGAGAAAACAAAATTAAGATAACCAAAATTACGTAATGTGAAAGTTGCTGCAACAGGCCTTATAGACTTAATAGTCTCGAGTCAGGTTATTAACTTACATGAAAATGCACCATTCCAACCGGTGATGCTATTAAAATTTGGCAGGAAGCGGTTCTGTAAACTGCTTCCTGCCAAATTTTGTAAACCGGTTCCGTAAACCGGTTCCTGCCAAATTCCGGTAACCGGTTCTCCAAATTTTACAACAGATTTGTTCGAGCCAAAATCGAAGGATATTTATCCAAACAGTTTTTAACAACCGGTCTTCTAAATTTAGCAACCATTGATTCCAACTTAGCATAAAAATAGTATCTTATAACCACTACAATGTGAGTATAAGGCCTGGTCTACAATGGACGTAAAATCGTCAGCGCACGAGAGTTCTGTATTCTTAGTTTAGTTTCAGCAGAAATTCAATGCTCCCGGCGTACCGCCTGACCATCCAACAAGCTACAAGTTCGTTAAAACAAAGTAATTTAAAGAATACTAAAACAAAGTTGGTTAAGAAAATACGCTCAAACGCTTACGGTTTTACGAACAGTTTAGACCGGGTCTTAGGGTTAGAGTTGGATTTGAACTACATTCGATAAAAGCTGGGTCAAATTTTTCGGTGAAATAAATCTTTTCTTTATTATAGCATTTGTACTATTACGCTAAAGTCTGCTAACCTTGCAGTGAATCTGCTGTAACGTTTGTTAGTTAGTTTAAGCAATTTTACTGCTTGCATGGGATTGCTTGCGCTGAACCAATAGGTTGACACTCAGCTGGCTTACGAACTGTAGTAAAACCGAATGTCATTTTCGCGGAAAATTCGTGATATCCTTTATCACTTCGTGTACTGATTTTGCATTTTTGTAAGCTAAGGTTTGGGAGGCAACTGCAGACTCTGAACCAAAAGTTCGGTGTTTGATACCCTCTGCCATTGGTGATTCTATAACTTGATGTTCGAAGTATAAAATATCTTGTATTATATTCTAAATTAAAGGTGCGTTTAGACTGGACACGAAGCTAACGCGAAGCAAAGTTTGGCAACCAAGGGTGGTAGTACGGTTCGGTATGTTCAAAATTTAAACATAGCTTTCTTCAAAAATTTGCCGTACCGTAGTAACGAAACGTAACATAAAAAAATTTTGCATGCCTACCGTACCTTAATGGTACGCTCTAAACGTACCGTACTTAAAAGGTATGGTACGTATAGGTCAACCAAAGCTCTAACGTACCGTACTTGAAAGGTAACCTACGGTTAGTAGGTAAAAAGATTGCTAAGGTTTTTTCGAAGTTTTCGTTTTCTGCGCTTTAAAAAAAGGTTTAACTGCATATATATTCTAAAATAGAATTCATGAATATCAGTTTTGCCAAGTTTGGAGCTTTTTATCTCATGTGACATTTATTGGCTTTAGTTTTGGGGGAAGAAAGAGGAGGAGAACAAATAATCAGAATTCGGAACACAGGTCAAAAATGATTTACTGACACGTAACAATGCATCGTACTAACACAAGTACGGTACGCAGCGTCGTCAGCGAGTTGCTAGCTTTGTTACGTAACGTACTTGCATGGTACGGTACGTTAGTATGTTTAGTACGCACATTCAAATAGCGTACCAACGCGCCGTACACGTACCTTCACAACAAGCGTGTACCGTACAAGCGTACCGTACTTTTTAGCAAAAATTGAGGCGCACCGTACCGTACTTACCTACCGTACCGTAAAATTCCACCAGAACAAATTTTGTTAGTTTACATCGGCTTGCCAATGACTAAACTTTGAGCCAACATATGCACAACATGTCCTGAAAGGTTGAAATGATTTTAGCTCAATTGCGGTCAAACTGATTTATTTGTTGACCAGCCTTGGCATTGATTACCTTGTATTATTTCAGAATCATCATGAGGTTTCAAATCAGCCATATTGCAGCAACAGACAAAATTTTTGAAATAGATGTCATTTTTTATTACACGCTAAACGGTTTCGACCATTCTTCTGGTCCTCTTCAGAGCAAAATAATCGTATAGGTTAACAGTGTAAAGACAAACTAGCAAATGAGCAGCTTTCAAAAAAGCAGTATACTGTAATTTACTTCAACGCAACAAGCACGTAATTTTAACGTATCAATTGTACAAATTATGCAATGACATGAAGATAATATCTCGTATACATTTAGAAAAAAACGCACAAAAACACAATATTACATGCTAACCTAATAAACATTTAGTAAAAAAGATGAACCATTAGCATAGAGTTATCTATTGAGTTGTGGGTTGTGTTGTTTTATGAGTAAAGCTTCTTGTATCTTTGTAACATATTCTGAACTATAAATGCGTAAAACTTTGAAATCATTCAAACCTGCATTGTTTAGCTTGCAGTTTTGATAATTGTTTGCAGTTTTTCGAACTCTATGATCATTAGCTAGGAATGCTGATATCAAAGTATACAAGTTTGACAAAGGAAATGGTTTGGCAATTTTGGAAGCTGAAGATTATTTTTTAAAACTGGACAAAATAATACAAGACGGATCAAAATTTATTGAAGCTAAATGGCAAGACGACGCGATTCATCCAATTATTCAAAAAGAAAATTCAATCGCACACTACGTCAAAAAATATCTGAAGAAGATTGATGGCTACGCTGCCCTAATTCCATCTGGGAGTAAGCCTGGTAAACTATATGGTTTGGCTAAAGTCCATAAAGATAACCCACTTCTTAGACCAGTTGTATCTATGGTTGGAACCCCTGAATACAAGTTAGCTAAATATTTGGATATTTTAATGAAACCACTCATTCCGGACACTTATTTATTAAAATCCACTGACGATTTTTATAAGCGTTTGAAACAGTTTCCATGTAATAATTCGTATCGCATTGTGAGTTTTGATGTTGTATCGTTATTTACAAATATTCCACTTTCTGAAACTATTGAGCTTATAATTAATCGTATTTATGCCAATGGCCATCCGTATGCTAATCCTTTTAACAAAGATGTTTTTCGCTAATTAATGTTCATGACAATTCAAGGCTTATTCATGTACAAGGACAAATTATATAAGCAGATAGATGTTGTTTTTTTTTGGTCTTCCGACAGAAAAAATGGACTGATTCTGGGAGTAAAAATTTTCATTCTGGACTTTCTTATTCTCAGATTTTCTGAATCTCCTGGCCCCCCCCCCCCCCTTGCAAAAATCCTGCGTACGCTACTGTTCGTGCCTGCGTACTTTTATCTACTTGTAGTTCTGAGTCGTCCACGTGGTCTTCTTCTATTTACTTATGCAAGTAAAGGCTAATTCTGCTTACATGGCCGAACCTTCTGCTTACATGGCCGAACCAAGGCCACCTAGAGAGAGAAGGCCTTTCGCGTGTTTTCGTTTGAGCGCGTGACGTCACAGCAAATAGTTACACTTTCGTCGTCTCGCGATAGCAATGATGCGACATACGGTCGCCTACTTGCGCAAAAGCAAAGCAAAAACAAGACTTGTTAGAAAATGTATTAACTTCGCATAGCAGAAAACGAAAGGATGCATAAAAATACTTTTTGACAAAACGCATCAACGTAAAAGTGAATTATTAAAGTGTGATATGATTTTCAACATTGAGTTTAACAAAACAAGTCATTTGTACACTTGTTTACGCCTAAAAGTCAAACCAAAAACTTCTAAACGTGAATACGGCCGCAAAAAAACACCTTAAATCACATTTTATATCCACGCAGGGTCTACACTTTTCGAGTAGGAAGAAAAGAATACATATTTATGCAAAATTTATGCTATAGACGATTAGACGTATTCCGTTATTTGAGAAGATACAGTAGTCATAAATTGTGAAACATTTACGTATCGTATGTTTGCGTCAACTACATTAAACAAAAATATTTCAAGGCCACAGCAAAATTGTAAAACTATCACTAAGAAATTTATACCAACGTTTGAAGTTTCCTACGCTTACTCTTTTTCATGTTGGTAATAGTATCATTCTTCAAAGAACTGAAGTTATTCAGCAAAATGTTAGAGCAAATAAAAGCAACCATTTTTGTCACGTAAACTGGTTCATGGTTGTTTAAACATCTTGCATTGTGCAAAATCAGTAAATCTTTATATTTATATACAGACAGGCACGTAGCCAGAAATTCGCAATGAGGGGGCTGTTTTGGGGGTCTGGGGGCGGAGCCCCCAGCGCTCGAAAATTTAGGATTGTTTTGCAGAATTAACTTAATTTTAGGGTTGTTTTGATGAAAAAATAATGCTTTTAAAACGTGGCATTGAAATTGGCAGAGCAAACACGATTAAACTGGTTGCATAAATGGGGTATTTGGGAGGTGGCTAATGGCAAAATTTTAACTCTCGTAATTAGATGCTGGCAAGTGATAAAATCGTATAGTTTAATAAAACTCACATGGAGTAATCTATTTCGTCCACAGCTTATAGAGAAAAGTAATTGGGGGGGGGGCTAATGAAAAGAGATTAGAGAGGAATGATTGGTAACTAACTAACACTGAATAGCCCCCCCCCCCCCTATTCCTAATTTAGTTTATGATATAATTGTTGATGACACCTATGTTTAGCATTTTTACACTAGCGATCGAATTTGATTGCTTATTTTTGGACATTTTCCAAATATTTCATTTATTTGTGGTTTTATTTTCGACAAATTAGCCCCTATCCCGAAATATAAGTTTCAAAAAATGTTTTAAATCACTTTTTTAATTCATTTCAGTGCATAAAACAGTCTCAAAAGAGCTAAAAGCGAGGTATTTTTCTTATTCTGCATTTTGGTTGACATGCCAATGGCTATAGCCGATCCCTCCCCCCGTGGCTACGCTACTGTATGCATATATACACAGGGTGGGCAAAAAGTAGTTACACTCATACAGTTACCAAAAGTGGGGGTTTGGTTTAGATCACAACTATCTGGTTTATAGCGCTTAATTGCTTATACAGTGTATCATCAAGCACTTTTTAAAGCATAGGCTTATAATAGTTGATTAAAAAACTGTGTTTTGGTTCACCCTGTTGGCTATGGTGCTTAGAACACCCATATTAAAAAAAAAGTACTGCACTAAAATTGTGTCATAACTGTATACATTACCTACTGGTGCCTAATTTTATACCACCGTGTACCGGTATATTGCTAAGTATTTTACTTCACATAGTGTACTTGTACTTGTAATCCTCAACAGTAGAAATGAATATTAACTGTACAACTACTGCTGCGACCATTATGCCTTGATAACTTCTGTTAGACCTACCAAGAAAGCAGTAGGCGATTCTATAAGAATGTGAAGGGAGGGGTTACGTGATTCTGCCGCTAACACGATCCACACAACTTAATAAACTTTCGTGTTAATGTGTATTGGTTGATTTGGAATTCGAGTAGCACAGAAGCGCAAAATTACACTTGCCAAATTACAATGCACTTGCAAATTACACTAGCAATACTTGCACTCGCAATACTTGCAGATTACACTTGCAATACTTGCAGTAACATCAATTTTACATAACTCCTGAAAAATAGAAATTTAGAAGCTTAAAATCTCACTTTTAATTCGGCCAAATTACAGGATAAGATATCACTGAATCTTAAATGTACAAATCATTAACTTTCAGAAGTTATAGCCTCCGTAGATATGCCCAATTACGGCACGTGTTCCAGTATTTATATGCTTACGTCATTACTACGAATTTTCACCCAAGAAAAAGAAAAACAGTGTCGCTTCATCGTAAACAACTTTATGAATCAGACGACAAACGGGAATATTTTGTGGGACGTCACCCGTTCACGCGTGAGTGCCAGAAAAACTCATTAATTTTTCTGAATCATGGCCGACACGGCTGTTTGCCATCACCGTAACTTACAATAACAAATACTTCAAAAGCAAAAACAGGGCAAAAACAACTGAACGGAGAAAGTGAGCGTACCAACTTCTACATTCACGGTACAAATACCATTTACACTGCTACATGACAGGACAAGCTGCATTAAAACTTATTTCTGTAACAGCAGTAGCTTCTAAGGCAGTCTTGAAAGGTAGGTTACAGGCTAACGTTACCTTAACAAAACTTTCACAAAAGCCTATACACATACAAAACTAAAATCTTTTGACAGTTTCCCATGCTACTACTTTCTAATGTTTTACTACTCAGTTCTGCCGAACTATGCGGTTTTGGGTTTCTCGCTTTTGCCTAATCTATCTGTCACTACATCGAGTGACGTCATATCGCACGCGAAAGGCCTTCTCTCTCTAGGTGGCCTTGGCCGAACCATCTAAGCTGAGATCTTTCAATTCGGAGAAGTAACGCCTCGATGTTAAGAGGTTTTCGAATATCAGAGGTAAACAGTGTAACTCCTACGATTCTTCGTAAAAACCTCATTTCAGACGCTTGCACCTGTGATCGCACTCTTTCGGTCAATATTACCCAAGCTTCATGACCATAAAGGAGAATGGGGATAAAAACTGTTTTGAAAATTGAGAGCTTTTCCTTTTTTGACAATTCTAGTTTCATGACAACCGAATAGTGCAAAGCTCGCATTACTGCACTAGCGTTGCCAACTCGGATATCCAGCTCTTTGTCTTTGTAACCGCAAGATATTTGAACTTCTCTTCCTGCTTCAGTGTCGCTCCATTCACTTGCAACACGCACTGATCAGGGTTTCTTGAAAGATGAAGTATACCTCAGTTTTGGCTGTGCATATTTTCATTCTGGCGGTGTCACAAGCATCTGCAAAGCTATTTATTACGCGCTGGAGGCCAGATTCGGTGAAAGAAAGCAGAACCAAATCAACAGCAAATAGCAGACGACTGATTTTGCAATTCCCAATCTTTGCACACTCATCAGCTTAGCTGCATTTGTCGATCCAATTCATGTAAACAATGAAAAAGAGAGGTGACAAAACGCACCCTTGGCGGAGTCCAACGCCCACATGGAACGGCTTTGATTTTGCCATTTACCCGAACACAAATTCTGGTCGGCAGTAGAATAACTTGATGGTGCGTAACAATTGACCATCAACGCCATACTCCCGCAAAACCTTCCAACGTTCATCCCGAAGAACTCGAACATATGCTTTTTCAAGATCGACAAAGCATGCAATGAGATGTTTCAAGCGTTGCCTTTTTATCTTTATTCCACAAAAGTTTTATTAAATCTGGGCATTTACTAGATTGAACCAGAAGATATTCATTTTCAGGCAACATAACGATTTCGCGCGAACAGGTGCAAATCGGCTGAATAGCAGAAATGGAGTCCTCGAGGATGTCTTTGGCCTCGAGGACGTCCTAGAGGACTCATTTTGAAGTCCTTGGCCTTGGCCCTGGCCTCGAAGGTCAAGCCCTTGGCCTTGGCCTCGAGGCCTCAAGTCCTCGAAAATTGCCCTGTCCTCGGTGTGAGGACAGCACTATTTTTTGAATTGTTAAACGTTTGCAAATCGGCTAAAAAATCATTTGGAAGGTGCTTTATATCGGAGAAAGCCTGAAAAAATTTTTGAAGACTTTTTTGTTTTGGAGATCGCCGAAACAAATTTTTTGAAGACCTTTTCTTTTTTTGAGAACACTTGCGCTTGTGTCCTTGGTCCTTGGCCTTGGCCTCGAGCATTCCTGTCCTTGGCCTCGAGAGGGTCTGTCCTCGGAAGGGCTGTCCTTGGCCTCGGATTTTTTTGTGTCCTTGGCCTTGGCCTCGAGCCTTGTGTCCTCGAATCCACATCTGCTGAATAGCACAACTGATTCCAATTAAGCATCAAGGTACTATCTCATACACCAAGACGTAGCCCGACTCGTTGTTCTGCAAAATTCAGGAAGGATCAATGCATATACATATCTGTAATGTTTACCGTTACAGCTACTGAATGAAAATTGTTTAACAAGTGGTGAGCGCCGCCCCCCCCCTCTTCGTTGCGAAAACTGTTTTGCTTATATACAGCACTACTTGTATTAGCATACGATTTCATAATAAACCACTGCAATAAGCATTTTCGTTGCAACAACCTGTATCTTTGACATGTTAAGAACATTTTTCTATATGTTTACTGTTCAGTCTTGGCGAATTCAGCAACTCTAGCCCTTGTTTGCCTTGAGATTTCTTACTGTGCTTCAATGAACCTATTTTGACCGTTCCTTAGGCTTTTGAAAGTCTTACATTTTGCCACTTTAGCGAAGTTAGCAAGTAAATTTTTTCTATAGTGTTGGCGTCAAGTTATGATAATGAGCGCTCAAAAATTAGTCACTTATTAATAAGTCGGTTATGTACTATTCTAAGGCAAACCAGCGAGATGTGTCGGCAAAAATTAAGCTGACAGTAAAATAAAGTTTTTAGCGTTCAAGAGTTTCCATACGCCTGAAAATCAGGCCTTGCAAGTGCTTGAACTTGACTTCTTAGTACCTTCCTGATCGAACACCACAAAACAGAATCAATCAGCTCACACTTTTGCTCTAGTTGTTCTTTAGCCTTCAAGTTTTAATCAAATTCAGATTGAAACAAGCAGAAAATTGAATTTTATTTCAACAATCATAACAAAAGAAAAGAATTCATCCATCAGCTTACAAAGTGTACTGAATGTAGTTGTGTTCACACTATAGCGCACTTTAAAAATTAGATCTCAGACTCTAACAGCTTCTACGAAATATTTGTAAATCTAACCCTGAAATACACCAATAAGCTTTTGTTACAAAGAAATCAAAATTAAAGTTGTCAGAATAAATAATTTGGTTTCTACGCACCCAAGATTGTATGACCGAGTCGGTCGACCAAGTAAATTCAAATCACCAGCCTCAAAATTATCTAACAAAGTATGTTAGCAACCCATGCCTCAGGAGAGACAGGTCTGGGATTCAGTTTCAGGGCCAGCCATGCCAGACGCGATATTGTAATTGGTTCTCTACCACCGAAACACTAGGACTTCAAAAATAACAGTAACACAACGGGCCTCAAACAGAAAGACAAGGATTGAACTATGCTTTGAAGTACAAAACAAAGCGATTTCAACAAATTTTGATTTTTTTTGGAATTTAAGTGTGTGTCAAAAACCTACTTAAAACTATTACAACATGCTAAAAAATAGCAATAAATATGCTGCGTTGAAATTAGTTACGGTTTTTTCTTCGTGACAAAAAATGCAAAGCAAAACAAATCCAGACAAAAATTACGTCTTTAAACAATAAAAAGACATACACAAAAGTTTGAAAAACTTGGAATAAAAAAGTTAGTAAACAAACAACGAAATATTAAAGAAAAGCACGTTGTATCCTGAAAAATTTGTATTTTTTAATTGCATGACTGAGCTTGTTTAGATTTTAATGTATTTTCACGGAGCTTAGCTAAAGAGTAGTTCTACCCCTACCCCAAAAAAGAAAAAAAAATTAACTTAACACTTACAATTTTGAGTTTGCTACTTGTAGAACCTAGTTTTGAGTTTTGTTTAAACCCGTCAATTTAACACGTAAACGTGATATAAGATTTTGATCATTTTTGTTTTGAACGTCGAGATGCGGTGTAGTCGACTTAGCCTCGATCTGGACTTTAAAATTTTCGGTTCATTTTTCGTGCGAGTAGGCACAAAGCTAAAAAACTCGGAAGATTTCAAGCTGTAAGTATTTTAGGTGCAATGATGCAAAGATTACATTGCGAACTTGTAATACGCTTTGGCGTAATGCATCAAACATAAACCAATTTTCACTTTTTTGAATTGCAACCAATTACACTCGGAATAAAAATTGTCAGCAAATAAAGTTGAAATAAAAAAATAGAAACACTAAAGAAATATAAAAAGTTGATTAAAACATAGCAATACAATTAACATTTAGTGCTATACGCAATGTTTGGTCTACCAATCCAATAGCATAGCAATATACTGCCTGTCAATAACATATTTTTAGGTCTTGTAAAAAGAATAACCTGATAGTCATAGAATACAGTCATTTAGCATTGGGTTGAGTCACGTTTCTTCGTCTTTGCAACAAAACTTCCAGCACGTGGAGCAATCCATTGCTGGTTTTCGATAGCTGCAATAGAAGTTTTATCTGATAAAAAAGGTTTTAGGCGGCTTTTACCAATTCTACGTATTTACGAGTGGAAATACGCGCGATATCTTTTTTAATGTAAATGTTAAAAAAAAGGCAACATGCATCCAGTTAAACGACACGCAGTACTTAAATTGTAAAATTTTGCAGCCTTGACCAACTTTACAAATAGTTTAGTGGAAATGATGTATTTCCGTCGCCAAAATTGAATGAAGACAAAAAAAGGTCTTCGCCGGACATTGAACTCATTTTTCCCCGAACTCAGGTGCAGACCACAAAAAAAAAGGTCTTCGACGCAATTTGCGACCATTTTCGGCAGGAAATTTGCAGGATCTTTTAGTCCTAGCTGGCTATTTTTCCTCTGGTCATCCAGCGATCAACTCTGTATTGGAGGACGCCTAAATCTCGAAGGGGGGACGCTAAACCTCGATGGGGGGAAGCTCACTCTGGATAGGGGGACACGTCCCCCCGCATTCCCCCTACAATTTAAGTACTGACGACACGCATATTTCCGCGTGTCTATACGCATGATCGATAAAGGCCGCATTAAGCAGCCTTGAAGCTGCATTTTGGAACGTGCCAACGCGCTCTTGTCAACACTGAACGGAGTGGTTGAAAGTCGAAACTAGGACGGAGTGGTTGAAATCTTTATTTTGAATGAAGAAATGCCGAACTTCAACACAGAATATATGCAGTTTTTATGATAAGATTATTTTTATTTATCAAGTTATCCTTTAATCAAAACTATAACTATGCGACCTAGTAGTCTCTGGTTACGGCGGTTACATGCTGGGTAAACCCATCCGTGCGTACCTTTGTTGACAATTTTGTCAAATGTTTGTCAAATGTTTTTACTGTTTAAATATGTTTTAAATAGCTAAGACTGAAACACTGTTTTCAACACACAAATGCGCTGACACGTTTCAGCGTAATATTGTATGAGTGGAATAATATTCTGCAATACAGGGTGTTCGGAAAGTCACCGAGAACTTTTTCAATAATTTTAATAATTTTTTTAATGTTAATGAATATGTAAGTGCACAATGACTTTCCGAACACACAGTATTTATAATTGAACGAAAATTCTAAAACAAAGATAAATAAATAAACAAAGAAAAAACAAAAACGCACCCATGACATCTGTTGTTGCCGTCATTTTTGTCGCAGGAGAGTCCGATGTTGTGGCGGAAGATCGTCGTCGAAATGTGCTGGTTTTGATCTAAAAATAACGTCGTTGGTTCATTAAGCCACGGCTCGTTTTATTACGATATCATATTGTATGGGCATGTGCAGTGGCGCAAGCAAGAAAGGGGGTGCAAAGAAGGCTGAAACTCTCGCCTCAGGCCCTATCTGTGATGCGCTTGAGATGCATCAGTTTGCTCAACACTCATCTGGCTGAATACATTATTTGAACTAAAAAATATAAATTTTGATTCAAGCCCCTCCCTCCATCCGTAGTACAATCCTTGCTGAGCGTCTGGGCGTGCGAATTGATGGGCTACAACTGAAACGGTAGACTGATGTCGCGATGATACACTCAAGATAGGGTCGTTTTGTCATTTTGTTTGCATTTTATTTAAAAAATTATTTAGTAAAGATGCTACGTTTGATTTTGGATGCAGTGGTAGACAAGCAAATTTCATCAGATTTGATTAACAGCAACACTACAAAATCTTCTCACAAAAATATTATTTGTTGTGATTGCCGTCACGAACTATCTCATGTACTTTGATCATCATATGATTACCTAGTATTTGCGTCATTTACAACGTGGAAAATTGATTGAAGGTCATTAATGTTTCCGACATGATTGAGTTAATATGTTGATAAAAGTGTGATATTGATTAGTTAGTTTGTCAAGGTCCCAACGCTCTGATGCAATCAATTTGTAGAAGAAAAACACCGCAGCAAAAAAAGATATTGAAAAATATTGAATTTGAAAGCACAATATTATACAGTAGATCATTTTTAGTTTCTGTTGCCGACGTAAGCAAGCCATGAAAGCTGCAGTGCTATTAGGATGCACTTGCTTGAACATCTAGGATAAAGGATGTACTTTTTTACTGAGGTTGTCGTTTTATCTATGTTTATTTTTCACAGAGGTTGATAGTCAAATTGTCAATTGATTTTGACTGCAGTGTGACCGAGAAGGCAAAAACGTCGTTTTTAGGACGACCCTGATTGCATGACACTTCAACCCGTACCGTGGTCACGTATTTGTTGCGTCCTTGGAAAAACCTTTTACGATGATTATCTCTGCTTAGTGATTTCAAACAAGCAGCAAATGTAATTGAGAAGAAGTCCCTGGCAACTAGAATATTTGAAAAACGGTAAACTCCAAAGCGGATGCGGATTCGTCCTAAGGATAGCGCCACCGCAGCTTTCTCATGATAGGAGGATAAAAATGCAAGCAGTAGGAAATCAGACTCATACTCGCAGGAGTAACGGTTTGATTCCCTACCACTGCAAATTCCGCAAGTCCGTGTAATTACCTGTGTTTAAAAACTGTCACGTGTTACTTGTGAAATTATGTCTGTCCTGTATAAATGCAATAATTAATCAATCAGTTAGCCATATCTAAGAGTGTATCGCGCTGAAATTATTTATATCTTCTCGTATTGTATCATACCGCTTTGTCGCCAAGTTTATTTGCGTACAGTATCATCACACTTAGTTGACTTTTATCATGCTTGTATGTTGTCAAAATCAAACGTATCTTATCGTAACTTGTTAGAAGTGTAGTAATCTAACTATTCGCCACTTGTCTTTAACGTGACAACTAGACTTTCACTTGCTGGTTTTCGATTTGAGGAAATACTTTTGAGGAAACAGTAGAATTTATTAATTATCAAAACGTTTATTACTGTATTTTTCAAGATAAGTTTTACGATTGATTTTGTATGTTTCTTTTAATGTCAAAATTATCGTAGTGCTTGAACTTGCCTAACACAAACAACACCAAAAACATTATTAACATTATGTTCAATTAACGTTGCTTAAACAATATTAATCGGTGCACAACCAATCTTTTTTAATCAAACACGTTTCAACATGATTTTGGTGGCAATAAACTGTAGAATCGCTCAGATGATGGAATGAGCGATTGAGCATGTTGTGTTAAAACGTTTATGAAGAAGGATTGTTTGTGTGCGTTATAAGATGACCGTTGGCCAACTTACTTTGCTTGC
Organism: Trididemnum nubilum; assembly: GCA_963965965.1. NCBI lineage: Eukaryota > Metazoa > Chordata > Ascidiacea > Aplousobranchia > Didemnidae > Trididemnum > Trididemnum nubilum. The sequence goes on along the minus strand of OZ014489.1, from coordinate 15,226,039 downwards.
TCGCAGAGCTATGTAAGCATAGAAGATCGTTATAAGAGCGAAGGCAAATCCCATCACGGTGTAGATCATGAAAACACCACCCAATGGATTAGTTAACGAACGCTTTTCCTGTGGTGAAATACTAGGTTAGTTTTTATGGAACATTATTTAATTAACCGGATACATCGAAGTTGTTCCATGATCAAATAATTTGGTTATGTTAATCACATTTCAATTAGTCAAACCTGATGTTATCATGTGATTGAGCAAATTTACAGTATATCGATCAAATATGATGCAACTAGTCATTTGCCGTTTCTAATAGTATGGGCTGTCATTTGCTTTTTGTCATAATTTATAGAATGCGACTATATCCAGTAATCAGTAGTACAGTATACACTATGCAGTATGTGGTAGATTAGTATGAAAACAAAATTCTCAAAAATTTTTGTATTTCTTCAAAAAATTTTTGGAAGAAAAGTTTATTTGTCCATTGGGTTAAAGCGGAATGTTGGTTCGAATTTATGGCATTTGCAAAGGATGTGGTCACAGATCTGAGCATCTATTAGCTTCGCGCGGACGTTCACCACTTTCGTTTGAGGCTTCATTTTTGCACGAAAATCGCAAAAAAAAGCAAACAAACAAACAAACAAACAAAAGTTCAATTGATTTGATATCAATTGCACTTTCTGAAGAAAATTGATATGAACTTGTTATGAACTGCCATTCTAATATATACTTCATCTTGCTAAAGATTTATGTCAACTACTATCGTAAATTCAAGCCAATTTTTATTCTTGATGTTTAAATCCCTATTTACGGTAAATCACCAAACTGCAGTAGTAAGTAACGTTTTGTATTTCATGGACATGATTTTGTGGTACAATGTAATATTTTACATCAAGTTTAGTTGAATATTAAATTGAGTTTTGGACTGGTGAAATACTGTAAATAACGGTGCATTGCACATTGCCTCAGCAATGTTTAAGTATTTGGCTGTGGTGGAACGTTTTTATGAACCACAAACAAAAACAATTTTGATCAAATATAGGTTATCGTAATTGTAACACGTTGTTATGCCAATTTACGTCATGCAGCTTACACTGGCAAGCCCCCAAACAAGGCTAAACAGTACCCATTACGTTGATTCTTTGACTAAATAAAGCCAAGGGTATGATTTAATAAATCAGATTTACTAAACAATGACAGCAAAACTGCATACTCACGTCTAGAGAGTAAACATAAATAACAACAACGCACAAGGCTAAGCATGATAAAGCGGAGAGAATACTTGTGACCATGAACGTAAAATCCTGTAGATAATAACAGCAGGTTAACAAACTATGTACTGTATAAGCAAACAAATAAATCATATCAAAAATACCTGTCGTCGTGAAACATTGCATTTGATTTATTTTTAAATGTTTTGCTTTGAATAATAACTAGATTGCTCATTACAGCACTCTAGCTAAAAACATATAACAATGAAATAACAAAACTTAATAGCTAATTTAATTCAAAATTTTGATTTAACTTTTTGTGGAACTCTTTTAATTGAATTTTGTTACGTTTATACTGTTTTGTAACGTGTAAAGGTTGATGCTTATGACAAAAAATATTAATCAATGTCTCTTCATTGTCGCAATAAAATAGTAAAATTTAATAGTGCATTTTGACGAGATCTGCTATTTTATTTGGTTTAGCGCTTTGGCTGCTATCAAAGCTACCACAATTGATTAATTTTTTACAGGCTGTATGATTCTTGTTTGTTATTTGACTGATAGTTAATCAATCAAAGTAAACCAAATATTCAGAAAACAAATACAAGATTTAATTCTTGATGCTGCTGAAAGCTAGGTTTAGAATGAACTTGTAACGCTCAGTTTTGTAGTTGAATAAAATTTAAACCTATTAACTGAGTTGTCCAAACTTTTTCTGATGGAGAGCCCACAAATGAGACCCAGGGAGTTTGCGTGCGGAATAATCGAGTCCACAAAACCGAAATGACAGAAGAAGAACAGTTTTTTTTGTCAAACAGTGACATTTTTCAGGGTAAAAAAAGGTGAAAAGTTTTCGCCGGCTTTGGACTTAATTTTCTCTTGTGTTGTGAGATGTAGGCCAAAAATATGCGGTGATAGCTACACGCCAGTATCTTTTTTCCACGATAACTTGCAATAACTTTGATTGAGGGTCAAACTTGCATTCTCGACGCGGACCGATTCAAATTTCTTCGCGGTCCGCAAATGATCTGCGGGCTGTACTATAAGCACCCTTGTTCTTAACAATCAGGATTGAACGCAATCACGCAAATTAAAATAACCAACTACATAACTAATTAAAGATGAAGAAACGTTTGACATCAAAATTCTTTTACTGTTCAATAATCAACTTACCAAATACCGGTTGTTAAATTTTCCAGAAAAGATACCGACTATTCCTGACAGCACAAACTAAACAATAGCAAGATAATTATAGTAACTGAAAGGAAAATTCTCAATTACTATCGCAAAGCACTTGACATTAATCGGCGCTACACTATGATTAAGTCTATTATTACTTCCACCTTGATTGTGCGCATATAAATTGTACACTGTCTTCATTGGAAAACAATTTTTCTCCGGTCTTAGCATGCCTAGTAAGATCAAGCCACAAAGACTTTAATAGCACTGTCAGCGACGATGCTTTACCAAAAAGCTTTGGAAAGGTTTCTCATTGAAAAAGGATGATGTGGATCCTCCATTATGTCAGAAAGGTGGAAGTTTAACTAAAATTGTAAGTTACGTTGCTATCTCATGGCTAATAACTTTTGCTTCGAGCATTTATCGTATCAATCTACCACTCTGCTTCTGTTGAAGCACACCAACGTAAAGCAGTTTATTTTGGTTCTGTTTGCAATTCTTTTGTTAGGCTAAGCCTTTGCAGTGGTGGACCCGTTTGCCCCACCAATGACCTCAAAGTTGGTCTTTTTTTTCTTGTATTTCCAAAATCACCGCATCAGATCGTAAATTAAGTTTCTTGCTTTCTTGTAGATTGTGCAAGATCTTCAAATGCTTATCCTACAGGATTAAGAGCTGTGATTTTCATGAATATTGAGATTTGTTCCTGAGTGCAGTATGCTTCTCTGCAAATTTAGAGAAACTGTAGCGTTTTGCACAACCCAGCTAATCTAAAGCAGGATTATTGCTTAGGTAGAACGTCTGACCAGGTCTAAAACGTTATAAAAATCAATTTGAACGAATCAATATCTACTTACGCAACCTCCTGATACTACTTCAAGATTAAAAACTAGCGATGATCCAACTGTCCATAGTATGCAGTACGCTAATCCCAGAATCAAATGTATCATCTGAAAAAAAAGTTTGATCACAAAATCTTGATTTTGATTTGGATTTGCTGATGTTACAACTTCAGTTTAATAGCTCGACAAATCGGAGTATTAAAATTTTGTTTCCAAAATTTGACATAACTTTATAGCTGCATTTTAATGATTTTATTAATTTGATCTGTTTTTGTTAGGCCACTTTGCTCTTCAGCCATGATAAAAAAAAAATAGGCAGACCACTCTACATACCGGTAGTTATGTCTTCAATATAACTTATCGAAATGCTGCATGTCATAAGTTGTTCAAAATTGTGCCCTATTAGTTGGGTTAAACGTAGTTTAACTTGTATTTTCTTGTGACGTAACATCGCGATAAGAGGTGTGCGTTTATAAGTTACTCTGTTATAGTATTTATCATCATTTTTTCAGTCAAATAAGGTCACAGATCAGGCCCGGTGCCAGGATAGCGTGGCTGGGGGGGTAGAAATAAATTTTGGGGGGCACGAGAAGTTTATTTTGTGTGAATTCGAGAGGGGCATGAGGGCACGAGAAATTATCCAGTCTGGATCAAATGAACAAGGTGAGGAACAAAGATTCAAAGGAATTTTCCGGCCGAAAGCGGAAATTCAAGCGGTTTTTTCGGCCGATAACTGGTGTACAACGAAAAAAAAAAAGGTCTTCACTGAAATTTCAAGGGATTTTGCGGCCGAAATCGCTAAATCAAGTGATTTTTCTGGCCGAATGCAGGTAATCTCCAAAAAAAAAACAAAAGGTCTTCATCCCAAAAACGTCACGATATTCGGTGTCAGTCCACAAAAAACACCAATGTGGGCCTCGATTTGCGCTCCAGAAGCCCCAAGCCTGTTAATTCCTTTGAGCACAGTCCTCGCTTGGGGGGGCACAATTTTCGTTTGGGGGGCACAAGCAGTCAGCTGGGGGGCACAGCCCCGGTATGCCCCCCGTGGCGCCGGGTCCGTCACAGAGGACTCCTGATGAAAGTAATAATTCTGATGTATTGCTATTAAAAATTTGTTTAATTAATTAAAACTTAACTTCAGAGCTAAGAATTCATCTGTCAACTTTAGGTAGGGCGAGAGCAATGAATGAAAAAAACAACTTGAGTAGGTTAGCATGAACTAATAATTTGCGGCCAATGCACTTAATTATAAGTCTACAACGTATGATTTCATCTTTCCAAATTCATATACACTTATAAGCACATTATACTGTATGATGCTTTTCAACACGTCTAAGCGTGCATGGCAATGCATATCACAAATCATCTACGCTACTTTAATTTAATTTTTTTATGCTATTTTTAAATTAAAATTGTTAAACCCATATTAAAAAATTTAGTAGCAGACCAATCAACAGCAAGGCAATGCAAGGTTTACGCTGATTTCGAATATCGTTTCGGATTTTAAGAAGAAAAGTTTTCCCTCTGCCTTATATGATCATATCATAATGGCTAAATTTGAAAATCGGAAAACATTATATTGGGTTCACATGTTTAGATGCATTCTTCGCCAGCAGTCATTAGGTCCTTTCAGATACAAATGTCTTAACGAATATGGAAATTTGTGCGTGGTTTTTAATCTGTGTTATTCAGGCAAAATATATCAAATTTTTGTTCACAACTTTTACTATAGGTCTACGGAAAATTAATGTATATACAGTACTTACTCCTCCTGAAAAAATAACTTTGCGGAAGTATTCTCTCTTATAATCTTTGTGTCTTCCTGACTCGTATCTTAAATTGACGGAAGAGCATTCACGCGTAGGCATTTTTACTGATAAAATCAGTACGAAATTAAATATTTATGAAGGTAGCTATTTAATGAGAAATCGTTTACGGTTATTCAGATACAGCGTCTGTTACTATTTCAATTCTGTGATTATAAAAAAGACTGCATTAGAACTAAGCACTGAATGATCAAATCATCAAAAAAAGAGAGTGTTATTCTACGACAAAAAACAATATTGTTATAGTGTATAAGTCGTGTCTCAAAGCACGAAACGTGCAAATTAAGCAATTTTTGTATTGTACCGTATTTCCTTTCACAAACGTTTGTGCTATAATGGTAGTTACAATAACTACATCTCTATTCTCTAAGTCACCTTGGCCAGGAGACAGCGAAGGAATCTTACGGTCTTCGAGTCAAGCTGTCATCCACTTGCCCACCTGTCTATCACACACGGACACTCGGTGGAGGCTTTACCCTATCTTTTTAATTCTGACTGTCAAGCAGGGAAGCTGTAAACACAATTTTTCTAGTGTTTGACTTGACCCGACCAAAATCGAGCCTGAATTAACCGCTTCAGTTGCAAACGCTTTATTGCAGGTGACCACTGATGGATTTGTAATACTTTTAATTATAAATTACTATGAAGTATTCAATCTTAGTGACATAATCTTTTTTGAGAACCTTCATTATACTATGCAGTATAAGAAATTCTTCAGCTCAGTAAAATTATTGAAGACAATATTCAATACAAATTTGTACTATACAAGTGTATATGCTGTAAGCGCTAACATAATTCTACAGCGAAGAACTTGAATGCGTTTCGGTTTTCAGTTGATATCTTCATTGAGCGTCTTATGCAAGCTGGGTTCTATCATCTGTTATAGTCGATGATTGCTGCATCTCATAAACGCTTTTGACTTTTCTGCATTTTTGTTTGGTGGTTTATTTACTGTTTCAGCAACGGCATTTTGATATGAAAACATAATATTCTGCGTGTGAACATTTATATCGATGCATTGCACAGGCCAATAACAACGTAACCCATTAATTAAGCATAATCAAACTGTATATCAAAGCAGTTGACATTAACAGTTTACGTATGATCATTAAAGCTCTCCTGACTGTATGTAGAGGTATAGTATTAAGTTAACGCTAAAGCAAAAGTTATAATCGCAGAGAACTACATTTTATTCTCCAACCACAATCAGAATTTGTAGCAGTAAGATTTTATATAAATTGCGTATTATAAATTTATCGCTAAGCTTGAAATTTATGCCTAAATCAAGCCCATATATATATTTTAAAAATAGCCACAGTGTTATACATCTGTTTCATTGCCGCAGAAAGGATGGAGTTGAATAGTAAGTTGATGCTTTACTTTTCCGTGTTGATTTCTTTCTTTGATGATAATTCGGCATATAATAAACAAAATTTGAAAAATTCCTAATTGCCACGGTACTAAAACATTTAAAAGAGTTAGAATACTAAAAATTGAAAACTTATAAAACCCAACAATTCGTTTCACCCGTAAACGGAATCATAAGAAGTAAATTTTTAGATTTGCCGCTGATGATTTTATTTACGGGTGAAGCAAACTGTTGGATTTTGCAGGTTTTTAATTTTTAATGTTTTAATATTGTGGTAACCTGCTGTGATATTTGCTCTAGCCCTTCGTCATCGAGAACTTTTTGAAACCCTCATAACAACCACAGACTTATCCTTCTCAACTTAGATGAAAACATTATGTATTTAAATCTAAACGAAGGGAAGTTTTGCAATGATATTATAATTCCGTTTGTGGGAACAGGTTGTGACGTAATTTATAAAACAATATTTATGATTTTACAAAAGTGGTGCAGATTATCATCTATACACAGACGGTTATGCAACAAAGAAGCTAATTTTTAAGAGCGAAAAATCATTAGCTAGCTCTTATTACGGAATTATCACTGCAAGCACAAGCTGTACAATGGAACACTTTTAGGTATCTGTATATTGCCTGATATTCAAGCGGATGGACTATTATCCGATAATAATTAGCCTGGTTGTTGTTTTAATGTTTTATTTTTCTTCAATGTTTTGTGTTTCGCAAGAGTGCGCCATTGATCTTTGCATAAAACTTTTTCAACTCTTGCAGGAGGCATTTAGCAAAGATACACGCGATCTCACGAAAGTACAGTCGCCTAACTAAAAGACGGGTAGATAGTAGCCCCATTTGTTTGTCTACTAACAAGGGAAAAAAAGTTTGTCTACTAACGCCAACCAGTTAGGCCAAGATGTTTGTTTAGCTGGGAATACCTTTGAAAAAGATAGCTGAGGGCTGCCGATGAGAGCTAAAAGCTCGAAACAGCGCTGTCCAGCTCTGTGCATACTTGACTTGAGCTACAATGTGAAATATCATTGAAGCTGCAGGGTTGGTGGTTGTTATGGCCACCTAACTGCCAGTGGAAGTTGACATGGCTTCCCAGGAGTCGACCATGAAGGACGTCAAGATATTGCAAGGGAAAAAAACAATATCGTTTTTCGTACTTCTGTGCTAGAGTTTTGAAATGATGTAATTTCCAATATTATTTACAGAACAATTTGAATTTTTAAATTTGATCCTTTGTTACAAAATGCTTAAAATCGTTCATTTTCACAGATGATCTAAACTACATTTTCTTTTCTGAAAGCAGAAAGAATTCATAAAATCATTAGAAAATGTTCGTAGTTGGGTAGGTCATAAACCGTTTTCGGTATGATGACTAACAACACATTTTCATGAAATCAGGGGTCACAGGAAGCAGTACATATGAAGGAACACAATAATTTAACCCCCCCCCCATCGAGAGTTAGCGTCTCCCATCGAGATTTAGCATCCCCCATCGAGATTTAAGCGTCCCCCCGACGAGATTTCAGCGCTCTTTCCGCTGAGAGTAAGTGTCTGGATGATTAGACGAAAAAGTGGCTGTCAGCTCGAACAAATCCGAAATTCCGGCCGAATATAGTACCAAATTGCTTTGAAGACCTTTTCTTTTTTTGTTTTGGTCTTCAATCGAATTCGGAGACAGCATCTAAACTTGAAGCAAAATTTCCGCTAAATTTCATCCGCTTTCCGAATGCGTTTATTCGAGGCTACGAAAACGTCCCCCCATGCAACATTTTACAATTTAAATACTGACAGAAAGGGTGTAAAAAAAAAATTATTTGAGATAGCTCAATAGCTATGCGCTTATGTAAAGTCGTTGAGAGTTTTTTGTGAAAGACATCCAACTCTAAAATGTGGTTTCAGTGACGAAAATCACGTGAGAAGCAAAAAATGCAAAACGCGAAAAACAACGAAAGAGAAGCAAAGACAAATGTGGATTGAATTATCAACAATAACACATTGTAACCACTTGACCCTCAAAGAGCATCACACATTTTATCTTTATGGTTTTTTACCCACAGATAAAATTTGCTGAACTCTAGCACTAGAGAAGTCACTTAAATGCAACAGCCCCACATAGTGGTGATAATGGTGTATTCAAGTGAATGAATAGTTGCTCAGCGTTGACGACTGGCTGGTTGGGAATGTTGATGACGACTTTGACAGGTTTGACTTGTTTTTGTTGTTTGTTATTTTGAGGTTGACGATTTGCCAAGTCGTAGAATTTTTTTCCATCGTCACAAAAACTCGTACTTGCTATTTTATCCCCTTTTCAGCTTTAAAGGCGGTGAATCATTCAATTAATTCCGGTGATTTACAATAGCTAAAATTAAACTGTAATTTCTGATATTTTTTGTTTTAATTTTGGGTCTGTGGTTGCAAAGATATTCAACAAATACAAAAAGATATTCCCCGAAAAAAGTTTTTGGAAACTCTGAGTTTTGTTCTTCCGCCAAAACCACAGTAGGCCTAATAGTTTAGAGAACTGTGGTTTTGGCGAAAAGAACCAAACTCAGAGTTTCCAAAAACTTTTTTGGGGGGATATCTTTTTGCATTTGTTGAATATCTTTGTAAATGCAGCCCCAAAATTAAAACAAAAAATATCAAAAATTATAATTCAATTTTAGCTATTGTAAACCACTGGAATTGGCTGAATGATTCACCGCCTTTAATTGTATTTATATTTTTAGTTTTTAAGCTTATAGTAATTCTTTTTGGTGTTAAAGCTGCTTGGTATTTTTATTACGGTTAATGTTCTGTAGTAGTTTAGTTATGCCAAATCTTATCCGTTATAGTTGGTGTGAGAGAAAACTTGCACGGTAATCATTAAACTTTAGCGTAGCCAGGGGGCCTAGGCCCCAACAATTGAAATGATTCTAATGAAAAAAATGATGACACAAATACTATTGTTTCTTCAGTTTCAGTTTCTTTTAGCATTTTTTGGAGTGTAAGAGTAAACGGCAAGAGTCTACAACACCAATTAGCAATAATATTAACATTGAGGACTAGGGGGCCAGGGACCCTTCAATTTAAGTTTTTGTTTACCAATTTAAAGGTACAGGCCGCGAGAATTTCAGTGTTTTTGTTCTAAAAGATGCAATCTCAGGCCCCCATCTAACGTTTTATGCAATAATACGCTTTAGGCCCTCAGCTAACTTTTACATAGCAATAACTTTTATATAGCAATAACTTTTATATTGCAATCTAATGCAGACCTTCTAACATTAAAATCTAGGAAGGCTTTATTTCACCGAAAATTTTTATCTAGTTTTTTATTAATTCTGACTCAAATATAACACAAACTCAAATGCTTAGTCTAAAACTATTCCCAAATCGAACCCTAACCCAAACCCTAACCTAAACCCTAATCTTGACCCCTAAAAAAGCAAATGAAAAAGCGCGGATGAATATTTCTCATTCTCGTTTTATACTCTCTAAGCTGAAAATTTTCGGTGAAATAGTCACTACCTAAAATCTATCTCCACTTCGCCAGTTTTCACCCGACAAAATACTTTTGAAAAAACTTAGCTAGAGGAAATGCGTATTGAACAAATTATTGAATTTAAATTGAAGGTGCCTAAGCCCCTGGTTGTACATGTATTCCTAAAACTAATTATTTTCATGACAAAACAAAAATCGCCAAGGCGAATCTTCGATTGAATTATTACTCAATGCGAAAAGTATTGCAGAAGGCAATGAACCTTACTTCCCCTGACCAGAGCCAAGTCACTAAAAAATTTAACACCAAAATGCAAAATTTTAAAATAGTTTTAGACTTGACCTGAAGTAAAGATTTTTTCGATTGGCTTTCAAATCTCAAAATTTTGTTCTTTAAAATGGCTCAGAAAACGTTCGAAATGTGATCCAAATGGCACCAAACTTGCTATTTTTTTCCAAAAATTACAAAAAATCTCCCATCTGCTGGGGGCTGAACCCCCAGGCCCCCGTCTGCGATACGTTGGAGTTGAACTAATTTGCTCACCACATTTCCCAACTTTGATACATTTCTAACATTTTTTAACTTGCAGTTTTAGTTCTACCCTTTAGCAAAATTTTGGTTACGAGCCAAACCAGACATCCAGCTTCTGATCTTTAATTCTTCGTCCCATAAAATTCCCTCTTTTTGAAAGTTTTTGATGACGTCATTGTATGTGATTTGCGGTTTGGCCAGCCCCAATCCAAAATCCTGGTTGCGCCTATGCATTAAGCCCTGTGAAATGTGCATACCAGGTACCGATCGTAGCATCTTTGTATTGTTACGCGCACCTTCACGAGTGGTTACTTACAACATTGCAAAGGTGCAAATGATACGTTACTTCCGGTCTAAAAGTTCTTTGGTATGGAAGTATGAAATGGAATATGGAAGAGAATTTTTGTATGGAATGGAAGATTTTTAGTGTGGAATAGAAATGGAATGGAAGAAAATTGTCGGTATGGAACATGGAAAAATCATCTTCGATTCCATACCACACGCTGTCTAAAAGACGAACAGAAAAGACAGTCAAGTACGTATATCAAGCCCGACATCATGCCATTCTTAACCGAAACCGACCGAAAAAGGCGGCCCGACGTACAACTCTGAAGTATGCAGTAGCTTGTCTTGCATTGCAGCGGCAAGGTCAGTGACAAATTAGCCTTCCAATTGCTTTGAGGAAGTTAGTTGTAACAATCCAACCAGCCAGACGAGAGTAATGAGCAGTTGAGCTCTCTTCACTAATTTCAAGCACTACTTTCACTTAAAATACTCATAAAATTGCGTTATTTTTGCAAAAATTGTTCCTCTTTAGCGCATCAGTAAAAAAACTCAGATTTACTGATTTTGCAAAAGTTGACGAACGATAGCTGTTTCTGTTCTTGTTGAATTTTATCACCCACTGTAACAACATTTTTAAAGTAATCCCACACACTGCAAAGGTGGGGTTCTTGATGCACTTTTTATTTCTAAAAATGCAGTGATACTGATTAATAACTTCATAAAAAATTTAGATGCCATAGTTGACACTGGATCCAATTCTGACCACTAATTGATTGCTGCTGTAGTTGGCACTGCTGTATTATCTTTTACCTCTGTTCCATTGGTTAAAAAAATTGTGAGAAATTTTAAGCAAATTAAGTTTGAATCACTAAGATACGATCTGAAACAATCTGATTTAATTTAGGTGGTATTGCAATGCCAGAGCTTGAATGATCCTATTGTTGTCTACAGTGATATACTTGGTACAATCTTAGAAAAGCATGCTCCTCTGGTTGATAATTAATATATTAAAACATCTTCCGCGCTGAGGTGGAGTTTCGAATGTCACAAAGGAAAGCTTTCGAAAAAACTTTTCGGAAAAATAAATCTCTGGAAATTAAATCTAAATAATATGAAGCATGTAAACACGCGAATTACGTCCATGGTATTGAAAGAGAAGAGTATTTCAAAGAAAAACTAGCTAATCATAGACTAAATCATTGGGAAAAAATCATTCACCTCTCGAGGAAAATTAACACAATATCCGTTTTTCGTCCGTTTTTGTCCGTTTTTTTTAGGTTTTTGCTTCTCCTTGAAGAAGTGTGCGCTTTTTCATCCGCATTTTTATAAGTTCATATCCGCACTAGGTTGACTGTTACATGTCGATAAAAACGTGGTTCAAAAATTCTAGGTATGAACGATAAAAGCAATATTTCAAACTAAGGCTGTACCCCTTTGCAAAAATTTTTTTTCCTACAACTGTTGTCCAGTATGTGACAGTTTGTTTACTGCGGAAATGGACATATAAAAATGCGGATGAAAAAGGACATACTTGTTCACGGAGAAGCAAAAACGTAAAAAAACGGACAAAAACGGACGAAAAACGGATACTGTGTAAATTCACCTTCACTAGTAATGCACAAACAAGTCAGTTTGCTGACTATTTTAGTGCTAACATCAGACAAATCTATAGTGACATGTCTCACCAAAATTGTAAAACACTTGATACTGATACAAATGTAGTTAAATCTTAATGTGCTTTCAAATTTAGAATGTTTAAACCACCATCTTTCGCTGGTTTGAAAGCTATAATTGAGCCTATGCCATCTAAAAACACGTGATCTTGATCCACTACCAACCAGTATTTTCAAGAAGTGCATTGATTTATTACTCCCTGCTATTCATACTATTGTTAATCTTTTGTTGAGCCTGGGTTATTTTCCAAACGCTCTCAAAAGAGCTTGCGCCACTTCTTTGGTTAAGAATGACGACTTGGATAATAATAATATCAAAAATTTCAGACCAGTCAGTATTTGCCTTTTCTTGGTAAAATAATTGAAAAATGCGTTTTTCTCCAAGTTAAAACATATCTGGGTGAAAATTCCTTGTATGGCTTCTCGCAATCAGTTTACATATCATCTAGTTATAGCTGTGAGACTGCCCTTGTAAAAATACGCAATGATATTACGGTTAACCATGATCTCTTGCGAAGTAAATTGTCTGCTGAATTTGTTTTTTCTGACGTAGCTTAGAATGGTTTTCAATATATAGTCATGGGCCTATACTGTATTTAAATATTGGGAGCTACTTAGTAAAGGTGCTGACTGTGCTTCTCATACAGTTGATATTAAGCGTGGTGTACCCCAAAGCTCAATTTTAGGGCCAGTCCTACTTAACTTAAATTTTGAAAAAGCTGAATTAATCGCTAATTCACAAGGGCTTGGTGCGCATTCATATGCTGATGATATACAGTGTTATTTTTCTTTTGATAGAGATTCTTCTGTAGACATGAATATAAACAAAATTTGAGCATTTTTGCAAGATTTAAAGCATTGGATGACTTGCTATTTTCTAAAACTGAGTGAAAGTAAGACCAAAGTTATCGAAATTTATCTAACCGTAATGTTGAGTCCAGAATAATTTCCAACATACAAATTGATGATAGCTGTTTTTTGTCTATGCGTAATGATTTGTCAAAATTCTTGGTGGAATGTGTGATGACAGACTAAACCTTATTAAGCATATCAATAGAGTTGTAGGACGTGTTTTGCCAATATACCTAATTTGGTCAAAATTGCATCTAAGCTTACTAAAACTCTAAAGTTCAGCTAGTTCATTCTTTGATTTGTCCCATATTGATTATTGCAATGCCCTATTGTATAACTTACAGGAAACTTTATTGCGCAAGTTGACAAAAGTTTTATGAGCTGTAATGAGATTTTTTTCGGACTTTGTAGTTTTACTTCGCCAATGCACATCCTACCATATTGGAAAAGCCTGTATTTTTTACCAGTTAAATTTCGCATTGAATTCAAAATTGGTTTCCTCACACAAAAGTGCGTGCATGGTTATTTTCTGATTATTTCCTGTTAGTTTTTTTTCTTTTTGTTTTTCCTTTTCTGCTATGCATTATCTGCAGAGCTTACAATATTGATAATATTATTTCAAAAATTAACACTTGTAGATCGTTGTAAAAATGACGAGGATTAGGAGAGCCTTGACTAGTATACCTAACGGTTGTTCGGCGCTCCTTGGACTCAGAGATTGTACACGATTTCGTTACGTATTTTTTAATCGTATTATTTATACCCTTTATTTTAGTTTTTGATAATATGTGGCTGAAGCCGAAAACAAAATTTTCTTACTTACTTACATGGTTATGCTCTTACAAATACGAAAAATTTAATCAACTTTCGTTCAGTTTCAGCAAGATATAGCTTGCATTTTAGTGGTGATAATTAGCTACTTCACGCCGTAACTAGCTTAAACTTTGCTAGATCCCAATTTATGTTTTTGTGTGCATCACCCAAGGTATGGAATTCGTTGCCTCTAACTCTGCGTGAAATTGAAATTTTGTACCTTTTCAAAAAACATTTAAAAGAAGCCTATTATTTTATTTTAATTTAGCCTTGAGAATGTTACCGCTGTTTGATGCCAGTATTTTGCTGCTTATTGCTGTAGAATTAGCACCTCTGTTGTGTACTAACTTTATTTCTGTCAAGCTATGTGAATATTACTACTACGCCTCAATCAGATGCGTCGACACTTGTTAGTGTTATCTCAAGGGGGGTACAAATTGCTATTATTATTCTTATTACAAAAACAGCCAAAGATGTCGTAAACGTTTTATTCAAAAAGAAACGTTTCGTTTAAATTAAATGTTTACGACAGTTTTGGCTCTTTTATTCAACGTGTAACAGTTTCTCAAGATCAATTTTTACGCTCTAATGTAAAATGAAATACGCCTGCGAGTATCATCAGTCAATAGATATGATAATCGATTCAAATTGAAATAATGAAGAATTTCTAACCGACTGTCCGACTTTTAGTTTAACTTAGGTTGCCTACGGGCGAAATCTATTTTACATTGCAATGCACAAACAAAGCTAGTTGATTTTCGTCAAGTTTTTATAACTTTTTTATTTTTGTCCCTGGAAAAGTTTCAAAAAGGTTGTTGCCATTGTTGCTGAAAAAAAAAATGCATACAAATAACAACACCAACATTTTCTTCGATCCTTTGGGCTTTAGATTACTGCAACGTGTATGAGAATGCAAAATTCTGCACAGCCTAGTATTTTTTATTTACGGAAGCAGACCGCTGGGTAAACGTGATTTGATTAATTAACGAACTATTTTGTTTGTTCAATATCACTAGTAAGATAGACATTGAAATGAACTTTGCATTCTATACGTACAGTCTTTAAAGCTGATTCTTTGTCGTACCAACCCAGTCGGCCAATTTTCTTGCCAAATTTATTTTGACCTCAAGTTTGAAATACCAGTTTTGAAAAACAAACTTATGGGGCGCCAAGTGTTTAGTAAAATGTGCCCGTTGTTTTGCTGAGTTGTGGGTTTATTTAGAGGAAATGTGAAAAAAGGCAGTGATCAGATTATGCCTGCATGAAAATTTATTGCACATTTACAATTTTCAAAAATTGCAACTGTTTTTTTGAAAGTCTTTGCACATACGAATTTGCATATTTAATTTTGACAAAATGGGCGATAGCTTTTTTGGTCATAGGTTTCCTGTGTCAATTTGCATATTTAGTTTATCAATCTTTTATACCTATTAATTTGGTCACTTTCGCATGCCATTTTGAATATTTACTCTTGACAAAATTTTTTTACAAAGTTTATATCAGCAAAAATGAAAATATTGATAAAATATGCAAAATGGCACATGAAAAATGCGAAAAAAAAAATTGCGCTTAAATTGGCATGCCAAAAGTCTGCAAAGTAAAAGCATTGCAAAAATTGGCACCTGAATATGCAAAAAAAAAATGCAGGTCAGAAGTTGCCAGAATCAATTTGCTGATTTAGTTTTCATTTGCAACTGTATAATATAAATGTGCAAAAAGAAGAAAGCGCTAAAATTGGCATCCATATCTGCAAAAAAGTACGCCCAAAAATTGGCGCGTAAATTTGCAAAAAAAGGCAGAGTCAAAATTTGCAGATTTAGTTTTTGCAGGCATAAACTGATTGGTGACTTTTTTCACATTTAAATAAATCCACAAATTGGCACCTCATAACTCACAAAAACGAAGTGCACATTTCAATGAACACTTGGCACTCCTTACAAGTCAACAGCATCCTGTGGAATAGTTGTTCAGCTTTTAGTAATATTTACTTAATAAAAATCGGTCAGTAGGTCCAGCGGTAACACTTTCGTCTCTGGACCTGGAGGTTTGGGGTTCAAATATCAGGCCAATCAAATCGGACACAGTGTTGCCTACGGCTCGCCACCGCTGCTAAATTTCTTCAAAAGGAGCTGTTTTGCTCTGGCGCAATGACATATTGTAGATATGGGCCCAGCAAACTCGTTACATACTTCGGCGTAATACAGCGAGTAAACTGCATCTCGATTATCCGGTCATGTTGGGCTACCTTTTTTCAAAATCTCGGCCGGATCAGCATTTCGCCGAATAAGAAAAGTATCTATCACAGCGTACTCACCGTCCACCACCTATACACCACATTTAAAGAACCTAAAGAACGAAAAAAACGAAACTAATATGAGAATAAGTAATTGTAATTACATTTTATTCACCAAGTTGTCTTGGCCAGAAGAAAGCGAATTGACCTCTCGGTCTTCGAGTCAAGCTACCACCTACCCACTTGTCTACCACCAGGACATGGTATGGAATAAAATGAAAGATGGTTTTTCCATATTCCATTTTGGCAATTTTCTTCCATTTCATTTCCTTTCCATACTAAAATTTTCTTCCATATTCCATTCAGTACTTCCATACCAAGGTAAGTTTAGACCGGAAGCTACGCGTAGTTTGTATAGTACTTTTGTAACGTTTAGCGTACTTTTGCAAGTAGTCGCTCACGAAGGTAAGCAGGATGGTACGATGCATAGCCAACCAGCAAAAAGCATTTTACAAACCGAAAAAAAGTTTAAACGCAAAAAAATGCAACAAAGAGTTACGCTCAATCGAGGATAGAAAAGTACATACAAACTTTTGTTACGATGGAAGAAAAAAGGCTGTCGCTTGGCAAATTCAGGGCCGTCGCTGTGGGGAAGGCTTGCCCTCAGTTTAGTTTACTAAAAATACTTGTTTTGGAACGTCATGTAATGACAAGAAAACCGACAATGATGCAAAAGGAATAATCGCATTCAATCCTACCCATACTTGGCTAAAGTTATCTACATTAGCAGCATATTTAAGTTTTTAAATACCAAAAGTTTAGTGGTTCAAGTTTCAAACACCAGATTCAACATCCAAAGTTTACACCTTTGAACCTTACAGGTCATCAAGTAAATAAGTTCGACATAACAATTTCAAATCCGTAAACGTTTACATCATCATATTCAATTCAAGTATTCTAAGCCCGAATCTAGTGCTTCTCAAACTATCGGTCGGGATGTGGCTACATTGTGCTTCATTTCATTTTGCTGACAGTTCTTGTGTCGAGTTTCGAACTCGTGGTCTCTGCAAGGGCTCGGGTTGGTGAGGCGTGAAGCGCGGCACCTCTTGCTTGCCGCGGGACTTGCGGTGATTACGAGCTTCATCTCCGTTTGCTCTATTTTTGAACGTTTACTGCAAAGCTTTGTTTACAATTTGATTTGCAACTTAAAAACCTGGTTTTCAGTTAATAGAGGACAATTGGTTTTTCCTTAGTTTTGTGATCATAAGTTAGTGATAAGAAGTACAGTTTTTAGTTCAAGTTTTAAGTTCTGAAAATAAACTATACGTCAATTAGCTACAGTGGTGACCTCGTTTTCAAGAACATGGCTAGACCGAAACAACAAGAATTAAGACAACCAGAGTTGAGACTAGGTGAGCATGAATTTCAATGGAAAGCGAATTATGAGAAGAATTTTGGAAAGAACAACCACAGGTATGGTTTAATTTGTTGGAGCGTAAATTTGATGAATAGCATAGGTGGGCACAAGTCCGTTAATCGTTAATCCGTTAATAACGAAGCTAACTTTTTCACTAACTCGTTAATCCGTTAAAAAGTTTTTTCATGTTAACGGACTAAATTAACTTCCGTTAAGTGCTGTTGACGGACTAAATTAACTTCCGTTAAGTTTTGTTAACTTCCGTTAAGGTTTTTATCGTTAATATCTTGCAGCTTCGTTGTGCATTTGAACTTGTTTTTATCTTGAAATTAGATTAGACTGTAAAATGTAACTTTCAAAACACAAAAAGACCACCATACCAATAAATATTTCCTTACAATCAGCTCAACAGCGTCAATTCGTGTTCTAGAAGCGAGTGAATAAAACGAAATGTAAATTACACGCAAAATGTTAACGGATTAACGGACTTTATTAATTTCCGTTAATTAAAGCTGAAAATAACGGATTAACGTTAACGGAGGTGTGAAGTTTGTTAACGGACTAGTGGTTAACGAAGCTAACGTTTTGCATTAACTTGCCCACCTATGATGAATAGCAAATCGAATCTAATTCACGAAAATCTAGTTTAGTTTTGTCAAGATTAACCCCAAAATCGCTTTTAACTGTTCAAGATTTAATTGATGATAACGGCACCACGTACGAGCAAATCAAAATAGGGCTTTTGAATCAATTCGGTGATTCTGTTCAGCACAAAGTACTAAGCTGTTTTCCTGTCCGCCCCAAATAACTAAACATCCGAGTGAAATTTTGGCACAGTTGCGAACGATTTTTCCTAGCAATTCCATGACCGACGAAGCCCTTAAGCCATTGTTTATATCTCAACTGCCGTATTTTGTACAGGTGCCACTATCTGCTCGTTTTACTGAACCCTTGCCACAGCTAGTGCGAGAAGCGGACAAAGTAGCGGGTTTTAACACTCAGGCATTGCGTCCGTTTTTATCTCAAAACCCTGCTGAGCTCATTGGTAACGCGGTTAGCAGTAAAAACTCGCCACTAGAGGCGCAACATGAAAATGCACTACTTAAAAAACAAAATTTCACCTTAAAGAAAAATTACGTGGATGATCTGGAACAAACCAACATGTTGATGGTAGGTCTCAACCTATGCAGTGTAACGTACCCAACAGACGACTAAACTATTTTAAAAACAAGATCTCTTCTTGTAAGAACCCAAGTGGAAGTAATCGGATAGACAGTAATGTAGACGGTGAAAATTATGAATCTTCATCTATGAACTTCTGCTATTACCTCTACACGTTTGGCACGAATGCACATAAGTGTCAACCCCCTTTCAAATGGCACGAAGTTGTTTTTAGGCGTCCCCAGACTACTAATGGCCGCTCTGGGGAAAAGCTCGAGCCACATTTTGTGTTTAAAAGATCAAGCATTGAATGAATTTTTTATCATTGATACAGGTAGTGTCTATAGCATTGTGAAAAGCAATTCTTTTGAAATAGCAAATTATTTGAGCGAACAATTCCTGATTGCAGCAAACGCATCGAAGATTTCTACGCACGTTGAGAGAACTATGAATCTTTTAAGCTTACTAAAAATTGCACAATCAAGTGGACATTTCTGCCTGCTGAGATCAGTTTTAACTGAATTGGTGCTGATTTTTCGGAACAAAATAATCTTGTGGTCGATTTGCACAACCACATTTTGGTAAAAGCGAAGACAAAAAAGAGAAAATTCATTTAACTAACAAAAATTTAGCAGTGGAAAAACCGCCTGTGATTTTTGTTGCCAATTGCAAATTTATTCATATTTTGAAACAGTATCCAGACTTAACCAGGCCACGCAACAGTAGCATCGCTCAGAGAGAGTACCAATAGAACATCAGATACAGGTTGACGATTTTCCGTGTCATGCTCGTTGTTGACCAATGTCGGCCGAAAAACTTCAATGGCTTGAAAAAAATCGAGAAATATTGGACGAAGACTAAATGGAGGAAAGTGATAGTTAGTAAGCTAGAGCAATTCACCTTGTGCTTAAAGCTCCTGGAAGTGACACTGAGTATCAAATTGTAACGGATTTCAAAAATTTAAATAGCGTTACGGTCAAGGATCGATACCCTCTTCCAAGGATTAAACCTATTTTTGGTAAACTAGAAAGTGGAACAATTTTCAATAAAATTGATCTGAAACATGGTTATTGGCAGATAAATCTCGTCAAAGATTCTCGAAAATACACTTCCACTATAACCCCCATCGGGATTTGTAATGCAGCCTCTACTTTTATGAGATTAATGGATTTCATTTTACGTCCTTTAAGCAACTTTGCAGCCGCTTGTATTGATGATATTATTGCGGTCTCTCGCATTTCAAAAGAACAGAAACAACATTTGCACCAGGTGTTTTCACGCTTACAAAAATACGGTCTAACAATCAATCCATCAAAAACACACTTGGGTCAAGACAAATTGTCTTTTCTCGGACACGAAATTACATCAAAGGACGTCGCTCCTCTGCTCGGAAAGGTGCAGGCAATTTCTGATCATCCAAAGCCGGCCACAATTAAGCAGCTACGTGCCTTTGTGAATCTGGTCCATTCCTATCATAGTTGTTTGGAAAACTTTGCGGAGGCTGTGGATTCTTTAACAGAATTTTTGTCCAAAAGGTTTAAGGGAATTCGAAAAGTACCGAGGGACAAAGAAAGCGAAATGGCTTTCAAAAATGTTAAGAAGTTGGTATGCCAAGTTACCTTATTGGCTTACCCAATTGGGGGCTCGAAACTTATCTTAAAAAGATATGCGTCGGATCTGTCGACGGGGTGGCTCTTTTGCAGCTAAGCGAAGGTACGTTGCAACCTTTAGCTTATCATTCCAGAAAATTGACAGATGTGCCAAAGCGTCAGACAATTCTGGATCGAGAACTCTTTGCTGTTTTTGACGCTGTTCGTAACTTTAGTCATTATCTTGAACAACTGGAATGCCAAATACAATATGACAATAAGGCACTACGCAACATGTTCCATTCCTCCAGGGAACAGCTGATCGGAAGACGAGCTCGGCAACTAGTTTTTATTAGCGAGTACACAAATGATGTGATTTTCATTGGTACCAAAGAAAACCGTGCGGCTGATACTTTATCACGAATTGAAATCCTTAAGTAAATGTTTTTGCAGGAAAACGATTTTGATTACAGTGATATGGCGAGAAAGCAAAGGAAGGATGAAGAAATCATGCGACTTTTTCATCAGCAGGACGGCAACTCATTGGTTAGTGATGAGTTCAAAGGGATAGGTACTGACGATCTTTTGTTATGTGATACGTTACCAACCACATCAGGCCGCTTATTCCTCAAAACTACCGTTTTAAAGTTTTCAATAGCTTTCACAAACTCGCCCACAGTGGCACAGTAACTACAGTTAAAATAATGCAAACTCGAGCAATATGGCCGGGAATGGGAAAAAAATTTCGAGCTGGTCGAAGTCCTGTTCTGAATCTTGAAAAAGGAAAGTTTGGAAGCATAACTGGACACCTATGCAGAAGTTTGACTTACCTTTACAGAGATTTCATCACGTTTGCATAGATCTTGCTGTTGCTGGGAAATCGCCGATGTCTGAAGGCTACCGATATCTACTGATCATAGCGGACCGTTTTACGAGATATGTACAAGCTATTCCAGTAAAGGATGCGACAGTGGACTCCGTATGTTCAGGTTTTCTTCGAAGCTGGGTACCGTTTATGGGTGTTCCAGTGTACTTACAGTCAGACCGTGGTAGTTGTTTCTTATCTCAAAAATTCCAAGCTCTCTCAAAGATGCTCGGCATTCAACACTTGCTTGGAAGTGCTTATAAACCTACAACGCAAGGTTTAGTGGAAAGGGTCCATCGACAATTAAAGGACTGACTTCGCATGTTCGAAAATCCACGCGATTGGTGCAATAATTTACCCATAACACACGTGGCAATGCAAAATTCTATGAAACAAGATTTGGGATGCAGCGCTAACGAGATGTTATTCAGGCAGCAACCGCGTTAACCTTACGAACTTCAACCAGTGATGTACACCGCACCAAATAATCCACTGCATTTTGCTTCTAAATTACAGGAACATTTTAACTTATTGGAACCGACTCAAACTAGAGATCAAGCGAGTAAGCAAGCGTGCGTGGATCAAGGCTAAATGAACGCGGGCAGAGTCTTGATAAGAAACGATGGATACAAACCACCATTAGCTATGCGCTACTCCGGCCCATATAAGGTTACCGAAAAACATAGCAAGTATTATGTTATTTAAAACAGCCGACAGGTACCAGAAGTCGTGTCCATTGATCGGTCGAGCGGTTTGCGCACGACACAGCAGTGGCAGTAATAATGGTGACGACCTTCAAGTTACTCAGGAGTCAAATGAGATGCCGACTGTAGGTACTTCGGCCGATTCCAACAAGGCAGTTTCTTCAATGTTAAATCCGAAGGCACAACCTTGGTTTCCCCATTCTTCCAGGGGACGATAACTGAGGCCAACCAAAAGACTGATTTGTGAACTGTGAATTACTGCATTATTACTGCGGAGTCTAATATTGTTAGGTACCGGTATCTCACTTTTGTAACCTGATAAATCAGACGTTCGCTAAGTGTTACACTCTTTGATTGTTTCGCAAGGGTGCACACTTGCGAAGCAGCACGGGTAGTGTGATATTTCAAACGCTCGCATTTTCTTCTGCATGATAGATCGAAGTTGAACGTTTTAGAAGAAATGGTTTTCAAAAATACGTATACCTGGTCGACTCTGTTTCTAAACATCGATGCTGGATTTTTTTTCTATTTTGGTCCGTCAAATTTTTTTTTCTTCTTGACGATGTCTGATCATTTTTAATTTTGTTTTATTTTTGAAGCCGGCATATGCATTGTTTTATGTTTTAATGCATATTTTTTTCTCTCAATAAATTTTGACATATCTATCTCCTTTTTGAGAAAATGTTGGATAGTTGCAACGGAACTTTGTTTATGCTATTGTGACTTTAAAAAAAATTGTATGATCTTGTGTTACTTTCTTTTATTTTGTGTTGTATATATATTTTTTATTGCCCCATACCCCCATTTTTTTTTCGACAAGAATTAGTTTTTTTTTCATTTTTATTCGACGACCAAACAATGCAAGTATCGAATTTAATAAACAATAATATGAATTTTTGAATCCATCCGATTGGGTCTTAGCGCCATTAACGATCAAAGTATACGATACTATCAGCATTACAGATTTCATCTGACAATTTAATGTGAAGCATTAATTCACTTGACGTTTACCGCTTTTCATAAGGACGCACTTGTTAATTACTGCATTGCAAACAAATCAAGATTTTGAACTTCGAAAATAGCAGCGAGTGATTTTTGATTTACAGGTTGGTGTCTTGCTCGAATTTCAAGCATTTGATCAAAAGCAAATTGACCTAATCGACAATATACATGAATGATCACAATTCAAGAGGTCTGTCATGCAAAAGAACATTCAGCGTCTATTGGATTGAACTGTATGAGTTATTAAATGGCGCAAGGCTAAATGAATTTATTTGGACTCTACCTCAACTCAGGACGAACGACCTATTACTGTTCCACCCTTTTCTCTATATCGGACCACGGACAATATGAACATTATCCAAAATTTTTTGGCCAACTTTTTTTTTGTTGAGGAGGATGTGTAACTATCCTGTGCTTTATTTCATTTTGCTGACAATTCTTGTGTTGAGTTTTGAACTCGTGGTCTCTGCAAGCGCTTAGGTTGGTGAGACGTGATGCGCGCAGCACGTCTTGCTTGCTGCGAGACTTGCGGTGATTACGAGCTCAATCTCCGTTTAATTTATTTTTGAGGACCATTGGTCTTTCCTTAGTTTTGTGATCATCAGTTAATGATAAGAAGTACAGTTTTTAATTGAAGTTGTCAATTAGCGACAAGGAAGCACAACAGGCCGCTAAACGTTTACGGATAAATAGTGGCGCAACTACGAGGGTAAAGGGAGCTTCAGCCCCCCCCCCCCCCCCCTAGTCAAGTCACTTAAAAGATTTAACCTTAACATGCAAGCGTTTAAACGTGTTTTTGAATTGACCTGTAAGTAAAGCAAAGTTGCTGAATGTTCTAGGGAATTTAATTTTTCTACTGACTTTTAATTCTCGGCAATTTAATTTTTTAAAATAGCTTTAAAAACGTACGAAATGTGATCCAACTGGAGTTGAAATAGACATTTTTTCTCAATCAAAAAATTGCCCAGCGGCAGGGGCTTTGCCCCTAGACCCCCGTCTATATGAGATGATTAAGTGGCACCACTTTGCTCAGCTCGCCACCCAATCAAGGCAATTTTCAAACAAAAAATTTTAACTTTTAAGCCACCTCCTTTAGCAAAATTTTGGTTGTACGCCTGTTTATGGGTATGCTGGAGAGTAGAAATGTAGACCGACAAAATCGTTTATTTCTTTTTTTAAACGACCAGCTGTTTTTGTTTTTTTAGAGCACGCTCAAGGCTGTTTAGGTCGCAATCACTACAGATAGACAGACTTTTCAAGTAATTATGGGTCGGAAGGGAAAGCTTTATGCTGAACTAGAGAGAGGAGCTAAGAAATGCCACCGGGCATGCATGTATTTTTTAGACGTGATTACAGAATTTTGAAATTGCGCATAATTTGAAGCCGTACAAGATCAGTTTAGTGTGCAAAAGTTCAGTCTATTGTAGTGCCCCCTCATTTCGTTTGCTCAGGCGATGGCACTAGGCAAATTGTCATTTTCAAAACAAATTAAGCCAGTCAGCATCAATGCAGTTGCAAATTGCAAATAACATGTTCTGTGATCTAATGATGCAATACCTGCACCAGGGTGTTGCAGACGCCTCATAAATTTGAAAATTTTGTTGTGGCAACTTCTACCTTAGCTCAAGTTGAAAGCTTCGCACAAAAACCCTTTTGGTCAAGTTACCAAGAAATTTGTCAATGTTTAAATGTAGCACAGTGACATCAAAGTTTTGGTAATTCAAAAAACTTTTTTTTTTCATTTTGAATGTTTTTGGACTACAAGTCGAACCTGAGATCATTTTTGATCATTTCTAGTGTTTTTGGAGTTGTTGTTCAGTACATAGCCAACAAGAGAACTTCGTAAACCAAAGTTATCAAAAGTTGCA
Organism: Trididemnum nubilum; assembly: GCA_963965965.1. NCBI lineage: Eukaryota > Metazoa > Chordata > Ascidiacea > Aplousobranchia > Didemnidae > Trididemnum > Trididemnum nubilum. The sequence continues at coordinate 15,201,154 of OZ014489.1, read as the reverse complement.
TTACAGACCTACTGCACCAAGCATATTTAATACCAAATTATTGCACATTTTTGTAATTTAATAGTTTCATATCAGGCTCTAATTTTAAACGGAAAAGCGTTCATTATTGTTTTTTACCCAATGTCAATTTTTTTTTTTATCCTTGACAGCTGTGTTAACAAAATGCACCTTATTGATAAGCTGTCATAATTTCCGTTTCTTTTCTTTGACAGCCAAACTTTTTCCTTATTCTCGATCCTGGTTTTTCAATCAGTCATCAAGCTATGCAAAAATGTTTTTTCTTCTTCAATTTTTAATCATGTTAAGGCGTTGATTGGATGACCAGGATCTTTTTGCATGCATTGTCGATCTCGAAAAAGTATAATATGATTGCCTTTTTAATTTTGGAGAGTTCTGCAGGAGAACGGCTTTGATGGTCAGTTGTTACATGCCATGAAGGCATTTTATGGTGCCGACTGGAGCTTCGTGGTTGAGTAAATGGCAAGCACTTAAAACTTTCCATATAGGCGTTGAACTCTGGCAAGGGTGCGTTTTCTTTCGTCTCTTTTTATTGTTTACGCTTACATGAATTAGATCGACAAATGCAACCAAGCTGATGAATTTGCCACGATAGGAAATTGAAAAATCAGTTGCCTGCTATGTGCTGATGATTTGATTCTGCTTTTACAGAATCTGGCCTTCAGCGCACATTAAATAGGTATGCAGCCGCTTATGACGCTGCAGGAATAAAAATAGGCAAGGTCAAAACTTCACGTTTCAAGAAACCCTTATCAGTGCTTGTTGCAACTGAATGGAACGACACAGAAACTCGTGTACAAGTTCAGGTATCTTGGGGTTGCATTCACGAGTGACGGATGGCAAGACGAAGAACTGTATATCCGATTTGCCAAGGCAATCGCAATAATGAGAACTTTGAACTATTCAGTAGTTGTGAGACGAGAATTGTCGAAAAAAAGCAAAGCTCTCAATTTTTGAAACAGTCTTTGTCCCTTCTCACCTGCTGTATCTCTGGGTGGTCAAGAAAATTTGGTAATGACTGAAAGGGTGCGATCGCAATTGCAAGCTTCCGAAATGAGGTTTCTCCAAAATATCAAAGGAGTTACATTATTGACCAGGTGCACGTCTCTTGAGATTCGAAATTCTCTGAAACTGCTACTTCTCCAAATTAAAAAATCTCAGCTTAGATGGTTTGGCCATGTAAGCAGAATGTCTCAGGAAAAACTTCCAAACAATCTTTACTGGCCAAATCAAATGGGAAAAAAAATAGTTGGACGACCTAGAACTACTGTAGATGAATCAATATTACATTGAGGATCTTTAGTGGAATTGCTTGGGACTTCACCCTAGCAAAATGATGGGGGTGATGGAAGACCGTGAAGTGTAGTAGCTTAATCTCGAACTGCTGCCCCCGCAACCCTTACGGGAAAGAGAGCAATGAAGAAAGCGAGAAAGAATTTTCCTTGAAGTTTTTAATGGTTTTGTTTGCTTTTCTACCGTTTGTTCTGTTAAAGTTGCATTTGAACAAATTTTTCATTTCATCTACCAGCTTCTTTACTTCCTCAATAATTTTTAATTAACGAATTGTTGGAATTCCAGCTTCGTGGTGGGAAAACACGTGCTTTTGATAGTATTGTCATCAAATCTAGAAATAGTTCCTGGCAGCAAACTGCAAGAATTTACAGATCTATAGTAATGGTATGTTGCCAGTAGATTTACCAATGTTCATGGTTTATATAGCTTATACTAAGTAGATTGCACTAAACTCCGTATGTTACTCAACAAAACATTACAAATATGGTTTTAGTAAGCCGCGCTGAAACTATAGTTGGACAGCAGTTTAATAGATTTCAATGACTAAGTCTAAAGCGTAGTCTGCACCGTCATTCTTTAAAAAAGTAACATTGTAGGCTATGTTTCACTATATTTTACACAGCCAGTCAACATAGATACTGTAGGACTGTAGGTCTAACTCAAATAGAGTTCCTGTTGTAGTTTCCCATCACAGAAACGTGATTAATTTTGACCACTATTAATTCTGAAAAAAAAAACATAAATGTAAACAGTTTTAGAAGTTGTACTGAAAATTTTAACATTGTAGGCTATGCTTCACTATATTTTACACAGCCAGTCAACATAGATACTGTAGGACTGTAGGTCTAACTCAAATAGAGTTCCTGTTGTAGTTTCCCATCACAGAAACGTGATTAATTTTGACCACTATTAATTCTGAAAAAAAAAACATAAATGTAAACAGTTTTAGAAGTTGTACTGAAAATTTTTGAATGTATACGACCAAAAGGTAATGTTCAATTTCGCAATGACTCATTAGTAACAAAGATTTCACATAGCACTATCTAACGGCACAAAAAATACCAAATTCTGGGTAAAAAAGGTCTCTGTGCGACCCCTAAACTTCATCTTTTTTTCTCAAACTTTGTATTCTTGATTTTCTTTCGCAACCTTCTATTTTGAAGAAGGTAGAAAAAATCCGAAGAGGTCGGGGCAGATGCAACACCCTAATCTACACTGTTTGTGCAATGTTCGTGACCGAATTACCCTATTAATTTGTCGACAGATGATTAGCTGCTAAACGGCTTCACATATTTTTAGTTATCACTATCCGTACAAATTTTTCTGTAAGTGCCATGAACGAAATTAAGTATGAAATTGATATGGAAGTATGGAAGATTGTCTTCCATTCCATTCTTGAAATCTTTCATTCCATTCCATTCTGGCATCATCTATACTACATATCGAAATTTCCCTTCCATTCCATACCATGCATGCCCTGTCTACCACGCACGGCGGAGGCTTCACACTGTCCCATTAATTGCTTAACGTCAAACATGAAAGATGTGAATACCAATTTTTAAAGTCTTTAGTTTGACTTGACCGGAAATCAAACCTGAGTCTACCGCTTCAGTTGCAGACGCTCTTTCCAACTCGACTACAAGCTTAGTCACAAAACAATTTAAATACAAAATAAGAAATGAGCTTTTTGACAACATTGTTTGCAGAGGTGGGCACTCGGTACTTTGAAAGTACCGACGATATCGGTACTGATACTTTGCTAAAAAAGTAACGACGGTACCGATAACGGTACAATTTTAAAAAAGTAACGACGATAACGGTACTCGGTACCGATTTTCGGTACTTTTCATAAAAAATTTTTTTCATGATTTTAAATTGATTTTTCGGCAACTGCGTAGCGAATATGTTTTAAAATTATAGTTATTTATTTAAGCAAATTGCTTCAGATGTTGCAAACTGAGTCTTGGTTGCACAAAACGCGCTGTGAATAATTCTTAAATTGATTTTTCAGCGAAGTTATTTCAGTTTATCGTAATGATGTAGTTTAGGCGCAACTTTTAGGGTAATTGCATAGTACGAGTACAGCCAGCCGCTTACTGGATTGAGCCAAACCAAACAACAGAAAAATGTTATTCACTGCTTCTCTGTTTGACACTCGGCAACAAGAGGTAGTAGTGTGGAGTTTCTACCTGGAATCATGGGTGGTAGACGGATGGCTGCAGGTGGTGATGTGCTTCCGTTCTTAAAAGTCAGGTTTCTAGAATGATGGTTTAAAAATCAGGCAGCTAGAATGATGCAAATCAGACAAAATTGCAACGCAGTATTTATTAAAGTTGCCATATAAAAACACTAACATGTTGAAATGCTCGTCTGATAATCCTGCTCTTTTGGGCCTGAGAGCGTCTTTTCCTGTCGAGAAAGGACGTTCCACAGCTGCGTTAGACTGCAAGGCAGTATCGTACTTCACAAACAGCAGCTTCAGCTTCTCATGGATTGCAAAGGTGGCAAGTATGTTTTTGGTAGGCGGTTCATCGAGGAATGACTCTGCAATTTTCGTGGCACTACCTTTGCGACTAGGCGCGTAGCCAGGAATTTGTAATGGGGGGGGGCTGTTTTGCAGACTAGAAGCACCATCAAACGATCTTGACCCAGATTTTGATCGGTCTTTACTTAGATTGAGTCGGTTATTCTGCCCAAATTTAGGTGATCTTAAAAAAAAAAAAAAAATGTCTTCACTCAGATTGAGTCGGTATATTTTTCTCCAAATTCAGATGATCTTCGAAAAAAAAAAGGTCTTCAACCAGGCCGAAGCCCAGTGTTTCTGATCTAAATTACATCAAGTCCTTGACCAATTCTCATCGCCAATGCCAATGGGGGGCTATTTTAGTTTTTGGTGCAAAAATCGGCCTCAAAAGTAATAAAAACGGGGTATTTTGCATACTCTTCAGGGCAATGGGGTGGGAGGGCTGTCGCCCCCCCCCCCTTGGCTACGCTACTGTTTGCAACTGCACTTGTCCACGAAAAGAGAGCCAAAAGAATCATCCCTCTCGAGGCCAAGGACAGGAATGCTGGAGGCCAAGGACACAAGCGCAAGAGTTCTAAAAAAAAAGGTCTTCAAAAACTTTTTTTCAGGCGATCTCAAAAAAAAAAAAGCAAAAAGGTCTTCACAATGATCTCCAAAAGAAAAAAAGGTCTTCACAAAAATTTTTCAGGCGATTTCCAGAAAAACACATCTTCCAAAAAATTTTTCAGGCACTCCAAAAATTTTAACAATTCAAAAAATAGTGCTGTCCTCGAGCCGAGGACAGGCCAATTTTCGAGGACTTGAGGCTTCGAGGCCAAAGCCAAGGCCAAGGACTTGACCTTCGAAACCAAGGTCAAAAACTTCAAAATGTGTCCTCGAGGCCAAGGACTTCCTCGAAGACTCCACCTCTGAGTCCTAAAATCAAGTTATTTTTGCAAAAAAATGCAAAATTTTTGAGTGCTGGGGGCTCAGCCCCCAGAACCCCAATACAGCCTCCCCCATTGCAAATTTCTAGCTACGCGCCTGTTTGCTTTCGTGCAAAAACTGCTTCGACATCGTCATCATTGCTAAATGCCCATCACGTGCGGCCCTGCCAACTACCTGCGTGACTCATATTAGGCTTTGATTCAGAGATTGTCTATTTAGACGACTCACAGAGGCTTTGCCGCCACATGCCATTTGCGTAAGATGGTCACGGTTTAGTTGTCATAATGGATGTTGACACTTGCCTTTAAAAAAAATTTTCCCTTTTCCGCTCAAAGTATGTTAAAAAAAAAAGTTACCAAAATATCGTGTAAAATCGTCAAAACAGTATCGACGGCACTAAAAACGGTATTTATTCTAAAAGTATCGTTGTTACCGATAGCGATACTAAAAAACTACCGCGTTACAGTACCGCGGTACTTTTGTATCGCGGTACGGCCCAGCTCTGATTGTTTGTTAGCTTTTTGTTTTTGTTTTTTTCACTGAAAAACGTGTAGATTTTAGACCTAATAATTGAATGTGCCTACCAGAGGTAGAGTCGAGGACACAAGGCTCGAGGCCAAGGCCAAGGACACAAAAAAATCCGAGGCCAAGGACAAGCCTTCCGAGAACAGACCATCTCGAGGCCAAGGACACAGGAGGAAGTATTCTCAAACAAAAAAAAAAAAGGTCTTCAAACAAATTTTTCAGGCGATCTCCAAAAGAGAAAAACGAAAAAGGTCTTCGCAAATTTTCTGCGAGGTTTCTGGCGTTTTCCAACAAAATTTTAACTGTTCAAAAAATAGTGCGGTCCTCGAGTCGAGGACAGGCCGGATAATTTTCGAGGATTGAGGCTTCGAGGCCAAGGACTTCAAAATGTGTCCTCGAGGCCAAGGACGTCCTTAAGGACTCCACCTCTGATACCTACCTGTTAAATCCGGCCTGTTAATCGATGGGAGGTTAATTGGGGGCCGGATAACCGAGGATAAACTGTAAAATGAGAAATTTGATTTTTATAAAAGCTTAAATAATGATGATTGGTGAACAGTGACAATCATAGAAATTGAACCTGAAAATTTTTGACAAAACTGACAATACCATGCCAACTATTTACAGTAAAACGCATCAAAATGTTTACTTCAAAACTATTATCTTCTATCACGCCTTTTTCGTAGTAGGAAAATATAAGCGAAAATTATTTGAGGAAGAAGAAACACTAATTAATTTATCGCCGTGATTGAGATAAATTTTTTCAGCAAAAAAAGGCGGAATTGTACCTGTAGAGTGATTTAGTTAATCCCTCGATCGTTCAAAATTTTTAAGTTTCCAAAATTTCATGTTTGTGTAAGTTAAAGTAATCAATTCCGCATTGAGTTAAAGCTTTTTCTTCGCTTGTATTTGAACCACAATACAAAATTACTAGCAAATGAAACTGCAAGATTTGGAATGGACTAAAATTAGGAAAGTAGGCTCATATTATTTGTGCTAGAATGTTGTTTTAGAACTGTAATATCATTAGCTTAGCACGGTACCAAGTCAAACACAAAAATGCTTTGAAATCAAGTAATTTGTAGGCAAGATAAAGAAGCCTTTTTGAAAAGAAGTATTATAGGAGCTCTGGGTGAAACAGCACTGCATCTTAATGCAATCATTATAATAAGGTAGTGTAATAATGCAAGCCGTATAATAAGGTGTTTAAAATTACTATTGCGCTTATAGATCTGATTGCAATCTACTAGCTATTTTGCACTTTTAAAACGCACTACAATTCTTATTCGTCATAAAAGAACGCAGGGCAATATCCAACTCATAAGTTTTAGATTTCAATTGCTTCCTTTATGGTTTTTAGTAATACTGAATATAAACTTCATAGCCAACGTCTATATTTGTTAAGCAGACAGAGAATTTTATTCCAATGACGCCAATTACTCACAACTACAAAGAACTAATCATTTCACCATGGAATTTGTCATTGGATTTTTGACAAATGTACAAAATGCGACACGGAAACGTAATTTAAGACGCTTTAACTTATTAAAGTCATGTATTACTTTGAAACAAGAATAAAAAAAGTTAATTGTTTAAAATAAAAACCGGGAAATAAGAGCACGCCTCAATCGATTTTTCCGAAACGCAAAAAACAATGCACTTTAATCGCAATATCGTTAGCCTTATTTTACGTGGAAGGAGAGGCAAAATTGCTTCCTGTTTGTTTTTTATCGCAATAAATTTCTTTCGGAAAACAGCTTTTATCTTCAAATTAATTCAACTCAAGGAGTGAAGTTTATTTACAAATATCAACAAAAAATTTGAAGTTGTTAGTGTAAAAGAAAATTTTCCAATTTTGAGTGGACGAGGCCACTTTACCAAAATTTATGCATTTTTGACATACATTGAACATAATGATATTACAAAACGTTTTGCTCAAAATCGGCCCTAACATCGCTTTAACAAAGCCATCAATTCAAGACCTTTTTTTTATAAAAACAGTAATCTTGATACCAAATTTGGTGCTCCTATAATCTCTGGTTTAGTGGTTAGTAGTGGGGCATTTTTTACCCTTATTCTGTGTAAATTTGCCCGTAAGTAGCCGTATAAAATAATGTTAAACTACAGAAAATTTTCACAAAAAAATGTTTTGTCAAACAATGCTAAAGTGATCCTTGCGCATTTTAACTTAATGTACCAAAGTCCACATCAAGATCAATCCTGATCTAAAATAACTGTGTTTACTGTTAATTGAATCCAGCTCTAGTGAGAATTTTTGTACGCAGTGGCAAACGAAACAAAAACAAACAAAAAAACAAAAAAACTAAAGCCAAGTCTACTATATATTTAACTGTAAAACTCATAATTAATGTTTAACCTAGCTACTTCTTCAAAAAAATATGTTACAACTGTTAAAACATAACGTTTAGTCTATTACCTCCGCACAGGCGTATGGAGTTTTTAAAATTAAGGATTATAAAGGGCAATCCTAACTTCAGAAATTACAAACATACGCACAATACGTTTAATAAGTTGGTCAAAATTCAAAAACACATGATCCACATAGGGCACAAACCACAAACATCACGCTGAAAATTAAGTTACAGCCAAGAAAAACCTGTACCGACAATAGCAAAAATAAAAACTACAGTAGAGTAGACAATGTCGCTCACATACGTCAGAAGAGAGCAGTATTAAGTTTAAAGGGACACGATGCAACTAACTTACACGGTACTGTCACACCATAGCCTTATTAGTAGACCGGAAACTGACAGTTTTGTCTTTGCGGTTTACTTGCTCTAAAATATACCGATTCATCCAATTAGCGTGACTTTTTTTTTCACGGTTTACTCGCTCTAGGAATACGTCCAATCAAATCAGTCGAATACGCGTGACCGCAAAAAACCTTCGCAACAAGAGCAAACGTTTTTTCTTCAGTGCGTATCTTCTCTTTTTCTTCGCACGTCTGTTTCTAGTCTACTAAATAAAGAGTCTGCGGTCATACACGTAAAAAATAAATAAATAAACAAACAAAGAAGAAAAATAAAGAATCAAACAAATGGAAAGGAAACACCCTCTTGTAGCTTCTACGGTAAATTGAGTCTTTTGTATTAATTTATAGTAATTTTATCAAAATATGATTATAAGTTCAGTATTTTTACTGAAAAAGCAGTGTTGATGTAGTTGTGGCAGAAAATTGTCGTTTAAAAAGATAGTCAAACCTTTTATTTATCTTCAAATCTTTCATTTATCTTTCTGTTTAATGAGCGTTTATTTCATTTGGTAACACCAAAAAGAAAAAAAGAAAAAAAATTGGAACAGTATTATATTAGAAACAATAGGAAATAAAAAACTCAAGCTTGTTACGAAAGATTTTCATATTGTTTTAAGCATGATATAGGTTTATTGCATCGTGTCCCCTAAATACAAAAAATCATTTCAGAATTTTACAAAAATTTCAGAAATTTATTGCCAGAAAACAATTTTTAACAGGGAGCATTTGATTGCGACATTATATTGAACCATTAATTGGAATTCTGCGGAAATAATGAACAATTGCAGTACGGAAAAATAGCATTAGAAATGAACTTTTTTCAACGAGACAAACAAAATGATCATTAGTATTTCAAAATCAATAGAGAAAGGAAAGAGACAACAGTAAAACATACGAATAATGTAAGCTATGTTGAAAATCTTTTTACGAGTAAATTACTCTGACACAATAGTTTGGTCAGAAATGTTAGAGCCAAAGATAAATGAAACATATTTAGATCAAAAATGTTGCGTTTTATTCTTGGGCCATTATCAATCTAAAAACACTAATAGGTCACTCAAATAGCAACTCGCAGCTTAACTATTAATACAAATGTGAAACTTGAGATCTGTTAATTGTAATCTTACACACTTTTTGCAACTAAAAAGTGCTTGGGTTATATTACCATTTTAACTGGCTAAATTTGTAGAATAAAAGTCTTCATTTATTTGCAATAGTCAGCCTCTTGTTAGGGTAGCGCGGAAATTAGTTGTGGTTAGTATTATACCGAAGCTGCTGGTTTCGAATAAGCGTTGAAAAACATTTGCTTACAACTATAGAATAGACTTTTATCCATTTAATTTGAATGAAATAGTAGACAATATTGATAAATAGAGGGAGATTCAGAACATTTTAATAATATCAAGTTTAACAATTTAGTGCGCTGCTATTTTCAAATTAGATATATTGTGCAGTATTTTAGAACAGAATCATTTCAAATGCACCAATAACTTAAATCAACTATAGCAATAAGGTTGTGCGGAAGACCATATAGATGAAGCACACTACTCAAAAGCGGAAAATAGTATTTTGAATGAAAAAGATATTTCTATATTGTCCTTTTTTTCTCGTTACAGATTCATGCATAATAGAAATTGTACTAGGGTTACTTTTAAAACATATACTGCTTATACCGTGTGAAATATCCGAAAAAAATGGATACAACTAGGGCGTTTTATTGAACCAATTTTAGCGTTAGAATTCGTCTTTCCGCATTTTTCTAGACCACTTTGATTCAAAAATGAGTCTCGACTTTAGAAACTTCTCAAAAATAGGCATACTCTACAACGTGTTAAAAAGCTTTTGTGATGAAGTCCTTTCAGCAAACTTACACACAAAAAAATCAAAAATTTTCAAGTAACAGTGACACGTCTTCAAGAAAAGAAAATATTAGTAAGTTCGCTTTCTTCATTACTCCTACTCAAGATGAAACGCTGTTAGCAGGTCTTGCATCTTTGGTGCTGAAATAAGTAGGCTTGGTGCCAGTGGGCGCTGCAAAAATTTCAAATTATTAATGAAACATTGAGAACATAAGGGTACTGAAAACATTAGAAATCTTATGTAAAAAAAATGAGGAAACATTTTGTTAAAGTAACGTATTATTTGTTAAATTTTGTGGTTTGTGTAATATATTGCGTTAAGAAAAAAAGTAGAGAAAAGGCTTTTTGTAGTTTACATAAGATCTCTAAAATTCTCTTAGTGTGTTGTTGGACTCAAATAGCTTTCTTCAAATGGAATGAGCACAAAATTAAAATGTTCAGTTTTAATAGACACCTTTTTGCATAAATCTTAAATAGATAAACGAGAGCAAAAATTGAAAGTTGAACCAGCATAGCCGCAGAAAATAGACTCAAAACGCGATCCTAAAATTAAACCATTTTTTGATAATATTGTTTCTTCTTGAAGCTTAACTAAAAAGGTTTGTAGCGGTCAACCTGACTATATCGAAACACAAAGTTTTAATTGGCCTTCATTGGAGTCTATTGATATTGCAGTTATATCTACAAGCTTATAGGGCTAGCTGACTGTCACATTTAGAAATTATGAAGTCGCAGTCATGTCAACCTTCGCAATACTGTATGTTGTACTTACAATGGATATCTCCCACGCTACGTCCAGGTGCGTGTTGGTCAGAGTTAAGTGGGACAGTTTGAGAATAAGTCCGAGATCGGGTCTAAAAAAACAGCTTTTATTATGGTGAGTTAATTGCACTTGTTTTCTGATGAGGCCAAAGGTTTAAAAACGGCAAAACTTCAAAAGATTTAAATAAAACTTATCTTTGCAAGAAAAGAACTGCTGAAAAAATACATCAAATTGCTGCTACAGACAGAAAAAAGGAAACCTTCTAATGCCCAAGTTTAAACTTATTATTATGCTCATTAAAAAAACCGAAAATAAATTGCTGTTAAAATTATGTATTGCTCATCTACCTTGTCGCTACACTCAAATGTGTTATTATTTTACAAGAATTATTCATTCAAAAATTGCGTATCGCAATAAATTATGTTATGCTATTAGTGTATAACAATTATCATCAAACCCATTTTTCAAATTATTTTAACATTGGAAAATGGGATTATCCACCAAAAAAATCGTGACGTCATGATGACGTCAATAGAAACTTGATTTGATCTTTAGACCGGTTTCAAGGGTTTTAATTTCAACACTGAAACTAAGTTTGTTTGTTTTTAAGCAAAATTTTGAAGCCTCGAAACTGAAATCTGTAAATTTTGCTGCCAATGACATCTCGATTTTAAAACATGATCCACTGCAACTACTTACATAAGTTGCATTTCGAACAGCAGTCACTTCCATGTATAATTGTAGAACTTCCAAGCAAATTCCAAACGCGGAGTACAAGATGTAAATCCATCCCAAGGGGTTAGTAATGTGTAACCATTCTTTCTGCAAGAAAAACTCATTTTTAACTTTGAAAAACTGCTAGAAAAACCTTGGATTCATATTATATCAAAGACCAAACTTTATGTCGTCAATTGAACATCATCAAGTAATTACATTTGTCCTATAAATGCTTATGGGAGATCATTGAAATTATGTGTCCACAAATGAGATCGAAATATAAATTAGAATATTCTGATGATATATTTAGTTGATGAAAAGAAGCAAAAAGACGCCTTATACTTGTGCCTACTGGCCAAATCATCATAAATTAGAGGTTTTGGTGTCTTTACCAATTTTTGATACTAATGCCTTTGTGTGGAAAATATGATCAAAGTATAGCTGCACATTAATCGGGCCAGGTCGCTTTGGAGATGGCATATTGTTAGTGATTGGTGTTCATTTTTTTGTAGTTTTTTCCGACATAGATATAGAACCTTGTATTATTTGTACGACAAAGTTTTATATTGCATGGCCATTTTGAAGGTTTTGATATGAAAATATAGCATTTATTGCGAACATGCAATTTAAAAGCATTCATTGTGATCATTCAATTTAAGCATTCATTGCGAATATTAATTTGACGATGTTACTACTATTTCATATCAGTATTTGGCAGCTTATTACTGTAGATTGTACAGCAGAATTAAAACCTCTGTTGTGTACTAAGTTTATTTCTGTAAAACTATTTTCTTTGCATGTTGATGTGGCCCCTTACTCAGATGCATCGGCACTTGTTGGTTTTATTTCAAGGAGGATACAAATAGCAATTATTATAATTATTATTATTAAAAGCACTTTGCGCTGAACCGGAAAATGGCCCGAAAGAAGTTACCCTGCGGTTACTTTAGTGAAGATCTAGCTAGAATCTCGGCTATGACTTATGTTTCGATCTACAGTAAAATATTATTATCACGTGCAATTTAAAACTGGCTACAACTAAAGGTAAAAAATGAACTGGAAAGCTTGATCTTTGCTATTGGAGTTGCGTGCGTATTACGAAAGTTGAAATTAGCCTAACTCCGTTAAATAAATCTATAAATTATTGTAAAAGACTCATTATACGAATAAAATCTACCTAGGCAAAACCGAGTCAGCACAAAATCAAATCGATGCACAAGCAATTCTAGAAGAGGTTTACTTTCAACAAAACCTAACAGAGTGCTCCATAACAGTAATAATCAGAGCAGAATACACTGTAAAATCACGGAAATTAAAAATTTAAACCCACAATAGCTATTGTTTTGCTGAAAAACGGCTCCTCAGGTGGATGAGTTCTTTTTCAAATAGAAAAGCACAAGCAATTCTATATAGGTCTATACTTGCCGCATAAATCTGTACATTATGCACTGCAGCATACTTAAATTGAGCAACCTAATAGAAAGAGTATTTTAAGCATATCGGATTTCCGCCATGCCTTCAACAAGTATTATAATGCGTGTGTTGCATTTTGTTTTGCTACATCAACAATTCAGTAAAGTTGTTCCTCCCTTTTTTGGCAGGTAAAGTATCAATCTGGGAGTATAATAAAATGATATCACAGCACTGACGTCACAGAAACGATCAACGTTCAAACAGTCTATATAGAAGAAATTTTGATCAATGGCTAATTATGGAGTTGCGTTGTACGGTCTTGTTTTCCGCGAAATCAATTATTATTATATTCATACACTCGTACTGCTTTAACAATACTCACTGTGGATAAAATAATGATTGTGCTGAGCAAAAAAGCAAATGACAGCAAACCAGATCCAATTGTCAAAATTCCAGACAGGCATATCTGCAGAAAATGATTCAAGTAACAAAATGAATCATTTTATCATTTACTTGGAGAGCTCCAACTTTACCGCACCACAAACGTGAGATTCATCGGTTTGAAAAGTTTTGGGCAGCAGCTATTTGTTTAATCTTTAGCTTTAAAATCAGAAATCATTGACAGGGTGAGAATTCAGAGAATATTAACTTTCGTACTGCAACTAACGCTTTCATATCAAACACAGAGCCAAAACAATTGGAAATATAAGTTATGTTATGTTTCGCACATCATGCTCCGAAACTCTTTCTTAGTGTTGCTAAAAAAACTTCCTCTTCTTTTCTCACCACGCTGCATAAACAACTTTGTTGATTATGCTTGATAACATTTCGCTCGTTTCTTTGGAAATCCATGCCAATCAAGTCGTATTTATATTTTTTGCCACTTTGAGTGAGGGTTTAGATAAAGCTTTTGCCCATTTTCATGTATGATATGTTTAGCATGTATAATAACATGTATGATAACACAAAAACTCACCAGAATCAAGTTTGGAAAGAATGTAGAGATCGCAGCTACAATTCCGGAACTCAACAGCTACAAAAATGAAAATTGATAAATTCACTCAAGTCAATGCAATTACAACATATGGTAGGCCTATTGACTGTAAAAATGAGACTAATATTCTACTGTACAAGGCTGTGAATAACACTAGTGTACCTAGCTTATCATTTAAAATCAGCGAAAACAAACACTTTTTACTTACAATGCCTTGACTTTTAGATCTGACTTAGGGGCAAAAAATGCTAATTTTTTTTGCATTTTCACTTGCTTTCACGCCAGAATTTTACGATTTTGCGCGCGGTCAGTGCCAGATTTACCGTATGGCACAGTGCCAGGGGCCCCGCGTACGGTGGTAAGACCTTTTTTTGGTCTACAACTATTTTTGGCAGGAAAATAGCGAAAATCCCTAAAGTGCCGGGGGCCTAGGGCGATGTAAAATTGGCCCTGTGTGCGGTGCGTGTTTTTTTGTGAAGGATGTTTTTTTGAAAACCTTTTCCGTAAGGGAAGGGGGTAATAGACCAAGAGGCCACTATTTCATACGGCTTGGCATAACATTGCACACTTGCAAGTGCTGTATAGTATTTTCATGTTCTCACATACATGCTAGCGGTAGCATATAACTCAGTATATTTAAGTACGGAATCAAAAATCTTTATAATGACTAAACTGTTATATAAATGGCTACTGTTTGTGACTTTGTGTAACTGTTTCTGGAATTAACTTTATCATTGTTGTAAATATAAAGTCTAAAATACTTACAGTTGCTCCAACAGCCAAATCTATGTAGTTTGACAGCTCTCCAAGAAGTATCCCGGAAATAAGAAGAATCAATCCCAATGGAAAATGGATAATCTGGCACATAGAAATTTAACGTGAACTTAATGTGACTGAAAAACACTACCATACTAAACTTGCCTCACGGTTCAGCTTAGGAGAAAATTTGTTAAAAAATGACTGTTCTACGCAGTTCAATGGCATTAAAAGTTGATGGTGTAAAATTGAAATTGTGTAATCCAATCACATTAATATGTGTCTTTAATTCAGTAAAATTGTAGCAAAACATAAAAAACTGCAGCACAACTTTTTGTAATCGCAATGAGGCGATTGCAATTACATCGTTACAGGGATATCTGCATCGTTATTACAAGATGTCTTGGCCAGGAGACAGCGAAGGTCTTGAATTCACGCTTCACACTGTCCCTTTTGATTGCTGAACATCAAGCAGGGAGCTTTGAATACCAACTTTTACAGTTTTTGGTCGGAACCTACTTGAAGTAGAATTCGAGTCTACCGTTTCAGTAGCAGACTCTGAACTACCTCAACCACGGAACGTTTTTTTATACGCAATGCGACAACACAACAAAAATAAAACAAAACAAAATTTTGAAACACACACTCACGCGCACACACACACACAACATGGGAGACTAAAAAAGATCAAGGAACATCATTATTAACAATTAAATAACTACCAGAGGCGGAGTCTTTGAGGACGTCCTTGGTCTCGAGGACACATTTTCAAGTCCTTGGCCTTGGCCTCAAAGCCTCAAGTCCTCGAAAATTGCCCTGTCTTTGGCTCGAGGACAGAACTATTTTTTGAACCGTTAAAATTTTGCTGGAAAACGCCAGAAACCTCGCGGAAAATTTTCGAAGACCTTTTTTTGCTTTCCTCAAGTGGAGATCGCCTGAAAAAAAATTTTTGAAGACCTTATTTTTGGACAACACTTGCGCCTGTGTCCTTGGTCCTTGGCGTTGGCCTCGAGAGTGTCTCTCCTTGGCCTTGGCCTCGCAATTTTTTTATGTCCTTGGCCTTGGCCTCGAGCCTTGTGTCCTTGACTCCACCTCTGATAACTACAGTCGGCAGCAATACATTTAAAAACTAAAGTTACGTTAATTACAACAGCTGCACAACACCAACAAAACAAAAACAAAGTTTTACTAACACAAGACGAAAATACTCGTATATTTCAGATATATCAAAAAAATTACAACACAGATTAACAGTATGCACCAGCAATACAAAATGGACTTGCAAAAGAATTATCAGTTGAAGAAAATGAATCTTTAAACCTTGAAGTCAGAGTTCGACTCCTTTCTTCTACTCGTCCTCAAATATAATCAAAACTTACCGCAGATGAGAACACAATTGAAGAATATTCCTTTTGTGATTCTCGGGACCACATGCTAGGTCTTATAGCCAACATAATGAGTTGTGATTTTGAAAGAAATTGCTGTACAAGCACTGCTAAACGTAAGTAAACAGAAAGATCAGTGCGCTAATGAATCTCTAGTAATTGTCTCTAAAAACAAGCTAAATCTTTAAAATCATGAAATCGTGCTTAGTGCTGCTTTGCTTGTTTCTTTAATAAATGCGACTTAAAGTCGATTTTCACGCATTGTGATCGGATATTTTGCAACCAATTATTTTTTCATTCGTAAAGTTTTGTTCGAATCGATTCTTGTAATACAAACCGACGAATATTTCTAAATTACTGCCAGCTGCTATTGATGCTTTTTGAATTGGCTAATTCTGCTGTATTATGAGGTGATATTAATTTAACTATGGTTAAACAATAAATTGGCTTGTTTTTGAATTTAATCATTTGAAATTAACTTGTCGAATTTTTGTTGTATAGTAGCCTATATTGTGGTTTATCTTTTAGATTTTCATTGGGCTAGTATCCTATTTTTCTCAAACTGGACAGTTGGCAGTAGCTTGGGATAGCTGCTCAGTAAATTTGGTATGTTATATTTTGGATCAAATTTAAACAATTCTCATCGATAGTTTTAGCTGTTATTTACTATGCACCGGAATTTTCACGTCATGTCGGTTAATTATTTGAACACTAACTAAAAGAATGTTGTTAGCTTTTATTCTTCTAAAGCAGCTTGTTTCTCGTTACTGATGTTTTCACCGTACTTGTTTTGTTGCGTTACAATGACGTCGTCACATGGTTACGTAGTCATGTTTAAAACTCATTTTTTGAAATATTCAAATTGCAATTTCTGCATGACTATTTCACCAAAAACTATTAACGAAACGAAAAAAAATTTTTCGGAGCATAATGATCGGAACGCTTCAGTAATCTTAATATAGAGCAAACAGCCAAAACGTGAGCGAACATATTTTTACCGAAAGTTTCAAGACATTACTAGTCCCATCATCAGCAGATAAATAATTTAGGCAGCAGCCTAAATCAATTATCTGCTGTTGCCTAAATCATTTATCTGCTGATGATGAGGCTAGTAATGTCTTGAAACGTTCAGTAAAAATATGTTCGCTCACGTTTTGGCTCTTTGCTTTATATTAAAAAAAGAAAAAAAGGAGCAATATTATTGACACATTTTAGTGTTAGGCTTTGAATTGCTGTAACACCTACAGTTACGGTAATTGCTGCGGTTTTTATGAATTCTAATCTCAGTTCTATCTTGCTCCAGCCCTAGGCTATTCTAAAAATACTGTAAATCTAATTCTGATCATAACTCTCTCATATTAACTTTTAAAAGCTGAACCAACCTGTGCGGATAACTATTCCAGTAAAATAGATACTTCATGTTTTTCCTCGTTGAAGCAAAAAAGTAGAACTGAATTTTCTTAAAAACGAGAGAACGAGAATAACTTCTTCTTACTTAGAAAAAGTCACTAACCCCGCTCCAAAAATAAAAAATAAAAGCAACTACGTCAGCACCTTAGTCTGTTACATTACATTATCTTACTTTTTGTAAAAAAATTATTAACTACAACGCTACTATTATACACAAGTTTTTTCATTGAATCGTTTTAAGTGTCATTTTACGGTACTGCAAATGCTGAAATGTTCACTTCCTGTATATGCCGTTGTTTGGCTGCGAAAGTGAATTGTTTGCAGCACTTCCTTAGCTTGCATTTTGCCCCGCAGTTCATAGCAAGTCAGAAATGCATTGGCTTAAGCTTGTTCACTTCCTTACTAGCCATAAATCAAACAACTTCCTTCAATATTTTCATCAATTATCCCCACTTCCGCGTATTAATCCGTAAAAACAATGCTGAGGATATTTTCGTATTTACTTCATGACGGGCGATTTTTCCACAATTAATGACTCTAAACAGGATGGTGTCTTCATAAATCATAATTTCAGTCTTCTCGGGAGCTAAGGTTTGAAAGAAAACAAAGAAAAGACGAACAGCCCAAGACATACTGTTTTAAGACATATTAAGCTTCAAGTCTCTTGTAATATTGGGATTACTTAATATTTTCGGGGAAAAAATTTATTAGGTTTTGATCTGGTTAATTTGCGATTCTTTGCCTTTCGACGCTCATGTTCATACCTGTTAGTAACCATAGCTATACTGACGAGGAATAAAAGACGAATGTCGATTTCGATACAGTATGTCTTCGGCTGTTAATCAAAGGTTTGATTGTGCCTATAAAACTCTGGATACTGTCAATAGCTTATCAGTAGTTTCTCAGAACATTGTTCTTGATAAAATTACTGAAAACCGCAATCCGCAACTACAACAGCAAATCCTCAATTGCGGAACACTTGGATATTTGCCCAATTCTGAAAATGCTGATCAAGTGATGTGGTCAATCGAGAAAACTGACTTTGCTCTAGCACTAATCAGTTCAAAATAACAGATCAGTTGTTTTAAACGGGTGTGAGTAATTGCTTTCGCAATTGTGTTTATTGTGCCGGCTATGTGGATAGTCTTGCAGGACAAGGAGGTTAGTAACGCAGCTTAATCCCTAACAATAATTTTCATTGATTCATTAAATTATTGTAACCACAAAAAGTCTGGACAATGTCTATAGCTTATCATTAGTTTTCTCATTACATTGTTCTTAATAAATTGATGACTTTGTTTGCAGCTTCAATGGCTAGACTTCATTATTTATGTTATCTCATTTTCTGCAAATTTGACTTACTACACATTATCCTAAATCGAAAAAATATATTAGATTGAATGCTGCTGCATAAGCTACTGCGACTACCGAAACAAATTCCCACGACACCTACCTCAGCAATGCCAAGCGCTTATAGTTTCTGCTTGGTTGAATAGTAATTCAAACGATTATGTATATACATTTCGAAAGTCGCGGTCAGAGGCTAATTGGAATACTGACCAGTTGCTAAGTGCCAAATAAGCTTCGTAGCTGAATTAATGCGTTTTCCTCGGAAACTGTAATTGTGATTACATTTTATTCATCATGTTTTCATGGCCAGAAGACAGCGAAGTGCTCAAGGGTGCCGAAACAAGGGGGGATGGGGGAAATATATCCCCACCCCCCCCAATAGTTTGAGAATGGTCCACATCTGCATCCCCCCCAATAATTTGAATGGGCGTACATCTGAGCGTGTAAATTTGGGGAAAAAAGTGTTCTATTCTTGTGGAAGACCTTTTTTTTTTTTGGTCTTCACCTGAATTTGGGGAAAAAAGTGTTCTATTTTTGATGAAGACCTTTTTTTTTTATTTTGGTCTTCACCTGAATTTGGGGAAAAAAGTGTTCCATTTGCTTATTTTTTTGGTCTTCACTAAATTTCCACACCTGAACAAAATCGTGGTTGAGGTACATCCCCCCAATGTTGAAAATAGGGCAAAATTGGTGTAAAATTGCAAATTATCCCCCCCAATGCTTAGCAAAGATCGGCACCACTGGAAGGGCTCTTTTGGTCTTCGAATCAAGCTGCCACCTGTCTACCACACACGGTGAAGGCTTTACACTGTCTCTTTATAATGTTGAACATCAAACGAAGAAGCTGCGAATACCAGTTTTTATAGTCTTTGGTTTGATCAGACTGGAAATGGAACCCGCGCGTACTTATTAATGTGAAAAAGTGATAAATGCTTTGCAACTTCTTTAACATCGAATAATTTCATAGGCAAAGAGTAATTTTATAGCTTGAGTAGGCGTCCTCCATATACGACGCTAGGCACAAAATTAATGGGTTAACCTTAGACAAAATCGTTTGTGAATGGTCGGCCTATTTCGAGCAAGTGACGTGAGCGACCACACGTGAAAGTTGCCAATCTTTGCTTGAGTTGCGTCGCGTCCTATATGTAAAATTTGTAAATGCACCTTAAGTTGAATAACGGATAAGAATAATCAGGCGTTAGTAAATGACAAAAATAATTCAACCATTGCTAAACAAAACTGAAGGATTCAGATAATGGTTAATAGTCATTGTTAGACACCGAACGGACGTTATTTTTAATGGAGACATCCAGAGAATCAAACCATAACCGACTAGTACAAGTTGACGATTTGGTAGGGACGATTCATTAATAATGAAACATTGGGCGTTTTCACAAAATTAGTCAATAAATTCTTAAAAACAAACAAATTTATCTAAAATTTCATACAAAAGCCTAAAATCAATATTTCTGAAAAGAAAGAAGCAAGCTAGAAAATTAAAAACAAAAAAGGGTCGAAAAACCGCAACAAACTCAGTTATTAACTTTGCTGCTTAAAGTGACGCCAAAACGCAATAGATTAAAAGCAGAACTGGCAACATTGTTACGCTTAGCTGTTTGGGAAGAATTTGTAGCTAATAACATTTTCAGTTCAAGTAGCTCTAACCTTTGCCCTTTTAATGCACCTTGAATTATGCGATCTGTTGTCGAGTGGATAGAGCGTTAGCTACTGAAACGGTAGACTCGGGTTCGATTACCGATTGGGTCAAACCTAAGACTAAAAAAAATTGATATTTACAGCTTCCCTGCTTGACGTTCAGCAATAAAAAAAGAACAGTGGGAAGCCTCCACCGTGCATGGTAGACGCGAGGCATCTTGACTCGAAGACCTATTTAAGTCCCTTTGCTGTCTCCTGGCCAAGACAACTTGGGGAATAAACTGCAATTACAATATTGAATAATTCTACCTCGGGTGCGTAACCGTCAAGATACCTAAACGTTATAATGCCTCAACCTCGTAATGCATAACATTTGAACGCATGATTGCGCAAAGAGGTATTGTTTTGGTTTACCCTATTTTACGCGGGCTATTTGGCCAACGCATTTTACACGCGGGGAGGGGGTAAAAATGTCTTCCTCTCTAACTCCTAAAGCAAAAGTCATGGCACTACCAAATTTGGAATGCTGGTTGGTGTTTCTTTCAAATATGTTAGAAAAACTGGTTTTGAGTTGATGACTTCATCATTGTGAAGTGACGGCCATACTTTCGAAAAATGACCCTATTTTTGCGATGACTCGCAGGCGGATTATATTTTGTACATTTGTTTTGTTTTTTGATACTAAATCATTAAATGCTTAGATCAAGTTAGTTATGTCACAAAAACGTCTTATGACGTTATTCAAGTTAAATATATTGGCCAAAATTGTTCAGATTTCGAAAAGTGCCTTCGGCAAATCTCAAAATTGGGAAACTTTCTGTTGCCTAAGTATCTTCAAACTTTCAGGAGTTATTTGTAAAGAAATTTGACTCAAAGTCAAGTTTATTTCAAATAAAAATCTTTTTGTTACAGGGATTTATCACGAAAAACCGCGAGGGAGCATAAATGTCCCCTCGTGTAAAATAAGAGTTAAGTTTAAATAGAGCCCTGGCGCATAACCAATGTTTTAAGAAAATAGGGCTTGAGCCCTAGCTCGGCTAAAATTTGTCTGTAGTTCAAGGATGAGGTCTGGGGACGCAGCTTCGAGCCATTAGGAGATTTTTTGATTTTTTGAAAAAAATTAGCCATTTTGATGACATTTTACATGATCTTAGAGCCATATTGGAAGAAATCAATTGCCAAGATGTGGAAGCCCTTTGGTAAAATTAAATTAGGCCTACCTAGCCCCTTCAACTATACTTTATTTTCTGGTCAAGTTTAAAACATTTTAAAAGTATGCATATGTGGTTAAGTTTTCGGCTTGGCTAAGGGGGGCTTCAGCTCCCATAGCTCCTTCCTGGTTACGCCATTGTTTGGGCACTAATTCCCCTTTATAGCGCTTCTTCAAATATTTTGCAGTCATTGATTTATGAAAAATTTATTTTGGTAGAATAATTAGTAAACCAAAAATGAAAACAAACAAAACGTAAAACGATATGCTGAAACGTACAGAAATATATGATTATGCTTAAATTGCTGATTAGTAACAAAATTGTCAAAAAGTAGAGGCAGAAAACATATAGTTACACAGGTCAGTACGAGCAAGACAATATCAGTAACTTGCTGACAAAATATTTTTTTCTGGGTTTTATTCCAGGAAAGCTCGCTCTGAGTGCTTTTTGTATACAGTGATCACATGTTAACGACGTCATCGACTTTTCAAGGGTCTGTATCAGCATAATAATAGGGCACGTCCGCTAATGAAACGACTGAATCACCGCGATTGATTGGGGATTCCTGGAAGGTAAATAAACAACAACTAAAAAACATTCAATTTTAGCAAAATTTGGTGGCAGTTTCTTATTATTCAATCAAGGTTAAAGTATTAAATATTTTGAAGTTTTTTCACAAATCGGAAGTTTTCATCACAAAAAAGTTTGTTTTGCAAATAAAGAGAGGCCTAAATTAAAAATTAACAGAAAAAATCCGCGTAAAATACAAATTCAAGAGAAATTGACTATGCGCTTTATATGGTTTTAAAGCGCCATAAAACTGTAAAAAACTTCTGACTTTCTAACCTTGTTTGATAGTCAAAATGATTTTAACAGAAAAATATTCCAAATAATGAAGCACTAGGCGAAGCACAAAAAACAATTTTGGAGATGGTGCATTTACCTGTGATAGGGCACGAGGTGCTGTTTGCTCTTTTAAGCCATCAGTTGCTTCATCCTGATTTTCACCTCCGCTGTCAGGTACAGACACAATCGCAGGTGAAATTATTGTTTCTGTTTCATCTGAAACAGTAAATCACCTATTTGTAGCAGAGTGCGGTAAAACAATCTTTTAACCGAAAGACTCGAAGACCGAAAGGTCCCTTCGCTGTCTCCTGGCCAAGACCACTTGGTGAATAAAATGTAATTGCAATTGTCAATTAACATTGACCATTATACGAATATAGATAAGCAACTTCGTTCGTAGGGCTGCGAACTCGACCGACTTTTGTACGAGTTCAAGTTCAAGTTCTCTAATTTAATCTTTTCGAGCCAAAGTTCGGCAAAAATATCAAGTTTTTTGAGTTCAGACTGACAAAATACTAAGTCTATTTTTCGACTTAATCGTTCTCTTTTAGTATACATGCTGTTTTTCTCGGTAACCACAGCATAAACAAATGAACGACAATCTCATTTTATCCTACATAATCAAGAAAAAATTGTTTCTTTCAGACAATTTTTTTTAATTCTTAAATTTCCTTTTAATGAAATCGAACTCGATCAGTTTCATTCGAGTTCAAATTCGAGTACAGAAAAACTGTTTTTTCAAGTTCGAGTTCGGTATAACAACCGAGCTTTTTTGAATTCGCAGCCCTGCTCGCTCGCTATTTGGACTAATCGAAAGACAAGCATTGGTTTGGAAAATAAAAAAAGCAACATATACAGTATGTACAGCATTACTTTACAATTTTTTTTGATGGCCGAAATTGTTATGGAACGAATAATCCATTCTTCGTTCAGTAACTTGATCGGGATGGGGCGGTGCCCAACCATCGATCCACACAGAGGGATATTGAGCAGGCAATAATTTCCCGAACTTCACCTTCGTATGTCATTCGATGAAGTTATAAAATACAAAACCTCGGTTTTTGCTTCCCAATGTATGAAAAACTCATTTTTTCTCTGGCGAAATGTCTGAAATATTCTTACCTGGTGGTAATAGACTTTTGAGGTATTCTTTTTCAAGAAATAAAATGCGAGACCGCATGCTGTCAATTGTGACTTTTAGTGATGTTATTTCGTCCATAGTTTCCTGCGAGGTGAATTATTTCAGCATTCTCATCCACAAAAAATTGCACAAGCAAGTGAGCTTAACACTTAGAGGTGGGCAAAGCGCATTGTATAACAGAGGTGGCCGGATCCGCAAATTCAGAAATCCTGAACCGATCCGGATCCAACAAGAAGAGATCCTGTCCAGATCCGCCACCTTTTAAATTTTAAGATCCGAAACCGCCAGTAAACAACTACACTTTGTTCACAACAACGACAACCTAAAGTAGACCAAAGAAAAAATGCTCATTACCCAAAAGTGTTTTTTTTCTGCAAAAATTCAGGTGAAGACCCAAAATAAAAAAAAAGGCTGCACTCAAAATTGGGGCGGTTTTTCTGCCAAAATTCAGGTGAAGAACAAAAAAAAAGGTCTTCACTAAAGATTGGAGCGCTTTTTTGCCAAAATTGAGGTGAAAACCAAAAGTGCTGATTTTGTACCCATATTATCTGGGGGGCAGTGCCAAATTCGGATTTGGATCCGCAAAAGAAACACGGATATCCAGGTCCGCTCTGGATCCGTTGCCACCTCTGTTGTATAAGCGTAAAGATCAACTTCTGCAACCTCCGCAATTGCGGAAGTTGCGTGGCACTTTAATTTTTTTATTTGAGACATTGCTGAAGTTGCGTTGCGGACTAATGTTTTTTAAATTTGTCACGGATTATTTACGCTGCGGTTTCAATTTTTTTGTTCGGTTAAAAACGCAATTTTATACTTGAACTAAATTTTGTTTCACTTTAATCGTATTATTGCCAAATTTCAATCTTCTTCAGCAAATTACTTGCTTCCTTACCATCTAAAATGGCAAAAATGCGAAATTTGTTTGCATTGTGTTTTGTAAAATTGGTTGCGAAAGTTAGGTTGCGCTTTCACTTGGTACAAAACTCCGGTACGCAATTGCAGAGTTGCGTTGCGCTTCAAAAAAGAAACAAATTAAATTGCGCATCTTGCGCTGTGGTTTTGGTATAGTTGAAAAAGTTGTTGCGCTTAGTTGAGCTACGCTTTTGGTAAAATGTTATTCGTGCCCACCTCTGTTATTTAACACTTACACCAGTGAGCAAGCTTCAAACAAAATGGTGACAAAGAGGGCAATAAGACTTCTAGCTACATCAAATTAAAACTTTAAAAGCAAACCTTGGGCCGGTAAATCTGACATACATTATGATTTTCATACCAAAAGAGGATTCGTAATATAAAATACAATAGTGGTGCGGATTAAATGCTGTACACATTGACTAATGTTTATTTTTTTTACACCTTCAAAGTTCTCTTGAAGTTGAGAAAACACAAAAATACTTAAATATTATTTTTTAGCGTAATTAGTCTTAGCGGTATTTTTTTGTAAAAGCAAACGCAAAAACTGCTGAAGTTTGAGAACCACTGTACCTTACTGTCATTCTTTGAGTAATAAGCATGCCTTTAAATGATCGCTATATGGTGACTTTTAAAAGTTCTCAGTGCAAAAACAGTGAAGAGTGCTGATTGCGAAAAACCAAATCCGATTTTACCAGAAAGTTGGTTTCTTTGTTTTGTCTCTGTCCTATTTGCGTAAGCATTGGCTTCAATTGCACTTAGCCGCTTAACCATATCAAGTATTACCACATGCATACGGCTGAAGTAATCCTTCATTTCTCGTTTGATTCTCTTGATTTTTCTCTAAAGGTAGATTATTCGGGATAAATTTATGGATGAATTGACTACACATGTCATAGGCTAGCCTTGAAAATTAATCAATAAGTCATTAAAACTTACCGATATTGAATCTCGCGGCATAGTAGCTAAGCCCTGAAATCATATAAATTTGAAATTTCAGGGCCTTAAATTGCCTTAAATTTAAATGCGCTCAGCAATTTAAACAAACTAAACATATCTATCAAAATTTGTTATGTTTACTTTTTTTGTAATAAGCTATTTATCAGTATAATCAATGCATAATTAATTAATAATCTTGAGAATCATAATAAGCATAAAACACTACATAGCTATTTGTACTACTGCAACATTATTATCTTTTTTTTTTTTTTTTTTTTTTTTTTTAGCAAACGCAATCTTTTCCACTACAGTACGTTGACAAAACGGTTTGATGCAGCATTATTACATCAAACCCGATTTTATAATGTGGCGATTTTACTCATATAATCCAAGATGGTCTAGTGCTTTTCCAGAAAACTGCGCAAGAATGACTTTCATCGTGTGTTTTTTATTTGTTTTTCAACCACTGCCGCTCTTGCATTCGCACATATTGAACAGCGACAACTATTTACTGACCTGAGGTGCTGGCATTCCTGGTGGTCCTGGAGGACCTATTGGTCCAGGAGGCCCTGGTGGTCCAGCTGGGCCTCTGGGCCCTCTTGGTCCCTAAAAAAGCATTATTTCGTTAACGCTTTTCAACAATTTCTTTGAGCCCGTGTACATCATACCTCTATTCTTTCATTTGGTCTTCTCACATTGCTCGGTCGTACTCGAGAGGATTCTGAAACTAAATAAACCCCAAATAAAAAAAACTGTCTCAAATAATTCCAGGAATTGTTTGGGCGCAGTAAGTACTCAAAACATAATCGGCGTTCAAAAATGGCATAAATTGAGCATAACACTTCTGGAAGAGTAAATATAGGCAGTGGTGTAAAGTAACGAAATACTTTTACTTGAGTAGATTACTTAAGTAGTTTTTTCCAGTAACGAGTACTTTTTGAGTAGATTTTTTTGTGGCTACTTTTACTTTTACTTGATTACTTTTGGAGTGAAGTAACGCTACTTAAGTAGTATTTTGATTCAGAAAAGTAGAAAGTACTACAATTTTAAATTTGAACAACAAATTCGTCAGAATGTTTAATTTAGTTTAAATTTGAACGACAATTGTTCAATTTGGTTTAAGTTATTTGTTGTTTGTTCTTTTTTCGGCTGGCAACTCTTGCGTCACAGGTCAGACCATAGACTCTGTCAGACCATCACAGCGTCTGCATCAATGCCTTTTTTCCACGTGTGCGCGTACTTATCAAATCCAGTCTGGCGATTAGCAGTTCAATGTTCAAGACAGTTTTAGTTTCACGTTCGTTGTTTGGTGTCTGCTCTTCACCACATATAATGACATAGATGTTTACTCTATTAAAAGTAACTCATGAAAGAAGCAATTAGACAAATAAATTTTGCCAAAAATGCGTCCTATGGTAACTGAACGTTTCTACTGCTAAATTCTACAGAGTGAGTCAAAAATCACACATCATATATGCCATAAACGTTATTGTACGGTACTCTGATATATTGTGCAATGTAATTACAAAATTTCTTCAATATGACAATCAATTTCGTCCAAGTAGAGACCCTGACTATCTAAATGGGCTATCTACAATGAATTTATGTGATTTAGTGACGTAATGTTCATTAGGCTTCTGCCTACCCTCACATGTTGTGAAATAAATTCAATTCAAAAAATCCACAATAATTTTGATTAATTGATCCACAAAAGGTTATCGCGGAATACACTGAAATAGCTATGATGCGAACTTTTGGCCCACCCTGCAGATGCAGTAGATTATTATACACTGATAAGACACGTCTAGAATGTTTTTCAATTCTAGCATAATTTAACAATGGCAATGAGTATTTGAGCAAAGATTTTGTAAAATGATTCCATGTAAATTCTGCGCGCCATGATTTTCAAATCTCAAAATTTTGCTGTTGTTGTTCTTTTTTGATTAATTGTCTTGAATATAATAACAAAAAGCTTGCAAAAATTAATAATTCATCTCTTCTTGAGAAAATGAGGGGTTAGAAGACGCAAGCTCTACGTGGCAGTGATTTGAAGGTATTAACCAGTTGTCTGTCATACTTGTCGATTGGATATTTTGTTTATTTTGCTTGAATACTTTTAGAAATACTTTTACTTGAGTAGTTTTAAACCGCCTACTTTCTACTTTTACTTAAGTACTTTTTTTGGTCAGTACTTTGTACTTTACTTCAAGTAGTTTTTTCGTCAGTAACGAAACTTTTACTTGAGTACAATTTTCGAGTACTTTTTACACCACTGAATATAGGCCTACGTACTTTTCAAATATCCCGTCGAAAATCAAGCTGGGCCCCAGCAGTAATCTAAGACTATAAAGCCGGCATTTTATCAACTTCTATAAAATATAAGGCAATAATTAAAAGTAACAAGTTGTAATAACCTTGATTGATGGCCGTTGACAAATACATTGGATTTCATCGAAATTGCATTAATCAAGGCTCACATTGCCAATGCAATCAATCATTCCAAATCAAGTAATGTACCTATTTTTTTGCAGGTTGTTACAACCTTGATTGATGGCAGTCGACAAATATATTGGGTTTCATCGAAATTGCATTAAGCAGGGCTCGCATTGCCGAAGCAATCAATCATTTCAAATCAAGTAATGTACCTATTTTTTTGCTTACCATCAAAATCTGATTCCAATTGTAACGTAAAATTGAATCCAAGTGCGTTGCAAGTATTTTGGCATTGTTCCGGGGAATCGAAGTTGTTGTCGTTGCCACGGCAACCACCATACACAAAAATCGAGCACATGTTTGTATCAGGGTTGAAGAAGTATCGGTAAACATTTGCGCGACAAGGACCAGGGTCAAACGATAAACTGCAGCTGTTGGGCACTTAAAAAAAATTTTCATCAAATTAAGAAATTTAAACCTTTTTAGCCTAATTTGTATTACTCCGGAAAAGGTTAGACAAAATAAAAGTAATTTATTTATAACCCAACGAATTGCGTGTAAGTATTCTCTTGCCAAACACTAATTTATTCGATAAGGAAAAAAGATAAAAATCTTGAAAAATACTTTCTTAAAGTTATCACATTTTTTTGGCAACCATTGTAAAAAAGACTACGATATTAACCAATTAACCATCAACCAAATTATACCAGTGAGAATTGGTGCTAACGCCAAAATGAACCAAACCTTAAAATTGCATTTAAAGCATTACCTGATGCTGATCTGGCACTGATAAAATCATCGTCATTTTCTGCGTTGCTTTCGTGTTCAAAGTTTGGTGTTCCACCACATGCTCTTTCGCACTGCTCGGGAAGTTCGAAATTGTTTTCGTTTCCTCCACATCCGCCGTAGAGAAAGATTTGACAGCTATTCGTTCTCGGATTGTAATAGAAACGAGAGTGTGATGCGCGGCAATTTCCTCGCACTTTCGGCAAATAGCATAACGCTGGTAAGTCACCACTTGCTGAAACAAAAAGTTAAGTATTTTTATTCTCCTATTGTAAGCTCAGTTTTCGTTTTGGCTAGATCATTAGCATCCTACATACAATAAGTGACTATCCACGTGAAGCTGCCCAAAAATTGGCTCTTTATCTACATAAGCTGCCAACCTCATTTAATTTAAATTTTGAAAAAAAAATATTAGGAACACCTACCATTTAGACCAAAAGTCAAACACAGCATGTTTTCAAGGAAAAATAAGTGACACAAAAAAAAGTTTTCTAAGCGAAATTTTCACGAGATGAAAATTTGCGTGGCAAATGACGTAAAAGTGGTGGCAGGATGGTTGTTCTTTGTGTGTTCGCCCCTTGCCGTGACTAGGAAAAAAAGTAAAACAACTCAAATGCCATTATACTGTCTCTGTATTTGGCAACTGTTGATCATTGGTTACCAGTATTTTGGTTCCCACAGCTTGGATTTTATGGTGATATGATGGGCTTGGAATGGGCTTAGAATTAAGCGAAATTCGAGTGAAGAGCAGTGCTTTGGAAAAATTGCCTTTGGTTTGTTTGGTTCAAATTTGCTTAGTCGCGTAGTCGGTTGGTTGGTTGGAGAGCCTGCTTGACGTGCTTTATTGCATGTTGTTAAGTAGCTTGACTTCTGCCACCCTTTTTATTTATTTGGCAACTGCGTTTGGTTTCTTTTTGAATGGAAGCAAAAGTTGAATTTACTTACTTCGGTCTACAACTACTGCATTTGATCTTAAATTTGTCCGTGGGTTTGACCGCACCATTGCATTTAATTCCGTGATTGGATCCAATCCACCACATTCTTCCATGCAAGCCATTGGTGTACGGAACTGATTTTCATTGCCATTGCAACCGCCATATATGAAAATATGGCATCTTCCTTCAGCTTGGTCGTAGTAAAACCGAGGCAGCAAAGCTTTGCACTCTCCAGGCACTTTAGGAAGATTGCAGATTGGGTTCCGATCTCCTCTAATGTCATCCGTATTTTCTAAAAATATACTGCCTAATTATCACCGCTAGGAGAAGCAATTTTGTAATCTTAATTGTAATTGCATTTTTATTCACCTTGTCTTTCCAAGGAGACAACGAATGGACTATTGGTCTTTGGGTTAAGCTCCCACCTGTCTACCACGAACAGTGGCGACTTCCCACTGACCTTTTTATTGCTGAACGTCAACCAGAGTAGCACTGAACACAATTTTTTTGTTTTTGGTTTGACCCCACCAGGAATCAAACCCGAGTGTACCGTTTCAGTAGCAGATGATCTAAAAACTGACCAAGTGCGAAATTGAAACAAATCACAAACCAGTTTTGGATATTGAGCAAAAAGACTAAAAATAAAATTTGTACAAATCTAAAAAGCCGTTTTTTTTAAGGATCTTTTTGTAGTTGAGCTGTAGCTCATCAGTGAACATTGTCCAACAGGCCAAATAGATAAAGTTTTATTCTGAGATTATGGTTACTTGCAGTAGTTCAACTCGGAATAGAATGTTGATCGACTAGCTACGTGCTCGTTCTTGCATGACGAGCATCGGAAGGTGATTGTTCAGTTATTCTCAGTGCAGCCTGTCAAGCAAGCAGCCATACAACAGGGTTCGAAATTAACGCTTGCCCGCAAGCTGAAATCGCCTCGGGCAAGTTATTTTTCGCCTTAACTTGCCCGACGGGCAAGTTGACAAAATACAGCGTGCTAAACAATATCAAACAAGAGTGTTTAGAGTGCAATTTAGATCCGCTTTTCTTGCAATAAAATAAAATGTATATAAGTAGAGAAAGCTGTTGCTTGGTTTAGTTTAGCACTTTGCAATCATCACAATCAACACTTTGTTTAATCGCACGCAATTTTTTCGAACTCAGACGCACTTCGCAACTTTTTTAGCGCCAAGTGCTACGTTTTCTGAAAAAAAAAAAAGATTCCCCACGCTTGTCGCGTTAACCGCTATTTTATAAATCACAAGTACAACTACACCCTGCAATGCATGAAGACAACGTCAAGAATTTTGCAATTTGTTTTATAATTATTTTGAAGATCTTTTAGCTATTATAACTTTTGCAAAAAATTTTGGCTTTCTAGCTGAAGTAGTTTCCAAAATATTCGCAATTAAAAATGCATTACAATCAAAAAATCATTTTTCGCGTAATGTATTTGGAAAAAGTTATTTATTATGTCATCTTACCATAGCAATCGCGCACAAAAACTTGATTCTCAACATAGGATGCACGCACTGCCGCAACTAGAACGTTGTTCTTAGGGGGGCAAAGTTTTATTTCTGGGTTGGGGGGCAAAACTCTTGGGTTGGCCCACTATTCTCCGAGTTCTCTGTTGATCTCCAACAAATAACAAAAAGTAAAAAAAGGTCATCTCGCCAAATTGTTCCACTTATTTCCTAGTTTTCTGTTGGTTTCCAAAAAAAAAAAGCCACCATCTTGAAACTGCCGCAAAGGAAAAAGGTGTTTGGGTGGGCATGCAGGGCATTTTAGGGGGCGAAACTTTTGTTTAGGAGGGCGCCACCCCCTTTTTCCCCCCCCTAGTTGCGGCCCTGGATGCACGTACTATGCAAACTCATTGTTTTTGCCAAAAAGTACATTTTACAAATTTTTTTCTAAAAGTAAACAGCCTCAAATCTTATTGTGCCTATTTTTTTTCGGGCAAGTTGAAATTTTCTCGTGCAAGTACCACATTTGATATCACTTGCCCGGCGGGCGGGTCGTTAAAAAAGTTAATTTCAACCCCTGCCATACAATGAAGCAATCTCAGCTTCTATAATATATCACTCAAGAAAATAGAAAACATAAAGTTCCAAAATAGAGAAGACTTGTAATTTTATGTCTTCCATTTTCTATTTACGCTAGATGATGTTTGGTTTATCAGATACTCAACGTGGTACATTAACAAATTAACTGAGGCCGTTTAATACGGTCAATAAGGTTAAGAAAAACATTGACTCGGACCAAAAGTTTAAAGATTTTGCACCGACCTGCCGGGCGAGTAGCTGGCACACTGCCAGAAGAGCAAGCCTGTTGGCATTTTTCCATTGAATCAAACTTGTTGCCATTTCCTCCGCAACCACCGTAAATAAACGATTGGCAATTTTGGGTTTCGATATCGAAATAAAACTTTTCAAAACGTCCCAAACAAAGTCCTACTTTTTTCGGTAAGGAGCAAACATTCCGAACATTGGTCTGGTCTAAACGATTTATGAAGCATGTTACACCGTACTATAATGTTGTAACTGCTAACAAATTGTTTAATGCAGTACGTACCAACCAGCGAATAGCACTCAGCATGCTCGGTAAATAAAAGTTAATACGCAACTGGTTCCCATGTGAGTATCATTATAAAAACTTAAAAAGGAATTAGTTGGATCGCGAATGAACGAAAATGAAGCAATTGAAAAAGTGGCCAGCTACCACTCGTCCAATAAACAACTTTCTGAAATATTCAACGAAAACTACTCAACGAAAAACTGGCGAAATTCAACGAAACTACTCAAAGAAAAACTGGCAAACACCTTTTGGCTTCGGAGGTTTTATCTCTCCAGAAAGCCAAAAATGTCAAAGGCCCCGCGCAATGTAAATCCGGCTCTGCCAGTTGGAGCATCATTTTAGAAGATGTGATTTTGTTGTCAGCCATAAAAATAACCTACCATTTGCGGCAGTGTTTGCACCGCATGTTTCCATACACTGCTGAAGAGTTGGAAAGTTATTACTATTCCCTTTGCAACCTCCATAGAAAAAAGGCAAACACTGACGGGTTTCTGAATCGAAATAAAATCGCTCAAATCTCCCTCTACAAAATCCAACTACTTTTGGCAAAGAACAAGCACCTGGAGAAAAAGTAATCATGCAAAGTCAAAATTGGTTACGTAAGTTTATAATACAAGCAAACTAGAAAAAGTGTAGGAAAAAAACACCAACGCCAATGTAAAAAAAAGTCTTTATACTTACCATAGAACAATTAGAGAATATACCAAATCAGGCCTAATATTGCGCTAAAATCAACTAGACCTATATTTAATAAGATAAGTAAAATGCTAAGTAATGTTAAGATTGATTTCGGAATCAAACGACCATCGACAGTTTCGAATTTAAATAGGATCACACAATTTTCCAGTTTTTTTTTGTATTGATTTTGTAAAACACTAGCTGTTTCACCTTTCATGAAGCGTATCCACAAAATCGTTATCTTTTTTTTAAGTGAAAAAAATCTGCTGGTACTTCTTGCGTCTGGAATCGATTCTCCGTGTATCAACATTGATAATCACATCATTTTTATACTTAATAATTTTGTGACTAATACAACATCTTGTAGGTCCCGCAACAAACCCACTTGAATTGCTTGGAGAAATTTCGGGACTACAAGTTTGATAACATAGAGTGGTAGAGTCAAACCGATTTCCATTTCCTCTGCAACCTCCATAGATAAATGGTAAACATTGCTGCGTGTCAGAATCAAAATAGTATTTCTTAAATCTTCCTCTGCATGGTCCTGCATCCTTTGGCAATCCACAAACAGAAGTTTCACCTAAAAGCATTGAATGTTGCAAAGTCTATTTATTTTCTATTGAAACATTAAAATACCTTCGCGTAAACACTAGGCTACTTCGTATTGCTTTCAAACTAAAAACATCTCGGCAAGCTTTTGACTTTAAGATATACTTGGTTATTTTTAATAGCTTTTACACGAATAATCAATTGGTCCAATAAAGTCTGCATAAATTTTATGCACTGCATAAATCAAAATTCTTAACCAAATGGAAGTGGGCTACAACTCTACAAACCTGAGCCAATGGTTGAAGCACCAGAGCCACAAGCCTCCTGGCAAACTTCAAAGGTGGCAAACCTGTTGCTATTTCCTCTGCATCCACCATAAACAAAAGTTTGACAAGTTCCTGTTTCAGAGTCGAAATAAAATTGCTCAGAATGTGCGCGACAAGGTCCGGTGTCGCTTGGCAGAGAACAGATGTCAGTTTCACCTAAATTTGTAAATGATGTAATTAATACAAAACTAAAAAACTCACGAATCCTACTATGACGTCATTGTTCATACATAACGTCACAGTAAAAACTCAACATTAATTTCCAATAAAAAAAATTATTAAATCGTCTCCGTGCCACCTGGCCTACAGGCTACCAGCGCGGAAGCCTAAAGAAAAATTAAGCTCCATTAATGAAATAAGGACATTATTGAAAAACTAAAAGAATCATTAAACTTACCGGGGATGGTTGTGTTTGTGAATGTGTTGCCACATGTTTCTATGCATTCCTCAAGAGAAAAGAAATTATTGTCGTTTCCGTTACATCCACCATAGATAAAGGATAAACACTGCAGGGTTTCCAAATCAAAATAATATCTTTCAAACCTAGCTCTGCAAGGTCCAACCACTTGAGGTAAACTGCATATATCTAAACAAATGATAATTGTAACAGTATGTACAGCTTACGTGTTAGAAATCTCCAAAAACGTTAAAAATATGTATCTTTTTTGTTTACGCCACAAAC
Organism: Trididemnum nubilum; assembly: GCA_963965965.1. Lineage (NCBI taxonomy): Eukaryota > Metazoa > Chordata > Ascidiacea > Aplousobranchia > Didemnidae > Trididemnum > Trididemnum nubilum. The sequence goes on along the minus strand of OZ014489.1, from coordinate 15,166,782 downwards.
TAAGTCAAGTAAAGCGGGAATAGCAGCAAAACAACAAAACTAAGAACAGAAAAAAAAGGGAAATTTTACAGCAAAACAACATCAGCGACAGCAAACAACGTCAATGAAAGCAACATTAACATATTAACTACGGCGAAGAGAACAATGATCCTGCGAGACACGCAGCAGTCTAAAGCAGCAAAGCATGTCCTAAGTTGCAGACTGTTATTTGACGATACTTGAAATAAGAAAGAATTCCATTTCTTTTCTGATTAACTGCGAGTTAGTGAAACAATAATGACGAGTACAGTAGTATACATTATACAAACCTGAACTGCTTGTAGCAATTCCAGTACCACACTTTTGTTCGCACTTTTGAATGCTTTTAAATCGATTTTCGTTACCTCTACATCCCCCATAGATGAATGGCAAACACTGCTGAGTTTCAGAATGAAAAAAGTATTGTTTAAATCTTCCTCTACACGGTCCTGTATCTCTCGGCAGAAAGCAGACACCTAAAACAAATGATCGAGTTACGTTTGGCACTTAAAAAAACTCAAACACGTACGCTTAAAACCTCGCTTCCAGTGCTCAAGCTGTCGGGCTTTTCCGTTTTTTATTGCACAACTGGGGTATAACTACAACTGCAGCATGTCAATGCGGTGCTGAAAACTAAACAGCAGGCCACACAACATCAGACTGACCACTTTACTCTCCATGGTTCAAATGAATTGATTCGACTGGATGAGAATACAATTAGCTGACTACAAAAAATCTGCCGAGATATATTTCACGAAATGTTCAAACGACCGAACAAACGAAGCTGCAGACTCTCCACCAACGTCCAGTCACCTCAACATGATGGTGCAATCCCCCCTAATGTAGGTGGGCCGAAATGACAGAACAAACTTCCCAAGGGACTCGACAAGAAAGCCGCTGCCAAAGCCAGGCCACGAGTAAGCTCTTGAATAAACGGAGATTTGCACTTTCATTGCGCCAAAAGAAGAAACGTGTAAATTACGCATTAAATTTACAAAATGCCTTCGTTAGTCAAATCTAGCGCCTAGGGACTCCCAGGTCGTCATTCAGCGAAACCCCTATGGCGTTCGAGTCTTAGGCAGAGGGGCTCGTTCGAAAAATAAGCGACAATCTCCACCAGCCAGCCCTAGTGGCAGCTCCACCAATGTGCCCGCTACACGTTTGGAGAGGCGAATGGAGGCAGCGCAGAGTATTCGTACTCGAGATAATGTCGCACACTCACCGGTCAACCATCACCAACTGCTGTTGGGCAATTGGAATATCCTCACCCTCACAGGAAAAGAGCTAGAATTGGTTGAGGAAGCAAAGCGGTATCATCTTGATATTATCGGAGTTTCTTCAACCAAACGACGTGGCTCTGGAACTGTGGATCTGGATGGCGGATGGAAACTCTTCTATTCTGGTGCTGATCCTAGTATGTCTGCACAAGCGGGTGTGGGGATTCTCACAAGCCCCCGTTTTTCAGACTGTGTGTCAGATTGGATTCCTTTGGGATCACGGGTCTGTATGTTGAAGCTTAAGGTATTGGATCGGTCATTGTGCCTATTGCAGGTATATGCCCCCAATGCCACGAGTGAATATACGACTTTTGTGGATGAAGTGAATGATGCTCTTCTACGAGTATCAGCTACTGAATCTACAGTACTTATGGGGGATTTTAACGCACATGTTGGAACAGACACAGATACGTGGAAGGGTGCGATCGGAAAACATGAAGCCACTGGACTGAATGAGAACGGAAGGTATTTATTGCAGCTCTGTTGTAGCAACGGACTCCGCATCATGAATACCTTTTTCCAGCACAGAGAGGTTCACAAGTATACATGGTATCGACCTAGTATGGATCAAAAATCTTTGATAGATTTTTGCATAGTTTCGTCAGATTTGTTTTCTGATGTGCTGGACGTTCGAGTGAAGCGAGGTGCTGAATTGTCAACTGATCACCATCTGGTAGTATGTTCCTTACGACTTTCGAAACCTTGGCCAAACAAGAGATCCAACAGGTCGTCTGTGACTTACCGGATCAAATGGGAGGCTTTGGAGGACAAAGAAGTAAGAAAACAGTTTGCATCCAGTATATCATCTAAGTTCAGACAACTTCCTGATGTATCCGAGGACATCGAGAAGGAATGGCTGCTGTTCAGATCAGCAATCATTTCATCAGCTGCTGAAAGTTGTGGGCAAAAACGGCTTAGAATGGCGGGCGATAGTGAGAAAAGAACACCTTGGTGGAACCAAGAGGTTAAAGAAGCTATTCGAGCAAAGAAAGATGCGTTCAAGGCTTGGCTACAGGACAGATCGTCATCTGATTTGCAATCCCGGTACACTGAGGCGCGAAAAGCGGCAACTTCGGCAGTAAAAAATCCAAGGAGAAGTCATGGGAAGAGTTTGGTCGTCGGTTGGATTCCAACTATTTTTCGGCAAACAAAGTATTTTGGCAGACCATCCGCCGTTTACGTGGCAAAAGATTGAGTATCACGTACTCCATCAAGGATTCTGACGATAACATTCTAACGGATGAGAATGAAATCCTTTCACGATGGAGAGAATACTTTGAAGATCTTTTGAATCCTGTAAAGGCATCGACTCGTGACTCACACGAAGTGACACATCTAGGGGAGGACGAAGTTTTCACTGCAGCAGAAGTGGCAACTGCAATTAAAGGGATAAAATCTGGAAAAGCTGCTGGTGAAGATGAAATCAGACCCGAGATGTTGAAAGCGCTGACTGGAGAAGGAATTCTCTGGTTAACGCGAGTGTGTCAAGTTGCGTGGAAGCTTGGCAAAACTCCCAGAGATTGGCAAACAGGTGTGATTATTCCGATATTTAAGAAAGGAGATCGCAAGCAATGTACAAACTACAGAGGGATATCACTCCTTAGTTTGCCAGGGAAAGTATATGCCAAATGCCTTGAAAGGAAATGCCGAGAAATAGTGGAATCAAAACTGGAAGATGGTCAGTGCGGTTTTCGTCCGGGTCGCAGCACCACGGACCAAATCTTCACTCTGAAGCAAATCTTCGAGAAATCTTGGGAGTATGGCAAAGATCTCTTTGCATGCTTTGTCGATCTTGAAAAAGCATATGACCGAGTTCCTCGGGATAAACTTTGGAAGGTTTTGCAGGAGTATGGCGTTGATGGTCAATTGTTACGCGCTATTAAGTCATTCTACTGCAGACCGGAGGTTTGTGTTCGGATAAATGGCAAGCAATCAAAGCCGTTCCATGTGGGCGTTGGACTCCGGCAAGGGTGCGTTTTGTCACCTCTCCTTTTCATTGTTTACATGAATTGGATCGACAAATGCAGCCAAGCTGATGAGTGTGCAACGATTGGAAATTGCAAAATTAGTCGTCTGCTATTCGCAGATGATTTGGTTCTGCTTTCTTCCACAGAATCTGGCCTCCAGCGCGCATTAAATAGCTTTGCAGGTGCATGCAACACCGCCGGAATGAAAATAAGCACGGCCAAAACTGAGGTACTTCATCTTTCAAGAAACCCTGATCAGTGCGTATTACAAGTGAATGGAGCGACACTGAAGCAGGTAGAGAAGTTCAAGTATCTTGGGGTTGCATTTACAAGTGACGGAAGGCAAGACGAAGAACTCGATACCCGAATAGGCAAGGCTAGTGCAGTAATGCGAGCTTTGCACTACTCGGTTGTCATGAAACAAGAATTGTCGAAAAAGGCAAAACTCTCAATTTTCAAAGCAGTTTTTGTCCCCATTCTCACTTATGGTCATGAATCTTGGGTAATGACCGAAAGAATGCGATCACAAGTGCAAGCGTCCGAAATGAGGTTTTTACGAAGAATCGAAGGAGTTACACTGTGTAACAAGGTGCGTAGCTCTGAAATTCGAAAATCTCTTAACATCGAGCCGTTACTTCTCCGAATTGAAAGATCACAGCTTAGATGGTTTGGCCATGTAAGCAGAATGCCTCAGGAAAGACTCCCCAAACAAGCTTTACATGCCAAAGCAAATGGGAGAAGACCAGTCGGACGACCTAGAACTAGATGGACCGATTACATTGAGGATCTTGGATGGAATCGCTTCGGACTTCGCCCAAGCGAAATGATGGAGGTGATGGAAGACCGTGAGGTGTGGCGGCTCAATCTTGAGCTACTGCCCCCGCAACCCTCACGAAAAGGCGGGCAATGAAGAAAGAAGAAAAAAAGAAGAAGCCTTCGTTAGTATTGCCCTTTTCTGTGCTAAACAATGTGCACAGCGCAACATTGAATCACATTTTCGAATCGCAGCTGAACTTGAAAAGTCGGAAACGAATTTCCAAACGTCCATCAAATAACGCCCACCACTCAACTAGTCACTGTTGATAGGTGTTTTTTAGTTGCTTCTTACGACTTCGCTGGTGGGCTGCTTCATGTGCACGCAACCACCATAATAGTACATTAATTCATAGTCTTAACTCGATTTAAAAGAGGCTATTCGACCAACGCATTTTACAAGGAGCCGGGGGCAAAATGCCTACTTGTCTAACTTTTAAACCGAAAGTCATAAAAACACTAAGTTTGCTATGCAGAGTGGTGTTCACTAAGTTTTTGGAAAAACTGGTTTTGGGTTTATGATGCTAGGGTCATATTTTGGAAAATGACGTCATGAGCAGCTCAAAGGTTGCATATAGGCTTATTTTTCAAAACTGAATCACAAAATGCCTCAGTCAAAGTGCTTTCGTCACAAAAATGTCTTATGGTGTTATTTAAGTAAAACATAAAGCAAAAATGCTCAGATTTTAGAAAGTGGTTTCGGCAAACCTCATAATTGGAAAACTTTGACTTACTTCAGCAACTTGAAATTTTCTAGAGTTATTTACAAATAAATTTGACTCGAAGGAAATTTTTGTCCATCATCATGTAAAATAGGGTTAGAGGCAACCGACAACTCAATAAAGTGTTCAATTTATTCCTAAAATTTAACAGAAATTTTCAATCTTTGAAGAAACAGATTTAGGATTTTGTAATTAGAACTAACTTGCGCGAGGTGTTGCTACACCAGAACCACAGGATTGTTGGCATCTTTCGAATGTGGGAAACCTGTTTGCATTTCCTCTGCATCCTCCGTAAACAAAAGTTTTACAAGTTCTAGTTTCGGAGTCAAAATAAAACTGTTCGGAGTGTGCGCGACAAGGACCGGTATTTCTTGGAAGAGAACAGATGTCAGTTTCATCTATAAAATAGAAATTTGCGTTATAAAATATAGTCATAAAATTTCGGAATTTAATTTTTATGTATATGCGCTAAGAGTAAGCACAACTAACCGTTTGCTGGAATACCAATACCACAAGCTAGCTGGCAACTTTTCATAGTGGTAAACCTATTGGCATTTCCGCCACATCCACCGTAAACAAACATTCGACAAACTTTTGCTTGCGTGTCAAAATAAAATTGTTCCGAATGGGCGCGACAAGGTCCAGTATCACTTGGCAGGGAACAGATGTCAGTCTCATCTGAAAATGCAAACGATGCAATGTTTACTTTGAAAGAAAAATAGAGTTAACGGTTAGCCGCTATTGTGACTTTTTTTCGAGAAGTTGTGCTGCCGGCAGACGCAACGACGCCGAGATTGGCCCCGCCAACTCCTTTCACGCTTCGGCGTAATACAGTAAGTATGATAAAACGTAATTATGATTTGATTGACTTCGAAGAATAAATTTTTGCCTCGTTATTCCGCAAGAACAACTCAGGCACAAATTTCGTGAACATATTAGAACGGCCAGCCTCAACCGGAAATTTATTGGTTCTTATAAAAAAAACTGTATCAAACGAAAATCGAAATGAGACTACTAAGAGTTACTTCCTGCAAACAATTATTCAAAACCTCATTGTAAGAAAACAATTATTTAAAACTAACGTTGAAAATACCTGAAGCGCAAACTCGCTGACATTCTTCCAAAGTGGTAAACCTGTTTGCGTTTCCTCTACATCCTCCATAAACAAACGTTTGACAACTTCTTGTTTCAGAGTCAAAATAATACTGCTCCGAATATGCGCGACAAGGTCCAGTATCACTTGGTAGCGAACAGACAGCAGTTTCACCTAAAATTTTTCATCAATCAAAATCTGGTTGCAATATGGTTGTTTGATCTGGTGGTTACAGCGTCTTACACAAAAGCGTTTGATTTTCTAGCCTCGTTTGATTCCATGCTTGTTTTCTCAAGTCAAGAAATTAGAACTACCAGTACCAGTATCAAAGGGGTAGTTCGTCAATATTTTATCTTACCTGCAGCATTATTTGATACCGCACTAGAGCCACAAGCCAGCTGGCATCCTTCCAAAGTGGTAAACCTGTTAGCATTTCCTCTGCATCCACCATAAACAAAAGTTTGACAAGTTCTTGTTTCCGAGTCAAAATAAAACTGCTCAATATGTGCACGACAAGGACCAGTATCTCTCGGTAGAGAACATGTGTCAATTTTACCTAAGTTAAAAAACGATTTATAAATTTCTGTAGCCCTCTACAGCCGTTAGCTTCAATTCAACTAATCTAAAAGTTGATATTTTTTCCAATGAGCTAAAGTATTCCGAGCACGGTTAAAGGAACATTTAACCTCTATTCACAGGAGTTTCGAGAAATTCAGCATTGTACTAAATTGTGCAGGAGTAAATTCCAACTACAGTAGTATTCTTAGCGGTGTTCTTGTAGAAAGATTGACTCGAACAACGCTAGGTCACTTACTCGTTTCATCGTAACTACAACAAAATACTGTACATGTAGCAATTACTGAACAATACTGCTACATAAAATGCTGTACAGTAGATGTGTTTCATTAATCTTACAACTGACATCTGAGACTGCTCTATACTCATATGAGGTCTGCATAGATATTTATAACCCTCTCTACACGCACTGGCAGTTTGCTCTTGTACAGACGTAACGTTTTACGAAATCAACGATCAAAAAATGCTTATATTTCTCAAAAACAATTTACCCGGGCCACTTTTTACTGAAGAGGAAGAACCACAAGCCAACTGGCAACTTTCTAAAGAGACAAATCTGTTCGCATTTCCTCTACATCCACCATAAACAAAACTTTGACAAGTTCTTGTTTCAGAATCAAAGTAAAACTGCTCAGAATGTGCTCGACAAGGTCCAGTGTCGCTCGGCAAAGAACAGATATCAGTATCACCTAAACAAAAAAGTGGTTTGTTACTCACGGTCAGATAAAATATCAACAAGATAAATTAGCCTGCAGTAGAGTTGATCGAGTGTCTTCCAGTGAAGGAAAAAGTTGGGGCGGGTTTCAAGTTAAACCAAAAGTTTAAAAACAGTTTCACTATTTTTGTACACATAATTCTGTACAACCAGAGAAATAATAGGTTGAGTGTTCAAACTGTATAACAGTTAAAAAAAAAATTTAGTTGTTCATGTTTCGTTTGGTCTTTCTCAAATTTAATAATAATTGAGTGATCAAACACCAATTTTTTGTCAAGCAAAATGCTTTGAAGTTCTTTTCAATGCAGTAAAAGCAACTGACATGATTTATAGTCCTCTCATTAGCCTTTTTTTTTCAACTTCGGCTTGGCTTTTTCCCCGTAAATAGCTGTTTTTTGTGCGCTCTCCATTTTGACGATTCTTCTGGACAAATGTAAGATGAAAAGCTTTGAAGAAATGAATATTCTAATTAAAAAAAAATTATAATCACAACTAACTTGAATCATTCCTTCGAGCAACTTCAGACCTACAAGCCTGTTGACATTCTTCTAAGGTGCTAAACCTGTTAGCATTTCCTCTACATCCACCGTAAACGAAAGTTTGACAGGATCTAGTTTCAGTGTCAAAGTAAAATTGTTCCAAATGTGCACGACATGGTCCTGTTTCTTTTGGTAAAGAACAGATATCACCTTCGCCTAAACGTTGTTGTAAACCGTAGATCTGATGTTACTTGAGCAGCTTTTGCAATAAAATCAATAAATAAAGTGTCCGCTGAGAAAAATTGTCCGGATTTATTTTTGAGAGAAAGCAAATCTGATTTAATTGTTGGAATGCACAGTTTCGTTATCTAAAGTTTAGCTCTCTCAGTGATGGACCAAAGATCCCATTCCTCACACTTTTGTGGTCCGATCGACATAGGGCGCAAAATTGTGAGCAAACGAGCGTTTTTTCTAGTTTATTTTAAACACAAATTCGGTTCCCCTGCTTACGGTTTTCCAGCGTATACATTATACAAGCTGACAGTTAGTTAAAACAAAATAAGGATACGCTCGTAGGCTCACAATTTTACGCAGTGTGTAGACCAGGTCTTAAACAGAGAAAAACTTCTCTGTCTTAATACAGAGCAGTAAAATGCAAACCGTTTCCACCTTCATCTATCACCAGGTACCAGGGCCTCAGAGAGAACTTTTTCCAGGGGGTACGAAGGTCGATACCTGGCCCTCATATCTTATTGGGCCTCCAAGCCTTATCGAGGCCCATGCCGTAAAATCATTGCCGTAAAAATTCAAAAAAAAAAGGTCTTCACTCATATTTAGTCCGAGTTTTTTCCCAAAATCAGGTGAAGAGCAACAAAAAAAAAAAGGTCTTCACTCAAATTTAGTCCGAATTTTTCCCCAAAATCAGGTGAAGAGCAAAAAAAAAGGTCTTCACTCAAATTTAGTCCGACTTTTTGCCCAAAGAATGGTGAGGAGCAAAAACCTAACGCGGAAACCTGAACTCTTCCGGATCCCTTGAGTCCGGCCCCCCCTAGGCCCGATGTACCCCCTGAACCCTCCTCTCGTAGGCCCTGCCAGGTACATACAAATAGTCTTTGGATCCCACTTTATTGTCAATGTTGTTATTGTTCACTGTAACCAGTAAATTCGCTCCAAGTATATCTCTAATGAGTCAGTTAGCAAGTAAAAATCTGATTCGAAGCAAGGCAAATTGACACAAACATACTACGCACTGTTGCTGCACAGATGTTATGAGATTTAATAATTTCACTGCGATGGCATTTCTTGCAATCAAAATTGGTTCTCTGATCCTATTGAATCAAAAATTATTCGTATTCTGGATGCAATGCCAACCCAAAGCAACTCAAGTTTTTGCCAACGGAATCAATGCCTTTTTATTGTTATACCTTTTTCTTCTACCGCTCTTTCAAATACCTGAAGCACAAACTCGCTGACATTCTTCCAAAGTGGTAAATCTGTTAGCATTTCCTCTACATCCACCATAAACAAACGTTTGACAACTTCTTGATTCAGAATCAAAGTAAAACTGCTCTGAATGTGCACGACAAGGTCCAGTATCGCTTGGTAAAGAACAAATGTCAGCTTCATCTAAATTATATGAGTAGTGTAATTGTTTCCACTACGCACAGCTGTTTGCACTTTAAGTGCTTTCGAAATTACAGCAGACTTCAGACGCTCCAAAACTTCAGATCTGTAGCATACTTTTATAAGCCATAGACCTTCAGTTCCGTAGGATTCAAACTTCCCAGACTTTAAATGTTGTAGTTGCAGTTCATATTTATCCTCCCATCACCGGAAAGCGTCGGACGTTAACTGTTGGACAATCGGCAAACACGTTTTATTGCGACAAATTACTTCGTGCTCGGAGGAATCCGCATCTGCTTAAGAATTTTCAGGATCCAATGTTCCTGCGAATTTCTTCGAACTTTTGTCCAATGAATTTGCTGCTTATTCGAAGCCACCAAGCAGAGATAATTATTGTGAAGCATCTTATCCAAGGACACAACAATATGACCACCAGGGTGCTGGTTGAACTCAGATCATGTGATCAGGGTCGTCGTAACAACGACAAACAACGCCTTTGCTCTCTCGGCCATACTTAATTAACACTACTAAACCTTCAAATTTTTTATGTCTTTAAAGACTTCAGAAATCCCTTAGGATAAAGAGATTCTAAAAACTCGTATAAACTTCAAAGACCACAGATGTACAAAGATTCTGCCTTGGAAACAACTTCAGCATTATGTGGTTCTTGATGCTTTCTCAAACAAAAATCGATTTCATTGGATACAACATTATGTCAAGCAAGAAATTTTAGCGTCAAGATAATTTTTATGTTTCTTGCTCAGAATTGAAACCGTTTAATAATTATGACAAACCTGAACTATTTGTTGGTGAAATACCAGAACCACAAGCTGACTGGCATCCTTCGAAAGTAGTAAATCTGTTAGCATTTCCTCTACATCCACCGTAAACAAAAGTTTGACAAGTTCTTGCTTCATTATCAAAATAAAACTGTTCCGAATGTGCACGACAAGGACCGGTATCACTTGGTAAAGTACAGATATCAGTTTCACCTAAACATATTATAAGAGTGAGTCAGCGACAAAAGCGGTGAACTCGGGTTCGAGTCAGTTTCGAGAAAAACTAAAATGTTGAAAGTAGCCATATCATATTTGCCTGCTGGATGTTCCGCACTAAACAAGGCTGCTGGATAAGTAAATGTATTTCCAAGTATTGGAAAGATTGTACGTTTCGATAATTCGCTCTTCCCGAATTAAGGCAACAGCGATGTGAAAGGTAAATGACTTATTATACTGTAGTTGTAGCATTAGATATGAAGTATTTATCCCGTACAGCAGATCGCATTTACGACCTTACTAGGAGACCCGAGACTTTCTGTTTGGGACTCAAACTGAATTATTGTACAATCCAAAATCCAAAATGATAAAGATAAAACTTTAAATCTTCGTAAACAGATTGGAAGGATCGACAGTAAAAAGAGTTTTACATTAGGCAAAATCAAAGCTATGATGGTCGTTTCTATTTTGTTGACCAACCTGAACCATTTGCTGAAGCACCAGAACCACAAGCCAGCTGACAAGTTTTCAAAGTGGTAAACCTGTTGCTATTTCCTCCACAACCACCATAAACAAAAGTTTGACAAGTTTTTGTTTCGGAGTCAAAATAATATTGTTCCGAATGTGCGCGGCAAGGTCCGGTATCACTTGGTAGAGAACAGATGTCAACAATTTCACCTAAATTGTGTAAATGCTAAATTGTCATATCGCTTGATAAATATCATCCGAGTAGCTTACTTTTCAGTTGCTAGTGCAAACGATGAGGTCAGACTGTTTTTCGTTGAGCAATTTATGTTGCAATCGAAAAGTATACTGTGTACAATGTACATATAGTGACAAACAGTGAATTAGGCAGGATTTTATAATGGGGAAGGGGCTTTTTTTCGAAATTACAGTAACGTGAAGACCAAAAAGTTCTGCAGCCTGCAGTTTGTAACAAGATTCCGTCTGTCAAGACCGCATACATTGTATGCCGGTTTAGTTCCAAAGAGGGCATCGCCGATTTTCAGTTGTAAAATACACACAATAGAGGGTTTTCACATACCAAAAGGGGGCATGGCGAAATGCCCCCTGTCTACGATATTGATGACGAATGTCATTAATCACTGTTATTTTTTTACCGAGTATGCATGGACTAGTTTGCATAAAAACAAGTAAATGTGGTACAATATGACGCGATTATTCAGAAGATTTTTCGTAAAATGCTTAAGCAATTTTAAAAACTTACGAGTAGGTGATTAATGAAACGAGTAGTTGAATAATACTAAGAAATACTTAAATAATCTGAATACTATAAATACTTTGAGTAAGTTTTAATACTTCGTAATTTTGAATACTTATTTGGAAGTTTATTAACAACTACAGTTTTCTTTCGGTGCATCAACTAAAAAGTACTATACTTGCTTAAGTTTAATTTGCGGTTTTAACGCGGTAACTACGCCATCAAAGAGTCTTACCAGGGATGGTAGCATTTATGAATGTGTTGCTGCATGTTTCTATGCATTCTTCGAAAGAAAAGAAATTGTTGTCATTTCCGTTACATCCACCATATACAAAGGATAAGCATTGCAGTGTTTCCAAATCAAAATAATACCTTTCAAGCCTAGCTTTGCAAGGTCCAACCACTTGCGGCAAACTGCATGCTTCTAAACAATAAATCATTAATAAAAACGTTAACAAAAACAGAAAATGATTTTTTATGCTGGAGTTACATGGCGACTATTGTTGGTTTGTACTGGAAGCGGCAGAATGCAAAAACAATGCTATAGATTTTCGTTTGTTTTGCTTCTCTTAGGTGCCAAATCCAAAGCAAAAAGAATAATTTAGTAAAACAGATCACTTATGAAAGTTGGTGGAGCAGTAACGCGTACGTCTCCGGAGAGGGATGTCTGAGGTTCAAATCTTGGCCCGGTCAAATCGATACAGTGTTGCCAACGGTTCGCCACCGCTGCAGCTGTGTTGCTCGCTGACGTAATGACGCGGAGATGGGCCCAAGAAACTTGTTGCCCGCTTCAGTGTTATACAGCAATTATTATAATGAAAGATTTGATTTGAGATCACTTACAAAATTGTGCTACAGAGTAGCGCCAAATAATTGTGTCTATTGTGAACCTACAGACCTGGTGGGCAAGTTTTCTTTTTAACCAACGTGACAGAAACAGGCAGTGTTCCCTCTACGCTGTGCGCGTTTGCGCGCGCACACAGATTTCAGAGACTGCGCACACGCATAAATTTGCTGCGCACTGACATATTGTTGTTGATCAAAAAATTACAATAATGAGACAGACAATTAACTTTTCGGGCACAAAAACCGTTCCAATTCGGACTGAACGCCTTTCCTTTTTTTTTGGTCTTCACCTAATTTCGGACACAAAAACCGCTTTAATTTCGGGCGAATTCCCCGAAAAAGTGCGCACATGCCAAAATTTCTGCGCACAGAGACCACAAAAAATTAGAGGGAACATTGGAAACAAGTAGCTGAATTGCAAAACGTACCGGTACTTGATTCGCTAGTCGTACTCCTAACACCACACATTTGTTCACACTGTTGAATAGTTTCAAATCGATTTGTGTTTCCTCTACAACCACCATAGATAAATGTTTGACACTGTCGAGATTCAAAATCGAAAAAATAGTTTTTAAATCTTCCTCTACAAGGACCCGGGTCTCTCGGCAGATTGCAAGCAAAAGGATCATCTAAACGAAATGTTTGCGTTGTTCATGCGACTGTTTTGTTGTTACTGTGCTGTCGTTAATATTACTCAGTGCTGTACCGCGTTCACAAATAAAACAAGCTTTTATCAATGCCCATAAAAGGATTGGGAAGAAGTACACAGTAAGTTTTCCGCAAACAAAATTTTTATACTGGGTTCATGTAAACTTAAGTTTCATAATCAATTTATATTGTCCACGACGTTTATTCGGTTTTCCAAAATTATCCATGAACGCATACTTTGCATCAAATTTCACAAAATAACGTGAGTTCATCCGCTGCTGCTAAGACAAAATAATTTAGTTCAAAGCTTTCTTACGTTTACATAAAATTGTTTTAGTTGACAAAAATATAAAAGAAAAAAGTTTAAAATGATCTCTGGTCTCCCAAAATTATTTATGGAAGTATACTTAACACCGAATTGGATAGAAAATAAATTAAAACTTTTAAAGTTACTATACTGAAGAAACTTTTTTCAAACCCGGAGCAATTGCAATATCAGAACCACAAGCCTCCTGGCATTCTTGCAATGTGGGAAACCTGTTGCTATTTCCTCTGCATCCACCGTAAACAAAAGTTTGACAAGTTCTCGTGGCAGAGTCAAAATAAAACTGCTCGGAATGCGCGCGACAAGGACCGGTATCACTTGGTAGAGAACAGATGTCAGTTTCATCTGTAAATCACATAAATTTTACTGTTAATTTTCATCAATGACAATGAAAATCATTGATGCAAAATACGAAATGGTTTTTAACCTTATTTTATATGGACTATTTGTCCAACGCAAATTGCACGAGGGGGCAAAAATGCTTCCTTATCTAGCTCCCAAACCAAAAGCCATGGAAATACCAAATTCGACATGCGGGTTGATGTTTACCAAAATTTTCTATGAAAAGCAGTTTTGAGTTTATGACGTCATCATTGTGATATCACGGCCGTATTTTTGAAAAATAACGTCACTTTTAGCATTAAGTCTTAGGCGGTCCAAATTTTGTACACAGGTTTGTTTTTTGATGCTGAATCATAAAATACCAAAGTCAAAGTAGTTACGTTACAAAAATGTCTTTATGACGTCATTTAGGTTAAGTATTGGCCAAAAAATGTTCAGATTTCGGAGTGACTTTGGCAAACTTCAAAATTAGACAACTTCTCGTTATCTTAGAAACTTGAACTTTTCGGTAGTTACAGTATTTGGGAATAAATTTGACTCGAAGTCAAATTGATTTAATATGAAAATCTTTATTTTGAAATGATATGACACGAAAAAAACAAGAGGGGCAGCAATAATGCCACCTCCCGTGTAAAATAGGGTTTAAGTGTTATTGTTATTTTTGCTTCTCTTGCCTTTTTTCGCTATCTATCTCCTAGAGAGCAAAACTGAGGAAAGAGATGCTGAAAATAAGGAAAAATCATTTTACTTTTTCTGCGAAATTCTTTTCTTCACGGCATCTCGTGACAAATTACGAAATCTTGCATGCGAGTAACCAAGCACCCGAGTAGCTCTGTTCAGCTGTTAGATCTCATTAAAAAATTTTAGGGCAGCTGCGATTAGTTGACAATATTGCTTACCACATACTGTAACAGACCTTTATCTTCTAACAGGGTGAATTTACAAGGCATTTAAAATAAAAAATAACTTCGAGTGCCGGTACCCTATCCTTAATTTGATTTTTTTTATATTTTACAAAGTTATCAACAAACTTACTAGGAGTGGTGATATTTGAAAATTTGTCTTGGCAAGCTTCAATGCACTCATTCAGAGTTTCAAAATTATTGTCATTTCCCCTGCATCCACCATAGACAAATGATACACATTGTAATGTTTCCAAATCAAAATAATATCTTTCAAAATGACCTCGGCAAGGTCCAACCATTTTGGGCAAAGTACATTCGCCTAAACCAAAAAAATCTTTATTGAGGTTAAACGGAGATAATACTGGGGACATTACACAATACGTGGAATTCTAGTTCGAAACAGCACTCTTCGCCTTTATTCTTACTCCTCATGTGGATAAATTTGCCACAGCATAAAAGAGTATAGAATCCTGTCACACAAGGATGGATGGTATCTTAACCAATCGATGTAATCAAAGTGTGGATTCTAGGTTTTTTGTTTTTTTTGTCTTTTGTCGGTCATTCACCTAAATTTTCAGTGAAAAACCAAGAAAAAATTAGTCAATTTGGTAAAAATGACTAAAAAATTTTGTACTAATTTAAATTTAAAACCTAAATTCGCGTTAACAATGCTGAAAATGACCGAAATAAATTCTGAAATGACTGAAAAATTACGTTTTAATTCGAAAATTTGACTGAAATTTCGGAGCGCAAAAATAAAACCAGAAATCCAGAGCATTTAGAAATAATTGATCTTTCCGGAGTAATCAACAATATAATTTAAAATGCATAACATTCATAACTATGCTTAATTATTCAGAATACGTAGATTAAATTTTCCAAAAAATGACTACCGTACAATGCTCTTGGGCAGTCCAAAAAAACTCATAAAAATCAATCTAGTAGTGCTGTCCCATTTACAACATTTTGCTTACGACAAAGCTCAATAAAACCAAAAGCACAACAAAGAGACACCACCATATGGTATTTAATTATCATCTTAAGTTCTCCAAGCAATTACAGCTGCGTCTTGCTGACAAGCTTTTGCAGCAAAATTTAACATTTTCGAAACTTGTTGTAGACGAAAATGTTGCGAATGGGCAGCTCTAACGCTTTTTATTCATTTTCTTTATCCAAGAACTTAGAACAAACTGAAAAATTTTTTCAAAATGTAGCAATGAAACTAAAGTGTACATCTTCTTTTCTTCCCCAGCGTCAACTTTAAAATGTAATTCAAATGTTTTGATCGTGCACTAATTATTATTGACACAAAATAAACGATTCTGATTTTGTTTGTGGTCACCTTTTAGATTTGTTCTTGACGACGTTTCGCTTCCACATTTTTGTATGCATTCTTCAGCAGAATCGAAATTGTTCGCGTTCCCTTCACATCCACCATAAATAAATGTTTTACAGCGCTGATTTGAAAAATCGTAATAAAACTTTTTGAATCTGCCTCTACACGGACCAATATCTCGAGGAAAATTACAGACAGGATTTTTGTCTATGGATAAAACAAAATGTTAACAAATAAAACAATGACGAAAAATCACACTCTCTACAGATTATTTGGTAACCTTTTCCCATAGGTGGAAAACGGAGAAACTCCGAGTAAACTCAGCAGTCGAGCCGACCCTAAGCTCTGGACCACAGATCAAAAAAGAGAGGAAGGAGCCAAAAATAGTTCTTCATAGTGGCGTAGAAGCATGACCTGGTTGGGTCTGGATGTGGCCCGCCAAGGCGAAAAGGTGACCGACCCCTGTTTTAATACGAGACTGCAGGCAAAATCAATGAGGCGTTTAACATTATTGCAATAGTATTAGATTTGGTGTTCACTTCATCCTTTCTAACCTAACTGTTCCTGAGATATTTGAGGCCCTATGTAGTGGGTGTTCACAAGCGCTGCATAAGCAGTTTTCCTTTCAATTAATGCTGAGCAAGCCTAGATAGTAAAAAATTGCGAGTCGGTGGGAAATTTCACTGCTTATGGAGACAGCGTTAATTTCTCCGGAGAAAATAGAGAAACTTGACAATTTACACAGATGAAATAGCAAAATGCTACATCTCCAGGTGCGATAAGGCTGCAGATTGTTTGTCATCAGAGTCATCAGAATCATCAAATGATAATTCATCAGAATCATCAAATCATCAAAAGTTTGTCATCAGTTATCAGAATCATCAAATATATTTTGTTCAAACATGTTTATGTACTAAAGTTACGTTCAAACCTAAACCAACTTTCATGAATGTTTGAATGTTTTGCGATGGCTAGATTCAGAATACAGTATTTTTTGTTCGTAAATGACGTACTTCCACCACTAATGTTGCTGATAGCCTCAAAAATAAAATTTGTGCAGAGATGGGCGCTCGGTATTTTTAAAGTACCGACGATAACGGTACAAATACTTTTCAAAAAAAGTACCGACGGTACGATATTAGGTACTTTTTGAAAAAAGTACCGACGATAACGGTGCTCGGTACTAGTCTCAGTACTTTTTAAAATTTTGTCCTTAGAATTGTAAAACACAGGTAGTCATTTTTAAATAAAATTTTTTTCCTGTTTTTTTTTGAGTAAATATTTCGATTGATGTTAGAATGCGTTGATGCAATGGCACATTAGTCGGCTGCGTGGCGCAGTGGGCAAGAGCGTCGTTTTAACGACTGGCCTGATTGCAATGCCAGCGGTTCTACTCTCTCCGAAGCGTTGTTACGTGTTGCAGAGGTGGAGTCCTCGAGGACACATTTTGAAGTCCTTGGCCTCAAAGGTCAAGTCCTAGGCCTCGAAGCCTACAAGTCCTCAAAAATGCCCTGTTCTCGGTTGAGGAAGCACTACTTTTTGAGTTGTTGAACACGGGCTAAGGTCATGTCCTTTTTTTTCTTCGCCTGAAATTTCACGGAGAATTTACGATCTTTCGCTCGAAGACCTATTTTTTTAGAGAACGCCTAAAATTTCGCGGAAAATTTGCGAGAAGGCCTTTTTTTTTTTTGGAAACACCTGCGCGTTGTGCCTTTGGTCCTTGGCCTGCGCCTCGAGCATTCCTGTCCTTGGCCTGGAGAGGGTCTGTCCTCGGAAAGTCGATCCTTGGCCTCAGATTTTTGTGTGTCCTTGGCCTGGAGCCTAGTGTTCTCGACTCCACCTCTGATTTGTTGCATCCTCGGTCAAGATGCTTTACGACGATTAATCATCTTTGGTTGGTCGATCTTACGAGCAGCAAATTAACGACGTAAGAATACAACCGGAAACCTCAAGAAGCTGACAACTCCTAAGCGAGTCTGTATTCCTTTTCTAAAATACTATAAGCAGTATCACTGCTAATTGCTTGCGAAATTGGTTATGTGGTCACGGCACTTGGACAGCAGTCCAAAGGTTCTGGATTTGATTTTTGATAGGGTCGAGTACGATAGCCAATGGGAAACAAAAGTTACAAACAAGAAGGTAATGATTTACTTTGTTAAAAAAGTGTATAGGTATTTTAGCTCTAGCCTAACCGAAGAGCTATGCAAAATAGTACTGCCATGTCCTGCCTACTCATGTAACTAATTAACCAGTAACCACTAACCAGGTCAACTCGGCGTTGTGCAAACCCCACACTGGCTTGCAGCTACAATTGCAAATCCCTTGTGGTTTCGCAAAGTATTTTTCAATTGCATCACATACAGTTGTCCTTTTCGCCACACCGCAAACTTCCGTAGTGCAATAGCCACATGAACCGACGATTGTCCTCACGCCTTCTCTACTTGATTTGTACGGAGTTTGAATAAATTATGGCTCCATTCCGGACAAATTGCAAAAAAAGTGCCGAGTTGCGAGTACCGATCAAAGAAGTGGAAAAAAAAGTAGCGACGGTACCGATAACGGTACTAAAAAAGTACCGCGGTACTGCCCACCTCTGAATTTGTGATAGTCTATAGATCGCAAATTATTCGAATGTTAAGCCTTGAGTTGATTCTATCGGTTGTGTGGATTAGATCAAGTCTGAAACAACGGTGCCTAGCTAAGTCAAGTTTGAGTTTTCATTTCATTTTACTTACTTTTAGCACCCAAGTTTTCAGAGTTAGGATCTAAAGGACAACCAATATCATTCAAAAGTAGAGAATCAGCCGCTGAAGACTCATTTTCAAGCTCAATGATGCCATCATCATCATCAGGTAAATGAGGATTGGTAATGTTTGTGGATTCCACATTGGATAGTGTCTCATCCCAACCATCTTCGTTTCCTGAATAGATAGCATAAAGATAAAGGTGAATTTACACAGTATCCGTTTTTCGTACGTTTTCGTCCGTTTTTTTACGTTTTTACTTCTCCTTGAAAAGTATGCGCTTTTTCATCCGCATTTTTGTAAGTCCATATACGCACTAAGTAGACTGTTATATATAGATAAAAATTTTGTTCAAAAATTTTGTGTATGAACGATAAGAGCGATATTTCGAAATAGAACTGTACTCTACAAAAAAATTTTTTCAGAAAACTTTTGTCCAGTATGTGACTGTCTGGTTAGTGCGGATATGGACACATAAAAATGCGGATGAAAAAGCGCATACTTTGTCAAGGAGAAGCAAAAACGTAAAAAAAAGAACGAAAACGTACGAAAAACGGATACTGTGTAAATTCACCTTAAAGGTACTAGCCTGAATTAAACATTGTGCAATACGGCAATCTCTCTTTGCTGAAAGCTAAAATAGTTCGAATTTCTTTGCGGTATGCTCTAACACAGGGGTTGACAACCTATGGCCCGCAGGCCGGATCCGCTCGCCAAAGGATTTCATTCGGCTCGCAACTTATAAATTCTTTTAAATCCGGATCGCGGTCACATTGATCCATCCGCCGCGTTTGTTTTCTGTGATACCCACACGTGACTTTTGGAAATCTAGAATCTTTTGTTCTTCACCTCTAATTCCGACGAAAAGTATCTTAATTATATTTTGGCGAAGCCCTTTTTTTTTTTTTGTTTTGTTTTTTTGTTTAGACTTCACCAATACTTCGACGGAAAATTGCCTAAAATTTGGAGTTCACCTCGGTTATAAGTTTATAGCGTCCTGCTGGGACCTAGTTGGGTCTGGATGTGGCTTGCGAAGATGTATAGGCGGCCGGCTCCAGTTCTAATACGATACTGCAGGCAAAATCAATAGAGTTTTTACGTTGGTGCAATAGTTTTAGATTTGGTGGTCACTTCATCCTATCTAACCTAACTGTTACTAAGATATTTTACTTCAAACATGTAATTGTGTTCCCAACTTTAGCATATCTTTGTTAATTTTAATTGGTAACACTGACGTTAATTGCTAGCGTAACGCATCGCTGAATACTGCCTTGGATCTCAGCAACAGTGTTCAGATCAGTTTGAATCAGAACAGACGCGAATTTGAAAATATTGACTTGGCTAGTTATCACAGAGAAGGCAGTAAAAGTTTTAAGACATCACTACAATGGTTTCGAAGTAAAATATTTATGTAACAGTCGGGTCAAGAAGAATAGAGTTATTGTCACAACGAACAAATAATAGACAAGCAGCATTCATTTATTGTACACACTCACATTGATTGCACTCATACTAGCACACAATTGCACATACACATAAGTACAAAACAAAAAAACTCGTAAGCAATACTTACGAATAGTTGGTGATGAACCTTGGTTTGGACAACATATTTCACAGCAGTAATAATCAGGTTTAAAAATAAATGAGCATTTTAATGCTGGGCATGTGATGTCATAACACTGGACAAGACCATCGGAGCATGTGCATTCACGACAATTCGAACTTTTCCAAACAGCCGCGTTGGCATGCAAGAGACCTTCGTGGACACAGATTCCTGACCCTGCAACAAATACAAGTTTAAGCATTGGGCGCAATATTGTCAGTACGATCGAATCTCGTAACATAGTGACGCTTATGTCGCAAAAAGTAACATGTTTTAGGAATTAGCTTTAAAGATATATCCAACTTTTTGGGCCACAAAGATCACAAATTGACTAGGCCCATTGGCCCAGTCAATCGCAAAGTACTTTTCGTGGATTAATTTGGTTAAAATAGGCTATGCAAGCCCTGGAAAAAGTATATGCCGGTGCCGTATATTTAAAATGCTGCTAAAACCTTTTTTAAAGCGTTAAAGATTATGTAGGCGTCGTTTACAGTATTGGGATTCTCCTTCAAAATGCATATGTTTAAGGATTTGAAGAAGATTAAAAACGAAACAAAAGTGCTGGAGCAGCAGAAAATGAAAATTTACGTAGATAGAATCAATTAAAAGTAAAATTTAAGTCACACCAGTAAGGTAATGTAATCGTTCGTATGAACCAGGCACTCTACGCCTGTCTTTGTGGTTAGTCTAACCACACCAATGCAGAGCAGTTTTTTGCGGTCCTGGTGTAAGCCTTTCGTCAGGCTAAGTCACCACACCGGGTAATCTGCTTGGCCCCAATGAAAATTAAGCGCAAAGTGTCTTTTCCGAGGGCATAACGACACATTGCCGGTTCGAGAATCGAACCAGGGGTCAACTACCGTTTGATTACTAGCCCAATGCTCTACCACTGAGTTATCACTGCCTAGGCAATGTAATTGTAATTACATTTTCATTAACCAAGTTGTCTTAGCTAGCAGACAGCGAAGGGATTTTGGCGGTCTTCAAATCAAGCCGCCACCTGCCCAACTGTCTACCACACACGGTGGAGGTTTTACACTGTCCCTTTTAATTGCTGAAGGTTAAACAGGAAAGCTGTAAGTACCAATTTTTATAGTCTTTGATTTGACCCCATTGGGAATTGAACCCGTTTCAGCAACAGACGCTCTATCCACTCAACTACTGATTGTAATGCTTTTATGTATAATTTTGTTGCAGAGCATAATTTGAATATCACATTTAGCAATCGGGTCTTCATAAAGTTTTTGCAATAAGCTTTTTGGACAAAACTCTTTGGGTGCAATCTCTGTCTGATTTGGTTGTGTGAGCAGAATTTTTAAAGACCACGCAAATTTGTTGTTTGTGGTATTTTACGATGATGCACTTCAGAGAATTACAATCTACAATAAAGAGATATGCATTCTAAAAAGATTACACAATCAGTGGTAAAGAGAAATGCAGTAAAGAGAAAGTCACATAGATTGCATTTCTCTTTACCGCTGATTGTGCAATCCCTTAGAATGCATATCTCTGTATTGTAAATTGCAATTCCTTAGTGCATTATCACAAAACAACACAAATACAAAATTTGAAATGATCCTTAAATATCCTGCTCACCACATACCAAATCAGACAGAGATCGCAACTGAAGAGTTTCGTCCGAAACGCTTTTTGCAAAAGCTTTATGAAGTCGACTATGTTAAGTCATATTTAAGCAATGCTTTAAATAAGAAAGATTTGGTTATAGGTTTCAAAAAAATTTGTACTTCAACGTGGTGTATAACTTTAAGAGTTCAACTCTTACTGTCTTTTACTGGGTGCACAAACGTAACTGGCCTAACCTAAAAAAGGGTCTAACTCTGTTGTAAAATCACGCATTTAAAGACAATGAACGTTTTTTGCCTTACTATTTTTTGTATGAATATTTTGAGGCATGGGGTCCTATCGTTGAGCTCTGATAAATCAGACAAATTATAAATTTTTACTGCTGTAATTCAAACATTCATTACATTATTATAAACTTTTGAAGTTTCCAACCATCACTGCAAAGCCACTCACAATACAGTCATGCAAAATAATGAAAAATACAATAAACCACAATTACAATGATTAACTACGGTATGTCTCTAACATGCTTGATTAAACATCTCACACAAATTTTGAATCAGTAAACAAAATTAGCATTATCAGCTACTTTTAATTACTATAACAAATAACATGTCAGCCTATATTTCTTGGAATCCTACGAAAACCTTCAATTTTTTCTGTGTTTCGAAGTAGTAGGTTTGTGTTGAAGTCCTCAGTTATGAAATTCTATCATGGTTTGGATAAAGGTATATGGTGCCGGTTCGGTAAAAATTAGCAAATATTCATATTTTCATTTGCTATGCTGTAAATTACTTGCACTTCAACCAAAGCAATTAGCAATTCAAATCTAATTTGCATAGACTCTCAGCAGCAAGGATGGCAGTACGGTACGGTACGTTCAGAATTTGCGTACTACGTACCTCGCACCTTGAGCCGTTCCGTACTAGCGTACCGTACTTCATTTCAATTTTTGAAGCGTACCCTACCAACGTACCGTACCCGTACCTTTACAAAAAAGCGTACCGTACCAGCGTACCGTACTTCTTAGCAAAAATTGAGGCGTACCGTACCGTACCTACGTACCGTACCGTACTTCCGTCCTTGCTTTTAACTACTCGCAACTTTAATGGACTTTGAAATCACTAGCCTATAAATCAGCGATCTCAATTCACATATTTAGCGTCGGCTTCAGCTGTCTTTTGCCTCTGCATACAAAAACCCGGCGTAATGTGCGAAAAAAGTGGGATTTTTAATTCAAACAGCGTACCAACGTACCGTACCCGTACCTTTACAAACAAGGCGTACCGTAACAACGTACCGTACCCGTACCATAACAAAAAAGGCGCACCGTACCAGCGAACCGTACTTCTTAGCAAAAGTTGAAGCGTACCGTACCGTACCTACGTACCGTACTGCCATCCTTGCTCAGCAGCAAATATAGGTAGTAGAAAAAAAGAACTTTTTGCAATTTGTATGTTGACTATTCTGCTCAGTAACTGTCAATATGAAGCAATTATTGTTTGAAAAAATTGGTTAAAACTGAAAATTTTGGTGCCAATTCTGTTTTCAAAATTGAAGTCTTATAATAAACTTCCTCAACAATTAAGGAATTGTAACAGCTTAAGGAATAAATAAGAAATAAGGCAACTTGTCAACACTACACTCATTCGCCAACTAGCTAATGAACAAGAAAGCGATGTTAGTACAAGCTACTTCTACAGATCTACCGCTAGGCAAACAACAGAAAGGTATCAACAGAAGGTTAGTTACAGCCAGGCAGCACTAACTCACCGCAGGGCAAAAACACAATATCATCAATTGCAACGTATTCCAAAGTCTGATTATTTCCTTGAGCTTCAAATAAAACTTGATAGGGACGCTTGTAGTCCGGCAATGGGACAATACTCTGTCCCCAAGAGTCTGTACCGTTTACAGTAACATTTAAGACTGGAAGTCGATATGGGGGATGGCAAGGTAATAAATATACTAACAGACCTGATGACTTAGTAATTTTTCCTTGGATTATATGACGAAATGTCATACACAACCCAGTCCGAGAGTTTGAGAAAAAAGGCGTAAAAAGACGTGCAATATTCTTTTTTCTTCCAGCAATTGGTCGAAAAACAAGGTAGTGATTGCTGGGGTAAACATAACTGGAAGTAGAATGTACAAATTGAGGTAAATTGCTTCGCAAATATGGAAAATTGATAGAAATTTTACGCTTTCGAGTTGGTAATTTTGGAATATCAAGTCTATTTTGGAGTTCCCATCTTTTAGACATGCCCTCCATCAGACAAAGTGTTCCTCCTTTTCTTCGTGACTTTTGGATAACGCTTGCTTTGTCCAAATGAATCCGGTTTACAGTTTCGAAATCAAAATCACAGCTCAGTTTTAAAATTGATTTCTTCCATAAACTGCTTTCACAAAATTCAACTTGAGATGGGCCTTCATTTTCTAGCTCTGGACCGACATCTGTCGTTGATTGAGGTCGAGATGGCAACTCTAGTGTTGAGAAAGCAACATGAGTGACACGGCAAAATGTTAAAATGACGATATTGTTGTCTAATATTATCAACAGAAAAAGCAAAATAGTGAGCATACCGACAACTTCAAATTACAGTCAGGAACAAAACATTTTGCCGAATACACAAGTCATACCGTAAAATCAAAACTCTAATTAAATCTGCGTATTCCCATATATAAAATGGCGCGATTAATATGTCATATAACCATTATTGCAAAATAGTCACTGATTGTGTGCTACATGCTATCGAGAATTAATATTATCACTCAGCAGTTGCAGCTAAAAAATATTGGAATTTTAGGATTTTTAAAGAGCCTGAAAATGGGTGAAAAAGCGTCATTAACAGAATTAAAGTTCAACGACTTTGAATTGTAGTTCACTACCAAAAAGGCTATTCGGAAAGACAATTAGCTTGTCAGAAGAATGCAGTAACAGAGCTGTGCATAGAGCATTGGTGCAATTCAAAAATTTTGCGCGCCATTCAGAGAATAAACGATCCGGAAGACCTCAAAAAAAAACAACTGCAAGCAGTGGCGCAAGCAGTAGCAAGGGGGCTAAAGGGGCTTAAGCCCCCCCCTTAGACAAGTCACATAGAAAATTTAACCCAAGATCGCAAGCATTTAGGCATGCTTTGGAATTGACCTGAGAGTAAAGTGAAGGCTTGAAAGGGCTGGGTAATTTAATTCTTCAACTGGCTTACAAGTCTTAGTAATTTAGTTCTGTAAAGTGACTCTAAAAAGGTTTGAAATTTGAGCCGAATGGCGTTAAAATTGGTATTTTTTCTGAAAAATCACAAAAATCGCCCAGCGGCTGGGGGCTTTGCACCAGACCCCCGTTTGTGACACATTTGAGTCGTACCGCTTTGCTCAGCATGCTGCCCAATCGAAACATTTTTCAAACAAAAAAATTCCTCCTTTTGGGTTCAAGCTCTCATCATAGCAAAATCCTGGTTGTGCGCTTGACTACAATGGATAATCGCCTCCTTTGACGCATTGGTGTGAGGTAGGTCTCCAAGAAGTTCATCAAAGAAAATACGCTCAGCGTTACTGCAACATAGTGCAGACGCTACGACGTTCAACAAAAGTCTTTGGCCTCAAGGCTTTAAAACTATCGAAAAAAAAACGTCTAACCCCAGCAATGAAATTGAAGAGGTTGGAATTTGGAAACAATCATATCGACTGGACAAGGGAACATTGGTCTTGGGTACTTTTAGCTAATGAATCTTACACAAAACAATTTGGATCAAGAAATCATTTAATTTGGAAATCTGTTGGATTTGACGAGAAGTACACCCAACAAACTATGAAACATTCTACCAAGATCATTACATTGGGGGCTATATGTCAGTTAAAGGAACAGCAGAACTATGGGCTGTTCTTTCTCACCCCTGCATGCTGGAACATTGGAACAACCATGAGCGGCTCGACATATCTTGAAATGCTAAATAACAAGTAAGAGCTTCATATGATTATGCATCAATGTGAAATGTGCCCCATGCCACAAATCGAAGATTGTAAACACTTTTTTAAAAAGTAAGAAAATCCAAGTCCTTGACTAGCCTGGCAACACCCAATCGTAAACCTGAGGGTAGTTTTGATACACAAGGTGTCTGAAGAACAACGTAGCAGTCTCAAGCAGCTTGAACATGGTGATAAAACCTGCATGGATGCGCGAGATATTAAATCAAATCTTTGATTATACTCGCTGTATGACGCCGAAGCGTGTAACGAGTTGGCGGGGCCCATCTCCGCGTCATAGCGCTTTTCGAAGAAATGTTGCTGCGGTGGCGAGCCATTGCTAACTCTGTGTCCAGTTTGACTAGTTCAAGATTTGAACCTCAAACCGCTCCAGAGAAGAACGCGATACCGCTCAAATAACTGAACTATTATTGCAAACTCAATGAAAGTAAGCCTAGACGTCTGAAGATAATTAATGAGGAGTAAGGATAAACAAACTTGACAGTGGACTGCAATATCTTGACGTCCTTCATGGTCGACTCCTGGGAAGCCATGTCAACTTCCAGGACGTCAAGATATTGCAGTTTTGATTTCCGTGGTCACGCAGAGGGGAGTCCTTGTAGTAGGGATAGCCTATGGCTGTCCTTACTACAAGGATCCAGCGATTTTTTACCTGTTTCTAAAGTACCACAAGTGAAAAATCGTTTATTCCCTACTAAACATCTGCCTCGCTGCAAGCCATTAAGGTTTGCCAGTTAAGCCAAAATGTTTGTTCAGCTGGGAATACCTTTGAAAAAGATAGCTGAGGGCTGCCGATGAGAGCTAAAAGCTCGAAACAGCGCTGTCCAGCTCTGTGCATACTTGACAGTGGACATTGGACATACCAAATATTGAATGCACTGTCATTTAAGTCATATGTGCATTATCACAAAATGCTTCACTCAAAAATAGTGTTATTATTATTTTTAGTTGTATCATTGAAAAATCACTTCATCATTTTAAGTAGAAAGTCATATAATTACTGTAAAATTTGTGTTTTATCCGAGGTGATTCTAAACTTTGTTTGTCTCCGACTGCCATATACAGTATTACTGAAATTAAGATTTAAAAAAGTAAAAAGTTTTAGCAAAGAAATTATTTCAAAATTCATCAGTTAAAATTTATTAACAATTGTACAAAAGTACATTATGACACTTTCTCAACATAGCCATGCAATTAAAAAAGTTAAACCTTGTTAGTGACATTGCATTTTAGTGCAGGCTTAATCCCATTTTTCACGGGGTGGGAAAGGCAAAAATGCCGTTCTGTCGTTTTCTTTTTTTTTTTTTTTTTTTTTCTAATGATAAATTCCTCCAGAAAAAAATTTTTTACTTCCAATCAACTTAATTTTGAATAATATTAATTTAGAAATAATCTCTGAAAATTTGAAGTTTTTAGTGTAAGGGGAAGTTTCCCAATTTTAAAGTTTCCCGAAGTTACTTTCCAAAATCTGAACATTTTTTTGACCCATATTTAACTTAAATGACGTCATAACACATTTTTGTGCGGTAACCATTTTGACTTAGATTGAATAAGGCATTTTCTGATTCAGATCCAAAAAGCAACTCTAGTACAAAATTTGAGCCGCATATTATTACGTCATTTTTCCAGGAAACATCTGAGACGCTATAATGATAACGTCATCAACTAAAAACTAACTTTTTTTAAAAAATTGGTGAACACCAATCCCTAGGCCAAATTTGGTGTTCCTGTGACTTCCGGTTTGGAGTTAGATAGGGGGCATTTGCCCCCACCTAATGTTAAAAGCCTTGATTAAATAGCCCGTGAAAAATAGGGTTAAGGAAAGAATGGTTTATTGAAGTTAGAAAATAACATTAGCTGGAAAAGTTAATCAAGCGTGAAGTATTGAAAAATTCAGTACTCAAATCAGATCAAATCTTTTATTATACTCGTTGTATTATGCCGAAGCGTGTAACGAGTTGGCGGGGCCCATCTCCGCGTCATTGCGCCCGGGCAACACAGCTCCTTTCGAAAAAATGTCGCAGCAGTGGCGAGCCGTTGGCAACACTGTGTCCGATTGACCGGCCCAAGATTTGAACCTCATACCTCCCGATCCAGAGACAACGCGTTACCGCAAGACCAGGTGGCCGGTAAAATTCTCCATCAAATAAATCAGTCAAAGTGCGGTATTAATCTTCGAAAGTTCGTAGTTGACTAGTTCGTACGCGATAACTTTTAAGAAAACAACACAGATGGTACTGAATATTGAACTTAGTTAAGTTGGTTTGTGACCCGTTTATCAAATACAGTTGGTTTAGACCCGAGTTTCCCAAACTTGCTGTTCATGAGTACCCTTTGGCCATTTATCAATTCGCTCGAGTACCCCAAATTGTCTCCGAATTCGATTGATGACCTAAAAAAAGGTCTTCTCCGGAAGTTGAATGTGATTTTGTCCCCGAATTCAATTGAAGACCGATAAAAAAAACGTCTTCTCCGCAATTTGAATGGGATTTTGTCCCGAATTCGATTGAAGACCTAAAAAAAAGGTCTCTGCAATTTGGAATCACTGAAACGTGCCCCTTCCTTTCCCTTGTAACGTCAAAATGTACCCACATTTGCAAACTCCTAGTCATAGATGGGCAAGTTAATGCAAAACGTTAGCTTCAAACCTCCGTTAACGTTAATCCGTTATTTTCAGCTTTAATTAACGGAAGTTAATACTGTCCGTTAATTCGATAATATTTTGCGTGCAATTTACTTTTTTTTTTATCACTCGCTTCTAGAACACGTATTGATGCTGTTGAGCTGATTGTAAGGAAAAATTTTTTGCTATAGTGGTCTTTTTGTGTTTTGGAAGTTAAGTTTTACAGTCTAATCTAAATTCAAGATAAGACAAGTCCAAATGCACTAACGAAGATGCGATCGGAAAATCTTTGGAAATTGTGAACAGCAATAATTGATAGACCTATATGAGGCTGCAGCTTATTACTTGCCACAAAAAAGAGCTCCTTTCTTCGCTTACTTCTATAAAACTCGTGTTAATTCGCAACAAGTGTTACCGGTGCAAACTGGTTTGTACCGGCACGATGAATGAATGGTGCAAGATATTAACGATAAAAACTTTAACGGAAGTTAATAGAACTTAACGGAAGTTACTTTAATCCGTTAACATGAAAAAACTTATTAACGGATTAACGAGTTGATAAAAAAGTTAGCTTTGTTATTAACGGATTAACCATTAACGGACTTGTGCCCACCTATGCTCTTGGTATAGAATATGCACCCAATATTTGATAATTATTTCATTGTGATGTTTTGACATTTGTAGATCTGAGTTTTAATGTTCAATCGTTTTGCTTTCTTCTGGTCTAAAGGTTACCAGCACGGAAGCTTGGGGAAGAGCCGCCAGAACGGCAACTACTTAAAACTTGAACGGCGACTGCCTAAAACTTGCTTTTAAGTATTTGCCGTTCTGGTGTGACCCTTCTCTAGGCTTTTGCTCTGGTAGCCTTTGGGCCAGAAGAACGCAAAACAATTAAACACCCAATATTTGTTAACAAATTAAAGTTTATTCATCGTTAAACGCACGTCAATTACCGATTTTAAAATTGATCACAAAATAGTTAAGGTTTAGTTTAGATACCAGTTATTTCAATGTTCCATGTATGCTGAGCGATCTCTAATAGGTTTATGAATGTATAATATAGCTCTTCAAGTTCACCGGTAACGGCATTTATTTTTCCCCTGCCCTTCTACCGCATTCGTACAGCTTTTGATCGTACAACAAAATAAACATATTGAATTACCGGTACAGTATTTTTAGAATAAAGTTGGGGAAGTATTATTTCCCCGGAGATCTCTATCTACTCTTTTATTTTATTTTTTTTACTAAAATCTAACCCAAACCCAAAATGCTTTCCCTAAAACTAACTCCAAATCGAACCCCAACCCAAGCTCTAATCTTGACCCTTCAAAAAGCGAATAAAAATGCGCGGCTGAATATTTCTCATTTTTGTTTTACTTTCTCTAACTTAAAATTTTCCGGTGAAATAGTCACTCACTCAAAGTTTACCTGAAAAGCTAAACAAAAAAATAAAAAAACTTAAAATTCTGAATTTCATCAATATTTTCAGCCGGGGTTTCCATTTGAGTCTCGCTAAATTTTAAAATGTGCAATAATTTGGTAAAAAAAGTACAAAAGGAAAAAAAAATGTTGAAGATTGAGCTTAAGCTATTGTATGATGCTTGATTCAAGCTGGCCATGCTTTGCTGGTGACCTATCAGCGTGATTCCGACACTTAAGACAAGAAAAGAATTTCGATTAATTAAGCTTGTTAACCAAACTTTGAAAATCTTTTAAGCACGTAAAAGCAGAATCAGGCAGTTATCAGGGACTGAGTCAGAGGAAAAAGTACACTTTTGTTGATACAAGCTTTTGTATGTCCCCAACGGCAAAAATGTTCATGGAAAACACAACAAACAAAACGTTTCATGTACCAACAGCGTAAAAACTAAGAGAAGAAAAAACAATGGTTTTAAGTTACACATAAAGTAGCGTAAAATGGTAAAAGATTTTCAAATTGGTGAACTAAGAAAGCTTCAAACAATAGCACTGTATAGTTCGTCTTCCTGCTAGTAATACCTTGGGGTCAAAGTACAATTTTTAGATTTGTAGTAGGCATATTATATTCTCAGTATTTTCAAAGATTTTTAAAAATCATAATGATAGCCTATAAATAATACAAGACACAGCTATGATTGGTTATCTACCGCACTGGCTGAAATTTTTTGTTTTTAGCAACACAATTACTTTACATTGCACAGCTGTACGTTATTTAACCGTTTCTTATGTTCACATTAGAGCATGGCCTTTTGCATTTGTATAATAATAGGACTGAAGCTTTTGGTTTAAGCAGTGCATTCTTGTATTTGAAACACCGGTATCTGTCCTACGATCCACTTAAGCCCACGGTCTGGCTTATATGGTCATGTAAAGAGGTTTCAATGAAACTTACCGATGCTTTCTGGGGGCACAGGGTTTGTGCCACCATCTCCAGCGATGCAAGGACAAACTCCAGGAAGACCAGGTGGTCCGGGAGAGCCCGCTTCACCTTGTGGGCCTGGTACCCCTTCTTGCCCTCTTTCACCCCTGGGTCCAGGAGGTCCAATGTTTCCAATCTTTCCATGATCGCCTTTAATTCCCGTTAATCCAGTTGATCCTGGTTCACCTATACAAATCACAAACTGTTTCAAACAAATGAACTTAAACTTCTGTACAAAAGTGTACAGTACATGCATTACGGACAAGTTACTTTATTCAAATTTAAAAAATGCATGTTGCTACATGATTGATTTTTATCATTATCAAAACTAGCAAGCTTGTTTTGATAATGATAAAATTATTATTGAAGCTTGCATCAGTATCAAAGAGCTTGCATCGTTATCAAAACCCAAAGGCTCAAACCCACGATTTTTTAATTTTAACCGAAATGGTGGCAAAATTTAACGGAAGTTGTGTTACTCTTAATTTCTTTCAAATACAAATTGTCATGTATATTAAGAAGAACGTACCGGTACTAAGAAATTAATAAAAAGTTATAGACAGTATCCAAAGTCTTAGACGCACAATCAAAACAGTAATTAAAAGCCTAAGACGTACTGTTTCGGAAGATTTTTGTCTTGTATTCCTCGTCAGTATAGGTATAGCTATGATTACACGTATAAACATGAAACAAAAATGATGAGGCAAGAAATGCAAAATGATGCAAATTAACCAGATTATAACAGAAATATTAAAATCTTTAAACAACGGAAAATATTAATCCCAAATTACGAGATACCATTGCACGATGCCATTGAAAATTATTTTGTATATACAGGCAGGGCCTCAAAGAGAAAATTTTTCAGGGGGTACGAAGGTCGATACCGAGCCCCCAAATCTTATCGGGCCCCTCAAGCCATATCGGCACCCATGCTGTTAAATCATTTTTTGTCGGATGGGTGTAGATCTTCATTTAAAAGTGCGGGGATAACGATATTCGCATACAGTTAGGACCTATGAAAAACACAACTAGACATAAAATTGGTTTAAATGCAGCTAGGAGGTTTGGGGGATGGCTATGAGCTTCCCCAGCGAGGTCCGGGGCGGAGCCCCGGGAGCTTTACCACTTTTTGTGTTTCTCGAGGGTAAAATACAGCATTTGATCAACATCCAAACACCAAACTTAAAGTTGCTTAAATTGACAAGCAGAAAACGTGACATACATGAAAGAAACTATGTGAAGTGGGGGATGATGACATTGACACAATATTGTACAATATAAATTATGGCAGTGGCTGCTGTTACGTTACGTAACACTTCACTCGTGGAATAATATTACGTATTTTGTAACATTTCAGCGGTGAGATCTTTTTACGTGGATTTTGCCGCTTAGCTCTTGCGATGTTTATTGAAGCGACAAGACTGCAAGTGCAAGAGCGTGTTGCATCATAGAAGGGAGAAGCCGCAAGGGTAATTATTAAATTAGTATTTTTTTAGGACGCATTAGGACTGTAGAACGCATTAGAACCTTTCATAACAAATCAATACTTTTTTTAGGACGCTATCAAAAATCAACTTAAATCTAGTTTATTTAATTAAAGATTTAATTGAAATTCAATTAAAATCAACTAAAATCTAGTTATGAACAGAAATTAGATGCAAATTCCTAATAAACGCAGTATGGGTCCATACTAAAACACCTCCGTCGCAAAAAAGTTTGAATTTAAGGCAATCAAAAACTTTGTGTTTGCACTTGGCTTTGCTATCTCGCAGGGCGGCATCGCTGCCCGAACCCCAACTCGAATGCAAGGTTCTGAAGTAAAAGAAAGAAAGAAAAGAAGTCACCGCGAATCTTCCTAATCGCGTAACCTGCCACCCCAATCGCAGCGAATCGAACTTGTACGCGAAAATCCGGAGACAAAGCCGTAAAAACTTTCGAACTTTTTTTAGGGTGGAGGTGTTTTAGTACCAGTACTGCATTTATTACCACATGAATTCGCATTTAATGTTTTATTCAAGGCAGAGGCTGCTGTTACTTGACGTAAAAATAAGAAAATCGCTATCCCAGTCCTAGCCCCAAACCTAAACCTAACCCAAACTCTAGCCCTAGCTCTAACCCTAACATTAATCCTAACCCAAACTCAAAATCTAACCCTAACATTAATTTAATAAATAAATAAGAGTAAATGAGCAAATAAGCGATCACTCTTTACTCTCCTACTCTCTTTATAGGCAATATGTAACGTAACACTAGCCACTTCCTTTATTAAAAAATAGATTTTAGTTGATTTTGATTGAATTCCAATTGAACTTTTAATTATATAAACTAGATCGAGTTGAGTTGACTTTTGATAGCGTCCTTACAAAGTATCGGTTTGTTATGACAGGGTTCTAATGCGTTCTACAATCCTAATGCGTCCTAAAAAAAGTACTAATTTAATAATTACCCTTGCTCTTCTACCTTCTGCCATGCAACACGCTCTTTGCACTTGCAGTTTTGTCCCTTCAATAAACATTGCAAGAGCTAAGTGGCAAAATTCACGTAAAAATATCTCACCGCCAAAATGTTACAAAATACGTAATATTATCCTACGAGTGAATTGTTACGTAACGTAACAGCAGCCACTGCCATAAATTATAATGACTTTAATACTGCAAATCCAAATATTTTACTGATAAAAGTTTTAAGAAGTCATCTGCAATCATAGACTTCGCAAAGCCAAATACCTATTAAACTCATACAGATAGAATGAGTTACTTAATAATAGTAGTATAGTATGTCAACTTTGACTTCGCTCTCTGAGGTTGAAATGCTTTTGCTTCTCTGGGACTGTGGGCCCTCGTACATTGTTATACTGTAGAATTAGGGCTCTCAAGTCAGAGAAATGTAACAAAACGTTAATTTCGATACAAGTGTTCGGCTTGTGATACATTTTCCTCCTTTTTTTAATCAAATCGGCCACTATTGGATGCCCTAAAGGCTGTGTAGCAAAAATAGCGACCAATTACCAGTACAGAATAGGCTGACTAATAGTAATATTTTGGCTGTAGGCAAGTTTGATTACGGTGTTATGGTGCGATACCAAAACTTAACGCCGAAACCTGAACTCTTCCGGGCCCCCTAGGCCCGGGGCCGGGTACAATGTACCCCTTGAACCCCCTCTCGCAGGCCCTGTATACATGCATTTTTCTTGTAGCTCTGTATATGCAGTATATAGGCTACAATATACGGTACATTGAAGTACATTAGTGTCCACTTTTCCGCTACCCACCTTGTCTGCAAATATGTCAAGTTTGGAAATTATTAGAGCAACTAATGCAGCTGGCAAAGGAACATGCCATTTTGCAACCTTACCTTTTTTGCCAGGTCTTCCTTCAATTCCACTTGGTCCAACAGCCCCAGGCACTCCTACAAAATCATCAGCAGCATTAAAATACTCACAAAATACAGTCAATTTTAAACTTTCAAAAAGTTTTTCACAAATTTTTGATTGATCCAAATATTACATACCTGGTAACCCAGGAAATCCTTGTTCACCCTTTTCACCTCGAGATCCATTTACCCCAGGTTTTCCGGCTAATCCAGGAGGTCCTATAAGCCCAATGACACCCGGAAGTCCTGGAGGACCTGGAGCTCCTGGCAGTCCTATAGAGCCACCATCTCCGCTAGATGAAGGAAATCCTCCTCCTAAGCCAGAAGACGCAGTATCATTGAGTTGTTGAACCTAGAAGAATGCTAGCGTTGCTATTGTTTGAACGAAATAAATAGAAAGTCCAAAACCAAAAACTGCCACATTACAAGAATTTTCAGAACTTTAACAAAGTAAATGTTACCCTTAAACCTGAAAAGCAATTGCAGTGCAAAGACTACGCTACATTATAGGAAATATCTTTGCATCCATGTATTATCGTTTCATTCAAGCTTTTATGTTTGCTGGTTAACGCGAAGTGAATGACAAAGATCTTGCATCAATGAACTCGGGTAATTAATCCTTGTTATTATAACAACTTTTTTTTGTTGATATTATTCAAAAACCAATAAATCAGCTAGAATTTATTGGTTTTTAAGACTGATAAAAACCAATAAATCATTGATACTGATTACGAATGGTAACAATAATGCAATCATTATCAGAGTGGAACCGCAAAGTAGAACAATATACGTCATCAAAATGGACTTAAAAATCGTGAAAAAACTAATTTTCTACGGACGGCTAGTATTTTTGGTGTGAGGGTTTAAAGTCTGGTATGGACGACTAAATGATCTCGTAAATTTTCCCACAATTTTTAAAAAATTTTTTGAAAGACAACACATCTGATGATTTGAACAGTGAAGAACATGTTGTAGCTAAATCAGTGGCGCTGCTAAGGATGGTGGCACCCTTTTTCGGTCCAAAACTAGGTGAAGACAAAAAAAATGGTCTTCACCGCAAAATAACTGGGTTTTCGGTCCAAACGAAGATAGGGACTAAACAAAGTGAAAAGAGAAAGGTATTCATCACAAATCGGTGGAGGTATGGTTTCACATCATAACATGGTGTCATTCCAAAATGGTGACACCCGGGGCGGTCCGCCCCCCTAGCGACGCCACTGATCTAAATTATTGCAGGCTACCCAAACCTACGCAAATAAGCTACTAACAATCAACAGCTATCTTATTACGCATCTTTCCAGATATCAAATGACTGCATTACAATATGCAAATATCTAGACTCAGTGAAAAAACATAAACATAAACAACCTAAAACACATTCGTACACTCACCAGTCTATTTAGATCATCCAACTTTTCGTTCAATCTATCAACAGTTGAACAGTTGTAGCACACTAAAACAATAAAGAACAATGTAAAATATAAAGCTAACATGGCAATGGAAAATGATAAATAAACATAAACAAAAAGTGACTAGGGCTAATAGGCTACGCTTGTAATAATTTATTATTACAAGAAGGTTAAATTCTCCTAACGTTTCTAAAAGCTTCTTTTTATTCGCTAAATGGAGTTTAGGATTTTTGTTCAATGTCACCCAGAATTTGGATATTTGTCACAAAAATAATTTCAATGAATGCACGCATTGTGGGTCATTTTAGACTAGCTGGTGGAATGAATATTGCAATCAAAAGCAAGATATTGACGAGGCATATTAGATTTTTATTTTTTCGAAGTTGTTTAATTGAAATGTATCAATTCAGGTAGAACAGCAAACACGGCTCTATTTGTTTAATACTACGCTAAATTAATTCGTGTTTCAAAAAAATTATTTTGCTGATCGAAAAGGCGGTTTATTTGAGTTTACATAGCAAAACAACTCGATCTATCTTCTACAACGCAAATTGCTAACATCAAACGCAGCGTTTGATAAAGTGAGGTCTAATTCACACTTGTACGACATAAAGGTGCAAAATGATATTTACTTTAGGTCAGCGGAAAATGCGGCAACTTTGAAGTGTTCTTACACTCGAAAAGATTGTCAACTACCGACCATAAATATACTAATCAAATATATCTTCCTATAGCCACGTAGATAGAAATTAAATAAATGCTGGTGTAATATTGCCATTTGTAAATTATTCAAGGGTTACAATTCGAATTCTAAACTGATTTTTAGGGCTTAATACTAAGAGCGATACAACAATAAGCCGGATTCTTGTCCCTGGGTTTAAGGGACCCGATTTTCTTACTTCGCAAGTCTAATTGCGTGTGTATT
This sequence comes from Trididemnum nubilum, assembly GCA_963965965.1. NCBI lineage: Eukaryota > Metazoa > Chordata > Ascidiacea > Aplousobranchia > Didemnidae > Trididemnum > Trididemnum nubilum. The sequence continues at coordinate 15,130,238 of OZ014489.1, read as the reverse complement.
TTTTCAGTCATTAAAGTGTCCAGTTTCGTTTCCAAAAAATTTGGTCTGTACCATTTTTTTTTGTCATTTTTTTAACAATAATGGATATACTCTATTGTATAGCTTCACCACAAAGCTGTGGTGTAAATAACTAAATATGCTCAACAAATTTTCAAGAGTGGAAGGACACTGGCGAAAGTGAATCTAATTTTACAAATTTAAACTAATTAATTTCTGATCCGCAAGCATCCGCTCAGCAATTTCACGATACGGAGGAGGTTGCAGTTTGTTTAGACTTAATTAGGCCTAATCTGATGGCAACTAGCAAATCGAAGTAAGCAGTTCATATGTATGACAATGGCATCAATTTTCTTGTGGTTGAAAAATCTTGAATTAGTTTTGTTAGTTGCGTGTGGGTATCCATATCAATTTTACAAATAGCTGTAGAAAGCATATATTAGAATTATCTACAGGCAAATTCTCAGACAGTTTTCAACTTAATTTTTTTGCAACATCAAAGTAACATCAATGCAATAAGCATTGCTATTTTGTGTTGTGACTGGTTGCAGATCTACAATGTTTGACAATTGACAAATGCTTCCTTTTTTGTAACGCAAAACTTTCTTGAACTTTTCAAAGAAAATCGATTTTTCTCAAACGAGCCCTGGCAAAGCAGTTTAATTTTTTGAAAGTGTGTTAGGTTATTTTACGTGGAAAACAAGATTTTTGCACCCATAACCTTATTTTTAACTGTTGCGATTGATATTTCAAGCGACTCAAAGTCTGACAATTTTCACGAAAATTTAGTGCTCCAATTAGCCTTTTTGCTTGGTGACTTTTTGGCTGTCTATGCAAATTTTTAATAGCATAGTTAGTAAAAGATAATAAAAATTGCAAATACAATAGCATCGTTTGCATGGCACAAATAAATTCGATTAAAACTTTAATTAAGCTACTATATAGCACCAACAAAAATTGCAAATATTCTAAAGAATTCTATAAATATTAATTACGTAAACTCACAAGTTTATGGAGCTAGAAATACCAGAAAGAATTATAATAAAGTCCACACATATTACTAACATAGCGTAATTTATAATTACACTTTTAGAGCTTCGATTGTTGACATATGCAAATCTTAGAAAGCAATACGCAACGCATACAGTATACAGTTTTTGAATAATTCCAATAAATATGATTCTCATATTTTCAAGTAGGAGCGCAATCTTGTCCTTGATTATGTATGACTCAGGCAATTTTCCCACAATTCAAATATGCTATCATACAGACCTTCTGGTTGCAAATTTTTGTTGACGCAGCCATTAGATTGAGTATGTACTGCATAGCCGTTTTTGAATGCCCATTTTTCTGGCATATTTGATTCTTTTTTCAATAACTCTAATAATTTCAAAAAGTGGACAGATAAAAATAAGCGTTGTGGACCGCTTGACCCCAAACAGAGATTGCCAAGAATAATAAGCCAGTATACTCAGGAACTCTAGGGCATAAAGTTATTTTTCATGTGCACAACGGTCTTAAGTAAACCTTATGCTGAAACTGAAGCGGTATACTCGGGTTTGGTTCCCGGTCGGGTCAAACGAAAGACTATAAAAATTGGTATCTATTCACAGCTTCCCTGCTTGACGTTCAGTATTAATAGGGACAGTGGGAAGCCTCCGCCGTGTGTGGTAGACAGGTGGGCAAGTGGTAGCTTGACTCGAAGACCGAAAAGTCCCTTCACTGTTTCCTGGCCAAGTCAACTTCGTGAATAAAGATAAAATTTCAATCACAATTAAATGTGCTCAACGATCTTTGTCAATCTAACCAATTTGGTTATCGTAGTGAGTAGCATCCGGCCAACACGCTTCAATTAGCCAAAAACCTGCTCTTTAATAACCCCTTCGTAACTATTATTTTGACACATGAAAATTTAATTGTACCCTTTCAAAGAACTTATTATTTCTGTCAGTTATTATGTGCCAAATTTGCAGCAAAGTTTCATTTTACGAGCAAACTGCAGACAATTTTTTTTTATAAAATGAAAGGTACAGTTTATAACGTAATCACTTTATATGCACTATGCAGCCTGTAGTTAAAATTGAGATAAAACAATTATGTTTTAGACCTCACAAAAAATATTAAATACCTTATCATGCTGAAGCTTAATCTTATTATTTTGTTTTTTCATTAATAAATACTACTCAGGTTGTTCAATTGCAGGCTCTGTTTTGCCACATGCGTTTCTATTCGATTGTTGTCATTCATAACTTCTTAACCACAAAGCTATATTATCTATTTACATTGATCTATATCTTCAAAGGAATAAGGAAAGGTAACCGAAATTAGAGAAACAATTAAGGCAATCTTGAACATAATTCTGCAACGCTATAGAAAAAAAACAAGCTTCATTTTACAGCAGATGTAGTATTTGCTGTACTTGGATTGATAAAATGACGCCATAGATCAGGGGTGGGCAAACTTGTACAAAGAAAGAGCCGCTTGCGGAAAACCACAAACACCAATGAGCCTCAAAATCAGTTTATTCAAAATAACATAACAGCAATTAAAACTTTTGGCGCGTAGCCAGAAATTCGCAATAGAGAGATGTTTTGGGGGGCTGGGGGCGAAACCCGCAGCAGCCGGAAGCTGGGGGTCAGGGGGCAAAGCCCTCAGACGCTGAAGGCACTTGGGTTTGGGGGCGGAGCCCCCAGCACAAAAAATTTTGCATTTTTTTTTGCGAAAATAACAATTTTAGGGATATTTTGATAACATTAATGCTTTTAAAACGTGGCATAGAAATTGACAGTGCAAACGTAATTAAACTGGTTGCATAAATGGACTATTTGGTAGATGGCTAATGGTAAAACTTTAGTTCTCTTGTTTACATGCTGGTAAATCATAAAATTTAATAGTACAATAAAACTCACTCGAAGTAGTCTATATTTTATAGAGAAAAATAATTGGGGGGTTTAATGGAAAAATATTTGAGAGAAGTGATTGGTAATTGACTAATACTGAATAGCCTCCCCTCCTTTCTTCCTGAGTTTATAACATAATTATTGATAAAATCTATGTTCAACATTTTTTCACTAACGATCAAATTTGATTGCTTATTTTTGGCCATTTTTCAAAGTTTTTATTGATTTGTGAATTTCATTTTTGACAAATTATCCCCCTCCCCAAATACTTATTTCAAAAATCTGTTTTAAATCACTTTTGAGTCCATTTCAGTGCAAAAAAACAGTCTCAAAAGTGCTAAAAACGTGATATTTTTCTTATTCTGCATTTTGGTTGGCAGGCCAATTGGGGGGGGGGGGCTACAGCCTTCCTCCCTGGCTACGCTACTGAAAAACACAGCGATTTTTGTCCTGCAAGGCAACATTCACACTTGATTTGCGCTCTTTGAAGTGTTTTACAATTCCGGGAAAAAAATTCTATCTAGATTCTTTGAAGTGTTTATAATGCAATTGGTCATCACAGTTGGTATAACTTTGGTTGACAGCGCTTTGAAAACATATACTTGTATTATCACTCTAAAATACATCGACAAATGAAAACAATTTCAAACACGAGATGACATATTTATAAAGTATAATCTTAATTTTTTGGGTAACATTACGATTCAATACAAGAGCCACAAAATTTACGTTCGAGAGCCGCAGTTTGCCCACCGTTGCCATAGATTGTGCACATTGACATTTCGCAATCAATAGTTTTCTGTTGTAAAGATAAAACCAAACCAAATCGTAAAAGCAGCTATTACTTGGATAAAATAATGTTCCCAACAGGTTACATTGCCGTTAATCTCTTCAGGAAGGTGATTATAAAACTAAAATCTTATTCAAATAGAATCAATCACAAAGCTATAATTAAGTAGTTCTATTTGAAACAGGTTTTAGTGCTATAGTTACTCCCTTGAAGAGCCCAACAGTGAAACGATTTATTGCGGTATTATTTTATTCAAGTAATCGGGGTTTTATGTTTTTATTTCGAACGTGTTCTAACATATCGTCATCAGGCTTTTTATTGGAAAGTGTGCTTATCGATGTAAAATCATACAAAAAGCTCACCGTTTTCACAGTCGGCCCCATAGAATCCTGGGCAACATTGCCAATGTTCCGACTTTACTTCTCTCATTTGAATAGTGTAAGAATGGCGAGATGAGACAACAAATCTGTAATATACAGCAGGATTTGACTAAAACATTAAAACAAAAACGAATTGTTAAACAACTCAATAAAAAAATATAAACTACCAACTTTGTTATATATTTTATAAAAAAAAATTTACCTAAGCTTCTGTCAACGCTGACTTTCAACTTATAGTTGATCAAATGTTGCTATAGTACACTTAATTAAAAGTCGATCTTGCCTTAATATTTTTTAAAAACTCCCCCCCCTAAACAAAAAAATTCAAATTTTTGCATTCAGTAAATGTAAATACAAAACTGACTTACTACCTAATTCATTCGACCTGATTGTAAATACCACAAAGTGTTCTAAATTAGACAATAAATCAAGAATAGAAAAAAAAGAAAAAATAAAGTACTATCAGTTTGGACGTAAAACAAATGTTAATGCCTCGTTTATTTTAGATGTAACAGATGAACAATTCAACTATACTTGCAAATAAAAGCTTTCGCTTGAATACGAAATTTTTCAATTTCATTTCAACTTGTAACCTATCCAGCATACGCACCTCACTTGTGGACTACAATACAATGAGTTCCACGAGCACTGAGTGACAACCCGCCTCAAATAAGTTTGGGTACCATTTCGAACTCTTTGAGGCACTCTTTTTGTAGAGGTATAAGAACAGTAGCGACCAGAATAAATATTTCTTCTCGACCTTCCAGTGTTTTCAGAGTTTGAATAAGAAGGGTTGTTGTTGCTTGATGATCTGCCATTAGAAATAGCAAAGTAATGAACACTGATCAGCTGATCGAGCGTAAAGCGTTTCTCTCTTGAGTAGAAGGTCTTAGGGTCAACTCTTGCGCCTGTCAAATCGGACACAGTTTTGCCAAAGGTTCGTCACTCCTGTGACGTTTCTTCGAAAGGAGTTGTGTTGCTTGCTGGAGCAATTACGTGGAGACGGTCCTCATTAGCTTGTTGTACGCTTCGGCGCAACCCAACGATTGAAATAAAAAATTGATATTTGATTTAAAAGTTGATAAATACCGGCTTTGAAAAAGTAATTTAGAAGTCAGTGCGTAGAGTCTTTTTGTGTCAAACAACAATTAAGTTAAAAAATACTGCAAAACGAGAGTCGATGAATTATTGCCGAATTAGTTCAGTTTAACCAAATTGTTCCAAATTGGCATGTACCGTAATCATTAAGGAGTGAAAATCACAAAATGCACCAGTAAAATGTGAGTTGTAACAAGCTGTAGAGAGAAGCTGTCACGCCAAAGTGACTGCCGGTATGTAAATTTTTGTGCAGAATTAACTTGGAAGCCATGCTACAGCCAAAACCACTCAGACATGCATAAAAAGCCACTGTGAGCACAAATGCACGCATGCACAATTGCACACTTTTTGGATGATGCGTACCTTACTGCTGCATTACGAGATACATGCGTAGTAGTTAAAGCGGGTTTTTTATAGGATGTATATAAGCTGGTTGAAAATCGTCCGTAATCGTATCTAAGAAGCAACAGTAAATATTTAGTTAAAGTAACCATGAAAACGTGTAAGACATGAAGTCAAGCAAAATGATTATTTTCTCTTCATGACCGTTAGTCAAGAATTTCTGCAATACCAGTAAATCAAAACCGAAAATCGACAAAAAATATAAGTTCCTCTTAGAAATAAATAAGTTAAATGGGAATGACTTCATTGGTACAATGTCAATTATCCGAAGTTGTTCGCTCTTTTTAACTTCTGAAGGAGCATTGCCAAGTAGTATCTGCGGCATTGACCGAAAGACTCTATTTCCCCTTCTCCCTTCGAGCCCATATTCATCGTATAGGTGGCCAAAACTGAATCAAGACCGCATATCAGTTCTGTAAAGAATACTTGATGCATCCGCTTACGTAGCGGATTAAGTGGACCAAAACTGGTACATAGAAATTATACGAAAGATACAAATTTACTAGCAAAAACGAGTTTTCCTATTTTTATTCATAAAACTTGAAAAAGTTTAAGAGCAGTTTAAACACAGCTGGATTATTTGGAAAAACTTTTGAGGCTATTTTAAGGTTACTTAAAAATATTTTCGTTTTATCAGTTTTCAATGCAAACGTTTGTCGACAATTGGAATTCCTTTGCAAAATGCTCAATGTTGACGAAATAAAAACCACCCACGATTTTAAATTCTTTACTATAGTCTAGAGTAATGCTAAGAAATCGTCACAAGAAAGACAGATCTTGCAGATAACTGAAGGTTTTCAACATGTGGTCCGATTCGACAACTGATATTCTTAAGATCACCGCTAAATAGCAAATCCTTTCGTATTTGATGGTTGCTTTATCATTCGTCACACCCGTTTTACTTTCATACTAACTTCGTTGGCTTAGAAATGGAGAAATTGAATTTCAAAGCAGACCCTACTCTCATTAGCTCAAGAAAGTCTCATTGAATGCAATTAGTCCTTTTTAGCAACCGCTTAATTTCCACTTTCGTGTGCGCGCCATATTGCGATACTGATAACTACAAATTTGTAGACCTGAGATTCAAATCTAGAGCCGGTCAAATCGGGCACAGTATTTCCAACGGCTCGAAACCGCAACAAGCCTGCTACATTTGTTTACAAGAAGCTGGGTTGCGCGCAGTCACAATGACGCGGCGATGGTTCCGCAAACCCGTTACATGCTTCGGCGTAATACAGCGGCTACAATAAAAGATTTTTATTGATTTCATTGTGATACTGTAACATAATGCAGTACATGTCAAAAATTAAAATTTAAAACCCTACTGTCTGTTTTACCCGTAATCGGGATCATCAGGGGTATCTGCCGAAAGTAACACAGAGTTTAAAATCTAAAATTTTAAATCAAATAATTTAAAAGTTATTATTAAACTGCAGATAAAAACATTAATTACTCAGAACTAACTCTGAATGTATCCTTCCTCCTGCAGTAATGGTTTTGTATCAAGTTAGCTTTTTATGCAGTCATACTAGCTTTGTTATCCCAGTTCCGTAGCTGAGTCTTAGGTTCTGCTACCTAGTGGCTTAGACTCTTCTAGTTAAGGAGAGCCATGTTCAGTTTTTCCCGCTAATTGGGTGTACTTTACGCCGCCCAGGATCTGGATATGGCATCGATATAGGGAACGAGGAACAATTATTTTTAAATCATTACATTTTAAATTTGAGATTTAAACTCTGTGTTACTTTTGGAAGACACCCCTGATGATCCCAATTACGGATAAAACAGACTGTGAGTTTTAAATTTTAATTTTTGACGTGTACTGTGTTATGTTTTGATATTCGATTTGGCCTACGCTGTCGAGCACTTTTTTGAATTGGTTGAATTCAAACTCCACTCATCATGATTTCGTTATGATATAGATACAATCAGTACTTAAACAGTAAAATTTTGCATGGGGGGACGCTTTTGCAGCCTTGACCAAACGCATTCGGGATGCGATAAGTACTTTAGTGGAAATTATGTCATTCCGTCCCCGAAATCGAGTGAAGACCAAAAAAAAGGTCTTCATTGCAATTTGGGACTATAATCGGCCTGATTTTGCGGAATTTATTCGTGCTGACAGGCCTTTTTTTGTCTGATCATCCAGCGCTCAAATCTCGATGGGGGGACGCTAAATCTCGATGGGGGGACGCTAACTCTCGATGGGGGGACGCGTCCCTCCGCGTTCCCCCTACAATTTAAGTAGTGGATTCAACGGAAGGAACAAAAATATCTCCCACGACTCCCAGGACAAGGAAATGCGTGAGAACGTAACATCTATTCAATTTTACCATTTCATTGTGCTGTTTTTCAATTACTATTTCAAACTAAACGTTTTCATTGGCTTTAGCATAAAGTATTTCTTTCGCTTAATGTCGAATAAAAACTATCATTGCCACTTTATCCATGATCTTAGCAAACAGGCACAAATCAGAGCAATAAAAAGCTAAAAATTCTCAACATTCTGTTTCGTCTTTCAACTCTTTTGGAAGAATGTACAGTATGTAGTTTTGATTGAACAAAATTATTCTCTGATGCTGCTTCCTAAAGCAGTTTTGGAAAGCTGCTAAATTCAGGAATATCTTACATTACAAGGTATGCTCTGCAGCCCTGTTTCAAATCACGTGACAGAGAGCTCTGCGATTGCGTAGTTCTCACTAAACTGCAGTCTCTAATCCGACTAAACAGATTAAGGTGGCCACATCAAATATCCTCGGCATAAATTTGCAACTAAAGAATCAGAGTTTGTATATAATCGATTAGTAAGATAAAACTTTCCGCAAATAAGCAAGCCGGGTTCGGGTAAAATTACCGGTCGGTTCAAACAAAAGACCATGTTCACCGCTTTCCTGTTTGATTTTCAGCAATTAAAGGGATAGTGTGAAGCCTCCACCGTGTATGGTAGACAGGTGGGCAGGTGGCAGGTTGACTCGAAGACCGAAAACTCCCTTCACTGTCTCCTGGCCAAGTCAACTTGATGAATAAAATGTAACTACAATTACAAATCAGAATCAAATGCATTTACAAAGACAATCCACTGTACGCAGATGTTGTCAGATACCTTATCGAGCCTTTAGGTTAGCGTTTCAGTTTTCCTACTCCGCTTTATCTGTAAATAAACGAGGAAAATTTTCTTTTGGGAAAAAATTCATCGTAAAGTATGCAACAACAGGAAAGTTAAGTACTCATTCGATCAAGTACAATATCTTCGTAAGTATAATATTCTATAATTCAAAAACAATTTTTGGTCACAATTACAATAGATCTTAGATGCTAAGTTGCTTAATTGATTAACCATAATTACGTAAATATTGTTTATCTTCTTGTATGGAAATAAATTCTGGTGTTGATTTCCTTCCTGTACATAATGTACTGTATATACCATACAATGAAAACTTTGTGTAAATAGCTCGTTCAATTTTTTGTGTGCCTGTCGATTTTTTTTTTTCTTTTTCAAAAGAAACATCCAAAATTAATAAGTTATTATATTTTTTCCAAACTATCGAGGTCTTGACTAAATAAACAACTTAACTAGTTTTTTAGACCTTGAAACATGGCGTAATATTATACTGTTAACAATTGTACACGTAAATGCTAATAGAAATTAAAAGCCGAAACTGATGGCGAATTTGAGGATAGACATTACCTATAACCCAAGCCAAACTGATAAAATAGGAAATTATTCTTGCTAAAGTCATTGGGGAAAAATGCAATTCAGAAAATGCATTTTCGGAGAAATGTAACCAAGGCAAGCGGTTTGTTTAAGGAAACGCATTTAAAAATTTAGATACTGCTAATTAAACTTTGGAAAAGACCATAAACTATACCAAAAAACTATTTATATCAACTGTATGCGACAAAGCAATTTTGCAAGCAAGTTAAACGCCAAAACTAAAAACAGCTGCATTTGTTATGGTATTGGTGTCGAATATAAAGCATTAACGAGTGAAAGGTCTGGATTAGCTTTACAAAATATCATAAGATTCATATGAAAGTTTGGTTTAGTAGGAAACCAAATGCGGAAATAAAACCAAACACTTTTTGCAAATCTTGTTTTAGAAAATCTGGGCTTAGTCATCTATTAACGTCAAAAACCGGTGAAATATTAACTCTATTGCGAAGGCCAGTTCATAAGTAGCATTGAATTTCAATTCAAACCAAAACTTGAAGTAACTTACATCAAATATAAAATAAAGAATCCGATAGTATTAACACGTATGTTTAAATAAAGAATAATCTTCCATTCTACGTTTGGAGATTCTGTCCTGCTTCAAGACCAAGCATTTTAATCAATTTGTGTATAGCTGCAGATATTTTACAACAATTAATAATAAAGTTTTTTCACGACTGTGAGGTAGCACTTACCTCGCATATCTGCTTTCCCATTAGGCTAGTGCTTCATCAGCATCTGAATTTACACGTATAGCCTATCCTAGCATCCCACCACCCAAACCTTCAAACCACACACGAGGGCAATTTCTGCACTTGCCATCGTACCCTCTTCTCAGATTACTCTGATCTAAGTCTGACAACAAGGTCACCAGAAAGAGAATTCTCAACCAGTATCAGATTGGCACTCCACTTAGCTCAACCGCATTGTGTAGTACGCGTACTATTGTGGTGAATTGCTAACGTAATGTCATGTATGGTGCATAGGCGTAGCCAGGGGGGGCCCAGGGGGCCCGGCCCCCCCCCCCCAATTAAAATACCACCTATGACAAAAATTACGACAACGCAGGCTAGCGCTGTTTAGTTGCAGTTTTTTTTTAGCAATTACGTACGTAAGAGTAATTAACAATAACCTTAATGACGATGAGGGAGCCCGGGGCTCCCAACTAACAACCAGGGGGCCCCAGGGTCCTTAACTAATAACCAGGGGCCCCTAACCAACAACCAGGGGCCCCGGGGCCCCTAACTTACAAAAAGAGGGCCACTAAATAACAACCAGAGGCCCCTAACTAACTACCAGGGGGCTACGGGGCCCCTAACTGACAACCAGGGGGCTACAGGGTCCCTAACTGACAACCAGGGGGGGCCCTAACCGACAAACAGGGGGCCTCAGGGCCCCTAACTGACAACCAGAGGCCCCGGGGTCTCTAACCAACAACCAGGGGGCCCCGGGTCCCCTAACTGACAACCAGGGGGCCCCAACTGACAACCAGGGGGCCCTGGGACCCCTAACTGAGGACCAGAGGGATCTAGGGCCCCTAATTACCGACCAGGGGACCCCAGGGCTTCTAACTGACAATCAGGGGTACCCGAGGCCTCTAACTGACAACCAGGGAGCCCCAGAGCCCCTGACTGACGACTAAAGGTCCTAGGCCAGGAGCACCTTAATTCAAATTTTTAATAATTTATAAGCAAAACCTGTAAGAAATTTAAGAGTTTTTCCTAAAAGTTGCAACCTTAGGCCTTCGTTTAACGTTATTATGAACTTAATGCTATAACACAGGCGGTAAAGCAAACCCCCCAATTGAAATACTACCAATGCTAAATGTAATGAGAGCATAGCCAATACGTTGTCCTTGTCCGGAATTGCAGTTTCTCTGATTTAGGATTTAGGCGTGCAAAAGTAAGTAAAAATAATGACGACCACGTGTCCACGTCATAATAATTTCATGCAATTCTTGTACGTTTCAAAAAACTGTCAAGTGACTTGACTCAAGTCCTCCACGCTTTGGAAAAAAAGTTATTTTAAGTTTGCTTTAAATGTTTTTTATGAAAAAACTTAAGGGCGCGATCTTATCTCAAAATCATAGACGAAGCCAGGGGGGTGGCCCAGGGGTAAAAAAAAGCTATTTTAATCCCATTTTTACAAACATTTTTAACAAACATTTAACAAACTTTTTCCAAAACAAACATTTTTTTTCAAAAACTTTCCAAAACAATTTTTTCATTTTCCAAAACAATTTTTTTCCAAAACAAACATTTTTTTCCAAATGTTACAAAAATCGCCCAGCGGCTGGGGGCTTTGCCCCCAGACCCCCATAGCCACCGGAGGATGGGGGGTCCGCCCCCAGACACCCGTCTGTGACACGTTTGAGTACACTAGCTTTCTCAATACGTTTCGTAAGTTAGACATTTTCGCTTTTTAGCTGTTAGTTTTCGCTCTCTTCCTTTACCAAAATCCTGGTTAAGTGACAACAGACCACGACTTCAGATCTTCCATTCTGCGATATCTTTGCCCTACAAAAAGTTCCTTTTTTGAAAATTTCTGATGACGTCATTGCATGTAACTTGTGGTTTGGGCCCCCCCCAATCAAAAATCCTGGCTACGCCTATGGTATGGTGTCCAGTGGCGGATCTAGAAAATTTTGCTGGGGGGGGATTTGAAGCACAAAACCTCAAAAATTCGGATGTCTTCACCGAAATTGAGAGTGATTTTTCGGCCGAAATCGGAAATTCTAACGTTTTTTTCGCCCAAAATCAGGTGGTCTCCAAAAAAAAAAAAAAAAAAAAAAAAGGTCTTCACCAAAATTGAGAGTGATTTTTCGGCCGAAATCGGAAATTCTAACGTTTTTTACGCCCAAAATCAGGTGGTCTCCAAAAAAAAAAAAGGTCTTCACCAAAATTGAGAGTGATTTTTCGGCCGGATTCGTTTAGGCTGGTGGAGGGGGATGCATCCCGAAATGGGCCGTATTATTCGAAATAGAGGCTGGTTTTTCGGCCAAAATCGTTACTTTTAGGCTGGTGGGGGGGATGCATCCCCCCCATCCCCCCCCCCCCTAAATCCGCCACTGATGGTGTCCACGCTTAGTGATGCTAGCGCAAAACGGTTGAGCTAAGTGGAGTACCAGTGTGATACTGGTCGAGAATCCTCTTTCTGGCGACCTTGTCATACTTAGATCAGAGTAATCTGAGAAGAGGGTACGATGGCAAGTGCAGAAATTGCCCTCGTGTGTGGTTTGAAGGTTTGGATGGGCTGCCTGGATAGGCTATGTGTGAATTCAGATGCTGATGAAGCACTAGCCTAATGGGAAAGCAGATATGCGAGGTAAGTGCTACCTCACAGTCGTGAAAAAAATTTATGTTTCAAGTCTGCTATGTAACTTCTGAATTAATAATAAGTACTAAGTATTTTGGAGCATAGCGGTCGGAGTTTCTGCTTAATCTAAGAACAAAAACGATTGCCAGAATATAACTAAGTATATCAATTTATGAGACGCGTTTCACTTTTACTTAGAGCATCATCAGTAGAATGAATTTACAAAGTGAGAAGCACGAATCTAAACCTATGACCTGTCACTCTTTTATTGGATAATATTACAATTTTTAGCCATGCCGTGGCCAACTGGATCAATGGGTGGCTATATCGTATATAAATTCGTGCTTCTTATTTTGTAAATTCATTCTACTGGTGATGCTTTAAGTAAAAGCGAAACGCGTCAAATAAATTGATATGCTTAGTTCTATTCTGGCCATCGTTTTTGTTTTTAGATTGAGTACTCAGTAGTTAACCACATATTTTATTAGTAATAGCACGTATGCCTTTCAATCATAGCTTTTCTCTTTTATGTTTGCTTCTTTTCAAAATTAATCTCTTACTAAATGTTGGAAATCAATCTTAGAAAATGTATCGGTACTTTTTTGAAACTTTTTAAAATTTAAGTTTATAGTTCTTGCAACCAGGGCCACCGAGAGGGGGGTGGCAGGGAGGTACAATGACCCCGGGTCCCATGGACTTTGGGGGGCCTATGAGGGAGCCCATGGGCTTCAGGAAGGCCGCCGGCGTCTTACAGCAATGACACTAAGAAATCAGCATGTGAGGCCTGAAGACTTTTTTTTAAAGATCTCCTAATTTTGACCGAAAAAAACGTTAGAATTTCGGCGAAGACCTCTTTTTTTTGGAGATCTCCTAAATTTGACCGATAAAACGTTAGAATTTCGGCGAAAACCTTTTTTTTTTTTTTTTTTTGAGATCACATCATAATTTGGACAAAACTGCGGCATAGTCTTCGTCTGTTTTGGAGTTCACAAAACCGGAAATCCGTCATATTTGAGCTGGCCCCGGGCCTACGTTCGGCTCTCGACGCCCCTGCTTGCAACAAGTCAACAAGTTAAAGGCGTTGGAATAAGATTTTATTCGAAAAACATTTGGAAAAACCAGGGTCTTTTGCATGTATATGTTCTTGAAATGTTGAAAAGCATGTGAAAACACGAAGCAAAATGTTCCAAATTAAAGCAAACTTTTTGATAACAAGAAAAACTTAACCACAAGGTTTCCGTAGAATGCAAAAACTAAAAGAATAGCGATACAAAGAAATCATTTACCACGTGTTGTACGACTGTAGGTGATAGTAATCGTAAGAGAGAGCAAATTGTCGTTGTGCCATTGCAGCAATATTTGCTAAGAGATAAGTTATCACAACTTTCCTTCTAAGACTAGTTAGCATTGTTGCTTTAATGGGGTTTAGGCTAATGTCGTATCTGCTGAACAAACTCAAAGCATCTTTTTCTGAAACTAGTTAAACACAAGATCAAAAGATGACTCATCAGTTTTGTCAACATTTTCTTCAAAAAAAAGTAAGGAAACCAAAGGACCTATTTGAAATCTAAAAATTACGAAAAATCACTATTCACAAATTTCCAAAAATACTCCCATTATCATAAATCTTCTTTTTCGAACATTATTGTGACGACTACGCTTAGAAATTCGCGACCCAAACAAATTCTCTATCTTCATACGAACGTGACTAAAGTGCCCAACTGACGAGCTCTGAACACAATAAATCTACCTTATATTGAACAAACTCGATCAAGTTTTCAAAAATTGATTGGAATGCAAGCAAGGGAAAATAAATACTTACCAAAAATTGTACTTGAATTTTATCTAGAAAGAACTGAAGCCAAGCAGGAAAGCTGTAAATACCAATTTTGATAGTCTTTGGCTTGACTCAACCAGGAATCGAACCTCAGCCTACAGTTTTAGTATCATACGTTTTACCCACTCAATCACTAATCTGTTCAAGCTCTGAACATCCTTTCGTTACATAGAATTGCGTTTTTCAAAAAAACAGTGTGGGAGATAATTTTTAGCATGTGTGTTAGGGTAGGCAGTTGAGGTTGGATTGTACTCTTCATTCACCCTTTGCGACGTTTCAGCTGGTTCGGTTACAAAGTCGTTTTATGAAAAAGGATGTCAACGTTTGCCCATGTGCAGTTTTGCGCACTTTATGAGGATGTGGAGTGTGGACCAGCGTAACAGATATACGAGCTATGATCTCGCACAGAAATGACTTAAAAAGAGAATTCGACTTGACTTTGTCCTTTCTTCTGAAGCAACCTCGTCAAACTTTTTATTTATTTAGGCTTGTACAATGACATTTTCTCGTTTATATTGGGTGGTTAAACGACCTATTTGCTTGCAAAAAGGGCGTGACATTTGCTTTAAGTGTATTTCCAAAATATTTATCGAGAAGCAAACATTGTAAAGACTAAAAATTCCCGTTATAAAGTATTACTTGAAGATACTCATCTGGAATTATTACAAAAGCAAGATTTCATGATAACCAAAAAACAATTATTGCAATTCATAACCTTCTGTCCTGATGATTCTGTTCTAATAAGGTAAGATTTCAGCAATCACAATTACAAGGTATAGCAAACAGGGGCGTATTTAGGGGCGGGGGGCATGGTGCCATGCCCCCTTTTGGGGTCGCCAGAATAGTATAATTAGGATTGAATAATATGCAAAATTGCGGCATGCCCCCCCCCCCCCCTTTGTAACTTGGGCAGAAAGTTTGAGCACACGAAAGGGACAGAATCTGGGTGAAGACCTTTTTTTGGTCTTCACCTAATTTTGGGCCAAAAACCGGACTGATTCTGAGTGGAGAAATTTTACTTTTCGTCTTCATTATTTTCAAATTTCATGCCCCCCCCCCCCCCCCCTTTTCGAAAATCCTGCGTACGCTATTGATCGAAAATAAAACCTACAAATTTTGAAGAATTTAAAAGCAAGAAGATTCTTAGTCTTTACTATTCATAACTGACAACAACATATGACAATAGTTGGATAACAAAATTCACAATTTTTTTTGCAATATTACGAATCAAAAATAATAGTTTAAGCAAAAAAATACTAAATTTTTTCACATTTAACGATACTTCTAATAACAGTTTAAGTATTTTCCATTGCGCACCATACTCTACCGTAATTCAGTTATCTAAAATTTATTGCGCAAAAATGAAGTTTTTGTTCTAGTACAGCAAATACACGATTAAATTAAAATTAAATTAATAGCTGCACTATTGAATAAAATCTAGTCAAAAAACTATATTCTTTATAAATTGACCACTGCAATGAAATTTGGAAACAATAAATTGCAAGTAGCTTTTTGTAGAATTCATTTAAATAGAAGAAAACACGCTTTTAAAGGATTATAAGGCGGACAATGAAGACAGGAACAAAATAGGCGTAACTAATATTTACAATCCCCTAAACCTGTCATTAGTGATAGACTAATTGGTTCGAAGTATATTTCTACGTGTGCCATTATCATCGCCTGCAGATTTGTGATGTTTGGCTTAGTGTTATAGTATGGTTTAGAAGTCTAGCAAAATTATCCAGAAGATCGCCAAGCGCATAATAGTTACAAAAGTTGACAGCCCATTGGTCCTCATATACAACTTGTAACAAAATAATTTAAATACAATAAACTAAACGTGGAAAAACTTTTCTAGAGAGTGAAAAGCTTCTTTTAGCTGTTAAGGATAGGCTCGGAATCCCTCAATCCCTAGTCTAAAATAGATCTGAAAAAAAACAATTTGTCTAACTTAACACGGTACAAATTTAATTTTCGGTAAATAAACTATTTTTAGCACCCATGTCTTTTCTGAATTTTTTCGCCTCTCTGTTGTGACAATTTTCTAATAATAAATAGCTCGTATAACCTACCATTATCGGAAATTTTTGATTCCAAATAGCAACAAAAAGATAAATGAATAAAATGCCTATTGGTAATGAGCATCAACAATTTATTCATGCTGCAAGTTGTTTATTAAAACGATTCAACTGTTGTCTTTCTTTGAACAGATTTTCTGCATCGTGCTACGATTTGCTACATGTACTCGTAATTAATTGCTAGAGCTACTCAAAACTGAGTCACAACCCTTCAATGACTAATCTTTAATCTTCTTACGCAAACTCTACTATAGTGCTTAAACCAGTAAAAATAAATGGAGAACTTCACAAATAATTTGTATGGCATCATACGACAAAATAAAAAAATGCTCTCTTACCCTCTGTGCCTTCCTGTGTATCTACTTCCATACGAAAACGTGAAAGTAACATGCAGCAGGATGTAAACGGTAATAGCAATCCAAGATCTTGCCAAAATCATTGTATAATCTTAAAATGTAACCAGCAGTCTAATATTGAAACTCAGCTAACAGCCTATCATTACAATTATTTAAACTAAAACGGCATAACGTAGATTTTTGTTTTGTTAGTTGCTGCGTATTGTAATATCGATAATATAGCTTGTACTGGATATAGTTTTTCAAAAGCTCATGCATGGACTTGCATATTTAAGATATTATTATAATCAACACTTATATTAGAAGCATGAATGTTGCTATGATTCAATAACAATTGCCCATTGCCATGCATTGTGTTGCTGATCAAAAATTAACGTTATGTTGACGGCGTGGCCAAGAGGGCAAATGCGTTGTTTTTATAACAGCTCTAATCGCATGATCTGAGTTCAACCCTCACCCTGATCACGTTATTGCGTGTTTAGATAAGACGTGTTACGATGATAATCTCTGCTTGGTGGCTCCGAACAAGCAGCAAATTTAGTGGACAAAAATTCGAAGAAATCCACACAAGCATTGGATCACTGTAAACTTTTAATCCTGTAAACAGGTGCGAATTCCTCCAAAACGCGAAGTAATTGACGCAAAGTATGCGAATTATCTAATTGCTAGCGCCTAATGCTGTTCGGTGATAATAGGATAAATATGCAACTGCAACAACTTTACATGAATGTTTCTTTATTCTTTGAAGCGAAATCTTGCCAGTGTCGAAAACATGAAATTTTTAACACAGAATACTGCCGAAAAAGCTTGATAGTTGGAATTAGGGTTAAAATTAGGGTAATATCCCGCGGAAAAACAAACTTAAAAAAATGCAGTTCCGCGTTTTCGGCGGACCCAAAAATTCTCTCTAATAGTGAAGACTCATAGATTCATACGCGAAGGTAAACTGCTCTTTCTTAAACTTTTAGCTATGCCTGCATATCTGAAACAAAAGGTACTCCACCATTTCCATTTTCAATTCTAAACTTAATATATCTAAACAATCACCCTAATAATTTTTTTTTTCTTCTAGTGTTTTTGTGCTGTACTGTGTGGTCTTCCGTGTTGACATGCTATTACTGCCACCGGCTTTTTTCTTTTATCCAGTGGGCCGATTGCTATTAGAACTACGTAAAAACTTGTGAAACTTTTTCTTTTTTTGTCGTGGTGGGAAAATGTTAAGTCTCTGCCCTCAGGTGTTCAAAACATTCGATCATGGCAAAAATATATGTACTTGGTCGAATTTCAAAGCTGGAATAGTGCGTATTGACTGGGAATTATTTTTTGAATCATTTTGTTGTAGTTACCACTATCGGAAATTGATTGTTACAATAGATAAAAACGGCATCATTGTCACCTTCAAAATTTGACTCAACAAAATGGTAGTTTCCGCTAAAACTACGAAAATGAGCTCAAGCTTCATCTTGTGCCTCGAAGACCGAAAGATCCCTTCGCTGTTTGCTGGCCAAGGCGACTTGGTGAATAAAACGTAGTTACAATTACAATTTTGATATGATATAAATGATGAGGTTTTTTTAACTTACAACATACCAACTTGCTGAACTGATACTATGCGCTATTTTTTGGTTTCGAAAACAGTGGACTGAAAACAAAATTTGTTGGCAGCGCGAGCGAGAGGGTGTAAAGTTGTAAACGATAAACTTTTGTTTTACGATAACACTGATCATTTTGTGGGTTCAAATCGCACCCTGGTCACGTTAGAGTGCCGTAGGTATGGCGCTTTACAGCAATTGTCTCTGCTTGGTGGCTTTGAACAAAACGATATTTCGGGAGAAGTTAAAAACCAGCATTCTTCTAAAAATGTAACCAGATTCGTCTAAAGCGATAGCGAGTCGATCAACCCCGACCTGGAGCCATTGCACAATCCTATGCCTCATTGCCGGTTATAGCATTCTAGCAATGCCTCGTGCAATATTAAACATTCGCACTTTACAACGCATTTAAAACTTCTCGTCAGGAGATGGTTTTTGTATGACGAACACGCTTTGACAGGCAAAAGATAACAAGA
This sequence comes from Trididemnum nubilum, assembly GCA_963965965.1. NCBI lineage: Eukaryota > Metazoa > Chordata > Ascidiacea > Aplousobranchia > Didemnidae > Trididemnum > Trididemnum nubilum. The sequence continues at coordinate 15,111,308 of OZ014489.1, read as the reverse complement.
TACAAAGCAGCAAAGAACTTGAAGTATGTACGTTTATTTCTTCCTTAGGTAATTTTTTGTGAAAACGGTTGATTCGGGTAATAAGGTTTTACAATATTTAAGAATTTAAGGGTTTTCAGAAATAAAACAGAAAGTACAATTTTTGGATTTTATTATGATGCAAAGCGTTGAAATTTCAATGAAATTGCGTTTGAGTTTGAGGAAAAAATGGTTTCCTTTAACTACTGCGTTGAACACCAAAATCTTTTTCTTTGGTTTTGTTGTGCTGGCTAAATAGTTAAGTGATGTCCAGTTTCTTCTTACTTGATCATTGCAATTTGAGGTCAAGTTTTGGCTAGCGACACGTTTCACACGAAATTTTGAAATCTTATCCAGCAGAGATGTTTTTGATTGCAACAAAATTTAGGCCAAAACCGAAAAATACAAGACGAACTCTCAAAAAGGAAAATATGCTTTGTTCATATTCGAACAGCTAAGCACGTATCGACGCTAGTCGCTATAGTCCGTCAAGGCGTAGCATTAAATACTCATGCAATAGTATACTAAAAAAAAACGATTAAAATGCACAGAAAAGAAAAATACGAAAACACAAGAGTTGTGAACCACTTAATTTAATGTCAATATGATCATTTATTAAACAACAAACTCCTCAATGCAAAAAGCATCACAAAAAAAACAACTCAATTTATAAATATTGGTAAAAGATGAACCTGATCTTATTCATGCTAATTTTCCGATTTCATGAAGGATAATGCAATATGCATATTATGGAGAAGCTAGATTTCTGCCACCTTTTCGTTGCTTTTTTTTAGAGGAAACATGGTGTTTATCGCTTTATTTTAGGTGGAATGGATTATTGATTTTGCTACGTCATCAAAAAATGTGCATTTTTTCCCATGTTGCTCCATACTGCCATCACGAGAAAGTTGAGAGCTTAGCTGACAGCAACAACAAAAGAAATTAAATCAGAAGTTTTGAGTGAAATTTGACGATTTTATATCATAAACTCAATTATCTCTCAACATATGATTTCTGATTGAAATGATGTGCAATAATTAAAACAATGAAATTAATACGATGTCACACAATTGATGCAATGACGTTTTAGCTTCGTTTAAAATAGCAATATCAATTTTCATTTGGATCTAATATATTTTGCACTGCAGGAAAAAGTCCAATATAAAAATTCAAAAAGAACTCCATGTCCCAAAAACATAAAAGTGTTACAAATCTAAAATATTTTTAGTCATTAATGCCTTTTAAGGTGGTTTACAGAATCAAAAGTTTTTGCAAAATGGAATCAAATCCACTTCATTTGCTTTTTGCAATCTTAGATTTCTCGATTAAATTCCACCAAGAAAGATTATGATTCTGGATCTCTTCCCAAATGATATTACAATACCCTTTCATTGTCACATAACAATTACAATACTTTTCATGCCATTTGAAGGAGAATATTTCCATAAAATTTACACCAAACTAAATAAAGCGCAACTTAAAAAGATTAAAACACGCAAATTATTAATTGAATAGTTAAATTCCCAAAAAAGCTTTGACGAAAATACAACCAAATACAATGTACAAATTTCATAGGTTAAGAAACCAAAGTAAAGGTTTTTACTTTTCCCTATTGTTGGAGTTTGTCTTCTCCAGAAGACACCGCAGCAAATCGGGTCCCAAGAGACCGTTTTCTAAAAATAACATGTTTAAACAAAAAGCGAACTGATTACTCGTTTAGTAAATAAAGTATCGAAAACCACTGAAACAGAAGACTAGGGTTAGAATTCCGTGCCAGTTCAAGCCGAAGACTTAAAAATTGTATTTCCAACATCCTTTGCTTGACCTTCACATTAAAAAAGATTGAGGGATCAAACGAAACCTACTTTGCCTGTGGTAAACAAATGAAAGTATAAGTGGCAGCTTTACCGAAGACCTAAACGTTCACAAATATCTCATGACCAAGGCAAGTTTGAAAAAACAGGTTTTTTTCTGATTATCCTAATACCTGCAGCGTAGGATGATGGATGAAAGGCAACGTATCAATATGGATGGTGTTTAATTAGGAGAGAAAAATTTTGACATATTGAGCGAACTCAAACGACTGTTTGGAAAAAGTCATAAAAATTTATAATTTATGAGCTTTTCTTTTCCAAAAACAGTAGAACTAGACACTAAAAGCGTTGTATAAATTACTGTTGATGGGGCTAAAGAAATTATACAATTTATTAAATTTTTATGAAAAAAGATTGAATGATCCAAAAAAGCAATGAAAACATATACAGTAAATTCTTGACAATCTTTTTTGTCAATATTCACTGTCATAATGATACACTGCTGTGCATTTTATGCAGTAAAAAAGCAGGTTATTTACAAGTGCTGTAAAATAAACTTACTTAAACGACCAAATTTATTGCAATTTCGTTTCACAAGCTTTTAGCTCAATTTGTGTATGTAATGGCTTAAGACTCTTAAACTAAGCTAAAAGCCTCAGGTGCAAAAACCTTTGGAGTACACTTTTTTAATAAGAACAATTTTATAAAAACACGGGGATCATTTTTGCTCGAAATTTAAGAACAAATTAAGAACAATTCCAGCTTCTGCTTGAAAAAACAATTAAGGACAATGGCTAGTACAACGTTTTTGTAAGTAATTAGAAGAGTTTTTTAACGCTTTCTATATTATACCATTGTTGATTTGTCTAACAAAAAATTATAATCTAAAACAAAGGACATCATTTTATCAAGCAAAAATAAATTTATGTTACTTTATTCACAAAAAAGTCAAAAACAACTAGATGTTTATTATTGTTATTATGAGGAAAATGATACGGGACTTCCGCCAGTTCCTCTTCACCAGCATTCTCCCTTTTATACTGTGAAGGTTATCGTTATTCCTTTAAAAAACAATCGTTGTAACGTCAAAATAAAAATAAAAAAACAAAAAAATGAACGTGTTTTTTTCATCAAAAACGAAGAACTGTTGATTGCAATATATTTGTGATTTGGTATCAACCAATGACCAACAAGATATTTCAAGCCAGCTCTTTTAGACATGTCGCTAGCCAAAAATGCAGAAACACAACTTTATAATATATAGACTTGACTTATTATATCTCCAAATTTTAAGTTTCTAACTTTGGTGGTTTCGGAGTTTTTGTACATGTAAAAAATTCTTAACAGAAAGAAAAAAAAAAAAAAACAAATAAAGAAAAAAAATATCAGAATTCCAAAATTGAAATATGCTAGCTGAAACTACATCCCCAGGCTCTTCTAAATTCGAAAAATTTATTCTTCTTCCGTGCTTAGTTTTTGAGCTTGATTGGTTTGAACCTCTGATTGGCTTTTCGGTTTTCATGCCTCGAAACCCCTATCACGTGACTAATTGTCCCTAAATTTTGTAAAAAGTTTTTTCCGTACACTCTCTATATAAGTGCTGAATTTCAAGCTCCTACCTTCGATCAGCCGTTTTCAAGTTGCGATTTCGGCCTCTGGCTGCAGAAAAACCGTAAATTTTGTACGAAAAAAAAACAAAAAATTTCCGACGCGAAGCGTCGCGCTAGTCCCAATAAATAAATAAAAGTGTCAGATTCAAACAATTTAAATGTAGGAGCTGAAATTGCATTCCCAGGCTCCTTTAAATTCAAATTTTTTTCTCTTTTAAATTCAAACTCTTTTAAATTCAAAATTTTAAATGCAAAACCTGCAATTAGTTTTAGAGCTAGAACGGTTTGAATCTCCGATTGGCTTTTCAGTTTTTTGGCTTGGAAACCCGTATCACGTGATCGGTTGCCCCAAAAATTTGCTCAAAGGTTGCTCCATATCTTCATAATCTAAGGTCTGAATTTCAGATTTCTAACTTGAGCCATTTCGAAGTTATAGTGATTTCGGCCTCTGGTTGCAGAAAAACCGTAAATTCTGCTCGAAAAAAAAGCAAAGGAGCTTCCGACGTGAAGCGTCGCGAAAGTCCCAATGAGACCGAAAAATCGTGAAAATTTAAGAACAGTCAGCTTTAACCCAAACTTTACTGGTTCTTATAAATAAAGTGTATTGCAGCAGTAAGAAGCAGGAATTTGACTCTAAAGGCAAAGGGTTCGATTCCCTCTGCCGTTGCAAATTCTGCGCGTCCATCGACTTCATCTCATACTTGTCTTGCGTTAATTAATTTAATTAATTACAAATTTACAGTATATGGGTTCGTTTTAGAAGAAAAACGGTCCAAACGAATCTCAGTAGAGTGCTTGCAAAATTCAGTACAGTACAGAATTTAACGTAACAAAAACTTATTATATGGTCTTGGGAAAATCTATACATTTTTTGCTACTAGTTTTGGTTAGATTGGTTGCAGCTTTGCTCAAGCAAGGTAAAGCTTGATTTCGTAGTGTGCTGAAAAACGTTTACAATTTCGTTTAAAATTACAATCTCAGTTTGATTCTTTAGTTGGATTTTTGTTACCTTTCATTTTCAAAAAATCCACGAACTCCATGATTAGTTCAGAATCAAAATCAGTCTGAAATGGAAGATCAGAGTCCAAACCTAAAAAAAAAGGTTGCTGTTTAATAGACTACTTCGTACCGTGTGTAGCTTGTTTTCGAGGCAGAACAATAGTCGCGCACTAAAAACATATCCATTTACCAGTAGCCTACGCAGGATTTTGAAAAGGGGGGGGGGAGGCCAGGAACTTCAAAAAATTTGAGAAAAGAACAAAGTAAGAAATTGTTCTTCCCGAAATCAGTACGATTTTCTGCCCAAAATTAGGTGAAGAGCAAAAAAAAAAAAAAAAAAAAAAAGGTCTTCACTCAGATTTGGTCCGATTTTCTGCCTAAAATTGAAGATCACACGTCTGCAACATCGCCTTTATGTGCTCAAACCTTCTCTCCAACTAACAAAGGGGGGGGGGCATGCCGCAATTTTGCAAACTATTCTATGCTAAATATACTATCCTGCCGACTCAAAGGGGGGGCATGGCCCAATGCCCCCCCTAAATACGCCCCTGCCATTTACTAATAAATTGCTGTAGTTTGAACATTACTTTAATGTATGGTGCGGTGCACTCAAGACAATACAAATATTCAACCACATCAGAGTTGTAAACGGGCCGACTAGCTCAGGCCCGAACCCGAAAATATAAGCCCGACCCCGGCCCGAACCCAAAAACTAATTTGAACCCCAAATCATGTCCGAAAAAAGCCCGAAAGTTAAGTAACGTCTGAAGAATTTAGCAATGTTGGCAAGTTATTTTGATTATATTTTTGTGCACCTAAGACAAAAAGCACGTCTTAGGCCCGAATTAAGCCCGAAATTTTGTCAACTTTAGGCCCGAACCCGACCCGAAAAGCCAGGCCCATCTTACAACTCTGAACCACATACCTTTTAGATTTCCATCTCTTTTGCCAAAAAATTTGCGAAGACCCTCTAAAACCACAATTGTATTATTCAACAAAACATTAACAAAATGATTTAGCTTTTCAAACTTGAAATCTTGCGACGACAATCTGAAAATAACGTTTAACCAAGATTTCTGCATTATTTTTTTGATGTATGAATTTTTATTACTCGCTAGTCAACATAAATAAAGTAATTATGAGAAAGAAAAGAAAAAAAAAAGAGTTTTCAATTTTTAAAATCCTATTCGAAAAGTGCTCGTTAGCCAGTTGCTTACAATTAAATTTTCAAAAACAAACAAGTAAAAGCTGATTGAGCAAATAAATAATTAAGCAATCAGGGATAATGACTAGGCAAGAGTCACAACATCAAGACACCGACAGGGAAAGGTCATTTTTGTTGGTTTTGGTTATTGAAGAACAAATTATGTTTAAACAATCAACAAAAAATTTGGTAAATGCTTGTTTTACAAGGTCCTGTTCTTTAGTTTGCCAACTGTACCACAAGAGTTGATAAAACAATATTAAGTATTGTTCATTCGAATATTATGCAATTTAGCAATTGTCCATATCCATTTTTCGATGGTAAAATGAATAAAACTTCTTACGCAATCCTGCATTGTATCCAATACTGTTTAGCGACCATGGACCAGCTCTCTTGACTTGATTTTGCTCTGACATGTCATTTGCCTGCGAAATAGAAAACGATTCTGGAGATTCTTTGCTGTAGCTTTTGAGAAGATAATAACTGGTCCGGTCCACACTGTGAGCGTACGAACGTATCCTTACTTTATCAGAAAAAAATACAAACTTGTACGTCCAGCGTGCCGATTTGCGGCGTATTGTCAAAGGCATTGATCAAAACAAGCAAAGAATATGTTGGTACGTTTGCAATTTTACGTGTAGCGTAAAGCATGTAGGCTTTAGACCCTTATTATCCCATTCGTAAAGTTATGAGCGTACAAACGTTTCCTTAGTTTCTTTATCATATGGCAATTAGAACTCTGGTAAGGCGATACGCCAAGCGTTGCAAATTTCTGTTTGAAATAAACTAAAAATACGCTCGTACGCTCATGATTTTACGTCTTCACGACACCTTAATCACGCGTCACAATCCACGCCAGCAAAATTTTTCTGGTTGATATCTGTCTGTGGTTGATACCAGGGTTTCAAAAAGTGCTTCATACCGAAGAGTTAGAGCAAATATCAGAGTATAACTATAGATTACCACAGTATTAAAATATTAAAATTAAAATCTGTAAAACCTAACAGCCTGTTTCCCCCGCAGATGAGATTATCAGAACAAGTTTCAAGTAGAATATGATTTACCCTTAAATTTTTATTCTATTTGAATAAGATTTACCCCTGATGATCCCATTCACGTGTGAAACAGACTGTTGGGTTTTATAGGTTTTAATTTTTAATGTTTTAATACTGTGGTAATCTATTGTATTGTGATATTTTCGTAGTTCTTATTGTGATATTTTCGTAATTTCGTATTGTGATATTTTCCTAGTAATCTACTGTATGAAATTTTTCATGCTCAATCCAAATTAAAAATTTGGAAAAAAAATGGCTCTCGTCGTCAAGTGTATGTAGGTGATACATGCTTTGAAAAAGTTAAATATGCGCACAAAAAATGTTGGTTTTCGCTGACAAAAAAAAAATCAGGTTGTGCACGAAAAATTTAATTTACGATCGTTTTGAAAGCCCAATCTACGCTGTATTGAAAACACCAAATCAATTTTGTTTAACTCAAGCAAAGTTTTTTTTTTTCGTTTTACTTTTACTTCAGTTTTTTTTAACCCAACCAACATATGTTAATGTTTTATTGTTTGCGTGCTTCTGGCCTACAGGCTACCAGCGCGGAAGCTTAAGGAAGAGCCACCAGAACGGTGACTACTTAAAACAAGCAACGCGAAAAAGTTATCCTCCTACAAGATTCGAACCTGCAGCCTTTGGAGTACAGGTCCACTGCTCTACCACTTGAGCTAGAAGGGATGTATCCTTGCGTGCTTAATTTTGGCTATTTAGACCCGGCAACTTGTTTGTTTTATAACGTTAATAATAATTACCGTTCCGGTGGCTCTTCCTTAGGCTTCCGCGATGGTAGCCTTTAGGCCAGAAGCACGCAAACGATTAAACATTAAAATCTCTGGCCCGTAAACGTCAAAAGCAACATATTTCAGTTATAGACAGCGTATTAAATCATATCATTAAAAGTACTTTTTATCACTTTTGACAACCCCAGCCCATAAAATTGATAAATATTGTCCGACTTTTCATCCATTTATTACGAAGAATGTGGAGCCCTACTTCAATAAAGCGTGTCTGCATCACGAGATTAAATTGACTATGTTTATCAACTTAAAGCAATTTCCAAAATTTAAAACATACTTCTGTGTAACCAGATGCAATGCAAACGGTCATGATGACTACCAAAAGCAGTGCACAAGCTTGTTGCATTGGCATTTTCCTGCAAAACAAAAACAAAAATCCAAAAACCGAAGCACTTGCTTTTATTAACACTTCAAACAAAAATAGAATAACTTGATGTTGGCTATAGAATAATTCTAATTATCAGCAAATTTTGCTAAAAACTCTACCCTACACAGTTAGACTAATTATTTTGTTGGTCCATATGTAGTAACCGTGTAGTGACACGAGGTGATTATGTTGATTCAATGTACAACTTGTGTTGATACTGTATCATGATATATTATAATTAAACTGTTAAATCATTATTCAGTTTGTGAAACAATGTGCCAAGTGCTCTGTCCTGAACCTTCATAACTGAATTTGGTTCTATAATTAAACTGTATATTGATACCATATAGTTTTAATTTTCTACGGAATAAAAAATCTTTTTGAATAAGATTTTATTTTGTACTGATGATTGACGTTGCTCACTTCCGAAGCGTTTAAAGTTTCTCTCTATTTTAAATAAGGCTTTATTGTTTTTTTACCAGATTAAACAAAACCGCCAAGCAATCAGTTAGTACTGAAGAATGTATTGTTCATAGTGCATTATTTGATGATTCAATATATTTAGAAATGTAATATTACCCAGACATTATGAAAAAACAGCATCAATTTATTCAAATCAATAAGATCTCACCATTTGCTCCTGAAATCATTTTTGTTTTGCCTTTTCTGCCACCCGCCTAATTCATATTTATAACTCACCTTGATTGTTACGCGTTTCTTTGTGTGATCAAAATGATGGAAAATATCTTTTAGAAAACTCACTAATAGTTTTTGTTTGCTTCTTCTACTTAAAAACGATACGCCTTTTTTCTGATTTTTTAAAGAGTGCTGAAGAAAAAAGGCTTTTATTTATGCCAAATCTTTGCTTGTGTATTTTTTGCAAGCTGCATTTAGCTTGAATATTCGATTAGGTTTGTAACAACCTTCTTTAATCAAGTTCTTGTAAGACCTTTTTTCATGTTGTAAAAATATTTCTAGGTATTGAACCAATGAGCCGATATAATGCGTTGTTTCGAGCGTATTAACTGCGTACATCTTGCATTTGCGGAATACGCTTTTAGCCAATATGACGTCATAACGCTATAGTGGTATTTACAAATTAACTAACCGTAACAAATTTGATTAAATTCCGTAGTTTTTACAGTAATGTCATTGCTAAATTTAAATAAATAATATATTTGACGAATGATACGAAATGTCATGCATCTGACAGCCAACACAAAATTTAGTTACTGTTCGCTTGATTAAAGAAATAGTCCTAACGCGAAATCCTCAGTTTATTTCATCACTAACAAGCAAAAGATAATTTGCGAGCACATGCATCTATTACGCAATGGACAAAATACTCAAAGGACGTAATAAAATAAAATGTTTTTCAAGTTATGTTTCACAAAAAAGCTATAGCTGCAACTTGGAGCACTGCAGGTCCTGGACGCTGCGTAGTCGACATCGTACGAGTGCCAAGACGAAATATTAAACGTCCCATTATCTGCCTCTTTAAAAAAATCTAAACCTTCAAACGCCAAAAAGCTGGTTCATGATTAATAAGTCATCAAAATATTTATTTTAGACTTATTTTTGATGATAAGTTTATTATTTAGATTTTTTGGTCCCAAAAAGTTTTCCTTTTCAAGATTTACCATAATAAGGTAGTTTGACGTTGGGCCAGGAGCCTAGCGCTTGGTTGCTAACTGCAACGAACATCTGGCGACAGCTTTTTGGCTTCGGATTTTTAATTTCTGCAGAGAGGCAAAAGTGCCAACGGCCCTGCGCAATGCGCAATGGAAAACCTACTTAATTTGATTGCAGTATGTTGTCAAATTTAATTGGCTAATTTACGCTAAAACCAGTTTTTAGTCGGTAGGGAGAACGCAAATCGAAGATTTAGAAAGAAAAGGCACAAATTTGGAGAGGGTGCAATTTAGTCTTTTCCAAACACAGCAAAAATTTTAAATGCCCCGTAAACGCGGTTTTTAATTTTCATCGTTTTTCGAACAACGATTGAATGTTGCTGTCAAAAAGGCTCTATTTCTTCGACTCTATCGCTCAAACGCATATTGCGATTGTTGTTGTCGTTGTTGCAGTGCATATTTATCCTCCTGTTACCGGACAGCGTCTGACGCTAAATATTGGATGATTCGCGAACTTTTCATTGCAATGACTGCTTCGTGGTTGGAAGAATCTGCACCGGCTTAGGAGTTTTCAGTGATCCAATTCCTGTGAATTTCTTCGAATTCTTGTACACTGAATTTGCTGCTTGTTTGAAGCCGTCATACGGAGATAATCATAGAAAAGCGTTTTATCCAAGGACGTAACAACGTTATCAGGGTGCGAGTTGAACCCAGATCATGCGATCAGGATCGTCGTAAAAACGACGCCTTTTATACCCTCTCGGCCACCCTGCCAACTGGACTTCTTTTATTGCCTCGCGTAACTTGACATACGGTACCTGTCTTCATGATCTTCCCACATTATTTAACGGTGCTACAGCCCCTCCCCTATTTGTAAAACACAGAAAAAATAGTATTTGACCATAGATGCCGCGTTTTATAACGTGCAGCCGTGAAACCAGAAACCGCAGTCTAAAAGTTTACGCTCTTGTTGCAAATTCTGATAATTAATCAAAATAATCAATAAATTCATCATACCTACTGTACTAATAACAAATTCTTGAAACTTTCTAGACTGGTAGAAATACGACAAAATACAATGAAACCCAGAAAAAATTTATAAGCTGAACTTTGGCACGATTACTCAGGACCATGTCCAGAGTACGCTACGTATCAGGCAAGCATGGCAATACGGTACGCCTCAACTTTTTGAAAAAACTGCTGTACCGGTACGCGCTTTTTATGAAGGTACGGGTACGCTGTTTGAATGTGGGTACTAAACGAAACGTATTATCGTACCATGTTTGGAGGATTCGTACCGCATCTTTTAAGTAGGGTATACGATTAGAGCGTACCATCTAATGGAAAGTACATAGGTACGGATGCAAAATTTGTTTAGATTACGTCACGTTAGTACCGTAACCTTTGAAGTTGCTCATACTTTGGACGTACCGTACTGCCATTCTTGGTTTCAGGTACTGTACCGTAACCTTTCAGGTCTATTCAGTCCTACTCTTTCGCTGTTCTTGCCTGCCCCTGCTTCTGAGCGATACAATGAAAATTACCTCGAATCTTTATTAAATCGAATAGCAGCAAGACAAACAGGCAAGAAACATATATTAAGAAAGAGTTCTTTATGTATTATCAGTTTTCTTCAACCCCAATATTACGACGTACAGTATGTCTTGTTGACAAACTAAATCATCTTCACTATTTTAACGGACATCCTCGGCGGATGTTTAAATAACGTTTTGTTTTGATTTCGTGTTTCTGTATTATTATATATCATGAATGTATTTGATATTTTCTCGTATTTTTAGTCGACTACGTCCTCCTTTGACCACCAAATATTGGAATACCGGTAGTTAAAATAGGGTGGCTCAACTCTTCCGCATTTTAGGCACATATTCAAAAGACACAGCAATGTACCAAGAGTGGGAGTTCAACTCCGATATATCTAAAACGACGGTTCATTTTCAAGACGGGTTGCCGACTACAAACCATTAACAAATTACAGTTGAGCCAAGAATTTTGTAACATGCATTTCCGCTCTGATATGTACTGATATTTCAAATAAAATAAAAATTGGAAAACGAGTCCCAAAAAGTCTTCCTGCACTTCAACGAATTACGCAAGCAGTAAAGCAAATAGAATAAATGGTGGGCCTCGGTTCGTTCAATAGGCAAAAATTAAGGCATGGATTTGTGTCGAGTAAAAAAAATAAAAATCATACAAAAGCACAAAATTTTCTATTACAGTATGCAAAAAATATTCCAAAACGCTAAGTCAACTTCAATACAAAGCTTTGAGCCAGCACACAAGCAATCATTCTTTAAATTTCGTACATTCTACTCAACCATCTACATTAGAACATGTTCGAAAATGGAGTGGTCGTTGCGCAAAGCTTAAAACAGAATTAAGCGCAATGATACTACACGAACAATGCAGCAAAAAAAATCGCACCTTCGCAGCAAGATACTTGCACGATGATGCAGGAAGTGTTTTGAACGCTTAAATAGGCAAAGTTTTGCACGCTGAAGGAGAAACACTAAAACAGCATTAAAGGGGGTGAAGCATCCAGCTAGGGTTATATGCGCAAAAAATCAAAAAACAACTAAAACATATCTTCATAAATAATCAGCTTTATATTACCTATCATTTTTTGAGATATTTCACTTCAAAGTTTAGATCTCCCTAACTGTGCTGCCAGCTAAAATCTAATTAATATAGTTGGAATTAGGATATCTTTCAAAAACAAACTTGTAAAAGTATTTCTGTTGTAACACTAATTAATGCAGGAGCCTTGCAATCATGAGGTTACAAACCAGTTGTAAAAGATGCCTTAAACATTATTTTAGAAAAGGTAAAATTGGAACTGGCAACACTGTTCGGAAGATCTAACTTTGAAACAAAATATCACCGGAGCAATAAGTCGTAGAAAGCCGAAATTTTGTAAAAATATGTTTTAAGTTATTCTTTATCTTCTGCAAATAACCCTAGCAGGATGCTTCACCCCCTTTAAATCCTGGAAAAAAAGGGTTGAACGCTAGGGCAGAAAAAATCCGTATCAGCTTTAAATAAACCATGTGGTTCATGGAATGATTTCCAGCCGAATTAGATCAATCTGAAGCCCATACAATGAAGCAGCCTTTTCTTAAAATTACTCATTAGAAAGTTGTCATCAAAAACAATGCGACTGAGTGCAAAACATCAAGCACTAGCATACACTCGAACTGACTCCCTACCATCAATGCGCAGAGTTGCGTGGTTAAAGAGAGAAGACGTATTTTCTTAAATTCACTGCATAATGTTGAAACATTATATAATGAGAATTGTAACAGAAACAGTTGATTTGTAAGGTCCACAACAACTGACTGCCGCTAACTGATGGCGAACAAAGTAACCACGGACTAACCCTAATCTTTATGTTGGAGGTCAGTTGTTTCAACTGGGCTCGGATTTGTAGTGTGCTGGCTCTTAGTTTTTTTGTTTTTATCTTCAAGGTAGCAAAATCTATCTTCATGTTTGAAGTTAATTCAATTTGAAGATTTTTCTTTTGTAAAGGCTTCTTCAGATTAAAGAATAAGAATGTGCAAAAGAAATATTCTAGATGACAGTTATACCCAAGCCATGTCAATTCAACTATTCGTTTCTTAAACGTTTAATGGCAGGGTCAACTGGATAAGATGATGGAGTCAAAGGTCGTTTAGTTGGTTCTTTTTCTGAAACACAAACTTACTCATTAACAAGGCTCAGTAGCACAACCTGGATTACAGCAAAAGAATATTTTTAACCGTAACTAAGTAAATTTTATTTTTGGCCTCAGCAACATATGATTAAAAAAAATACAGCGTATAAATAAAATTGAGAAATAAATAGCAGGTTATCCTTAACACTGGTAAATTTTTGAGGAAGTCTTGAAATAGATTTTTGGATCCTTTTTAAAGATCAAATAAACGCTAAGAGAGATGCTACGTAGCAGATGAGATTAAGAAATTGTGATGCAATCTCGGTTGTAAAACAGATTGATAAAACTTGTCCAAGCTGCCAGTATATTGAAAATGTAACACAAGTACTAGCCAAATACAAAAAGAAGTAGTTAGGTTTTGAGAACTGGAGTGAAATGTATTCAAAACACACTAAGCAACAATCGACTAACATGCAGAAACAGTTGCAATGTGAAAACATATCAACAATTAACAACAACCGTTAAAAAAAAAATAACCGATAAATTACTTTCTGAAGCTGTTGTATCATTAGCGTTGGATAGAGAATCTCTTGATCTTTCGTCTTGCCATATTGTTGTAGAATCATAAGAACTTTCATCTATCTCAGTGGGGCTGGGTGCTGACGAGGGAGTGGAACTGCTATTTTGGTCTGCAAAGATATCCTTCAAATTATTGATTGCTATCGTTAGAAACAGTATTTACAATCGTACTTAAAAGTAATCTAAATGAAATCTTAACTTTTGAATTGTGTTCAAGTGCACAAGCTTGTAAAGCACATTCCTGCATCTAAGTACACAGCTTTAAAAGAAATGCCACAGCAGGGAAAAGCTGATGACAACATTGTGCTGCTTTGACTGGGCTGATAATAGAACCAAAGATAATAGAAAAAAAGGAAGAACATCAGCACAACATCTATTTTTATGATTTGGTAACTTTGAATCCAGATAATGAACATCAATTTCGAGAGACTGACATTATTTCCAAAAGAAAGCAACTGAAATTTCTAAGAAAATAATATTTAATTCAAAAAAGTGAAAAAATTATCCAATTTTGCATTTGGGTGTAGTTAATAAACACTAAGTGCAACAACCTATACGTGCTTCAACTGCACACCGAACGACATTGACAACATCAAAACAATGCTAAATAACAGCCAAGTACTTAGGATTGATTTCAGGAAGCATCTTTTCCAATTTGTAAAAATGCACGGCAATGGCTACATGCAAAAAAAATGCAAGCTTAAAATAACAAACAATCCAACACTGAAAAAGGTTTGAACGTTTGGTTAATTACTAACACTACATTACTTGATGGATCCAATGAATTTTCATTGACATTTACAGTGGAAGTATTTGGTTCTTCAACAATATCTTTTTTAATTTCAGACTCTTTTTTAGTGCTTTTTAATGCAGGGACCCATTTGTATACTCTAAGAGAAGAATCTGCAACAGATACCCAACGCTTTTCCCTAAAAAGACAAAACAATATATTATAATCAATATCATTGTTAACAAAAGGCATACTGCATTTATTATTTTTGAAATTAGGAAAAAGTTCAGCTATTGGAATTATCAGTATATTACCGGTATATTATACTCGCCACATGAGAATGACTTCAAAGCAATTTATCAACAGAAAAGGGTAAATGCTAATACAGATGCACATTCGACTATGTCGTCTCAATTATGCTATTTTTCAAACCATAAAGCGCATTTCAAATCAAATCAAATCTTTCATTATACTCGCTGTAGTAGGCCTAATCGTGTAGCGAGTTTGCGGGGCCCATCTCGGCGTCATTGCGCCTGTGGGTAACACAGCCCTTTCAAAGAAATGTAACAGCGATGGTAAGCCATTGGCAACACTGTGTCCGATTTGACTGGTTCAAGATTTGAACCTCAGACCTTCTGCTCCAGAGAAAAACGCTTTACCTCATGACACACCTGAGTATATGGCGCACCTTCAATTTGTGGAAATTTTTTGTATTTTAAATAAGATGCACTTAAAGACAAAAAATTTCCACAAATTGAAGGTGCACTGTATACTCAGGTGTGTCATACGTATGGATCTGGTTATGATCTTTTTTCTTCATGATTAAATTTACAGTTATTTATAGCTTTACTAAGAGTATCTATTTAAACCTTTGTAAGTTGCAGTTAATTTAGCACGCCTTATATACAAAGAGAACCAACAAACGCTATTTGTTGAACTACACCTAATACTGCGCTGCACCTTATAGTCTGAAGAACATGGTAGTACATTTTTTTGTACCTTGAAGATGAATATTTTCAGACTGATGTTAACAATTTTGCCAATCATCAAATAAACAAATTCAAAGCTGGACATTTTTTTTATAAAACCATTGTTATGTTGCTGTTGATCAATACTCAATGAAGATTTCACTGTACATTTCACTAGTGACGATCGGTGAGGGGCATCAGGGTATTCTTTGAATACCCAAACAAAATTATCTCATCTGTATTTATTCAAAGTAATATACCTTTTAAATAATATTTTATATCTTAGTTATTTTTACTTTCATGGCTAGTTGGCTACAAGCAAAGCGTATTCTGCGTACCAATTGGGGAAACCTAGTGGCAGTCAATTATTTGAGTTTTCGGCATTGTGGCGCTAAACGGTGGATATGCAGTCGTTAAAGCTTGATTGCGCTGGAAGATATCAAAGCGAAGTTTAGAAAACCCAAACGGCGTAGCAAAGTGAAACCATGTAACGCCCCGCCTCTGTATTAACCAATCAAATTTGGTCAATCGCAGAAACGTCATCGTAGGTCTTCAGATAGCGGACGTGATTACCTTGCCATCAGCTGCCGCGCCAGTGGTTGGGAGATCGATCGTTAAAGACCTGTCAATTCAATTAACCACCCTGAAGCGCAATAATACTTTTTCCGTATCAAAAAATTGACAGTAAAAGACTTCAAAGGTTTTTTTTAGCAAAAACAACCTACTACGAGGAAAACTTAAAATTTGTCAAAGTAAATTACAACAGCAATATAACACAACGAATGCTGTGAATAGTTAGTTTATTCGGATATTCCTTCACTCAAAAAAAAGCTTTTGAAGAGAAACAAGCAATCGTTGCTGCAGGGAGACCCAAACCCGTTGAAAGATCGTTTTCTTCCTTAAAACGTATCAAATCATTCTCTCGAAATAAAATGGGAAAAGACAGACTTTCAGATTTAGACCTTATATCCACCGAGTCGCAACTACTGACAGAAGTCATTGAAACCAAATCTTTTCAGGATTCAGTCATTACAAAATTTGCTTCAGCGGAAAGACGAATGGAATTTACTTTTAAATGACTTTCTTGCATCTACAGTAATTCTGAAACTCTGTCGATTTTAGTTTTGTTTGAATTGCTAATCAAGCAGCCAAAGCTGTTTCAGCTGGTACTATTTCTTCGCTTTTTATAGGCAACTGATCATTGGATGCGATAAAGGCGCGTTAAAAATTTTAATCATTTGCTTGAATCAAGTGTAGCATTACAGAAGTTATAACTTATCTTTTCATTTTTCTACATCTCCACTATACTCAATTATTCATTTCACTCAACAGCTGAAGCGAGACGAGAAAAATTAACTTCAGCTACGCTACTCTCAATTCGAGCCAAAACTTTTTACTCTCAAACGTGTTTTTGCTACTCCCTCAAGTCAAACTTTGTCTTTCCATTTTTACGTTTAAAAAAGTACAATATAAACACAGTATAAATATCAATTTCACCTACACGTATGGACATAATTTTATACATGCAATTATTTCATGTACGAAAATAAACGACGCAATAATAATGAATATCCAAAACTTTTTGTCACCGATCGTCACTGCATTTCACAATGGTTTGATGAAAAATTAGATAGCGCTTTGACTTTTTTTTTTATTACAGTAATGCTCAATTTCAAAGCTCATAACTACGTAAGTGAAAATAAGCATCATTTGGAGTACAAAAAGAAAAAAACAAAACAGAAATACAATTTTACTAATTGTTAAGATTAGTTAAATCTGAGTGTTTTTGGCTTCAACATGTCAGATCTTCCAATACGATCCAGCACAGAGCAACAACTACAACATGAAGAGCAACAACCACAACAACCTGATCAGTGTTCCCTTAAAGCGCAAAAAAAATACAAAAAACATGAAATATTTTCCACATTTTTGTACAAATCAGAAAATTTTCACAAGTGCGACAAGGATTTTTAGGTTTTGGAAATTTTATTTCATTGTAAAAATAATTATTTCAAGATGGAAAGAATCTAAAACTACATTTATTTGTTAGGTGTTTTAGTGATATAATAATTTGAGACCACTAAGTCCCACCATGTGGCAATATCTAGAACTGGGTTTAAAAGTTCAAATATTCTGTGCCGAATTTTAGAGCCAACCGAGCACTCATTTGTTTTGTGCACTATACCGATTAAAATGAAACGCTTGCGTCAATTTAGATGGATAGGATTAGTGGCAAAAATTCCAGAGTTTTCTTTGCTAGCTGAGACTTGACTTCTAAAACAAGGTCTTCACTCACTCAGGACCGCAAACATAAGAAAGTTTCCTATCATCCATGCTTTAATTTAACATGTTCAGTACATTGTGTACCACCGGTGGTACATTCGTGACTTTGATACCTCATGTTGTGTACTACCGACGGTATACACAATGTAGTTCTAAGTATGTATATGCGCTTTGTAGCATTGACGTAGAAGTGAGAAATTAGAGGTTATTTTTCGTACACTATTTAGAGTTCTTGTTGAAAATTTTTGAGTTTCGTTTGATTTGGCCATCGTTTTTCGAAACAGCAAGTGAATGAATTTGTGAGTGTGAATTTCTGCATTTTAGCACTTTTCAGCAGAAAAAATGAATTTTATCACAAAAGCAACAGTTTTTGAGAAAGAAAATAAATTGTATTCAAAGAACACATGCCGTGTCTAAGCACTACAAAACCTGAAGAAGTTGGGCATCACATACTGTGCAAGAAAAGTAAGAAGCATACTGAGGGTTTAGTTTGTTGCAAAAGTTTTTAAGAATGCTTTTTGTTAAAGCATTCAATGAACGTAGATGGATTTCCTTCACAATTTTCACAATATGGTGCAACTAGCTTTGATGTTTTTTTTGGCAGGAACGGATCTTTCTTCCTTTTGAATATTTTCGTGGCAAGACCTGCATATTTTTTTCTGTAATTATTTCATGTGTAAAAACATTTGAATCAGTGTTTGGTCAAACTCAGCTTACTACACGCAATTACGTCACAGAGGAATATGTGTGTGAAAGGTGACTGAGCTGAACGTGTTAATTAAATGTAGTTAAGGAGCTTCTGTGTTAAAGCTGTTTTTCATTTTTGGGCCAAATTAACACAGGATTTCGTGATACTCAACCTTTTTACATGAGATTTTACAATGATGTTGATGAAAATTTTCAACACCATCTCATCATACATTATTGGCTATTACATCACAGAAGCTTGTATCATGAATATCATTATATACCTTGTAAATGTACTCATAACAACCATGACATCTTTACCAATAAAATGGTGTCGAAAATTTTCAAGAACACCATTGCAAAACCTTGCGTAAAAAGGTAGACGGTGCGGTAGATTTTGATGGGTGCAACATCTGACATGCAAACTTTCCAATGGGATTCTGAAACTGACATAAATTGTTATCAGTGACAACTAATAAACTGGACTAAGTTGTGTTTTTTTGCTGTACTGGCGGTTTGATAAGGTTTAAGCAACGGTACAGCATTTTCGCTAAGACATTAGCATATTTTTGTACCTTTACCAGCATTTTCTCAGAAGATAAAAACTTAAAGAGGAAACACTGACCTTGATCTAACTACAAAAGACTTAAACTGCTAGCCATATGATCCAGATCTACTGTAAAAACAAACCATCTCATGAAGAATTGGTTTCTTTGGACTTCAATACTGAGTAGCTTACTGGTTGATCAACGCATGGCATGACATTTGAAGCAACAATGTGAGAGAAAAATTAACTTGCTCTTTGATGTCAAATTTACATAACATTTTTTATCAGTTAGTTAATTCTGGCTATGAGAAATCAAATGATACTGGTACAAGCTACCTCACAGTAGCTACTGTACTAAAGAGTAGGCAAGTCAGTAGTAACGGTTATTATAATAATTAAGTAAGAGTAAAGCTTACCATTTCCTAACTTTTTCCAAGACAGTCATTGCTCTTTTGATATCATCTTTGGCTCGACTTCTTGTTTCTGCGCGAGTTGATCTTGTTGATGACATTTTGATTGTTGTGGAATTAGCTAGGCCTTTCTACCAATCTAGTAGCTATGCTGCACTATTACTGTATTACCAGTATACAGTCAGACTGTAGCAGAAACCTATTAACAGATTTAATCTGTAATGCTAGAATAGCAAAGTAGTAAATATACCGAGTTGCAACGTAACAAAAGTAGCTCTACTTAAGTGGCCTCATACTCAAGTAGAATTTGGCAGTACTGAGCACTTTTAAAGTAACCAGTCTATATTTTTTATGTAGCATTTTCATTCAGAAGAGTACTGTACAAAACACAGTAACTTTTAATTCAAAGCACAAATTTGTTAGAACGACCAAGTTTTCTATTGCCAAATGGCAATTATTCAATTAAGAGAAGTTAGCAAAGATTTTATGCCATGATTCCAAGTAAATTCTGCATGACATAATTTTCAAACCTCAAACTTTTGCTGTTGTTCTTCTTGATTTGAATAGACAGTAATAACAAAAACTTGCATTACTTAGTAATTCATGACTTCTTGGAGTGAGAAGTTAGAAGATCCAGCATTAAAATTATGTGGCAGTGATGTGAAGGTAGCCTAGTCAACTGGCCTAGTTGTCACACACTACATTTTGTTGATTAAATAATTTGTCGATTTTGCTTGAATACTTTCAGAAATACTTTATACTACTTGAGTACTTTAAAAAAACTACATGTACTTTTTTACTTTTACTCAAGTACTTTTTTTAGTCAATACGGTACTTTGTACTTCAGACTTAACTTCAAGCACTTTTTTGTTCAAGTAACAAAACTTTTATTTGATTACACTTTCAGTACTTTTTACATTACTCCAAAAAAATTAGGAAGAGGCTAGTGTAACATCACAAAACGTTGATAAAGAGAATAAGACAGCAAAGAGTGAGTGCTTATTTTCTCTTTTTATTTATTAAAGGTAGTGACTATTTCACCAAAAATTTTCAAGTTAAAGAGAATAAAACCAAATGAGAAATATTCATCTGCGCTTTTTTCATTTGCTTTTTTAGGGGTTAAGATTAGGGTTTAAGTTAGAGTTTGGGTTAGGGTTCGATTTGGAGATACTTTTAGAATGAGCATTTGAGTTCACTTTAGACTTGAGTCAGAATTGATAAAAAAGTGAATAAAAATTTCCGGAGAAATAAAGCCTTCCTTTTTTAAATTATCGTCAGGGTTTGAGTTAGATTTTGGTTTAGATTAGGATTAACATTAGGGTTAGAGTTAGGGTTGTGGTTAGAGCTAGGAGAGCGATTTTCTTATTTTTACATAATGTAACAGCAGCTTCTGCCAATAAATTAAACTAAAGTATGACATGTATATGAGTTTCGTAAGTATGAGACGTCGCTTTTTTTTTTTGGAAGCTCTGCAACCTGCAAATGAGCGCACGTGCACTTTCTCCTCTATGATCTAAGCTTTGAGTGCATGCATGAAAGGAGCGAGAGCGTGCACACGCTCATACACGGGTTGCAGAGGTTCCGAAAAAAAGCATACGACTTATACAGTATATCCTTGATGACATCTATACTGTATCCTATTCCAAAAGTCAAAATCTCTCAATGCTAAAATGTAGTCATGTCTACTGCCAGTGCAAACGATGATTGACCCTTGTCAATTACAGTAGACTAACTTACCATAGTAAAGTAACTACAAAACTAGTAGGTTATTCACTATCCAAAGGCTTCCCAAACTGCGGGTCGCAATTTTAACTTTGGTTTATGACATATTAGAACTATGCCTACCAAATTTAATGCTTGTATACTGTATTACTGTAGTGCTGTAGTCAGTAGCATAGCCAAGGGGGTGAGAGGGCTAAAGCCCCCCCCCCCATTGGCATGCTGAACAAAATGCAGAATAAACAAACTACCACATTTTAGCACTTATGAGACTGTCTTTTGCACTAGAACTAAGAATAGACTCAAAAAGTAATTTAAAGCTTATTTTGAAACGTTCATTTGGGGTTGGGGGAGCTAATGCTAACTTGTCAAAAATGAAACTCATAAATCAGAAAAAAAAACAACTTTAAAACATAGCCAAAAATTCGAATTCTAAGCTCAGGAAAAGGGGGGGAGGGCTACTCCGTATATGTTAGTTAATTACCAATCACTTCTCTCAAACTTCCTTCCATTAGACCCACTAATCATTCTTTTCCTATAAAACATTGACACAGGGCAAAATAGATTAAAAGTTTGATTGAACTATCGGAATATATACAGGGTGTTTCAAAAGTCACGCCCGATTTTATACAGTTAAAAAGTCAATGGATATTTTTCTATGATATTTTCTATATCTATGCTTTCTCTAATCATTTCTATTGTTATGTAGTTATACTACTTATCAGAAATATAAATTCGTTCTTTAAGCATGTTTTTTCATAGCCTATTAAAAATCAGGCGTGACTTTTGAAACACCCTGTATATATATAGAATTTTATGATTTACCAGCTTGTAAAGAGAACTGAAACTCTAGCAATAGCTGCCTCCCACACCTGACATAGCCCATTTATGCAACTAGTATAATCACATTTTGCACAGCTAATTTCTATGCCACGTTTTAATAGCATTAATTTTTCGAAGTGACTTGGTGAATGGAACAAGCGCGGTTAAATAAACAAAGATTCCATTGACGTCACTCGTTTTAGGAAATTTTGATTTTGATTATTACACTTATTAGGTTTGGGTTAGGGTTTAGGTTAGGCTTTGGGTTAGGGCTAGGATTAAACCTTAGGGTTAGTTTTTTTTAGGCTTTATTTCAAAATGTCTGCGCGAATGGAACATTCGCCCAGCCTCTTCCTTAATTTTTATCAAAGTACCGGTAGGCTGGAGGCTCTGCCCCCAGCCCTTGTAACACCCCCTCACTGCAGAATTCTGGCTACATGCCTGGTCTAGTACCGGCAGTTTTGTAGAGGAGTAGGAGCGTAATCTACAGTATATATCCCATAATACTACTACCGTTACTGGTTATATTCTCATCATTGGATAGCTGGTTAAAAAAGTCACCTGATAACGGTGATACTTATTACTAACATTAACAAGCGTACTGCAGATGATGTTGAAGCAGCACTAAATACAGACAAATGCAAACAGGGTGTTTGCATTTTGTACACATTGGATAGCTTACAGCCTACCAAAGCCTTGTTAATGTTATTACTTTTTCCATTGGATAATTACCACAAATACTGTAGGCCTAGCCTACACAACTCACAATGTTTATTGCTCTTACCGTGAAGGGTCGCAGAACTTTTTTGAAGATTAAAAGAACCAGCAAGCAAAAAAGTTCGGAAGCACTGCACTATTATGCAGGGGGTGCAGGCTAGAAGACCATGCCTACATTACCGCCACCTCCTTGTGCCAATATGTTAATGTTTGAACATTCACTTACTGCATATAACAATGTTTTCATTGTCTTTTTTGAACTAGTATATGGTGCTTTTTTTTGCAGCAGTTGACTACTATGTTTTTTACACGGTGCCTTGTTGTTGTTTTTTTGGCTTGTTTTTGCTTGCGCTTTTCTTATCGCCATTTGCTTAAGAATTGAAGTCTGAAGTGGGAGTGTGGGTGAAGCTGACTTGATGAGCACTGCTCCTTCGCTTCATCCACAGTATGCATAGACTGTGGTTTCGCATTGTTCAGCTTTTACAGATGTCATTGTGTGCCTCTTTTTGTGCATGCTGAAAGAATAAACTACTGACTGACTGACTTTGTCGTTATGCGCACTAAAACAAGTAAATAAATCTTGAAATCTAGCCTATTCAACAAATCGGTTGAATGAATAGCCTAAGGCTAGCAAAAGTCGAAATGTCTAGGCCTAATATTAACAGGCTAAGGGCTCCATTTGAAAAATAAATAAAACTACAGTACAATATTAATCGGCCTACCTGCAACCACTTTCTACGTCAAACTGTTAAGCCCACCAGCCAGTGCGCCGTTTATAGGTCGAGTTTACTCAGCAAATGAACTACGGTACTAATCGGCCCACCTGCAAATTAGCCTTCTCTCAAGGTGAACTTTTTTCTGTCACAAAACTTGCAAGTTTTGGAACTAAGATTGCAGTTTCAAAGAATTTCGAAACCACTAAGCTAGAGACGGTTGTTCCATCATTCCATGCATAGATCCTATATTCGATGACACAAACAAAAATAGGCCAAGACAGTTTCAGCCTTGGCCTGCTCTTTTTGTTTTATCGTTTTTGTTTCTCACTTTCTGTAACTTTAAACGAATTGAATCTTTTAAAAATTTTGCATAATTTAATCAACTTTGAAACTCTGGTGGCACTGTGCCATATTATTCAACGACCCAGCACTAGCATGTTACAACTCAAACTTGCAAATAAATTTCACATTGAATAATTTCAAGCAATAAAACTTTGCTGGCTCGCATCAAGTAATCATGGCTTGTCAGTTTTGTTTGTTTAATTTCGAAAAAACAAGGAACTAAACAAAATCACAAAAAAACCTTTCACATATTTTTAAATTATCACCCATAGTTTTGGATTTGAGCTTTTCATAGAATCCAAGCTAGTAGCTGTCAAGTAGTCGTCTTCTACTGTCTAAGTTAGTTGCGCAGATGCAGACTGCTAGTGGTAGTTGCAAGTTCTGAAATCTACAACCAGGCCTAGTAAATTTTCAGTGATTGGGTTTCGGCACTTGGCTAGAGCCAGTCGATTAAGCTCTATAAGGAACAGAGGGAAGGCAAGTAAGGATTTGTGTATCGTATTTAGCTTCAGCTAATACCTGAATACTGGTAGGCTAGTGTGCTTAAAATCTTACCGGTACCATAGCCTACTGGTACCATACCATTTCACCGGGTCGAATGCACCAGCTAAGCAACCATTACACGGTCTGACATTCAGCATTGGTTAACATTATTTCCAAAGGCCTTAATTGGATGTCATTAAGTAAAAGACGTCCACTTTTTTTGGAACCTCTGCGACCCGTGTATGAGCGTGCACGCGTCTTACTCCTCTCCAGCATGCACTTATTAGGGTTAGGGCTAGATTTGGGAAGTACCATAGTTTAGATTGGAGTGAAGAAAAGAGCACACGCACGCTCATACTTGGGTTGCAACTTGCATACGGTAGCTTCCGAAAAAAGCAAATGGCTTATGCTTAACGACACCCCCAAAATTAGCACAACTTCATAGAAAATATAGACTAGTGCAAATATCCTATTAGTTCTACTGTTAATAAGTAAACGTCATCAATGTCTGATGTGATTTGATTTCAGATTTAAGGATAAGTCTACTCCTCTTTACTCAGTTACTTGTAATCCAGTTTATTAGGCTGTCAGGGATTGTACACGAATACTAGGATTAGGGATTGTACACAAATAACAAGTTCAAGAGTGTAGAAGAGATTAAAACTGTTAATAGTGGATTATTGGTATCTTAATGTCTTACAACAGTTTACAGTAAACAATTTAAGCTTTTATCAGTTACCGGTATGACAATAAGCTCTGAGCTAGTGTTGATGTTGTTAACCAGTTCTGAGTCAATGTAGGTAGGATATGGAGAAAAATTGTGAACAACTCTTGCTGGAGCAATATAGTAGAAAAACAACATGAATTTTATATGTAAGAGTGCAAGCATAAGTGCTTGTTTTCATTTACACTCTACAGGTATCACAGAGACTGAGAGAGTGGGTACTGAATTAGCCTAACAGCTATGAGTTTGATCCAACCTGCCAATAGGCATGTGCAAATCGCGTCACTGTCAGGCAATTTTTTGGTCGCCATTGCTGAACGCGTTTTTTACAAGACTTTTCACTAGCGGTTTATTTTAAACTCGCTAGAAAGTATCTAAAAATGCTTAATTTCTACAAAAATTGGTACTTAGGTAGATGAATATGTGCTCTGTCTGACGCTGTTTTTATTTTTAGAATTTGTTCCTAAAAAGTGTAATTTTATTGAGTTTAAAAAGAAGCAAAATGTTTATCTTTGAAATAGTTTATGAAGATGCTCACGGACGATCTTCAAACTGCCATGGACTCGTAGAATATTCACTCAACTACGTTTCAGCCAAATTTGAATAAAAAATAACGATGCGCACTATGTTAAATTTTATCCGCATGAAACCTACTTTTACAATTTTAACTTCAAACTTTAGCCGTAATCACGCTTCGTAACGACGTGCCAAACCGATAATATGTCATTCTCTAAAGCGCGTTTGCGCTAAGTTTTTTACGGTTGAGCACACTGAAGTATGAAGCGTGGTTTTGTCATTCTGACGACGCAGTCCGGGACAGTGCTTAATTCTTGGACTGGTTTTAAATTCAATGAGTCGTATGCACTATGAGGATTATACTTGTCTCGCGACATTACGAAAATTGTCGCTTTGCATTGACTTCAATGGCTGATGGTATATAAAGCTTGGACCAAAATTTTTGATCGTTTTTTGGCCATAACTTTTTTATTTCTTAATCAATTTTTAAAATTTTTGCGTTGTAGAGCTTCTGTTTAAAAGTTCTTTCCAAAGAAGTTAAAATTAAGAAATCTGGACAAAAATAAAAATTTATTGTCACGTACCTACTGCCAATCTACCATAAATAAATTAATCAGCACATTTAGTGCAAGTTGCATGCGTGGTGGAGATGTTTTGATCTTGAGGTGTATGCAGTGTAAGACTGCTACTTTTATCCTCATTGATCAATAATATGGGGGAACAATATTGGCAGTGTATCACTTGCTATTACCTTACTCAGCCGATATATTATGCATGTTTAGAGAAATCAATGGGTAATTTAACAAAGTTAAAATTTAATCATTGACATGGCATTTTCGTATCATTGACATGACATTTTCGAGTAAGATAGTATATCTTTTTCCCTAATGCGTAGGCGTTTTTTGTTGTTTTCGCTCAAACTACTTTATTACTGCATATTTCAGAAGATTTTTGCAAGGTTTGTAGCAAACCTCTTAAAGGCTCTTCATAAAAATTTTCGGTAGAATTGGGCGCAAAATGTTGGCGTAATGAATTGAGGAAAAAATGCTGCGCATTAGGCAAAAAAGATTATTGCGTAGCTGCACGATCGATAATGCTTATCAACGACTGATTTAATTAGGGATTGTGTTTTTTGATGATCTCTTTGTCTTAAAGGGGCATTGAAGTCTAACTTTTGAATTTTAACACCAAACTTATAAAAAATAATTGATTAGCAACGTTTTTGTCCCGTTTTTTCATTGTTTGAGGTTAAATAGCTTCAAGGGAAAAGATTTTGAAATAAGGGAAAAATTTTGCAGGGGCAACACTACATCAAATTTGCATAAGCGATTTCAAAACCAACTTTGCCAAATTATAGGTCTGGGAGTGACAATGTGCCTTTGGCAGGTTTTCTGCTGTGGCTTCGGTACTTAGATGAGTTTTTAAAAGTGGAATTCATCTTAGTAGTTTAAATTTGCATCTTTTAGCACAAGCATATTTGATTTAGTGCACTTAGAAGAAAAAATGAAAAGTAGGCCTATTTTTGGCCTAGTTGTTCTTTGTAATTATTAGGGTAAACCAACCTGTATAAATTGCTGTTGGTTAGACTAGACTTTACTGTTTTTTATAATTTCTTCATAGGCTAGGCTTACATACCCTAAATAATGATTAATGTCATCATTAATAGGCTTGGCTTACATATCGTAAGTAATGATTAATGTCAGCTAGCGTGTAGTAGCCCTAGTAACAGCAACAGCGATACCAAACGTAGACAAATTTTTAAAAAAGTGAAAGAAATTTTCTGAAATAAGGGAAAATATAAATGTAATAATCATAGAATTCTGAAGTTGAGCTCAAAAATTATTTTAAAAATACAAATTTTGTTTCAAATGCAATAAATCAATAAAACTTAGGCATCAATGCCCCTTTAAAACGTCTATTGGGATATTCTTTTACCGTTCTTCAATGTAGATCTGATAGGAACAAAGTATAGAATATGCTAATGACATCAATGACGTCATTTTAGTTTTTTCTATGTAGAATGTTTTTTTTTGATAATTTGCATTATTTCTTTGAACATGCCAATAAGCGATTACTGATCTTTAACATGTTAGGTGCTATCCTGATGCACATTAATGATGATGCCATTAAATATGATTGACAGTTGTGATCATTTCTCTAAATAGTATTTGTTTTTATTATGTTATGTTTAAACTTATAAGGCCTGAATTTGCTGTCTATCACTAATCAATTGAAGTTATGATAAAATTATAATAAAATAGTTGTCTGGGCCTTGTTTATCGAGGACGCAACAGTGTTATTTTTAAAAACAAGTTTATTTCACATGCGTTTATTTTGCTGCGCATGATAAAATAAACTAATTTTGAAAATAATGCAATTGGAGCTTTATGCTGCTTAAACTTTGTTTTTTTTAACTACACAATGCTTTCACTATTTGAATCCTTGCAACAACACTTTCAAAACCATAAAAGTTTCAATCTCCGTTCGAGTCAAATTTACACAGGCTGAGACGCTCTGGTTTATTGTAAATGAATGATTAGTTGCAATGGACATGCTTAAGACACTATGCTTGCCCATATGTCCAACCATTTCTTGCATTTAGTTAAGATAAGCATAGGATATGCATGTATGCTTACAATTTTTGCTTTAAAGCAAGGGCTTCATAGCCAATTTTTGCTTTAAAGCAAGATGATCTATATTGCTGTGTCAAACATGTTTTTACCTTTGCATTCGTCACTTTTGTTATGGTTTAAGGTAGCTCTAGTCTTAAACTTAGAACTGTCTTAGTTACTTAGAGCAAGTTAGCACTTTCTGGCGCTTTTGAGTTAGTCATCGCAAATTCACAATCTTCATTCTCAGAAAAATCTAGTTATAAAATTTTCCGCATTGCTCAACCTCAAGATTGTAATGAGCATTTTGCTCTTTTTTGCCTCTAGTGACTATATTTTTATTTTTTGTCACTGCTAGGTGATAACAGGAGCTTTGCTGAATTCAACCATATATCTGCTGCAGTTGTAGGTATTCTAGAACGGAAAATATATTAAAGTTAATCGCGGCTGTTCAAAAGTTTGCTGGTACCATTTGCAGTAGATCTAAAAGTCCCAAAATGAATTAAATACTTTTTAATAGTTAAATGCAATTGCATGAATCTTTGTTTTGATATCTGCTCAGAAGATACAGCAGTTTCAACTCTTAATCGGAGTTTGCATTTTGGGTTAAGGCTAGGTTGCTTGCTTCGGTGCTGCGCATTAGGGAAAAAACAAAAGAACTGCACAATGCGCATTGGGGAAATAAGGATATACTGTAGCTTTTAGAAAGCCCAAAAGTTTTGATCATTTCTCTAGATGCTGCATTTCTTTACAAGAATTTGTTTGGTTTTTTGTTTATATCTGATATTGTATTATACCATCATCATTTTATTTTATGATAAATGACTCTCATTGCATAGGAATGCACAAATATATGATATGCTGCAAGATAGTCCTGCATCAGACAATAGTTTTGCAGTACATAATATGAAAGTTTAAAGATTCATATTACCATTTAATTTGCTTCTTTTTTGTTGATTGCTCATTTTTTATTGATTTGTTCATTATATGCTAGGTACTGTTTTTGATGGACATTTTAAGGACATTGTTAAGTATGAGCTGTTCACTTTTTTTCGGAATCTCTGTGACTCATGTATAAGCATGCGCATGCTCTTGCTCATCTTATGTGTGCCCTCATTAGGGTTAGGGCTAGATTTGGCAAATAGCTTAGATCATAGAGAAGGAGAGCACGCGCGTGCTCATTCGCGAGCGCAGAGCTTCTGAAAAAAAGCGACAGCTAATTCTTAACGACACCCTATTTTAATTAGTTGGCTCAGTAAATTGGGTGTGTTTTTGAAAGTAGAGTAAGATTTAATATGCAGCATAGTTTTCACTGCCACCTGCTGAAAAGTTTTTGAGTAATTTATATTATTTTGGAATATCTGTAGCCTAGAGTTTGCTCATTTGAAAAGTAGAGGGCTCTTCTGTATACTGTGTACTTGAGTGACTTTTAGCACACTGATGTTAATATGGTACCTATAGTAAAAATACAGGTTGAGCCGAAAGTAGGTGGACAGTAAAAAAAAATTAGGTGTAACATAGTAATAGAAAACAGGTAAAATTAAAACAAATTTTGGTACTAAAATTATAATTATATACCACAAATAACATAGTTGTAACAAAGTTATAATGAACAATTGGATTAAAGTAACTGAGGCATAAATCTATTCTATGTGCCGTCCACCTACTTTTGGCTCACCCTGTATATAATAGATGTAGTGAGGTTTAATATGTTGCATAGTTTCACTTTCATGCTGCCACATGCGAGAAGTATTGTGAAATATCTAGATTCTATAACCTAGAATATCTTTGAAATATTTTGAATTATCTATGTTCAAATTATTTTGAAATATCTATAGCCTAGTGCTTGCTCACATGGGAAGTAGAGGGTTGCTTTTCTATATTGTTTACCCAGGGTACTTAGTACAGAGGTAAAAAATTTTTTGAAATGTTGATAAACTTGTGGTCTGTGCTAACCGTTTTTTTGTTTGGCAGAGGCTGCTGTTATGTTACGCAAGAATAAGAAATTGCTATCCTAACCCCAACCCTAAATCTAACCCAAACTCTAACCCTAACATTAGTCCTAACCCAAACCCTAACGATAAGGTAAAAAATAAAAAAGTGTTAACGAGCAAATGAGTTCTCACTTTTTGCTCTCTTGATTTCTTTATAGGCGTTACGTAACACTAGCCACTTTTTTTTCCAAGAATGTGGTCTTTTTGGATTGTAAAGTACATAATAATAAATTCTTTGTGGTTTTTTCTCAAATTTTTTCTTTTACATCAATCCACATTTTGCAGCTCAGTAATAAAATTGATTTGATATTTTGAAGCTGACTGTCTGGAATAAAGTATAGTTGTGATGTAGCAATTAGTTTTGAAAATACTTAGATAAGATTTTACAAAACTTGAATATGATATCACAAGTGATATTCGGGAACTTTGCAGAAGTATCTAACTTTACTGAACTAAAGAACTTCACAATATTGTGTTTAGCGTGTTTATGGTTGTTGATAGTCAGATCTAAAATACATCACTTTCAAATTTCATAATGTTCCATTAACTTGATCAGGTTTGTGATTAACGGCTTTTAAAATTTATAAGTCTATAAAAGGTAGCTATAAAGTGTCAATCAAAATTTTACAACTCTACTTAATTCTTGTTTTAGCTTTTAAGGTGTTTGTGGAATTTTCATTTAGCAGCGCAGTGCAATTGTTGAAATAGCAGTTACAATCAAAACCCTTCTTAAAACAAATATTTTGACAGTAACCTTTTGCTTCGATCTAAACAAACAAAAAAAACTTTTTGATCTGAAAATGCCAATATGACTTGTATATCGTGTAACTTACATTATATTGACCAGAAATTTAACACACTATCCTAAGTATCAAAACTAGCCCACTGCAATATTTTTTTAAGAATAATTTTATGTAAGCACATGGATGAACAGTTCTACTGATTTTTCTCAAAATTTAAGAACTAAATCAAAGCAATGCCTGCCATAGCAATTACATATGTACAAAAAATTTAGAAACAAAAAATCCAAATTCCTATAACTTTCAGTGATATTGCAGAGTCTAACTTTACGATGACTTCACACTGAAAACTTATATTAATTTACTCAACTCTATGCTTTCCAGAACCCTAGGTGTAATGTTTAAAGTCAAACAAATATTTACCAAAAATTATCTACTTCTTTTGCACATTTTACTCTTTTTTAACAGCTTTGAGGTTGTTAGCTCTCAAAGTTTGAAGGTGTCAAAAAGTTAACAAAATAATGAAGTAATGTCAATCAAAAAGCTATTAGAGCTCCTAACAGTTTTTCACTTTATTCTGAAATAACATAGAGCGATCTTTAAAATTTCAGCGACTTTTGAGCAAAAAATATTATTGCATTGGCCAAACTTAACCCTAACCACATCCAGAAATGTGCATGCATTTTACATCTATTCCTATTCTGAGAGCGCTATTTAGCACTGCGACCTAATGACCAACAAATTGAACATTTTATGGTGTACTGCATTACATCCATTATTCAGTACAAAAGCTTTCTTAATAAAATTGTTTTAAAACTTTGAAGAGCAAGTAGATTTTTTCAGTGTTGCTAGTGACAGCTCAGTAAGAAAACTAAGCCATCCAGCTTAAATCTAACAAAGCCATTTAGTTGAAGTGCTTCAACATCTTAAATCCTGAAGTAATCCCATTAGTTTAACTTTTCCACTTTTCTTTGATACCAATTCATTGTGTGAATTTATCTCATAGTTTGAAGGTCCATTTTAGGACTAATTGTCCAACATGGCATTGCCAAGTTATGCATGTTTTATATTTTACTTATATTAGCCTTCCGGTACTCTTAAAATTGATATGTCTAGCTGGAGTAGCTTACTTCGTACATTCAAAAACTGAATAAGAGTGATTTCTAGAATCATCTGGTCTACCTGGCATAAAAATCGATACTATAGGTAGGCTAGCCTACTAACTGTTCTTCCTACATACTAAAAATTACTTCATACATAATAAAAATTTAAAAAATTTAAGGGGCCCATTTGGCATGGTTTCCTCAATGCGACTAACCAAATTTTGTTATCTTTAATCTTTTGGTCATATTAACTTATCGAATTGATTTAATTTGTTTAGCTATTGTAGTTAGTTGGGGAAGGTGTCAACATAATTGCAGGACCCCTATAGTATGATTTTGTCAAATTTTTCATTTTATATTTTTACCTATCTTGAAAATTTTATTTGTCTAGTTGAGTGGTTGAAATTTTTGAAGGATCCGTTGAAGAAAGACTACCCAATTGTGGCACTTGAAATTAGTCATATTTTAATTACCTATTCTGAAAGTTTTATGTGTCTAGCTTGAATGGTTGAAAAGTTTGAATTTTGAAGGAAACCCCATTTTGGTGCCCCAAGTTTTGTTAAATTTTATCTATCCTTCACATTTGCTTGCCTATCCTGAAATTTTGATATGTCTAGCTTAAAAAATTAAAAAGTTATAATTTAGCAATTTTGTTTGAGGGGGCCCCCTATGTGGTCGGACCATGACTTTTGTGTGTGGACGTTTAAGCACGGGACGTGTACGCACAGTCGATTAGGCACCTGGACTTTTAGGCTCCAGAGGTTAGAAAAATTTTTTTTGCTTCAAATAAAAGTTTCTTTTCAAAAATAAAACAGTTTTTTTTTAATTTTTTTTTTTCAAAAACATATTTTTTTTTTCAAAAAAAAGCTGTTTCAAAAGCAAACGTTTTTTAAACAAAAACAGTTTTACTGTGGTTAAAATGTTAATATTTTCAAAGCTTTTCATTTTACACTTGTCAAGAAGATTCATCAGAATAGAGACCGCAGGAAAAGGAGTGGCTATAGAAAAAAGCCAAGCAGTGATTGGCGAGAAAAGGATCGATGAGAGAATGTCATTTGTGTGTAATCTTTGAACTATACATGAATTCTTTTTGTTGGCAGAGGGCGTGGTGAGAAGTTTTGATAAAAGTGACTTCAAAAGCAGATGGATGGAGATAGCAGAAAAAGTTTTACGAAAAATTGATTTCAAATTGTATTTTTTCAATAACAAAGAATATTTTCCGCTACATGTTTGCAAAGTTTTCTTACCTTATCGGGACGCATGCAATCTTCAGCCTGAGGTCTCAAATTTTGCGACACACTGGCACATGTTGCTTGTGTAACAAGCCACATGTTGTTTCATGGTTATTTTGAGTCTACTTCTACCAAACAATACAGTACAAAGTTTTTTAGAAGCTAAGGATTCATTTCTCAGCAGATTCCTATTTATGATCGTTACAACTTGTTGTAAATATAGTAAAAACAATGTTTAAATGGATATTATTAAGTTTAATCTTTACGCCTTATTGTAAATACACTTATAGTAAAAACAATTGTTAGATTCTTGCAGTTAACTTCTTCAGAATTGCTTCAAAATTTTTGAAATTGAACAGGATTGTATGCTGCTTCAAATTATTGTTTTACTTTCAAATAATTTTTTTAGTATGAGTTGAATTAGAAGTGGCTGCTGACTCGACGATCATTTTGACAAATTTTCATACAAGTGCAATATAGTTTGAATTTATCACGCTCACTGCATTCTCTGCGATTAAAATTTGTTATCGTTTTACTTGTGACAATTGTTCAGCACCCCAGAATTCAATTTGTAAGCTGGTAAAGACCTTATCCAACACATGCAAGTGAAACGAATGACTAAGTTATATTTTGGTTTGGCTTTCCCCTAATAAGTTCTGGATACGCTGACGAAATCAACCTGAAATTGAAGTTTGCGTTTGACTAAAACTCATTTTGTTTGTCCTTCAAAATCGATTGCTTTTGCTTGTTTTCAAGCAGGATAGATCAGCTCAAATTTTGTCGCGGGATACAGCGCAATGACGAGCGTAATTTGTTCACACCCAAGTAGAGAATTTTTTATGCTATATATGTGTCTTTTTCTCCCAAATGTTAGGTAAAGACCAAAAACAATCAAAGAGAAAATTTTTAGTTGTAATAGTTCCTACCCGTGTGGCGCAAGCAACTTGTGCCAGTGTGCCGCAAAATTTGTGACCGCAGGCTGGAGATGGCATACGTCCGGATTAAGTAAGAAAACTATGCAAACATGTAGTAGAAAACAATTTTTATTATTGAAAAAATAAAATAAGAAATCAATTTTTTTGTTAAATTTTTTCCGCTCTACTTCCATCTACCTGTTTATGAAGTCACTTTTATCAAAACTTTGTACCCCGCCCTCTACCAAAAAAAGAATTCATGTGTAGCTTAAAGATTACACGAATGACATTCTCTCATCGATCCTTTTCTCGCCAATCACTGCTTGGTTTTTTTCTATAGCCGCTCCATTTCCTGCGCTCTCTATTCCGATGATTCTTCTTGATAACGGTCAAATGAAAAGCTTTGAAGATATTCACATTTTAATCAGAACAAAACTGTTTTTGTTTGAAAAAAATTTGTTTTGGAAAAAGCTTTTATTTGAAAAAAAGATGTTTTTTGAATAAAAAATTTTAAAAACTTTTATTTGAAACAAAAAAAAGTACTATTTTTTATTTTTAGAAAGAATTATTTTTCAATTTTTTTTTGTCAAATTACTTTTTTTGGAATTAGAGAATCTTAAAAAAAAGTTTTTTCACCTCTGGTGCTAAAAGTCTTTGCACCTAATAGGTGGCACATAATGTCTCATGCCTAGACATCCATGCCTAAAAGTTGCATACCTCATTGTTGTACCCCCAAATTTTATCTTTTCTTCATATTTACCTATTCTGGAAATTTCATCAGTCTGGCATTAAGTGGTTAAATTTTGAATTTTGGTGTCCTTGTTTGAGGGGGATCCCTTCATTTTGGTACCCCCAATTTTGTCAAATTTTATCTTTTCGTATTTGCCTATCCTGAAGATTTCATGTGTCTGGCATGAGTTTTAAAAGTTTGAATTTTGGCAGCCCCATTTGAGGGAGTTCCCTCTATTTTGGTATCCCCAAATTTTGTCAAGATTTATCTTTATATTTGCCAACTCCTAAAATTTCATGAGTCTAGCATGTGTGGTTAAAACGTTAGAATTTTGGCAGCCCCATTTAAGGGGAAGCCCATTTTGGTATCCCTAAATTTTTTCAAATTTTATCTTTCCTATGTATTTACTTACCTTAAAATTTTTATGTGTCCAGCTTAAAAGGTTTAAAAGTTTAAATTTTTGAAGCTCAAAGAATTCCCAGTTTGGAACCTCAAATTTTTGTTAGGTTAGGTTCGTTTTTAAAATCTGCCCATTCCGAAAATTTGATCCATCTAGTTCTAATGGTTTAAAAGTTTAAAATTTTGGCTGCTTCACTTCAGGGAAAGCCCCCATTTTGATACCCCCAATTTTTTTTCAAATTTTATCCTTCATATTTGCCAACCTTGAAAATTTCAAATGTGTAGCAGAGTGGTTGAAAAGTTTGAATTTTGGTGGCCCTGTTTAAGGGGGACCCTCCTCTTTGGTATCCCCAAATTTTGTAAAATTTTTTTTTTCATGTACCTTAAAAATTTCTATGTTTCTAGCTAAAAGATTAAAAAGTTTGAAATTTTGAGGGCCGTTTGGGTGGGAAATTCTTATCGTGGTATCCCCGAATTTTTGTTAGATTTAGTTTATTTTTAATATCTACCCATTCCAAAAATTTGATCCATGTAGCTATAGTGGTTTAAAAGTTGAAAAATTTGAAGGACTCAATTGAGGAGGATACCTGGCACCCCCGATTTCTGTCACACAAAAATCCTTCTTGATAATATCAATCAGTAAGACTTTGAATACACTGCGTTTAGCAGTTTGAAAGTAGATGGCAGCAGAAGAAAAAAAAAAGTAAGAACAAAGATGCAAAACAAGAAAACTTGTATTCAGGTTGGGGTAAACGAACATAACCGAAACAAAGGTGGTTGATAGTGTGCTCAAAAATCACAAACCATGTTTCTTCAATGTCGGTAATTATTATCAAAATATATCGGTTCAAATTTGCGAAGTTTTTGCCCATTTTTGGCCTGTAAAATTTTGGTCACGTGACAAGGCATCCCCAAACTTGGTTTGCATAAAGTATTCATAAGCACCCACATTGTGTTCACATTTCAGCGTTGTATGTCAAGTGGTTTTTGAGTTAGCGGCGAATTAATAAATTTTCAAGACAAAAATCGCCGTTTTTTTGTGTCTCAATTCACGATCACGAAAAATAAGATCCCCAAAATTGGCACACATGACGCTTTCATTAATTCTTATGTTAAGTCCAAATTTCGATTTTCTAGGTATTATTGTTTGCTAGTTATAAGCAAAATCACTCCTCATCTGCCAAAATTCGCGAACAAAAACAAAGGTATTGCACGCTCACGCGAAGTCCCAATAACAAGAGCTAAGAAAAATAAAACATTTGTTCTATTTAGAATAAGACATTTTGACTTTGAACTTTCAACCTTATTCAAATAGAATAACATAAGAATTATTTAAATAGAATAGAATCACTTTCTACCTCATTCAAATATAATAAGATAAAAGGAATTGCAACATCTTGACGTCCTTGCAGCAGCTGAGGGCTGCCGATGAGAGCTAAAAGCTCGAAACAGCGCTGTCCAGCTCTGTGCTTAATTGATAAAAGGAATGTTACATTATGTGTAATGTATTCACAATAGAAGAATATACAGGGTGGGCCAAAAGTAGGCTTATAGTTATCGCTGGAAAGGGTTTCCAGATTTTTTTTTATTGGTGGTATATACTTCATTTCAAGTCATATTTCAGTTCCTGGTACTTAGCTTGTTGTGTGAAGTGCTTTGAAATGTGCTGCTTAGAACACAAAAAGAAATTAAAAGAATTTGGATTGTGATTGCTGTAAGCCTACTTTTGGTTCACCCTGTATAACCCTATTGAAATAAGATTAAAAACTATTTAACTTTGTTTTATATTTGAAGCTATTTGGCTAATACATTTTACACGAGGTTAGGCAAAAATGCTCCCCTATCTAACTTCGAAATTGAAGGTTATGGAAACGCTTAGTGACGTTATAGGCACTTTAAATTTTGCTTGTGGGTTTGTTTTTAAATCTGAATAAAAAACTGTCTTAATTCAAAGTGATTATGCCACAAAAATATTTTGTGAAATCATTAAGTGTGAACCAAAAAAATGACCAATTTTGGTAAGTAACTTCAACAAGCTTTAAAATTCGGAAAATTACGCCCACGCTCTCTCCAGCAACTTCTAATTATTGGGGGTCATTTGTAAATAAATTTCACTCAAAGTCAAGTTGGTTTGAACAAAAAAGCTTGTTCTTATTTATCACAAAAATTCTCAGAGGAGCCATTTTTTCTCCCCTCTCAAAAGAAAAAATAATAGGGTTAAGCTGTGGCGTTGCTAAGAATGGTGGCACCTGGGGAGGGATTTCGTGTTGTCACTCTTTTTCGGTCCAGAAATAGGTTAAGACCAAAATGCAAAATAAAAAATGGTCTTCACCGTAAAATTACAAGGTCTTTGGTCCAAAAATAAGTGAAGACCACAAAAAAAAGGTTCTTCGCCATACGGTTTTTGGTGCGAATAAGGTTGGAGACCAAACAAAACGAAAAAACAATCAGTGAAGTTAAGGTTTCACATAATATGGTGCCACCCGAGGCGGGCCGCCCCCCTTAGCTACGCCACTGGGGTTAAGTTAGGAGTCATAACGTCTCAATAGTAAATACCATAGAACCAAACTGTTTCCTTTTTTCTTGGCTGTAATTGGTCTCATCTTACCGGTTTTCTGCTTTGATATTATAATAAATTTGGATAAAGTGCTGCAAAGATCATTCTAATTACATTCTTCTTTTTTTATGAGAACACGAGGCTCATTTCTGCTCAAAATTTAAGAACAAACTAGGAACAAATCATGCCTCCGCCTCACCTGCGTTATTAGGAGTTGAAATGATTACTCATTTAGACGTGGAGACAGCATTAGGGTGTTGTCAAATGAAGTAGGATTGTAAGACGTGATGTCTCTGTGAACTGTTAAATTAGTTTTGCCTACTTCACTTCTGGGATAGTTTAACTTGTTAAAATAGCAACACTGCCAGCCTTAGCTGTAAAAAAAATAATAACCAGAAGAGTAGACAAAAAAGAATAAATTTTTACTCCAAAAAGAAACTAACTTATGTTTTGATTGAGATTCAAAACGATGAAATTTTAGAGATTTTCCACTATTTGCAAGCAAAATTGCAATGGTTCTTAGGTTATAGATTGTTGTTGCACATTGCGCAGGTAACTGAAAAAATTTTTGGCTGTCGTTCAAGTTGAAAAAAAATCACCCTTCGCTTTTACAATTTTGCGATACTGTAAAAATAGCGAAAAAGCGTTTACTTAAGCTGACAGAGCATCTAGAATTAAACAGATATGCAAACGTGGTTGCTAAAGTTGACGTGGATGCTCTCAAAATTCAAGAGCAAATGAGACTGAAAATTGGCAAAAAATTAAGAACAGCGAGCCTCAACTCAAAATTTACTGGTATTATAAAAAAAAAAGTGTTTAATGGATTTCTCAGCGTAGGTCTGAAGATATTAATTTACTTAATTTTTTTCCATGTTGTGTTTTTTTCAAGTTGATATTATTATGTTGTTAAACGTGTATCTGAATTGTACTGCAATTAATGTAGAATTTTCTTGATATTCAGAGTGACTTCACAATTTACATTCCACTATATAATGTTTTTCTTGAAGTTGGATTTCCGTATAGATAATTACGTTTGATCAGTGTTTAAATTATAGTCGCTAGATGTCGCTCGTTACTTATATTTCTTACCAATGAGTATTACAAGCTACGTTTGGCGTTTCGTCAACCGCTGCTTGCTCATTGGGCCATGTTAAATCAAAATTCTCAGTTTATTGTATCTTTCTAGCGCAAAGCGGATTACAACTTTGTATTCCTCAGTTTCGTACAAACAGATTACAAAGACCCACCAAATACAGAGGGGTTAAAGTTTGGAACGATATACCTTACGAAATTAAAAATAACAAGAGTAATTTTTCAACTTTTAAAAGAATACATAAAAAATATTTAATCTTATGATTTTTGCAAAAA
Source organism: Trididemnum nubilum (assembly GCA_963965965.1). NCBI lineage: Eukaryota > Metazoa > Chordata > Ascidiacea > Aplousobranchia > Didemnidae > Trididemnum > Trididemnum nubilum. The sequence goes on along the minus strand of OZ014489.1, from coordinate 15,072,254 downwards.
AAAAAAAAAAAAAAAGAACATGTTTTTCAACTTTTCATTAGACAAGGCAGTATTAAACTTAATATAAAATTGTTGTAAAAATCAGTTCCGTTAAATTGAACATAACTTAGAACTTAAAGCACGATCTAATGGTTATTGAGGCATAGCTACAGACCAAACGCAAGTTAGGTGGCGGTTTGATACAGAAGATCGGTAGACTTTCTACTCTACACTCAGTAACATAATCACTGATCCTCTCGTGTATTATCGTTTTTATTTTCGTGACAAAAGAGATATAATTGATTGATTACATCAACATTTTTTCTGACGATGAATGTTGTGTTTAAGGTAGAGTAAGTTTAGCAACGGTTATTTGTTACCGTTTTGCGTCAGACTCACATAGTTAACTTTTTGCAAAGTGCGTTGTTTTGAAATTTCAACCTCTGAATAATTCATTTAGTTGGGTTTCAAAAGAAAATGGGTTAATTGGCGTATCTTTTGCTCTCATTTTCACCTCAAAAGTTCTTTTTTTTTCAGATGTTTTAAACGAGTGACCAGTTGGTTTACGACTGACTTGTAAACCTTTTTTTTGTCAACTGCTGTTAAAGTCAGTTTGGTTTTTACGCATGGCTGCCGCTTTTGTTTGGAAGCCACATTTGTTCAGTCATTTTTAAGTTTTATAAATAATTCACGGTTAAGTGCAGTTATTTTTTCGCGTTATGTCTGTGATGACGTCATTTTCTTTGTTGCAGGTTTTATTTAAAAGTAGAGTAAGCCTGTAACAATGACAGAGACGAAGAGAGCAAAGATGGCAGCTGTCCTTGAAGAGCTTAAGCTATACACTACCGTGGTTGCAGATACGGGAGATATTCAAGCGATAGCAAAATATCTTCCTCAGGATGCAACTACTAATCCTTCTTTGCTCTTGGCAGCAGCGCAAATGCCGGAGTACAAAGAGCTAATAGACGAGGCCCTTGCTTACGGAAAAAAGCAATCGTCTGAGGTGGATCATCAAGTTACTGCTGCTATGGATAAGTTGTTTGTCAATTTTGGTGCCGAAATTTTGAAAAAAGTTCCTGGTCGCGTATCAACGGAGGTTGATGCTCGGCTCTCTTTCGATGTTGATGGTGCCGTCGCAAAAGCAAGAAAGTTCATCGCTCTTTATGAGAAAGCTGGCATATCGAAGGAAAGAATTTTGATCAAACTTAGCACGACGTGGGAAGGCGTTAACGCTGCAAAAATCTTAGAAGCGGAGGGGATACATTGCAATATGACTCTTTTGTTCTCTTTTGCACAAGCTGTCGCCTGTGCGGAAGCCGGAGTAACTCTAATATCACCGTTCGTGGGTCGAATTTACGATTGGTACGTCAAAAATACCGGCCAAAGAGACTACGGGCTGCTCGAGGATCCTGGAGTAAAGAGTGTTACAAAAATCTACAACTACTACAAGCGTTATGGGTACAAGACAGTTGTCATGGGTGCGTCTTTCAGAAACACAAATCAAATCAAGGCTTTGGCTGGATGTGATTTGCTAACGATATCTCCAAAGCTTTTGGAAGAGTTAAAGAACGACACTTCCCCGCTTGAACGCCAATTGTCGCTTGATAAAGCTTCCCGTACCGATGGTCCGAAAATATCCCTCAACGAGCCCCAGTTTCGATATATGCACAACCAAGACGCAATGGCTGTTGAGAAGCTAGCTGAAGGCATTCGGAAATTCGCAGAAGACGCTATCAAACTCGAAAATATGCTCAAGGACAAAATGAAATAAGTCTGCTTGGCAACTGGTGCTATTGTGAACGGATTAGGTGCAAATTAGACCGTTAAAGAACTTTTTTTAGCAAGCCAAATCAAACTCTCATATCTAGCGTTTTCTTAGAAAAATGACAGTTAATTCTTGCGATGCAATTCATTATTTTACTCTGTAATTTACGCTTTAGTGCATAATCATATTAACTTGCTGTACAGAGATTCAGCTGGCTACTAGGTGTTTTTGAATGAGACTTTTAGCACTTTACGCAACTATTTCAGTGTTTGTGTAACCCTAACAAAAAACTTCAGTTTTGATTATTCGCTTTTATTTTTAAAGTGGTGAAAAACATAACTATAAATGTTCTTGATGCATTTTTATTTTTAGTCCAGTTTTAAAAAAGTGGATTTTTGCTCTCGTAAAGCTAAAACTGGTTTTTAGCATAGAACAAATTCTGCATTTTTGGGGGGGTCTTTATTTAATGCATTATAGCGCTGGTTCATGCTCAAAGAGGTTTGCAGCCTTTAGGGATGCTAATGCTAGATCTGGCTCTAGGGTGTGTGTGTGTGTGTGTGGATACAAAATCATTAGTGTTTCTTATCTAACTTCAATACATTTTAGTGGTCTAAATGTCTCATTTAAGAGTTGCAGCCAAAAAAACTTGCGTTTTTCTTCATTACAGCAATTCTAAATGGCGGTACGAGAAATGACTGGTGGTTTCAAAGAAAAAAGCTGAAGAATCACTGCTTTAGCTTGTAGTTGATGATATGAGGAATTGAGGATGGTATTAAGTTTAAGACCTTGCATGAAATATTTCAAAATTGAAAAAAGCCTAAACCTCAAAGTGGCTACTGAAAACGCCCTCTAGTTCTATTGAAGATTTTCGTATCATGAAGCTGAATAGATTGAAGTACAATATGGAATGTTGTGGAGCAAAATTCATATTTTTTTGCTAAAAAAGTAATTACTAGCATCGTTGAGCAAACAAACCGAGCCAAATATTTCACTGAATTGTGTAAGCGATGTGCCCCACGATATTTTAGAATGAAATGACAACATGCTTTTGTAAATTATGCAAATTATAGTGTTTGCGCCAATGCATGGCACTTGTTTCACACATCTAGCATTTACACGAGTTTTTTTGATTGGTATTGTATTTGTATGCACAGGATACTATACTGCGGAATGTATGTAGAAACCAACTGCATTTTAAATCCGCGATTATTTTTGATACCGCTATTTTGAAATGGAAATATCAAATACAATATACTCTTGAAGTTCAATGTTCTGTATTTAAATGGTACTGTAAAATCCGGAGTCATTGTTATTAAATGTACCCTTTTTTTTCAATGGAACTTATTCGCTGAGTTAATTATACCCTTTTAATGAATTGCAAAATCGTACTTGTCTGTGAGGCTTAGTAGTCCTGTAATTACATCTTTATTCAACACTTAGTTGTCTTGGCCGGTAGACAGCGAAGAGGAAAGCACTAGCGCTTGCTTGAGAGTTCTTATTCAATTCGCTTTTGCTCTTTTTTCCGCAAAACCTTGCATTTAAATTAGGGTTCGGAGAACATTGCCAGCCGTAAGGGATAGGTAAACGTTGTGATAAAAGAATGAGTATTCGTTAGAAATATGCGTTGCATGGTGTGTATTTCAGTTCTCTCTTAGTTGAAAAATATTAACTGAGCCTTTTAAGATATGAAATAACGCTGGGCAAAATTTTACAACGCCTAGCAAATTAACCAGAATTCGGTTGAGAAAATTTTCAGATCAGTCTTTTCTAATAGCGTCAAAGCAAGGATATACTAGCAAAAAATTTCTGGTCAAACGGAAGGCTAATCACGTGAAGACAAAAAATCGATGCATTTGGGTCAAACTTTAAAGCTAACATCGCTTAAAGGCGGTGAATCATCCAGCCAGTTCCTGAGGTTTACAATAGCTAAAGTTGAACTATAATTTTTGATATTTTTTGCTTTAATTTTGGGACTGCGGTTGCAAAGATATTCATCAAATACAAAAGATATCCCCCGAAAAAAAAAATTGGAAACTCTGAGTTTTGTTCTTCCCACCAAAACCACAGTTGGCCTAATAGTTTAGAGAACTGTGGTAGGCCTAATAGTTTAGAGATAGTTTATTTCTATATAGTTTAGGCCTAACTATCTCTAAACTATTCGGCCTAATAGTTTAGAGATAATTAGGCTTAATAGTTTAATAAGATTACAATAGGCCTAAAAGTTATAGAGAACTGTGGTTTTGGCGGGAAGAACAAAACTCAAGAGTTTCCAAAAACTTTTTTTCGGGGGATATATTTGTTGAATATCTTTGCAAACGCAGCCCCAAAATCAAAACAAAAAATTTCAGTCTAATTTTAGCTATTGTAAACCACCGGAATTGGCTGGATGATTCACCGCCTTTAATAGCAAGAAAAAGTTGTCAGCAGAGTTTGTAGGGTGAGAAAAGTCCGCTCTAAAACTCTTTTTGTAGACTGAAAAGCGTAAAAAAATTGCAATACTCTAATTCGTTTTTATTCAAGTTTGCCAGTCCTTTTTAATCCGATGGTTCAATGCAGACCTTTTTCAGAAGAAAGTCAAGTATTATCATTGAAATTGAAAAGCAAGCTGCAAACATGTATTTATCGCATTCTTGCAGCTGCAATGTCGGTGGCGCATTCTTAGCAGTTCTTGAGAATCAGCGAAGCAAGCAATGTTTCGCTTTGTTAATTTTATGATCGTTTGATTGAGACCTGGATTATATTTTGTGTTTTTCGGCAGTTTGTACTTATTTCCAGAATTTAAACTGTAAAGCATTGCGTGGGGGACGCTTTCGCATCCGTGTCCAGGCGGCCAGGCGCATTGTGTGCTAATAATGTTTATCCAATATTGTGTGCTGATTGCCGAGAAGGAAACAGAAAATTTTAATAGTATAAAGGAAAGCAGACAATTTTAGTGGTTTAATCTGACACTTCTAAAGCATATTTGTTCTTTGACTTTTAGCAATTAAATTTTAACTTTTATTAAGTTCTTTTTTGCCCAATCTCATAAAATGAACTCTTCCTTCTCTGAATCGAGTTCAAAACTTGTTGGTAAGCAATAGCCAGTTGGGAGAAAGCGGAAGCGTTTTGTTTTTTAAGAATTGCTTCCGCTTCCAGCTCCCTTAAAAATCCCACGCTCTCAAGCAAGGGCAACCTTGGACAGCTTAAATATTGGGCCCCTTTATATTTTAATTCAACGTTACAAGCCACACGTCCTGGTTTTTCATTTAATTACCCAGCGGCGTAAGCATAATGAGTTTTCAAGTAGACGATTTCACACTGAATAGCGGCAATTACAGTAAGAGATGAAAAATTTCTATGAATTAGTTTATTATAGATTTTTTAGATTAATAATGCTGATATTGTTTTCTCCGGATTTAACGTTGAATAAAAATAAAACAAAAAAAAAGGGATATTCAGGGCAAATTACCATTATTTTCTCCGGATTTTGAAGTGATCTCAAAAAAACAAAAGGTCTTTTGGTCAAAATGGGAAGAGTCTAGAACACCACAAGAAACGCAGTTAGGATCGACACGCTTGAGTGATTTTTTGATAATTGCTGGACTTAAATTCACAAAACTCGTTCATTGGAACGACCGACGCTCGCGTCGCGTGTTCCTCTGTTTTTACTCGGCCATTTTCCAACTAACGAGTGCGAAATTTCAGACTTTTGCTTATAACTCGAGAACGGTTAGGTCTAGCAACATGAAATTCAGACAGCAGTTTGAGATTAATGAGTTGTATGTTTGTACCAAATTTCGAGGCAATAGGTCACATGACTTCGGTTTTAGAACCCGAAAACCGCCCCGCAAGGTTGGCGTAAAAAGCGATCTCAGTCAAAAACGGCTTAAGTACGGCAAAAAATATTTCATAGGGTTGTATGTCTCAAGATACCCTTTCATCCCAACCAACCCACGTTTGGCCGCGATGAGGTTTATTTCTTTTTTTTTTCCTTTTTCTTTTTTTTTTTCTTCCAAATTTTTGTACGCTCTTCTTTTCCTAAACTACAAAACATGGAAATCTAATTTTTGTGTAAAGTTGTTGAGCTGCAAATGCAATTGTTTCTCCCGAAATTTTTTGGGGCAACTCCACTGGGAACCCCCCAAAATGGGGCCCCAAAAATCAATTTTTTGAACAGCTCAAGCTAGGATGCTAGTTCTTTTGGTATCAGATATTCAACAGAAATATTTTGACATAGTTTGAGGGTGTCACCCCCCCGGGGACCCCCCAAAAATCAATTTTTTGAACAACTCAAGATAGAGTTCTACTTTTTTTTGATATCAGTAGATATTTAACAGACAAATATTTTGACATAGTTTGGGGGTGCCACCCCCCGGGGATTCCCCCAAATGGACCCCCCAAAATCAATTTTTTGAATAACTCAACTTAGAGTGCCAGTGTTTTATGATATCAGTAGATATTTAACGGAAAATTATTTTGACATAGTTTGGGGGTGCCATCTCTCCAAGGACCCCCCCCCCGGGGACCCCCCAAAATCAATTTTTTGAACGGCTCAAGGTAGAGTTCTACTTTTTTTTATTATCAGCAGATATTTAACAGACAAATAATTTGACATAGTTAGGGGGTGCCACCCCCCAGGGACCCCCCAAATAGACCCCCAAAAATCAATTTTTGAATGGCTCAAGCTAGGGTGCCAGTGTTTTATGATGTCAGGGGATATTTAATTGACAAATATTTTGACTCCACTTTTCTGGAGGTTCCATAATCAGATATTTTTGAATAATTGCTGATTTTACGGTAGACAAAAAGTACTTTTGAGCGTCACAGCATTAGCTACGCGTCGGTCGTTCACTAGGTTTGCTGGCAAACTTCCATCTAGTTGTTGCATAGGGTTTATCAAAAAAATGCCTTTGCTACGTTTTCCAAAAACTTTCGAACGAACACACAAAATTAAAATTGGAAAATCACTCAAGCATGTCGATTGTGACTGCATTCTTTCGGTCTTTCAGACTTTACCGTCAAAATGCTATTATTTTATCCAAATGTTGAAGTGTTCTCAAAAAAAAAAAAAACAGCAAATTGGCTGATTACTGTGTTTGGTCTATTTCAAATAAGTTTGCTAATATTCATAGGCACAGTCTTCCGCCTAACAAAAGCAGACCTATTTGTTTGCAGAAAACCCTGTTTGAGTTACAGCGTTGCTTCAATGTTATGATAAGATAATATCTGCACATTGTTTGCATGGCAGCGATCGCTGCTCACTTTTCAATGTGATCTTGATGGGCCCCAAGGTCATTGTCCCCTCCTCTCTCGGCGACCTTGTTTCCAAGTTTGCTTCCGCCTTAAACATCATAGTGCTTTCGCTTCCTCGAAAAATTAACCGTTTCCAAATACAAGTTTGTTTGGTCAGACTGCCAGTAGAGTTTTCTAAAGGTAACTCCCTCCGTCGAGCATGAACAGAAATACACGAGTCTGCGTCATAATTAAACGAAGGATTTCCGGCACTTTCTTTGATCAACGCGATCACATGACTGCACTGTCACGCATGAGCACCACCAAACATAACAAAAAATGAAAAGGAGAAAATAATTAGGAAACCACAAAGAACGAGTTTACCAACCCCTAATATAAAAAGAACTTTACTACTGGTAAAAACTCGAGTTACCTTTACAAAGCTGTTAATGCCAATTTTTGTTGTTTTTGGTTTGTCCCGAATGGAAATCAAACCCGAGTTTTATCTGTCACTAAACAACTACTTGAATTGATTTGGATTAGCTATCCCAGTGCTCTTCAACCGGTGCGTACGGTGCACCAAGAATGTTAGGGGTTCACCAATCACCATTGCCAAAGGGTACACAAGGGTGCATCACAAGCTTACCGACTATATACGCAGAACTTGTTAAAAAATTGTAAATAAAAATGAACTATGATTAGACAAACTGACAGTAACCATTAGTTTGAAACTAGATAAACACATTTTGTGGCAGTAGGGCAATTATTAAGTATCAGACACTCCTACTATTTGTTTTGGGTAGTTGAGTATTTGTGATTTATGTACTTGCATGGCCTACAAAAAGAAAACGGCCGCACGTCATCTAACAACGATAAAATTAGAGGACAACTTTTGCGCGTCGCTTTGTTTACTGAAGCCACAAAAGTTTCTCTTCTAATTTGCTTTCGCAGTTAGGAGACACGCGCGGCCGTCTTCTTTCAGTAGGCCACGGTACTTGCGATACAAAATTAGACCACAATCGCCAGTGGACTAGTTATCTGTAGGTTTACGGTTACGTCAGCCTACTAAACTAAACCACATTATGTAGTACACCAGGCGTGCGCAAGATACAGCCCTCGAACTCTTTCATTGCGTCCCTCAAAATGATGGCATGCATAGGTGGGCACAAGTCCGTTAATAACGAAGCTAACTTTTTCAGTAACTCGTTAATCCGTTAAAAACTTTTTTCAAGTTAACGGACTAAATTAACTTCCGTTAAGGTTTTTATCGTTAATATCTTGCACCATTCATTCATCGTATCGGTACAAACCAATTTACTCTGGTAACACTTGTTACGTATCAGTACGAGTTTTACAGAAGAGAGCGAAGAAAGGAACTCTTTTTTGCGGCAAATAATAAGCTGCAGTCTCATAGTCTATTAATTACTGCTGTTCACAACTTTCAAAGATTTTCCGATCCCAGCTTCGTTAGTGCATTTGAACTTATTTTTATCTTGAAATTAGATCAGAATAAATCTTTCCTTACAACCTGCTCAACAGCGTCAATACGTGTTCTAGAAGCGAGTGAATAAAAAGGAATGTAAATTACACGCAAAATGTTAACGAATTAACGGACTTTATTAACTTCCGTTAATTAAAGCTGAAAATAATGGATTAACGTTAACGGAGGTATGAAGTTTGTTAACGGACTAGTGTATAACGAAGCTAACGTTTTGCATTGACTTGCCCACCTATGGTGACATGTGATCTCAAGCATAATTTTTTTTAAGCAATCTATGTTTGTCGTATTGTGACGTGGTGTGTGATGCGATTGTGTGCATGTGTGTAAAACTGGAATCTGCGTTTTACGGTCATACCTCTGCGGCAGAAGTTTTCTAAAAAAAATTGCCTCTGTGGCAAAGCAAGCTGCATCGAAAAATTTTTCTGACTTTTCCCTTTTGCACGACTTCATGACAGAACATAGAAGCAATTTTCAGATACAACTGCTTCCGCATATAGAAGCACATATTAAATTGCTACAAGAAAATTTGAGAAGTATTTTGCTGCTGAACAGAATGCCACACTTGATGCTAAATTTTGGATATTATTTATTATGCCGTTTCACTTATGATAATATTACTACTGAAACCGAATATCTAATTGACCTTCAATCAGATTTCGGCACGATATTATTTAAAAAAAACACAATATATCGAATTTTGCTGCACGTACTAAATGTGCCAGAACACAGAGGCATAGCAAAAAAAAATTTCTGTTCTCATTCAAATGCCCACAAGGTATGGATACGAAAGTTGTTTTTTTTTTATTTGTGGGAGATCAAATCTCAAATCAAAATCAAACCTTTTATTATACTCGCTGTATTACGCCCATGCCCGGCGCCACGGGGGGGGGGGGCATTCCGGGGTCGTGCCCCCCAAATGACTGCTTGTGCTCCCCCAAACGAAAATTGTGCCCCCCCCCAAGCGAGGACTGTGCCCTGAAGAAATTAACAGACTCGGGGCTACTGGAGAGCTAATTGAGGCCTCAATTGGTGTCAAAGACACTCAAATTGGTGTTTACAGCCCTAAAATTCGTGAAAAATCGCACGAATTTTGAGACGGCAAGGAGAATTTGTGGAAATTTTGGGACGAAAACCTTTTTTTTAAACTTCTCGTGCCCCCCAAAATTTATTTCTGCCCCCCTCCCCTTAGTCACGCTATCCTGGCGCCGGGCTTGATTACGCCGAAGTGTGTAACGAGTTGGCGAGGCCCATCTTCGCGTCATTGCGCCTGGGCAACACAGCTTCCTTCGAAGAAATGTCGCAGCAATTTGACCAGCCCGAGATTCGAATCTCGAACCTCCCACTCCAGAGATGAACGCGTTACCAGCAAAAGAAATTCAATTACATCGATCCATTGATGAGGGGAGCAATTAAAAAAGACCTTGGTATAGAATGTTGGTTGATAATACGCAACTGAAAAAAGTGATTAAAGATAATTTCTTGAATTTGTTGTGTGCTCTGTCTTGCGTTGTTTTTAGTGCAGACTGTAGTGCAATTGTCTTTTTGTATGTTAATTTTAAAGTGGCTTTTAAAGTTAAACCCTGACGCGACTGCGGCTGTCAGGTCACCACAAAGCGGTCATTGCCTTTGGCGGGAACTCGAGGGAAGTGGGCGACAACTACTGTTCAACAGCAGAAGCCAATCAGTATGGCTCTAAACCGGGGAAATGGAAATTGAAGCAACTTCTGCATCTTGCTGCAGACTATCTTCATTTCTGACTTGTCTTTTACAGAAAGTCAAACCATGGTCAAACCAAACAAGCGAAAGCTGAACGATACTACCTCTCGCGCATGGATAACTGCATGAAGCCAACCCAATAAAAGCCTGAGATTGCTCTCGACTTGAACAAAACTTCAGGTCAGAGCTCTGAATTTAGAATGAGCTGAAGAGAGCCCGACGGACTATATAAAAAGATGGGGCTATTCCATGGGTGAGAGGCGATTGCAAATCACACATCAAAGAATTATTCGTCTCACTAATTTGGGGGAGAAACCGTTCAGACAGTAAACATTTGTTGAGCTGGCAATTTCCTTACTGTCTTAAGCACTGTGTTAAGTATCAACATGTTTCTAAAAGAATTGGTGGCACATTAAACAAGTTTTGACGCTTCAAAGGAAAATAGTTTGCTTCAAGTAAGCCTACGTCCTCGGTTGACCTGGGGGAAATTGCGATAGAAATGCCAAAGGCTAGAAAGTGCAACACATTGCTCACAAAATATAACAATCGGCAGTAAATTTGTAGGGATATTAATGGCGTTCGGACCAACCGTAATAGTCAGCACTCAGCAGTAGGCTATATCATTCATTACCTTGCATCAGTATCACATATAATAGCAGGGTTTCGAACCGAACCTGAACCCGAACCGTGAACCCGAATGAACCGTTTCATTTTGGTGAACCCGAACCGAACCTGAACCAGAAAAATTTTACTTCAGTGAACCTGAACCAAACCTGAACCCTCGAAATTGTGCTCAAGTGAACCCAAACCAAACCTGAACCCCTTACAAAAGCAAGAATATATTTTTCCATATCCAGATGCCGCTGGCGCTGGTGCACGCACAATAAGAGCAGTGGTGATCATCAACAGGATCAGCAATTTCTCCTTTTTTTTCTGGACGAAACGAGTAACGACAGTTAAAGGCGGTGAATCATCCAGCCAATTGCAGTGGTTTACAATAGCTAAAATTGAACTATAATTTGTGATATTTTTTGTTTCGATTTTGGGGCTGCGTTTGCAAAGATATTCAACAAATACAAAAAGATGTCCCCCCGAAAAAAGTTTTCGGAAACTCTGAGTTATGATCTTCCCGCCAAAACCACAGTTCTCAATGCTATTAGGCCTACTGTAATCTTATTAAACTATTAGGCCTAACTATCTCTAAACTAATAGGCCTAATAGTTTAGAGATAGTTAGGCCTAAACTATTTAGAAATAAACTATTTAAAAAAAAACTATTTCTAAACTGTTAGGCCTACCACAGTTCTCTAAACCATTAGGCTTACTGTGGTTTTGGCAGGAAGAACAAAACTCAGAGTTTCCAATTTTTTTTTTTCGGGGGGACATCTTTTTGTATTTGTTGAATATCGTTGCAACCGCAGTCCCAAAATCAAAACAAAAAACATCACAAATTATAGTTCAATTTTAGCTATTGTAAACCACTGGAATTGGCTGGATGATTCACCTCCTTTAAATTTTAAGTCAATGAACCCAAACCGAACCTGAACCAGTAATATTTTACTTGAGTGAACCTGAACCAAACCTGAACCTCGAAAATAGTGCTCAAGTGAACCCAAACCAAACCTGAACCGCTAAAATATTTTGAGCAGGAGCTAAACCTGAACCCGAACCGTTATTTGAAACGGTTCGACACCCTGTATAATAGACTACCGGTATCAGGCTACACACTACCGGTATTGGGTTTAACTCAACTTACAAGCACCTACTTACAGTTTGACTAATAGACCTCTCACCTTAATTATCTACTAGTGTTTGGTGTTATGCAGTACTGTAGGCTATGCAATAGCTTAGAGCATAGGTGAGCACAAGTCCGTTAATCGTTAATCCGTTAATAATGAAGCTAACTTTTTCAGTAACTCGTTAATCTGTTAATATGGTTTTTCATGTTAACGGACTAAATTAACTTCCGTTAAGTTCTGTTAACGGACTAAATTAACTTCCGTTAAGGTTTTTATTGTTAATATCTTGCACCATTCATTCATCGTATCGGTACAAACCAATTTGCACTGGTAATACTTATTGTGTATTAGCACGAGTTTTATACAAGAGAGCGAAGAAAGGAACTCTTTTTTGTGGCAAATAATAACCTGCAGCCTATTAATTATCGCTGTTCACAATTTCCAAAGATTTTCCGATTGCAGCTTTGTTAGTGCATCCGAATTCATTTTATCTTGAAATTAGATTAGACTGTAAAATGTAACTTCCAAAATACAAAAACACCACCATAGCAATAAATATTTCCTTACAATCAGCTCAACAGCGTCAATACGTGTTCTAGAAGCGAGAGAATAAAAAGAAATGTAAATTACACGCGAAATATTAACGAATTAACGGACTTTATTAACTTCCGTTAATTAAAGCTGAAAATAACGGATTAACGTTAGCGGAGGTGTGAAGGTTTGTTAACGAACCAGTGGTTAACAAAGCTAACATTTTGCGTTTACTGGCCCACCTATGGCTTAGAGTATTACCACTGGTACAGAATTACTGACTACTACTCAGTACCCATCCAGCCCAGCTTACCGGTCGATACAGGCTGCATTACCGATAGGCTACTCTTGGATATGCAAGGTAGGCTTACGATTTGAAGGACAAACCTAGGCTACGGGTAAACCATGGTACCTAATATAGACCTAGGCTGGCTCTGTTGGAGATTAAATCTAACAACTCAGGTAAACCGAAATCTACTGAAGAGTGGCTGCTTCCCAGATGTGGGCACAAATAACATTATATCAAAAGCGCAACGCAACAAAGCGCAACGATCTTTTCAACCAGTAAAAGCGCAGCGCAAATTGCGCAATTTATTTTCTTTAATTTCTGAAGCGCAGCGCAACTTTCGCAATGAGCTTTTTGATTCAGTTGATGCGCAACGCAATTCCGCAAATGCGGAACAGCATTTTCGTACCAAGTTAAAGCGCAACCTAACTTCCGCAATTGAAATTTCACAACACAGGGCAAATACCGCACTTTTTGCAATTTTTGACCGAAAAGAGTAAATGATCTGCTAAAGAAGGCCGACATTTATCAATATTTTGATCGAAATGGAACAAAATTACGGTCAATGTATAGAATTGCGCTATTAACCGAAAAAAAAATTGAAAGCGCAGCGCAATTAAAGCGCAACAAATTTTAAAGGCTTTATTTCGCAACGCAACTTCCGCAATGTTTCAAAATAAAAAATTAAAGCGCAACGCAACTTGCGCAATTGCGGAGGTTGCGGAAGTTGCGCTTTGCGCTTCTAATTGCGCTTTGCCCACCTCTGCTGCTTCCTAATCTAATCCTAAGAAGTGGTCTCATTCTCGTTCGCGCTGCCTTGCACTGTCTGCAAAACTATTGGAATCTATGACGCAGCGTGGCTGGTCTAACCTGCGTACACTGCGCGGCTACCATCTCTAGTGCCATAGCCCTGCAAGTGCAGTTAGCCGTATTCACTTCACGTCGACTCCGTGTAGAGTTTGGACGAACACACAAATGCGGTTGCTATTAAAACGCCAGCACATTTTACTCCCAGTAGGCCTCCGTCATTTCTGCTATGCTTCTACGTTGCGTTATGCATGAAGAGAAAATCGCTGAGTCATAATCCCAACTCTAAACCTAGCCCAAACCCTAACCATAATTTGCAAAACATAAAAGAATAAACGAGCGCTCACTCGTATTCTCTTTACGGATGTTACGTCGCATACGTAGTAAAACCTGCATGCGTATTAACATTTTCCCAAAAATGCAACTTCATTCTTATATTGCAGTTTTTTTAGGGTAGGATAGTGTTTAAGTGAAAAACTATGCACAGTTCAGAGATGATGACTAACCGAACATCCATTCTTGGATTGCTGTAGTCTATTTTCTTGTGCTAATTAGAGTTTAGGCTGGATTTGAGTCAAAATTAATAAAAGATTAGATATATAGAAAATTCAGATTTTCGGTAAAATTAAACCTTTTCTTTCGTTAAGTGGCTACTGCACTGGTACGTCTAGTGGTATTATAGTGTAGCCTGTATTTTCACAAGATACGGTAGAATAGGCTTGTTTCTTGCTGGTATGCAGTTACAGTCTGACATTGACAGTGGGCCTATGTATGCTATAACATAGCCTATTCTTCACTAAACATTACATTTTAGATTTACGGGTATACTAAGCAAAGTACCGGTATCTAGTACTAAACTGTTTACAGGTTCAGTGTTATAGTAAGTCCTATAGAGTGTTGGTTTAATTTAAACATTAAAGCAGGCCAATACTGAATTGGGCGGCTTACGTGTTATCAGTTTTCAACAAAGCTATGTAAATAGCTGGCTTATACATTGCTATAGCTTAGTTACCATCTGATATGTCTGATGCTGATCAGTGATCAATCGTTGGTCCATTTACAGATTAGCCTTCTGTACGGTGTACAATGTTGCAGAATTGCATTATTAGTGTTATAGTACCGTCAGCCTGTTGGCTACCACTGTACAGTACGGTATCTATTGCCTGGTATTTCAGCATTTAATATTTGATATCATTCATAGTACAGAGTCTAGAGTAGCCTTGGATCTGTCAATCTAACATTAACAATCTGCAATGTTGAGTGCTGGTGCTATTGTTGGGTATTCTATCCTTGGAGTTTTTGGTGGCTATGTGACAACTTCTATTTTGTTACTAAATTGCCCTGGAATTATTCACAAAAAGAAAAGACCCCATTTTCATGTCTCACATATAAGCCATAGAGGAGGTAAAAGTAGAATGACTGTAGCAGTTAACATATAGACCTACTTATCTCAGGTTTGAAATCTTGCATTTGTTGCAATGAGCCTGTACTATTGCTTTGAAAAAGAATACTTCCAGTAACGATATTAGTTAAGGTTTATTTGATTTGTTTCTTTGAAATCAAAGCTTACAAGCAAACAGGCTAATAATCTTGTAGAACATCTTATCAGCTGATGATCTGTGATAACGGTAGCTGCTGTACTGTATGGCATTCACTTGAGGATAGTTTATATACACAAGGCTATTTTGAAGTATGCTGTAGCATGTCTATTTTGACTGTTTCAGGTATAGATAATCATAGGCTTTCATAAACTGTGGAAAATAATTTCATCTTTTAATGTTGTACAGTGTACACTGTGGCAAAAAGTTGTGTGAAACTGGAAAGTATAATGTATATACAGTTTCAACTTACCTTACAAAGCTTTAAATTCTTGGGAAAGGTACTGTATTTGTGTGGTTTGAAATGCTTTAAGTTGGTTATTTGAAGTAGATATTGCATTTTTCAGGAGCTGCTGAAAAACTGGAAAACACTTTATCAGCTTACCACCAGTAAGTTAAAACTGAATTGTAATTATTTTTATTCTCTAAGTTGCTTTGGCTAGGAGACAGTAAAGACATCTTTCAGTCTTTGAGTCAAGCTGCCACTTGCCCACCTAGATGGAGGCTTTACACTGTCCCTTTTATTGCTGAATGTCAAGCAAAGAAGATGTGAATGCCAATATCTATAGTCTTTGGTTTGACTGGACTGGGAATTGAACTGAATGATTTCATAGGATATACTGTTGTTCTTTCATCTTTATTCGCCCAATTGCTTTGGCCAGAAGACAGCAAAGAAACCTTTCGATCTTTGAGTTGAGCTTCCACCTGCTAACCTGTCTACTGTAAATAATGGAACCTTTACACTGTCCTTTTTGATGCTGAACTTTAAACATGACCATCTATAATTTTTAAACAGCCTAGCCAAAACGTATGACTAACTTTCATTAAAACATTCAATAGAGCAAAACACTGTACTGAGACCTAGCAAGAACTTGTTTTGCACAACCCAAAATCTGTTCCTATAAATAGAGCCATTAATCTGAAACCATAGTCCAACCTTAACTCTTAAAGATAAACTTCACCCAGATTTAAAACTAAATCAGTTCATGTGTACTTTAGTCTTTGCTTTTTGAAATTAGAAAGCATTAGGCATCTTAAATAATCTTGATCAAGTAAAAGTTTCTTGATATCGATGTAAGTCAATTCAGTAAACTTAAATTTTTTTGATTCAGTGCTGTAAAAGCTGGAACTCAGATGTTGGAACTAGATGTTTTTTTGTCAAAAGACAAAAAGATTGTAATTAGCCATGATGAAGAGTTAAAGAGGACATGTGGTTGTGAAGGTGTTATATCTGATTTCAACTATGAGGTCAGCCAACTAGTGTTTCTTGCTGTCTTAAAAACTTATTGTGACTTTTAGTTAGTCGCTGAGTCAGGAGACTTAAAGGGTTGCTTTTGTGGTTTAATTCTTAAATTGAAAGTTGTATCTGCCAAGGTATCGGTGCTTGATTTATGAATTGAAAATTTATTCAAAAAATGCTGTTGTTAGCATTATCAATGACAGTTATGACTGCATTGAACCTAGTCAACTGAATGCTAATTAACTTACCTTGGACCCAATTAACTGCCAAATCACTTTTTGCACTGACAACATTCAATTATTTCAAAGTAGTCAATCTAGCTCTAAAGAAACCTAAAACAAACAAGCAAAATACTCTTGTGAATAAGTTATGGATGAAGTATGCTTGCAGTTGTTGAGTAGACAACAAACTTGTAAATACATATCTACATTACCAGAGCATAGTAAAGCTTTTCTGATATTTCTGCTTGGTGCCAGTTAGTAAAAATATTTGATTAAAGTTGCTAACAAATAGCTTAATTGTTTGCTATGATTTAGGATTTGCCTCTGCTTAAAAAAGAACTGAAAGTTACATTTTATGGGTCAACAATGGTTCAAAGTGATGGAGAGGCAGAAAGAATGCCCACGTTAGAAGAGGTGTTTCAACAGTTTCCAAATACTCCCATAAATTTGGATGTAAAAGGAGATGATGATGAATTGATGAAGATGGTAAGAAAAATGAATCCACAACAACTCACTATCGCGAACAAACTGACCGCCAACCAACTGTAATGTTGGCGGTCAGTTTGTTTACAGTCAGTTGACTTAGTTCCAGAAAAATAAATTAACGTTATTGATTTCCTTCATTGTGCTTGACTGGTTGAAAAAACTTGACGAAAGCTCTTACTTGAATCATTTTTTCAAGATTGATAATAAGGTCCCTTCACTGTCTCCTGTCCGAGGTAACTTGGTGAATAAAATACAATTCCATAATTTTGTTGGCCAAAATACTGTTAAAAATGGAAAACAACTAACAATCATGCACCACTAGCCGTAGACTTGCCTTCAGAAAGGTTTCATGATTGTTTTGAAAAGATTTTTATTAATTGTAGGAATTGTTCAAGCAGTTGTTTTTGATTTGTGTTGCACTTAGGCTTCCGATTTGATCAAAAAGTATCGCAGAGAAAAAATTACAGTCTGGGGAAATTTTCGTGATTCGACTACAAAAAAATTACACAAGTTGGTAAGTAATTTGCTACATGTAATATTAAATGACAACTGTAAATATGATTTGATGTTGAGTTTTTGCTACAATTAAACAATGTACTGTAGAATTTAAGTGCTTGTGTTTTACAGTATGACATTGAAAAGCCGATTAAATAAATTGGAATTTCCAGTTTTTATCATCTCATACTATTCTCGTTTAAATGAAGCTCAATATCAAATGTTGATTTGGCAGTGACTCAATGATAACTTAAATGGAATGTAAACAGAGTGTCGCTTTGGTATCTCACAAGACGTACTTTCGTCCCTTTGAAAAAGCAATAGAATAATTTATTTTTTGCCTAAAACTATTAGATGTAAAATATTTTACTAACCGACTGTGTGGTTATAGTTGGGAAGTAGCTTTTGGACTAATGATTAACTCAAATTTGCAAATCAATAGCTATCGAAGTGAAAAGTGATGACATTGTCGTTGTTCCATGTTTATTACTCCACGAAAAATTTGTGATTTTTATAGTTGAAAGTTTTTGAGGTTGATATCTTCAAGTAGTTCATCAGAGTAGATATCTTCAAGAAGTTCATCAGAGTGTTTTTTATTGTTCGTTCTTGCAATGAACTAGGCACACTGTGTTTGTCTTGCCACACTAACACAGAGCACCCTTTTTTTGGCTTGTGGTGGAAAGTCTTTCGTCCTGCTGGGCCACCATAACGAGTAGACTGTTTGGCCCCAATGGAAAATAACAGAGTTGCAGTCCTCGAGGACGTCCTTGGCCTCGAGGACACCTTTTGAAGTCCTTGGCCTCGAGGCCTCAAGTCCTCGAAAATTGGCCTGTCCTCGGCTCGAGGACAGCACTTTTTTTGAATTGTTGACATTTTTTTTTGTAGATCGCCTGAAAAAAAATTTTAAAAGACGTTTTTTACTGGAGAACGCCCGAAAAATTTTTTTGAAGAGCTTTTTTTTTGGAGATCGCCTAAAAATTTTTTTTCAAGACCTTTTTTTTTGGAGATCGCCTGAAAAAATTTTTTCAAGACCTTTTTTTTTGGAGAACACTTGCGCTTGTGTCTTTGGTCCTTGGCCTTGGCCTCGATCATTCCTGTCCTTGGCCTCGAGAGGGTCTGTCCTCGGAAGGGCTGTCCTTGGCCTTGGCCTCGGATTTTTTTTTGTGTCCTTGGCCTCGAGCCTTGTGTCCTCGACTCCACCTCTGGAAAATAAGCGTAAAGTGTTTTTCCCAAGGACACAACGACGCATTGCCAGTTCGGGAATCGAACCAGGACTCAGAAACCTTTCGATCACTAACCCGATGCTCTATCGACTGAACTATCGCCGTCTTTATTGTGATTCGATTTTAATCTAGGTGTAAATACTTTTCATTTTGAGTTTAACTTTTTTTGTAGAACCCCGAAGTTCCTTTATTATTTTCAATGCGCCGCGTATTGCTTGTTTATGTTTGGTTTTATTTGGGCTTGCTACCTTTCATTCCTTTAAAAGAAACCCATTTTGAAGTACTTCTACCAGATATTGTAGATCAGTAAGTAAATCTGCTAGGTTTTTAGCAATCATACTAAGCGTAGCTAAACAATTAACCAGTAAGCGTTCTAATCCAAAAAATGCGTAGACTCTAAGGGTGTTACTGAAGTTTTGAGCTTTTCTATTTAGAAATTTGAATTGAATCATTTTTTAATTTTGTTTGTTGACTTTTAGCAAGCTGATGATTAGTTGATTTGCTAAATTATCTTTATTGTGATTCATTTCCTAGGTATCAGTGCTCAAAGCTGCATCATTAGAAAAACCAAAAGGCATATGTAAAATTCAAAGATCATTTTTACGTAGCATTTGTCGGTAGCGTGGCTGAGAGGGTAAAGGCGTCGTTTTTACGACTACCCTGATTGCGTAATCTTTAGTTCACCCGCACCCTGGACACGTTGTTGCGTCTCTGGCAAAGACGTTTTGCGACGAGTATCTCTGTTTGGTGGCTTCGAACAAGCAGCAAATTTACGTGGGAAGAAGTTAATCGTGAGCTTGTAATACGGTTCAACTCCAAAGCCGGTGAGGACTGAGGAATCGTCCAAAATAAAAGCGCTGCCTTCGCTTTCTCGTAAGTGGAGTTTAGGTTTTTGGATCAATTATTCTCAGTGACTGAAGTACGTAATATACCACGTTGAAGAAGTTTAATGGGTTATATTTCAAATAAACCATTTCTGCATTAATGCTTTTCACTTTTACTTGCGTACACGATTGAACCTCCTATGTAATGTATGGATGGATAATTAAGCTTTATTTTTTAAAGCGCTTTTTTGCTTTACGATCAAGTTAATATTGTTCGTGATTTCCCTTTAAACTAACATTTGTTTTTCAAGTGTTGACTTTCCACTTTCGTCTGTGCAAAGAAGAATTATTGGAATTGTGGGCTTCTTGATGAAGAGCAAAATACTGATAAACCACTTTAAGAAACGTGGAATACCTGTAAGTTTTTCTGCCCTTTTCTTTTAAAACTCTACGAAAGGTGTGCTTAGTCAAAGTAGAAATCAATGATCAAGAATGCTTGGTTCTAAACTGGCTGATGTTTTTGTTTAAATGAGTAAAATATGTACATGACTGCAAACAGCAATTTAAACAATCGTTTTGTTGGTTGTGGCATTTACATAAAAACGTTTTTTTAGTGCAGGAATTAATTAGCCTAGCATTACGGCATTGACCATGAAGACATTATTTCTTAAAAATCAACTCATAACAGAAGATTTGGTAAAATTCATCAAAACGGTTAAAATATGGTACAAAAAATTGTAGCAAATGTGAACAATGCGTGAGATGGCATTCTCCAATTCATAGAATTATTTTTAGACTTACCTGTGGGTGTTAAACGAAGAAAGAGATTTTAAAACCGCTTTCAAGTTGGGAGCTGAGGGAGTAATGACCGACTGTCCCACCAAATTGACACAGTGGCTTGACGAAAATCCCCAGTACAAAATATAACCGAGCTGCCTCTAGCAAATTACTGGATCTACCTGTTTTTGTTCCAGCATGGAATTTTTTACGTCTAGTTTATCGCTCCTTTCTTTGCATGTTTATTAATGTTTGTGCCATTAATTTTTAGTTTTACAATTTTGTGTTTAATTGTCTCTAATTAAATTTAATTTTGTATCGAATATAGCGTATGCTATTTTTTAATTTTTGTCCAGTACAAAAACAGTATTTATTGAAATCGTTTTTTGCAAACTCTTCATTTTATGCTTGTTTTACAGTACGCTATATTGTTTACGAAAAGTATATGCTTATAATTGATACGTACGGTGTCAAAAATCTAAATATGCTTTGTGCAGTATCTTGTACCTCACACCGGAGTATGGACAAAACGTTACTTGTTATATTTTCAAGTTTGCGCAGGCAAAACTGGTGGTTTCAAACACCAATTTTATCCTATTTTGCAATTGATTAGTAAAGTCCAGTGTAATCATCATCATTATACTCGTTATATAACACCGCTGCTTGTAACTAAACAAGTTCTATCTATCTCTATACGGCTGTAGTAAGGAAGGAAGGAAGGAAATTTTTGTCTTTCGCATTTACCCTGGGTCTTTGCTAGAGGCGCCCTGACAAGGCATTCTTGCAAAAGATACGGATTATGTGTTTGTTGCTTTTTGTTGTACAGTATATTCACTTACGATGACTTAAAAATGTTAAATTTTTTGCCACAAAATTAGCTTGTAAATCAACTAAAAACTAAGAAGCAAAACACCAGGTGCGTTTTCGCGAGCTTTTGCGAAAGCTTACCATTTAAGATTTGTTTCACTCCCTTCCCACTTGTAGTCTTGGTCCAGCTCTTGCATTTTTGCTTTATTACATATGGGCTGCTTTTCCACACGAATGATCAGCTTACTACAAAAATATCTCTGCGATGACGAACCGTTGACAACTTTTGTGTCCGATAATCATTGAAAGCCTGAGAATTGAACTTGACACCATTAGTTGTAAATGCGAGCGGGTTAATCTTAATCGATAGAGATCATGTTGTTTGAACCACCAATGCAAACAAACCGCCTTTTGCAACCTCTGCCGCGCATTTTTTCTAGTGTTGACGTTTTTCAAGCGCATTGTTTTTGAAGTCAAGTTTTTATTGGATGTTGTTTTCCACATATGCAAAATTTTTTTTGAATAATTAGTTGCGCAATTACTTCAACACCAACTTTATTATTGTACTAGAAAATTTAGTTAAAGCGATGTTTTGTGATCCCACTATTAATGGCACTTATCGTGCATCTTAATCCTTCTTATTGTTTTAGATTTAACACAAAATGTTCAAAATTGATATTTAGTTTTGTTTTACCGTAATTAAATCCAATGGCATTGAGAGATATCGTACTGCGTCTAATTTGCAGAAAATGTTAGTTAATTGCAAGTAAAAAAATTCGTTTTCAAGAAATAATTTTTTACGTTTTGACATTTAATTTTTATTTTAATTGTGTGTTTTTAAACTGTTTAGGAGTGTAGGTTTGCACATCAAAATTGTTTATATTAGTATCATTGGATGCAGTGGTCTTGGACAACCCTAAGGAGTGTCAGTTGTGAAAGCATTAAAATGATCTTGAAAGAGCAACTTTTTTTAATGTTGAAATTCATACGGTAAGTATAGCAATGGATTTAGTAACATGCTTCGAGGCCTAATAGCAACTGATCTTAGGAGTGCTATAATTTTTTACGCTCAATTTATTAGTTTTTTAGTTGATCTAGATTTCTTCTAAAGTATTTTTTATGGCGGTTTATTACCTCTAATTTTCAGACAATTTCGGACGCTTTTAAAACAAAAAACTTATAATTTTGTACAAACAGGAGTAAAAATTCGTAATTTTGGTAGGAAATTACAACAATCCGCCCAGTGACAGGCAGCTTCTCCCCCACACCCTCGCCCGAGATGTATGTGAATATCCATGTTTCGTTTTGTTACAGGTTTGTAGATCAGGGGCTCGGGGTTAAAAGGCTCAAGCTACAGATGCTTATTGGGGGTTAAATTTGTCAACTTGACTCAAATTTTTTAAAGCGCAGTTTCAACACTAAAAGAGGTGTAGACTGATAGTTTTTGCATCGTTTTATGGGGGCCCTCTAGAAAATTTGTGCCCCCAGTCCATGATGTTAATACGGCCCTGATGCGCATGAAAACAATTGCAAGTACTTGACCAGTGATGTGAATGTTACTGATTGTGCTATGGTATTTGCTGGCTTCTCACTGAAATCCAATGGTTTTTAATCTTTGTATTCCTAGTTTTATTAAAGTAATTATAAGGATTCTGCGGTTTGACATGCATTATGCTCTCATCCAGTTTAGGCACAGAACGTTACTGGTACATACATGCTTACAGGATTCGCCTAATGTACGACAAAACCTTCATGTGTTCCGTTTCTTCATAGTGAGGTTGAGAGCAGCTGCGGTAATTAATCAATTTTTTGGCGCCGATGAGTTCATGCTTCAAGTTGAACACCAGTAGCGGTTGCTTCTTACCGAAATTCTTGTTTTAAGTTTTCGTGTACACCAATTAATAACGATCGGTACTACTAAAGTATACAAGACTACAAGGATCGCAAGGGTTCGGGTTAGGTTTTTAGGGTTCTTGCGGTCATTGCGCTTCTGTATGTTTTATTTCAGTAAGACCTTTTGAAATCACTTGAATCAAACGGTCCAGCTATTGTTTTCAGCAATCTGCACGATTACAAAATACAAACTTATGTGTGCAATGCATGAAAGTACTTTGACGGTTTACCGTGTTAAGGCTATACAACTGGTACATTAACGTTGCTGTAACAAATTCTTATGTTGAAAATTGCAAAAGTTGGAAAAGACCTGGGAAGCTTGGAGCGTTTATCGGGATTGCGTTTACGCTTACACGTGGAAGTGTATGTATTACTCGTAGCACCTCGTCATTTCTGATAATGATGATCGTCAGGACCAACAAAACGTCAACTTCACCCACACTAAACCAGCTAGATGAGGTTTGTTACGTTACCGGAAGAACGTAGATTCTGTACTAACTTCTAAACGTAAATTCTAACCGGAATCTTGGAAATAACAGCAACTCTATGAGAGTTGAGATTCGGCTTCTCCACGAAACCAAGATAAATAGGTCGAAAGTAAGAAAGAAACCATTCTAGAAATGCAGAAAAAGGAATTGTACTCAGCAAATGCCACGCCTTAGGGTCCAGAAATATAAATAAATGTGTTTGTAACAGAGTGATACTATAAGTCGAGTTCTGGCTTAAAGGGGGTGAAGCATCCACTCAATTCTGGCAGTTTACAATAGCGAAAGTTTAAATAAAATTTTTGAAATTTTTTATTCATATTTTGGGGCTGCGTTAGCAAAGATATTCAGCAAATACAAAGAGATATCCCCTGAAAAGTATTTGGATACCTTGAGTTTATTCTCTCAGTCTGAATTCCCAGGGAAAAAGATACTAAATGGTACTTACTATTTACCTTCGGTACTGATTGCACGACAGTTTTGTTTAATTTGATTAAAAACAGTAATACCTTAACTAAAATAGTAAAATGTCTAAACGTTTTGGACTTAGCTACGTCCACCATCTGTAATTATAAAAAATAAAACAGTAAAAAATATAAAAAAATGTTATGGAGCGCCTTTTGTGTACCTTAATTTGTGCAACGTTTTTTTGCATATTTAATTAAATAGTCATTTTAGTTAATATACAAAAATAAATATACAAAAAAAGTATGAGTAAAAATAAATATGCAAAATTTTTTGAGCATTTATTACACCATAATTTGCGCAACGTTTTTTGCATATTTAATTAAATAGTCATTTTAATCAAACATACAAAAATATATGCCGCAGAATAAACTGTTGCAAAAATAAATAGACAAAAAACTGTTACACAAAAATTTTTTGCGCAAAAATTTCTGACACAAAAATTGTTGCAAAAATAAATCCACAAAAATTTTTGTGCATTTATTTTTGCAACATCATTTTTTGCATCAAAATTTTTTGCATTACAATTGTTTGTGTCACAAATATTTGCACATTTATTTTTGATAGCAAAGAAACAACACACGCCGAAATAAATGTGCAAAATTTTGTGACGCAAAAAATGTTGATGCAAAATTTCTTGTTGCAAAAAAAACGTGTGCAAAAGTAAAACATCAAAAATATTTGACTATTTAGTTCGGTCCATAATGATCAAGGGTTGAAATTATGCAGGCGGGAAGGTAAGGGTGAATAAACCGTCATTTTCTAGCCCAACGAGAGTTCTCATAAGCGGGCTACAGCACCTTACTATAGCTGCCATGCAGCTTGAAGCTTTCGTACTGATGTTTCAGTGTTATACCTTGCTGGAACCTTCCCGCCCGCATAATTCCAACCCTTGATCATTATGGACACGAATTAAATAGTTATATATTTTTGACGATTTATTTTTGCATGCGTTTTTTTTGCGACAAGAAATTTTACATCAACATGTTTTGCGTCACAAAATTTTCACATTTATTTCGGCGTGTGTTGTTTCTTTGCTATCAAAAATAAATGTGCAAATATTTGTGACACAAACAATTGTAATGCAAAAAATTTTTGTGCAACAGTTTTTTGTCTATTTATTTTTGCAACGGTATATTCTGCGGCATATATTTTTGTATATTTGATTAAAATGACTATTTAATTAAATATGCAAAAAAACGTTGCGCAAATTATGGTGTAATAAATATTCAAAAAAATTTTGCTTATTTATTATTGCGCATGTTTTTTTTAGTATATTTATTTTTGTACTTTTAACTAAAATGACTATTTAATTAACTATGCAAAAAAACATTGCACAAATTAGGGTACACAAACGGCGCCCCATAAAATGTGTAAACAGATCTCGAATAAAAAAAGGCGTCACTACAATACAAGCAGTAAAATAGCGCTGCAAATACGTGGGCCTAATACTGGCTGGTTGTAAACAAGTCGCAGTGCTACTGTTATACACACTGAATTAATACAGTATTTTTGAGATACTAGCAAAAATGCCTCCCAGTCGGTTTTTCGTGATAAATCCCTTTAGAAAAAAGATTTTTACTTCGAAATAACTTGACTTTACGTCAAGCTTATTCACCAATGACCTGGAAAATTTTAAGTTGCTAAGCTAAGGTCCTAAGGAGTAGTGATGGAGTTCTCGAGACCAGTCTCGGGTCTCGAAACTGTCTCGAGACACATTTTTGAAAGTCTCGTCTCGGTCTCGCCTGGGACTTGAACTTCAAGTCTCGATCTCGAGTTTTGGTCTCGAAATATAAGATGTCTCGAGACTGAAAATCTTGGTTAGACGTAGGAGTAAAATTTTGAATTTAATTATTCAATGCAACCAACGCAAAGAAAGATTCGATTGACTTTCTAGGTCTTAAAGGGGCATTGAAGTCTAAGTTTTATTGATTTATTGCATTTGAAACAAAATTTGTCTTTTTAAAATAATTTTTGAGCTCAACTTCAGAATTCTACGACAACTACATTAAAAGATTATTGCATTTATATTTTTCCTTTTTTTCGTAGAATTTCTTTCACTTTTTTAAAAATTTGTCTACGTCTGGTGTCGCTGTTACTGTTACTAGGGCCACTACACGCTCGCTGGCATTAATCATTACTTACGGTATGTAAGCTTAGCCTGTTAATGATGACATTAATCATTACTTACGGTATGTAAGCCTAGCCTATTAAGAAATTATAAAAAACAGTAAAGTCTAGTCTAACCTACAGCAATTTATACAGGTTGGTTTACCCTAATAATTACAAAGAACAACTTGGCCAAAAATAGGCATACTTTTCATTTTTTCTTCTAAGTGCACTAAATCAAATATGCCTTGTGCTAAAAGATGCAAATTTAAACTACTAAGATGAATTCCACTTTTAAAAACTCATCCAAGTACCGAAGCCACAGCAGAAAACCTGCCAAAGGCACATCGTCACTCCCAGACCTATAATAAAAATTCACTATCACTAATTTGGCAAAGTTGGTTTTGAAATGGGTAAGGTTAGAATGAATATAATCAACCTTTCCAGTCACATCACGTGACCAAGCCAATTTTGGTACATCCCTAATTTTTTCCTTTGTTTTGGGTTTGGGGGATGAAATAGAGTTGGGGGGATTAAGTACACTCTACTTGATTCCCTCAACCCCAAATTAGACGAAAAAGGGTATTTTTATCAAAATTGGCTTGGTCACGTGATGTGACTGGAAAGGTTGATAATATCCATTCTAACCTTACCCTTTTGAAATCGCTTATGCAAATTTGATGTAGTGTTGCCCTGCAAAAATTTTTGCCTTATTTCAAAATCTTTTCCCTTAAAGCTATTTAACCTCAAACAGTGAAAAAACGGGACAAAAATGTTGCTAATCAATTATTTTTTATAAATTTGGTGCTAAAATTCAAAAACTAGACTTCAATGCCCTTTTAACACCTATAGGCTATATAATTGCTTTCCAACATTCTCCTTTATTTATTCATTTCGGTCAATTTTTATTTATTTCCGTCAATGTTTTTAAACTAAGATCGTGAGAAACAAAGTTTTGCAATAAGACCTCAATTTTTGATAATTGAAGCATGTTTTGGCTAAAGTTGATAAGTCGCATTTCGCTGTTTCGAGTAAATCGCGTTTAAAGTTTTAAATTTCCATTTGGCCCTGTTGTCAAGAGTGACATATTAAGCTCTTTATTACCAAAAATTGATTGAAAATTCAAACAATTTTTTTCTCAGGAAAATTAGTTTTAGTAAATAAATTAAAATCTATGAAAAACTCATTTTTTGAAAAATGCCATTCATCAACTTTTGCAACAACGTGCTTCAATTGGCTACTCAGTGGGAGATACTTGAGGTTCGAAAAAACTCCGGTAGAGTCGTGGAGAAAACTGCTCGACCTGTAATTCATTATTATCTTTGTTATTTACTTATGAAATGTGTGATGTAGAACAGTCTGGAGGGGAAGAAGCCGCTTAAGCGGTATTACTTGATGTTGATCTTTGTTAAAGGTGCTAACTGCCGCTGTCTACATTTTTGCTTTCTGGTAGTAAATGCTCTAAACCTTTTTCTCGTTCAGGTTCCTTGCACGTGGACCGAGTTTGAGGTAGTAGCTTTGCAGTGCGATGAGGTTTGGTCAAGGAAGGTTAATCAGGACAGCTCAGACCTCAAAGTGATTGTTTTCAGTCTCATTCTGATGAACAGATCTTTCGTAGTATGATACAGTTAAGATTGCAGACTCAGATTCATGAACTTAAATCTACTTTACGACTGCTTTTTTGTAAATATCAAACATTAGGAATAACAATTAGTTTCAGTGAAGATTAAAATAGCTTGAGGTATAAACATGGGCCACCAAATGGATAAGACGCGTGACCCCTAAAAATTTTTAGGGCGGTATCGTAGAAATAAAGTCTTGATAAGAAATAATACCGTAACTTAGGTATTTGTTATACATTCAGTAGCGTAGCCAGGGGGGGGGGCTCGAGCCCCCCATTGGCTTGTGAAGTATGCAAAATTGCACGTTTTTGTTGCTTTTTAGGCCGATTTTTGGTGAAAAATTGAAAACAGCCCCCCCCAAAGGAAATTGGGTGCCGAAGTCATGAAGTAGATGTAGTGATTCGGTGTGAAAAAGCGTTTAAATGTTCGATTTTGGCCGAAGAATCAGACTCAATTTCGGTGAAGACCTTTTTTTTTGGAGACCACCTGTTTTTGGGCTGAAAAAACGTTTGAATTTCCGAGCTTTCCGAGAACTTTCGTCTCAATTTTCGGACAAACCGTGTGAAACTGATTCAAGTACAATGAAAATTCGGGTCAAGGTCGTTTGCACTTTTCTCACTCTTTCAAAAAAGCCCCCCCCCTTTTCCAAATCCTGGCTACGCGCCGGTATACATAACAGTGTTTGCCGTGTACTAGGACCACTACGTTACTGAATCATTCATCTTGATGCCTTGTTTATGAAAACACAATCGCACATTCCACCACAGCCTTCTTGTCATTAAAATAACTATCTGAATGCAACTGCTTTAGCAAGCCCGCTTTATTTTAAATTTAAACGACCGGTCAGCGTTAGTAGATAAAGACACCGCCATCGGAGCGTGAGGTCTGCGTTTCGATTCTTGGTCCGGTCAAAATCAGACGCAGTGTCGCTAACGTCTCGTCCCGCTGCGATGTTTCTTTGGGGCAGTGTTGCTCAATACCCGTGCACTAAGTCGCAAGTTTATGAAAGCTTTTGTTTTAATTGATTTAGCAACTCGCTTCAAAATCGAATTCCTCTAGATTGGTCCACGAGCAGTTTGGTAATGAAACTTAAGCAAATTTAAGATGCATTTTATATGAATCGAACGATGGCATCGAACTGCAATTTCTCTACTTTAAAGACGGGCGCTTGACAGTTGAGCTACACCATCATCTCTTCATGTGCTTGTGAAAAACCCGTGGCCCAAGTTCGTTTTTGGTTTATGGTCGTTCTACTGTATTGCTATTGGCCGTTTGTTTAAGAAAAAAACATGAAAAGGGTTGTCAATAGTCAATACGAATAAGTTTTGCTTCTAAAATCTCGGATCTCGAAGTCTCGTCTCGGTCTCGAACAAACTCACGGAGTCTCGATCTCGGTCTCGAAAATTTTTTCAAGTCTTGGTCTCGGGTTTTGGTCTCAAATTTTTTCCAAGTCTTGGTCTTGGTCTCGGTCTCGACCATTAGGGTCTTGACTACATCACTACTAAGGAGTAACCAATTTTGATGTTTTCCAAAGTCACTCTCCGAAATCTGAGCATTTTTTGCGCCATATTTATCTTCAATAAACGTCATAAGACTCTTTGTAGCGTAACTACTTTGCCTTAGGATTTGATGATTTAGTATCAAAAAACAAACCTAAGTCTACGTACAAAATTTCAACTGAAGGACGCTATTGAAAACACTGAGGTTAGAATTTAAAAATGACATCATCTTTCGACAGCAAGTCTCTGACGTCATCAACCCAAAACCAATATTTCTAAAAAATTTTGGTAAATAGCAATCCGCCCATAGTCACTTTTAGTGACTATAATCCGCCTGCCAAGCTTAGTGTTTCTATAATTTTTGGTTTAGTAAGGAGTAAATAGGGTGCAAAATGAGTTGGGCAAATGCCCCGTGTGAAATAAGGTTAATTTTATTGCTGGTCTGGAGTCTGACCATAAAAAGTAGTGTATTGATAGTTTTGAGTTAATTGTTCTTTTTGTTTCCATGAAAATCCAAAATTTTCATGAAAAGCCAAAATTTTGACGTCACCAGTGATTTGGTCCTAAAAATGTATTAGTTAATGAACTAGTATATTAATCTCTATCAAATGCAAAAATAGACGTTTTGATGCTAAATTATACGTTTCTTTCAGGTATTAATCCAGCCGAAAGTGGGAAATGACGTCATGAAAGAAAAAAACATCTTTTGTGATACTGTTAGAATCCGTTGAAAAAACTTTTGTTGCAATTTTTTTAGGGGTTAAGCCATAAATAAATGTACTCGACTATAATAGATAACTCTGTGAAGGAAAAAAACTTAAAATATCACATTTTAGGTATTAATTAGCTAATGTAATTTCATTTATTCTGTAATAGACCTAATGCGTAAAGCTGTTAACTGTTGCTAGTATCTAAGACCTGAAATTGGAACTTAATTCAAATCCGTCTGTACTCCCAAAACATGAGAACCGTCACTAAAAAAGTTTTTAATGTTTTCCTACGCAGTGCACGACATGCGAGGGCAATCAACAAACCAGCAATTTGGATGAGTGTGAACAATGATTGGCTTCAGGATGCTTGTGTCGTAGTGAATCATCTTCACCACCATCTGTAGTGCAACAAATTAGACAACCCGGAAATGTTCTATGGCTTTTAATAGAAGCCTGCAGTATTGTTTTGCTGAATAGCAAAGAACCCTTGTGCTTTATACTCAGCAAATAATCATTAAAATGAAATGTGAGAGCGAATATTGATTGCAGTTTTTAATCGTTGGCTTTGGATGCTGCCCAGAAAAGAAAAAGATCTACCAGAACGGAAACTACATAAAGTTGTTCTCCTTCAAAACTCAAACTTGCAGTCCAGTGCTTTACGACTTCTACAAATTGAGCTTAAGAGGATATTCTTTGGCAAGCACAATTTTCACATTTCAAAAAAGAGACAACTTTTACTTTTTAGCTATTATTCTCTCGCCAAAACGCACAGAAGCGTTTAATCATTAAAACTCTGGCCTATAAGCCTTAAAAATTGTAATTAAACTATTATAAATTGACAATTTTTTGAGAACATCTACAGTACCAAAATTCATTTTATCGCTTAAGTTGCGGCTAAACTTGATTAAACAGTAGCCTATATTTTGGGTATCAACAACCATTTTCTGTTTTGTTTATCGTAATTTGTTAAGTTTGGTGCTTAGCAAATACTTTTTTTAGTTTTACACAAATTTTTGAAAAAATCTATGGTGTTATTTTTCGAACTGCTGTTTTCAGCACGCAAAAACTCTTGTTTGAGCTTGACCTTAATGTAAGTGCTGCAGTCTTCCCCTCCCCCACCTAGTCCAACCGCCTAGAAAATTTAACCCAAAAAATGCAAGCGTTAAACATGTTTTGGACTTGACCTGTTAGTAAAGCGAGGAACAAATATGCTGGGCAATTTAATTTTTTAAATGAAATTTTAGCAATATTAAGTTCGTTCAAATGACTCTGAAAACGTTAAAAATTTGTTTCCAATAGCGTTAAAATGACGATTTTTTTTTCAAAAAATCACAATAATCGCCCTGCTATTGGAAGTTTCATGCCCAGACCCCCGTCTCTGATCGATACATTTGAGCAGCACCAAGCCTGGCGTAACGGGGGGCTTTTCGTGACCGTGCCCCCCAGCCCAAATCACTGCTTCTGCCCCCACAAACAAGAAATGTGCGTCCCCAAGCGAGAATTGTGCTCCAAAGATAGTAACAGGCGCGGTGCCACTGGAGTGCAGTTCGGTGTCTGAGTCCCCCAAAATACTGATCATCAATCCAGTATTTGTGGGCAAGAACCGCTTTTTCGCAGATTTCTCGACGAAGACCATATTTTGTCTTCACACCTGAATTTGTAGAATTTTGCGCATATTTTGCAAAGAAGACCTTTTTTTATTCTTCACGCTTGAATTTGAGGGGAAAATGTTTTTGTGCCCTCCCCTCCATGGGCGTCGGCAAGGGGGTCAAGGGAGGGCCATGGGGCCCTTTGGATTTTTACAAACTCTCTTTTAAACCTCCTATATTTCAAAAATTCTTCCATTTTTAGTAGTTAATTCTGGCTCTACTCTTATTGCCTCCTTGAAAAATTTTCTGCCGACGTCCTTTGCCCCCCCAAATTATTTATGCCTCCCTCCCCCAGTCACACTACTCTGGCGCCGGGTCTGAGTAGCACAAGGTTGCTCAGCGCACCGCCCGATTGAGACATTTTTTAAAGAAAAAATTTTACGTTGTGTTCAAGTTCTCTCCCCCATAACAAAATTCTGATTGCGCGCCTATTGTGTTTCAACTCAAAGCTGGTCTTGACCAGGTGGAACCTTCACGCGGGTAGTGGCTACTGGCTACCCGGCTTTTTGGCTGAACGTGAACTCAGACCCGGCGTCAGTAGTGTGTTGGGGGGGGGGGGGTACAAAAAATCTAGAGGGGGCACATTTTGTGAACTAAATAAACGGACGTTTCTTCAAGAATAATAACTACGTTACATTCCGGCTACTTGAAGCACATTTACTCGATCCGTCTTGCTGTTTCACAGAAGAGGGTCAGTGGTGACCTGTTTTTGGGCAAACGTTTGCTGGTACTCTTGTGCTGTAACAAAAGTTTACTCTTGCTTGAGGGAACAAGGGAACAAGCAGTGATTTGGGAAGTGCACAACCCCGAAAAGCCCCACGTGGCGCCGGGCCAGCGTGGGCTTCACAGACGTGGCTGATTTCGGCAAATTTAGTCGAAAATGGTATTTTACTGCTTAAATCACAGAATTTAAGCTGGAATAATAATTAATCCAGATTTTGCCCGGCAAAATAAAACTTGCCCGAAATACGCATTTTTTTTTTTTTGTAAGAACCAGTAGCCTAACTTACATTTTAGGTTAAGGCTGGATGTTCTTAAATTTTTGCGAAATTTCAGCCTTATTTATTTGCTGCTCATGAATAGACAAATAACGAAACGGCAAGCCGTACACTCCTATAGTGACTCAGAATGTGTGTCTTCTGTATAGCCTATACCCTAATGCATAGGTGAGCAAGTTAATGCAAAACGTCAGCTTCGTTAACCACTAGTCCGTTAACAAACCTTCACACCTCCGCTAACGTTAATCTGTTATTTTCAGCTTTAATTAACGGAAGTTAATAAAGTCCGTTAATTTGTTAACATTTTGAGTGTAATTTACATTTTTTTTTATTCACTCGCTTCTAGAACACGTATTGACGCTGTTGAGCTGATTGTAAGGAAATATTTATTGCTGGGGTGGTATTTTTGTGTTTTCGAAGTTACATTTTACAGTCGTATCTAATTTCAAGATAAAAGTAAGTTCAAATGCACTGACAAAGCTGCGATTGGAAAATCTTTGGAAATTGTGAACAGCGATAAAATAATTAATGAACCTATGAGGCTGCAGCTTATTATTTGCCACAAAAAAGAGCTCCTTTCTTCGCTCTTTTCAATAAAACTCGTGCTAATACGCAACAAGTGTTACCAGTGCAAATTGGTTTGTACCGGTGCGATGAATGAATGGTGCAAGATATTAACGATTAAAAACTTAACGGAAGTTAATTTAGTCCGTTAACAGCACTTAACAGAAGTTAATTTAGTCCGTTAACATGAAAAAACTTTTTAATGGATTAACGAGTTAATGAAAAAGTTAGCTTCGTTATTAACGGATTAACGATTAACAGACTTGTGCCCACCTATGCCCTAATGTGTAACATAAGTTTTTAGCAGCATAATTATTAAAAAATGCACTATTTGCTGCACAGTGGACCTTGGACAACTAATAAAACAATTTTTTTTATAATTTTTTATTAATATTTACCTAAATCTAACCCAAACTCAAATTTGTGCTCTTAAACTAACCTCAAACCCAAACCAAATCCAGGTATTTAGGGAGGGGGGCGAGCATCGAGGCTTCCCACCATCAGTAGCCTGCTTGTACAATAGAGGTCGGCAACCTTTTCGCCTCCTTGAGCCGTATCTAAACCTAACAAGGTTCCTGCTGCCCACGCTGATCTTTGCAACCAAACTTTGGCAATTTTTAAACGAAATTGTGGTGAGGACCAAAAAGAAAGGGTCTCCCACCGCAAATTGAGCTACTTTTCGTTTGTGAGAGTGGTGAAGGCCAAAACAAGAGTCACCGCCGGAAATTGAGCTACTTTTCGTTTGTGTGAGTGGTGAAGGCCAAAAAAGGTCGTTGCCTGGTTTCAGATACCGACATGCAAGAACTTCGAGTGGAAAATGAAAGAAGTGGTTGGATATATGCGACCGCGGGCCGGATTTAATGGATTTAAAAGGTCGTGGGCCGGGTGAAATTCTCTGGAGGGTCGGAGCCACGGGCCATAAGTTGCCCACGCCTAGCAGCACATTGAACATTTGCGCATTGTTGCGCAAAATAAAAATGTTTTTGAAAATATTTGTCTATTAACAAACTGGTTTGACCAAATAAGACATTTTTCTAGCAAAACGATTGGATCTTTTGTCCCTTAGCAAAATCTTAATTGCGCGCCTGCAGCATGCGACGACTAATCTTTCAAGCATTTTGTTGAAATAAACTTGACGTAATTTAGCGCCATCAAAAAATGGGGTCGCGGTCATCCCACCAAACTCGGGCTTCAGGGCACTCTACCACATAAATTCTGCATTTCCCAAATTTAAACTTAAAGCCTAATCTCACCCTTACAAAAGTAAATGAAAAATTCGCGGATGGGTATTCCGCATTTTCGTTTTATTCTCTTTAACTTAAAATTTGCGGTGAAATAATCACTACTTAAATTACTGTATATTGGTGATCTGGAACAATAACGACTAATTTCCGCATGCACTGTAACATTGGTTAGATAACAACACAAGAATTTGAATATGTACCGCGATTATTTCCAGGAGTTTTTGAGAGATTTTTGAATCATAGGAAATTTTGGTGTTAAACGGAACTAAGATTTCGATTATACATAAACACTCTTGCTCATTTTTGGAAATCTTTTGAGGAAAAATGTTGGATTTGAGCAATATCGGATATTGCATTTCCGGTATATTAGCAGGATATGTGATGTTTTCTCTAATTCTGTTAAATTTTCCTGGGATTTTGCACAAAAAGAAGAAAACCATCATTCATGCAGCGAATACCAGTCACAGAGGAGGTAGGCTGTCATCCAATAGCTTCTTTTGCTTCATAGTACTGAAACTCTTGATACCTCGATCGTTGTAGTTTACAGTTAAAGGCGTTTGTGATGTAAATAATAATTTTGCAGTATTGTGGAGTAAATCTACGCCAAAACAGAGGTCCAAACTGGAAAAAAAATGCAAGAAATGGTTTTGCAACAGTTTTTGGTGGTACATGATGTGCAGAAAAACATACAAAAAGTCTACCAAAATCCACCCATCAGAAAGTCGAAAAACTTGGGGGTGAAAAAAGGGTTTTTCCGAAAATAAATAGTGGTCGAAAATATGCCCGGTAACATCACAGCTCTTTGTGACAGGCCAGAAAAATCATTCTTGGCGCGGTGTGAGTCTATATTCTTAAGTTTTTGAAAATAGTAAAATACAAATGATGACACCATCTTTTAGCTCATGACGTCACTTATGAGCTAAAAAGATAGGGTTGTAAAGTAAAGTAATTGTGTTCGAAAGCAAATAAAGGCAAAAATTAAAGTAGTTCAAGATTAAAACAAAATTCTTAGATTGTTCAAAACATAATCTGATAAAACCAGGCAAAATTTTAGCAAAAACTCAACGTACGTGCTACAAGAACTAAAAGTACATTAATTTAGGGTAACATTAAAGGTGGTGATATCGCATTTCTTCTTCATTTTCAAGCCAGCAAAGCTACGCAAATATTTTTTGTTAGGGAGGTAAAATGTTTTATTTGTGTGTCAAAAGTTATCTACCGTAAATTAATGACGTCTCAGTTTTTGTTAATAACCTCATAACGTCAAAACTTCCTGTAGTATGTATGGCCTTTCAGGTCTAGACAAAAAGTGTGTTAAGTACTCAAGTACATATTTTTTCACGCATATGATAATTGATGTTCAGCGTGGTTTGAATTTTCCAGCTTGGTGATCCCACTACAAAATTTTGATCTATTGACATTCCAATGATGTCAGTTTTGCACAACGTTACCGTCTTAAATCGCTTATTTGATGACTTTGCTTATTTCGCAGCTGTTTTTTTTTATGAGTGGAGTTGGTTATAGAAATTAGTTGCATCTCTAACTAAGCTAAGTTTATCTCTGACAAGAGAAATTTTTGGACGCAATTATGTCGTCATTTAGGCTATGCTGAGATTTTAATAATTAGTAATGGTTGCTCAAATTTTAATGCATTTAGCCGCCCTGATGTCTTATGGTGTGTGTAAGAGAATACAGATTTTGTGCGTACATAATTCGACGCGCATGCGCAAATTGCTCATATCATTAGTTTTTACATTGCTTTTATGCACATGATGTCATGGCGGTTGTATAACATAGCTAGTTGCGCCACGACAAAATGCTGTTTTCATTTTTCAATACGCTGAAGATGTAACTTGCACACGCTTATGTATGGCACTGCCTGCTTAAAGTGCTTTTTTTTGTAAAGCAAATTGCAAAAGTTTTTTTTGACCCTTGAAACATATCTCTCACGCATGACGTCATGGCGTCCATTTTGCGACTAGCATTACCGCAACAAACCTTCGTGTTTTAAATTCGCAAAGCGTTGAGGAGCTGATTTTTAAAAGCTACTCCAAATTGAGTGCTTTTGTATCAATAAATGAACCAGCAAATTTTGATTATTTTTTAAGGATTTAAATATGACGTCATGGCGGCTATTTTTCTTTTATCATTGTAATTACAAATTGTTTCAAATTTTTAATACTCTGGGTTGTTGATTCGCTTGAAATTTTGAATAGCACGTTTTGTCCAAAATGGTGTCATAAGAACAACACTATAATATGACGTAGCAACGTTATACTATTTTTTGTAAGAGTTTTGAAAAACATTAGGTAATGACGGATACTTTACGGGTTATTCCACCATACCAACCATTGCTTTAAATTTGCAACACAATCCAGCCTAGATAAGCGAGCAGCATTAGATGACAAAATCGAAAATATAGTCGAGTTAAATGGTTTATCAGCAACGCCATTATTTAAGGATGACAAAATTTTTGATCCTTTTTTAAACGTTTTTGCTGAATATGACGTCTTTGCAGGTATTTTCAAAGCTATAATATCAAATCAAATCTTTCATTGTACCCGCTATTACGCCGAAGCGTGTAACGAGTTTGCGGGGTCCATGTTCGTGTCATTGCGCCCGGGCAACACAGCTCCTTTCGAAGAAATAT
The DNA here is from genome assembly GCA_963965965.1 of Trididemnum nubilum. NCBI lineage: Eukaryota > Metazoa > Chordata > Ascidiacea > Aplousobranchia > Didemnidae > Trididemnum > Trididemnum nubilum. Next base: position 15,035,161 of record OZ014489.1, on the reverse strand, counting down.
CCCAGCGGTGGCGAGCCGTTGGCAACACTGTGTCCGATTTGACCGGCAAGAGATTTGAACTTCAAACCTCCCGCTCCAGAGACGAACGCATTACCGCTCGACCACCTCGCAGCAAAATTTTTTTTCCAGTTTGGCATTGCAAACATTGCTTGATTTGCAAGCCGTAATACGGAGCAGAACCTGTCCAAACAGCTCGAGTACAAATAAGAAAATTAAAAATTTTTATGAATATTTTTCGAAGGTTTTTCCCATACGTGACATCACGGCAGCTCGATAATAACTGATGTTCAAATACTACTTTCATGACAAAACTTGTTGAAAATGCTTCAATAAATATGAAATTTTAATCACTGTATAAAATTTGGCCATTTAAATACCATACGATCTTCCCTAAAATGATGTCAAAGCAGGGGTGCAAATCTTTGTTAAGCATCGGGGGGGATAATTTGCAATTTTTATTCCAATTTTGCTCTATTTTCAACATTGGGGGGTTGAACCTCGACCACGATTTTTTTCAGGTGAGCAAATTAAGTGAAGAGCATAAAAAAGGTCTTCACCTAAAATGGAACTATTTTTTTTCCCGAATTCAGGTGAAGACCAAAAAAAAAGTCTTCACAAAAAAAGAACAATTGTTTTCCCCGAATTCAAGTAGAGACCTGCTCTCAGATGCACGCCAGAGTTAAATTATTGGGGGGGATGCAGATGTAGACCATACTCAAATTATTGGGTAGAATACAGTCAAATTATTGGGGGGATATCCCCCATCCCGCCGGGTTTCGACACCCCTGTGTCAAAGTAAAATATTACTGTTTATGTCTCTGCAACAAAAGTTGTTTCAACTTTACACTGCAATAATATAATGTCAAACACAAGCAGTTTTAAATTTTCCTGACGTAGTATAATTTTCAAAAGATATACATTTGTTTTCAGGTGCAGGCGAGAAACTGGAAAACACTCTAGAAGCTTTCCGTCAGTACGTAATTTTATTTCGTTCTGTGTGAAGAAGCAAACTATTTATGTCAAAAAAATCTTTTTAAAATCTACGGTAGAAAGTCGAACCATACAAAAAAACTAATATTTTCGTAAAAAAACATGTAGAAAAAAAGTACAGTTGAAAAAACGAGTAACTGATAACTGCTATTTTTCCTACTGAAAATAAACATTGATTACACTTGTCAATGCCACATAGATATAACTACGTTCGACCAATATGCTAGCCTTAGCTTACGTAGGTCGGTTGTCGGTTACGCCATATAGCAGTTTGAAGAGCTGGATTACTTAAGAGCAATTATTAATATAGCGATGATCATCCCATTCAGACAAGCGTTAGCAACATTCACAGCCAATCTTTTCTAAATAATCATTTCCAATTCTAGATTCATCTACGTGATTTTTCTATCCACATTTAAAAACACCTGCAAAGTCTTTCTGGAAGCTGTTTTCCCTCTCATGTCCGTTAAAGCACATAAAGTTGAGTGCAAAGAATCAAAAACAAATGTTCATAAATTCAATTTGCAGTGTGCACCTGGAAGAAACGATGTATCAAATCAACCAAATTAAATTTTGCATGATACCGTATTTACTCGTTTTACCGCCCGATCTTGATTAAGGGCCCGTTTGAATAGCCGCCCGTGTGAGCAGAACAAAAAAATAAATAAGGGCCCGTGCTTTAATACCCGCCCGGTGCAAAAGCTGATTTTTTAGTGGTAGAGAACAATAGAAAATAAGAAGCTGCTAAGAAACGCTTGTGTCACAACGCTGTTGAATTTTAAGCGCTAGTAGACAACAGTCACGCCTTAGACGTCCAATTGCATAACAAATAGCATTGATTACGTAACAGGTAGTATTGATTACGGCTCCCATTTGTCTACTGCTCATTCATTCAGAATATTGAACCCTATGTGATGATTAAATCATATGGAGAAAGATTAAATGTCGTGAAATATTTGTCTTGTACGATAATTTTTGTGGTAGTTTTACTTTGAAAATAACAAGCGCCCGTGCTTAAATAAACGCCCGTTTGAATAGGGGCCCGGCAGTGAGTAAGGTTGAAAAAAATAAGGGCCCGGGCTACAAAACGAGTAAATACGGTACTCGCTGTATTAAGCCGAAGCGTGCAATCGGTTTACGGGGCTCATTTCCTCGTCCTTGCGCCCGTGCAAGACAGCTTCTTTCGAAGAAATGGCACAACGCGGCAACTTTGACCAAACCAAGATTAAACCTCGACGTACCGCTCTAGAGACAAACGCGATACCGTTTGACCAACTGTGTAAAGCGATGCAGCAACTGCGAATTTAAGCAAGTGCTTGACTTGTGGTAGTATATAGGCAGGGTTTTGAAAATGGGGAGGGGAGAATTTGAAAGCTGAAACATCCTCGGAATAACACAGAGTAACAGTTCAGATGACTGCGCGATTCACAAAATGAAGGTGGCATCGCTAAGTGTTACTAAATTTTTCAAATGATTTCAACATAGTAGATAAAATCTTGCACAACGCCCCCTTCGCCTATACGCTTCTGTGCCCATTGTATTGTGTCTGACAAATTTTTACAAGTCCTTGATACATTTTTAGTTCTGCTGAAATTGGAACAGATATGATAGAGATGGATATTGTTTTATCAAAAGACAAGAAGATATTTTTAAGCCACGACCTGAATTTAAAACGTCTATGTGGTTGCGATGAGCTAGTGTCAAATATCAATTACGAGGTATGTGCATTGTGGAGTGCCCGGCAGTGATGATATTCAGCTGGTTACTAAATTGAGAGAATCGGTTATTAAATGCTTGGGGATATTTCTTGCACTTTTGACTCGAACAAACCGGTTGCTATAAGTTTAGAGAACGATGCATATCCGGTTCTTGCAGAATATGAATAGCCTAAGCACTACATAGGTGGGCACAAATTTTTTAATCGTTAATCCGTTAACAACAAAGCTTACTGTTTCATTAACTTGTTAATTTGTTTTAGTATTTTTTTTTATGTTAACAGACTAAATTAACTTCCTTTAAAATGCCCGTTAACTTAACGACAATGATTCATTAACTTACGTCAAGTTTTGTTAACATAAGGTTTTTATCGTTAATTTCTTGCATCATTCATTCATCGTACCGGTACACAGTACACATCAGTTTGCACTAACACTTGTTGCGTATTAGCACGGGTTTTATAGAACAAAAAGCGAAGATGGGAGTTGCAGGATAAAAAAAAGCAAGCTGAGCCATAAGAAATGCTGCAAGCATAATCTTAATCATGCTAAAAGCCTACGTGTTACAAATTGCAGTTGTAGTAAGTAGGTTGCATCACTTAACATTTGCGTTTAGTTTGTTGCCTTTTGTTTAAATAAGAGTTGATTAAAATTAGATTAGTTTTTGAGTGGTGAATATTAATGAAATCTTAATGCACGATAGGCTATAGCCTTTTTGGAAAAAAGTGCCAAACAATTAACAAGTACTATCTATTGCTTTTTTGTGGCAAATGATAAGCTGCAGCCTCATAGGTCTACTAATTATCGCTGTTCGCAACTACCAAAGATTTTCAGATTGCAGCTTTGTTAGTGCATATCGTAGGCGTAGCCGGGGGGGGGGGGGCGCCCTCCTGTTGCAATGTCAAAAAAGTGTTTCATTATTGGTGAAGACCTTTTTTTTTTTTGGTCTTCACCTGAATTCGGGAAAAGAAAGTGTTCCATTTTTGGTGAAGACCTTTTTTTTTGGTCTTCACTTAACTTGCTCACCTGAAAAAAATCGTGGTCGAGGTTCATCCCTCCCCAATGTTGAAAATAGGGCAAAATTGGGGTAAAATTGCAAATTATCCCCCCCAATGCTCAACAAAGATTTGCACCCCAGCTTATAAATAACAATTAACCTTTACAGCGACAATCAAATGGCTGAGTGAAAATTTTTAAATTAAAAATGCCTTTGACAATATTGCTAGAGTTATTACAGGATGAATTTTAGCCTTTTGACGTTGTGTTTAGTGGCGTAACCACGGAAGAGGGCTAGGAGGCTAATGCCCCTCGTCTTAGCCGAGTCATTTTTAGAAAACTTAACACAAATATGCGTGACTTAAAACATGTTTTGATCTTAGCCAGGAAGTAAGGGGGTGGGGGAAGGGGCTGAGTAATTAAATTATGCCAAAAGTTTCGAAATCTTAGCTACTAATTTTTTTAAATGGGTCTTCAAACGAGCGACATGCCACCCAAATGGTGCTACAATTGCTACTTTTTTTTTTGAAAAATTGCAAAATTGCCGAGGAGCTGTTTATAAGGCACTGCAGGCAACGTTCAGCTTTGGGGTTAACTTCCTTCCCCTTTCAGCTAAATTCTAATTACGCGTCTGCTCGCGTTGTTGTAGATTGCATCCTATTTGTCTCTATTCTGAAGGAGTTTTCACTTTCACCTGTGCCCTTACAATTCAGAATTGCAAAATTGCAACCATAACACTCCAACGATAGCTAAAGAGCCGCTTTTTGAGCTACACTAGTGAAGAAGTCAAGAGATCTACCTTCACAAAAAAGATCTTTTTAATAGAGAACCGACAATTTTTTCCATCTTTCTGAGAGAACCAGCTCCTGTAACATTTAAATAGCACCACTGTCCACTTTTAATAGCGCTGAAATGAAAATAAAACTGATTGTAGCGGAAACCCAAAAAATAGCTGAAGATTCGCCTTGCAAGACTTGGTAAATGCATTTCATAATCAAATATTTTTGGTCCTAGATTTTTTATTTCCTTGCCTTTTACTGTCTAATGCTTATTGCAATAAACGGACCTGTTCTTTGTATTAACAACGGATGCTGCTTGACTGTATCTTAAGCCGCATTTACACGGGCGACTTTTAGCTGCGAGAATCGACATTTTGCCTTTTTTCTTTCTCAAATCGCGTAGGTCACTTACACGGCGCAAGATTCACGTGTGATTTTGTCTGCGCGATATCGCCAGACACGCCCCCCGAAAAATCAAATCGTAGCAGTCACTCACACGGGAGAGATTTTAACGCGGCGCTCGCATTCGATTGCAACTCGCTGAAGTCACTTACACGTTGAGACTGCGTGCCAGTGATTCTCGCAAAATCGAGTCGGCGGAAGAGTCGCTATCGCACTGGTTTACTTACACGGTGCGAGATAGTTTCAAAGCGCTGCGTGCTGGTTTTGAATTAGCAAAAAGCGAACTGCTGCAAAAGCACTTCAAATGCGCCGCTTGTCAGCTTTTGCATTTGAAGCAATCACGCTTTGGAATTTTGAAAAGAAAATGAATGAAGCCAACGCAAGCGTAAAACAAAATACGAAAAATACTATTAAGCAGCTAATGTCAAAACTTGCAATGAAAATGCAAGGTGAAAGATGAAGCAGCAACGGCGGCGTGCTGCTCGAGCCGAATGTGTGATACGTAAATGCTATTTTGAGTTGGCTTGGATGGAGCAAATTCAAGCGGGCATTAATGCTCATAATTTATTATAAAATTCTGTCATTTACCCTTTAGGTATTGGTTTTTCTCTACCGCAACCCATCTCTGACTGTGTGTCTTGTTTGGTTATGCATAATGTTGGGTAAAACAATAAAATTTATCAATATTTTTGTGCAGTTAATTCTAAAAACACTTTTGACATTACTTTTTCTCTAAGCATGTGTAACTGACAAATTCATATTGTTTATTTACTTAATAGTGCACAAGTATTTTAGTATTTTATAGGAGATCTGTGCTGTCATATACTATACGAAATGCTAATGGTTAAATTTTGTTTTTGTTTTTAGAAGTTTACTTTTTGAGTTCTTCTGCAGTGATACCAGGCGCCTTTTGTCACTACAGAAGTACTGGCTCTTTTTCAATTAAACCAACATTCAAAAAATCCACATAGCATTCATATAATATGTGTTTTCATGTAATTTTTTTATGAAGCTACTAAACCACAGCTGTTACATACTGTAGCACCAATATCCACAATAATAAAACAAGCAGCGCATGCATTTGCTAAACGCTAGGCAATTACAGTAAGTATAGTGCGGAGGATGAATTATTATGAACTGAGCAAAAATACGCCAGTGACTTCATGTCAAAACTCATTCCTGGCGTTATTCAAATGAAAAAGCCCCATAAAACCACTCGAAATTGAGGTCATGATTTCATTATAAACATCATTTTCATGAAATTAATGTTTAATCACAATATGCGGGGCAGTAGGTGTTGTGCTTCTTCACTTAACTGTGGTTATTTTAACCGTAAGAATTGCCGGTAGGCTCTAGCAATCTCGGGTCAGAAAAAAAAGCAATCGCTAACACGTTTTTAGCCGATAAAAACCAGTGGATGATACTTGTATACAAAGTGCTGGACCCAACGACCCATAGATGTGAGCCTATCAGCCTACTCTGCTAGCGCTGTCACAGCACCGATTGACCTTTTTTGTGTTGCCCCGCTCTAGTTTTGATCCGGCCGCTTTTTCCTTTTAGTTTGCTCAGTTTGTGCGCCTCACTTTTGTTCCTGCTGCCAACGCTTTAAAAATTACGCGCTGTTTGGTAATTCCTGCACGCCTTTGTGTTTGGCCGAGTTACCTCTGTTCTGGTATTCCTTTTCATTCAAGCAACTAGCAAACAGACGTATTTCATTTTCAAGACCGCTTGTATGGCACTCTTTAAGTTCATTATTTGCAGGCTAAATTTCAGATATATTTTGCCATGTCTTACTGTTCCAAATTATGCATTTTGTCTGAACAATGCAGTTCAAGTTGAAGAATTTCAATTGTGGTTTGCCCAGGCGGACACGGTGAAGGCTCCATATTGTAACGGAGGGCTTCTGTAACAAGCACCTCCATTTCCAAAATATATTGTCCAAATTCTATTACTGTGAATTCATTGTCTTAGCTATTCTAGGGTTAAGAACAACCGAAATAGAAGAAATGCCAAATCAAAAAAGAAACTAAATTCTGTACTGATTCAAAACAAAAAAGCTTGAATAACTTCGAGAGCATAGAGTGTTATTGCGCATTGGGCAGGTAACAAAAAAACTTTTTGGCTCTCGTTCAAACGAAAATTAGAGCTTGCTTTTTTGCTTTCCGCAATTTTACGATGCTGCAAAAGCAGCTAAAAAGGCGTTTACAAGCAGACAAACCATTAGGTATTAACAAACATTGTCGCTATAATTGACATCAATAATCTCAAAATTTAAGAACCAATTAAGAGCAACTGATGCTCAACATTGGCAAAAAATTAAGAACAGTCAGCCTCAACTCAAAATTTACTGGTTCTGATGCAGTGTACTTACGGTATTATAAAAACAAAATACAATTAAGGTACTGTTTCCTGTGGTTAATTTATCATACATTTTATTAAGGGTTAAAGCCCTGCTTGATTGGCTTCACAGTTATCAGCAATCAGCTCATGACTGCCGTATCTGCAGTAGACCAGTGCCAGCATCAACAAGAAAATTATTTCTTCGTTTCAAACTAATATGAAGTAAATTTGGTATCGAAATCACAATTAATTACGGTAAAAGCACTACAGACTATTTTGTACTATGAACACAATACTTTATGAAGCAAATTTAGGGTAATCGCAGCCAGCGACTCGCAAAGCATTTGTGCATTGCGCTATGCCTGGGCGACTCGTAAATTGCATACGATTTGCTGTTTACACGAGCGCGACTTTGCCCTGGGACTCTCGAGACGTTGAAATCGACCTCGTGTAAGTGATCACGAGCGAGAACGATTGTTGCATCGAGTCGCGCAAAATATAATCGACATCGCAAATCGCAGGTGTTACTTACACGGCGGCGATTCTTCTCAAAAGCGATCGCGGCAAGCGAGTCTCGCCTCGTGTGAGTAACCGCTCTGCGAGAGAGATTTTCACGCGTAAAAAATCTTCGAATCGCGTTGCAAAAAAGTCGCCCGTGTAAATGCGGCTTTACAGTATCAGAGCTGCAACATTTGAATTAGAAATTAACAATCGTTGTGACTATACTTTCTAAATCTACCTAGGCTTAATTCTTTCCAAGCAATCAATTATGATTCTTTCTTTTTATTTGAAAACCATATATTACCGTTTAGTGATGTGGATTTAGGATTGTCGGGGCCCGAGGCAAAACCCATATCGGGGATCTTGCTTGGGGCAAAATTGGATTGTGACACCAAAAAAGATTATTGTAACTTCGGCATCTCCTTCAACTTAAATTGCGTTAAAGATCAGAAAAAAGGTTTTTGCAGTACAGGAACACTAAATCCGATTCAGTTTGTGCCCAAAACCCGCGGTTGCTAAAAGTTGAGATCACTCAAATGTCGCGCCTCTAAAAGTCGGGACCCCAAAAAATTGCCAGTTTTCACTTCCTGTCCCATAATTCACACCTAGCCTAGCATTGTGTTTGTTTGAAAAGTTCCATTGATTTAGAGCGCCAATGATTACTGATTGATTGATTCAAGTTTCCTTCTAGGACGTTCCACCTCTCAAGAACGAACTGGGCGTTTTGTTTCATGGCACTCACGTAGTCAAACATGAAGAAGAGCCACTAAGAATGCCGCTTCTGGAACAAGTTTTCGAGGAATTTCCGGACTCTCTAATTACTCTTGAACTGAAAGGAGGTTTTGAGTTGATAAAAATGGTAATGTAACTTATTGCTTTTAAGGCCAACGTGATTGTTGATGGGAAGTTTCAGAAAATCAAACCCATACCGATGAAGTACAAAATGACGAATTTGTGGAGACTGTTCATTTATGATGAAACATGGAGTGCATTACCTAAATCGGTCAGTAATGCTTAAAAGGTACTAAAATTTATTTAAAATTTCATAAAAAGATAAAATCAATTTCGGTCTCAAAAACACATCTTTTGAGATCTAAGTCGATTTTATTTTTTCATAAAATTTTGAATAAATTTCAATACTTTCTAAAAATTATTGACTGATTTTAAGGCCAATATTGTCGGAAAAGTTGTATTGCTAAACCGATTTACAAAGTTGCATTGTGCATATGATAGGATGCAGGGAAAAAATAATAAACGCTTATATTGTGCTTTGCCTCAATTTTTGAGCTAAAAGCTGTCAACGAATTCCAGGCTTGAATGTCTTTCTCGGGATGATTGTGACAAGGCTTGTAAGCACAAAGTTGTAAGTCGCGCTGGGCTTGATTGACGAAATGTAGGGCTTAATATTGGGGCTTGACATACGTAGGTATTTGCCTTGTATTTTTGCCTTTTAGATGCTATAAAAGCGTAATTAAAGTAATCTTGCTAGGACACTGAATGACAACTTTGTTTAAGCATCAATTCGATTATTATTACACTTCTTTCTTCATTGCCCGCTTTTCCGTGAGGGTTGCGGGGGCAGTAGCTCAAGATTGAGCCGCCACACCTCACGGTCTTCCATCACCTCCATCATTTCACTTGGGCGAAGTCCCAAGCGATTCCATCCAAGATCCTCAATGTAATCGGTCCATCTAGTTCTAGGTCGTCCGACTGGTCTTCTCCCATTTGCTTTGGCATGTAAAGCTTGTTTGGGGAGTCTTTCCTGAGGCATTCTGCTTACATGGCCAAACCATCTAAGCTGAGATCTTTCAATTCGGAGAAGTAACGGCTCGATGTTAAGAGATTTTCGAATTTCAGAGCTACGCACCTTGTTAAACAGTGTAACTCCTTCGATTCTTCGTAAAAACCTCATTTCGGACGCTTGCATTTATGATCGCATTCTTTCGGTCATTACCCAAGATTCATGACCATAAGTGAGAATGGGGACAAAAACTGCTTTGAAAATTGAGAGTTTTGCCTTTTTCGACAATTTTCGTTTCATGACAACCGAGTAGTGCAAAGCTCGCATTACTGCACTAGCCTTGCCTATTCGGGTATCGAGTTCTTCGTCTTGCCTTCCGTCACTCGTAAATGCAACCCCAAGATACTTGAACTTCTCTACCTGCTTCAGTGTCGCTCCATTCACTTGTAATACGCACTGATCAGGGTTTCTTGAAAGATGAAGTACCTCAGTTTTGGCCGTGCTTATTTTCATTCCGGCGGTGTTGCATGCATCTGCAAAGCTATTTAATGCGCGCTGGAGGCCAGATTCTGTGGAAGAAAGCAGAACCAAATCATCAGCGAATAGCAGACGACTAATTTTGCAATTTCCAATCGTGGCACACTCATCAGCTTGGCTGTATTTGTCGATCCAATTCATGTAAACAATGAAAAGGAGAGGTGACAAAACGCACCCTTGCCGGAGTCCAACGCCCACATGGAACGGCTATGATTGCTTGCCATTTACCCGAACACAAACCTCAGGTCTGCAGTAGAATGACTTAATAGCGCGTAACAATTGACCATCAACGCCATAATCCCGCAAAATCTTCCAAAGTTTATCCCGAGGAACTCGGTCAGATGCTTTTTCAAGATCGACAAAGCATGCAAAGAGATCTGTGCCATACTCCCAAGAATTCTCGAAGATTTGCTTCAGAGTGAAGATTTGGTCCGTGGTGCTGCGACCCGGACGAAAATTACACAATTATATTATCACGAATGAGAAGTTTTATTTCAACAGTATACGAGCAATAACAATGTATTATGTAAGAAATTTCTGAAGCTTTTCTGTTGTTCTAGGCTAGCTTTGGGAAATTACTCAGGTGTTACTCAAAAGACTAACTTTATTGCCAACGTTTTGTTGGTTAGAATGAACTAGCTTCATCAGAGCACTACAATCAGTAGTGATAGTAAATCGCCATCAACTTCTCATAGCAAAAAAAAACAGCTAACCGATCCCACACATTGCTGTTAGTAGTGCATTAAAATAACAAGCGAAAAAAATTCAAAGCAAGGCTCCGAAAACATTCATTGTTACGATCAGTGGCGTCGCTAGGAGGGGGCGGCCCGCCCCGGGTGTCACCATTTTGGGGTGACACCATTTTTTTTTCTTTTGAGACCGAAAACCCACTGATTGGTTGGCAAAGACCCTTTTTTTTTGTTCTTTACCTATATTTTGGCCTATAAAAGGTGCCACCACGAAATCCCGCCCCGGGTGCCATCATTCTTAGCGACGCCTCTGGTTACGATAGGGTATGGGAATTTTTCCAAAAAAATTCATTGTTACGACAAGCTACGTCAATTTTTTCGGAGTCTTGCTTTGAATTTTTGCGCTAGTTATTGTATTACAGCCATGTGTGGGATCGTTTTACCGTTTTTTTTTTTGCTATCAAAAGTTGATGGCGATTTTCTGTCACTACTGATGGCAGTGCTCTGTTTTGCTATCAGTAGTGATAACATTTGTGACTGAATATTGCACTGAAGATATCGTCTTTTCAAACAAAACAAAAAAAACAAGATCTGATGAAGCTATGATTCTAACTAGCGAAACGTTAGCAATAAAGTTAGTTTCTTGAGTAGCACCTGAGTGATTTCTCAAAGCTAGCCTAGAACACCAGAAGAACTTCAGAAATTTTTTGTTTGAAATGTCTGGTGTACAGCTAGCGATGTTACATTTTTTTGGAAATGTACTGTGTATGTTTTTTAGACTTAACTGAATTTTTGGGCTTTGTTTGGCCTGCTGGTTTTGGCTTCAAATCACTTTTCGGATTGGAGCTCATGTTTTCTGTTCGGGTCTGTTAGAAGTACTTGCCGGCCCGTTTACAACTACGTAATACCCAGCTTAAAAGATAAGAAGTTGCGGAGGGGGCTTCTTAAATCAGGGTCGGATGTACATTGAGCGGACCCCTCCCAAGGCACTTTTGAGATTTAGATATTATGGCATCAATTCCTCAGCAATATCATGGATGTCGTGTTTGTAGTCGTATAGCAAAAATTGACCTTTTTGACTACAGTAGCCTAGTGCCGATGATAATAAATTTTTATTTCTGTAGACTTCAGATTTGATCAAGAAGTATAAAAGAGAAAAGTCAACGTTATGGGCATGTTTCGACGATGCTAGTTCACAGAAAATGTACCAAGAGGTGACTGCTTAAACTCAATTAAAGTAAGATGTAGGCTCCCCCACAGGAAGCAAAGCAAAACACGTTGCGACCTCGAAAGTCTATGCAGAGCACGCAAAGATTACAATAATGATATATAAAATCTTTCATTATACTCGCTGTAATACGCCGAAGCGTGTAATACTTTTACAGGGCCCATTTCCGCGTCATGTCGCAGCGGTAGGGAGCTGTTGGCAATACTGTGTCCAATTTGAACGGCCGCAGATTGAACCTTAGACGCCCCGCTTTATAGAGACGAACGCGTTACTGCTGGACGTACTTCAAACGAAAACTTCTTCGCATGGCTATCTTTGCTGCCGAAAGCGTGATACTAACAAATATTCAAATAGTTAAAGTCCTTCTTGGTCGACGAGGTCATTATAACCACTAGCGTACGCAGAATTTGCGAAAGGGGGGGGGAGGACCAGGAAATTTAAGAATAATGAAGACCAAAAGAAAAATTTCTCCTCTCAGAATCAGTCAGTTTTTCTGCCCAAAATTAGGCGAAGATCACAAAAAAAAGGTCTTCACTCAAATTTAGTCCGGTTTTGGCTTAAACAATGATCTTCTCCCAGATTCTGTCCGTTAGTGTACTCAAACTTTCAGTCCAAGTTACAAAGGGGGGGGGGGGGCATGCCGCAATTTTGCATACTATTCTATACTAATTATACTATCCTGGCGACCCAAGGGGGGGCATGGCACCATGCCCCCTCCCCCTAAACTAAATACGCCCCTGATTATAACAACTTTTGTGCAGATAGGAAGCCAGAACTACTCACACAGCTGCTAAAAACATAAGGAATAAAAATTCTGATCCGGAATAAACTTACATCTGATAATCTGAAATTATTAATCTTTGAATATTCTTTTATCTCTTTCGATGTAAACTGATCTTTATTGATTAGATGTCGCTTAAAAACCACTGAACTTATTCTGGGCTCGGTAGAAGTTCCCCCATTCCCCATTCGTAGTAATAGGGGTTTGAATATAGATACTAGCCTACTTTACCACACCAAATCGAAAAGGACCATGTTTTACACTGTGTGAAATAGTTTAATCATGTCACTTTATAGCTAGCATTGTAGTGCAAACATGAGATGCTTGTGATGCTGCCAGGCTTTTAAACTTTTAAACCAAAGTTTGTTTTGTAAAATATGAAACCAGCATACATTTTTGGATGAGCACTTTTTACATCATTCCTTTTGAATTATGTCAAATCGTATTCTACGCAGAATCCCAACATCCCGATTTGTTTCTCATTGCGACGGGCTCTTTTACTCGCTGTATGGTTCTACACTGGACTTCTTCCGTTTATGCCACTAAAAGAATCACATTTGATAACCGTTTTCCCTTCGTGTTATGACCAGTAAGTTTATGGATTTTGCATCACGCAGACCATTTTCTGGATGAAACAACAGAATAAATTAGCTTTGTTCCCCCATCCTTTGCATAATTGAATTAGGCAAATATTAACCAGCTATGCCTACTAAAGATGAAGACCTATGCTTTTGAAACGAGGGAATACTTAAATTTTGGGAGTAAATGCTCTAAATGCTGCAAAAATTCACATAGCACAGCTCAAACTGCAGGTTTGTCAGAAAAGACTTTTTTTGGTTTTTGACCACTTTCCACTTTTAGAAATCCTGCCCAGTGCCCACGGCATTGTATTTGCTATTATAAAGTATTATAGCTATGCTTATATACAAAAGTTTAAATAATTTACGAAACCTTCTTTGCTTTAAAATAAAGCGAGTATAACTATTTTACCAAAATAATTACAATCTACATTAGTAGTATATAAGGGATCTATCGACCCCCAAAAGTGGACACAAAAGATGGACACAAAGTGGACACAAAAATGGACCTTACTGGCGTCAAAGATATGACGTCATATCCTCAACAAGATCAGAATTCAAAAGCTTGTTACCAAACCGTTTCTCAATACTCTTAAACCTATCCCTAATCCTAGCTAGTTGTAAGAATTGAAACTTGGTCTTGCCTGAGTACCGAACCACCGCAGATGCCTGGCTTTAAGTGTAAAGCTTGAAGAGTGTCTTACCTGAGAATCAAACCTCCGCAGGTGGTTTGCCTGGCTTCAAATCCAAAGTAGTAACTGGTTAAAAGCGAATGACCCAAGATTTAATCCTATTCTTAACTCTAAGTTTAGTGTAGTTGTAAGACTCGAACCCGAAACTTAGTGTTGACCTGAAGAGTGACTAAGTATCAAACCACCGCAGGTGCCTGGCTTCAAGTCTAAAGACCCTTAGTGTCTTACCTGAGTATCAAACCACCGCAGGTGGTTTGCCTGGGTTCAAGTCAAAAGACCCTTAGTGTCTTGCTCGAGTACCGAACCACCGCAGGTGGTTTGCCTGGCTTCAAATCCAAAGTAGTAGCCGGTTAAAAGTGAATAAACTTAACCCAAGATCTAACCCTATTCTTAGCTTTAACTCTAAGTTTAGTGTACTTAGTTGTAAGAATCGAAACTTAGTGTTGACCTGAGGAGTAACTGAGTATCAAACCACCGCAGGTGCCTGGCTTCAAGTTCAAAGTAGTAGCCGGTTAAAAGTGAATAACCTGAGAACCCGGTAGTTTCTGAATCTAAAAAGATTATCTAGTTTATGCTATGAAGTCTATTTTGTACGTTTGAGAATAAGCTTCGTGTAACTTGAAACGTTTCCTGTCGCGCTGTAGCTGAATTTTCGCTGCCGTGTCGAAATCGTAACAGCTGTTATCTTATCCAAGGTTTAGCTGTGAATCACTACCTTTTGTTATTTTTTTAACTCCTCGAATATGGAGCGAGCATGGCGCAATAGAACTTGTACTTGTTTAACCCCAATAAGTTTAACCCTTTGGCATACGATGCCGCAATAACATTGTCTATGAAAGGTAGTTAATGAACTGTTTTTCATTGAATGAGATTAGAATTAAGACTTTAATTGGAATCGCTAACGGCGTCTTATGGTAAGCGAGCTTTGGGGAATCCCCTCTTAGGGGAAATTCCTGTTAATTTAAAGGCGAATTTTTTCAAAAACTTTTCAAAGAGTGCTCTAGAATAGGTCTGTCAACCTCAGGTTATAGACTGAATCTCTAGCGCAGGAATGCGGCAAAAAACCTAAACTTTAAAACACTTGCCTGAGAAAAGTTGGGAACCGTCTTAAGCTTAAAATGCTTATCTGGGAACCAAACCACCGAAGGTGGTGAGTTTAAAGTGTAAAATTGGTAAGACTTTTTGGAAACCGAACCACCGCAGGTGGTTTACAATTTGTAACACTTCCTGGGAACCAAACCACCGCAGGTGGTGAGTCTAAAGTTTACAATTTGTAACACTTCCTGGGAACCAAACCACCGAAGGTGGTGAGTCTAAAGTGTAAAATTGGTAAGACTTTTGGAAACCGAACCACCGCAGTTAAAGTCTAAAGTTTGTAAGGCTTCCCTGGAAATCAAACTACCGCAGGTGGTTAGTTAAAATCTAAAATTTGTAAGGCTCCCCTGGAAATCAAACTACCGCAGATGGTTAGTTAAAGTCTAAAGTTTGTAACGCTTTCCTGGGAATAGAACTACCGAAAGTGGTTAGTCAAAGTCTAAAGTTTAAACTTTGGACTAAAGTTCTTTGGACTGGTGGTTAGCTGTCGCAAAATCGCTTTGAAGTTTGCAGGTTCCAACAATTCGTTACTTTCAATCTAAAAAAAAATAAAAAATTATAAAAAACAAAATAAAATTTTAAGGCATTTATTCGATTACGTAGAAATATGTCTGAAATATAGTTGTATATTACTGTAATTCTGGAGTTTGAGTAACTACGGTATTATGTTTCAACAAGATAATAAACGAACCTGAATACAAGTTGGTCGATAGTATACTTTGACTTTTGCATTAAAATATTGCAACAGCAACCGCTAGAATATATGTGAGTCGATATGGCATGGTGGTATTATCCTTCGACTTTTGCATTAAAATAGCGAGGGGCTGGTCGTTAGCTGTTGCAGCCACATCTGTAAACCTCAGATGGCATGTCACAAATTCACCTTTAGAAAATCTTTTCAACCGTTTTCACTCGCCAGATTAAAATTTGTTAACGCTGTTTTGCTTGCATGACATAATATAATCCAATTTGTTTAATTTCCGATTGTTTTGGCACCACAAGGACTAGCAAGTTTGTTAGCTGCAAAACTTACTCGAGAGTTTTATCGCTCTAGTCATTCTATCAAAATGAACGTGTGTACCTATTGTCAGAAAACCTTTACTCGAAATGGTACTATACTACGTCACAAAAGAGATGTACATGAACGGTTTTGAAATTGAGTGCGAAAATGTGACAGAAAATTTAAAAGAAAACTAACCCCTGATTGAACTCAGACATTGGTATAAGAAATAAAAAGTTTAGCCTCAAGTTAACGAATTTTTTAATTTGTGGTACTTAATTTAAAATCGGATTCGTTATTAATTTTATTTTTATTCGTTACATTTTATTTGTGCCAAAATACAGTTTTAATAAAATGAGCAATAATTCAATCAGAACAGTACAATTGTAGCCAATTCAATGAAAAACAAACAATATTTTTACACAAATAGAAGCAGCTAAACGAATAACGTTATAACACGCATCAAGTCAAGGTAGTATAGTCGGAGTTATCAATACTCTGCACGGCTTTGAAACATTATGTTATACGCACGGTTTTGAAAAGAAAAAAAACACAAAAACAGTTGGTCGAGCGCTAACGCGTTACTCTCTGGAGTGGGAGGTCAGAAGTTCAAATCTCGGACCGGTCAAATCGAACACAGTATTGCCAACGGCTCGCCACCGCTGCGATATTTCTTCGAAAGGAGCTGTGTAGCCCGGGCGCAATGACGCGGAAATGGGCCTCGCTAACTCGTTTCACGCTTCGGCGTATTACATCGAGTATAATGAAAGATTTGATTTTATGCATGGCTCGGAAGCAATATATCTTGTACATAAAATGTAAAACCGCAATATAGACTAAAGAGAGGACGAAGCGTTCCTTAATCGATAAAAATACTTCACTGTTAAGTTTGAACTAACGCTTGAAATCACAACATAAACAGAAAATGAATTAAGAGCACTATCTAGCAGTGGAATATAAAATCTTAACCGTGCTTGTTTTTGTTTTGAAGGGGTATTCAACTCAAGTTTTTCACGCTGGACCAAAAATGTTGAAATATACCTAAAACGCATTCTCACCAAATTTGAAGTTTCTACACCTTTTCGCTTTCAAGATAATACAGTTCAAAATTAGCCGTTTTCCACTTTAGTGTTGCCGTTTTTATCAGTATTGTGACAGAAGATTAACTTTGGGAAAGCTGACTTTCATTGATTGAAAAGCATCAAATTTTTCGTTGCTAAACCTGTACTTTGTTTTGCAATAGCTCTGCCGCAAAAAATTTTTTGAAACTCAAGAACATGCTGTCAAT
The DNA here is from genome assembly GCA_963965965.1 of Trididemnum nubilum. Classification (NCBI taxonomy): domain Eukaryota; kingdom Metazoa; phylum Chordata; class Ascidiacea; order Aplousobranchia; family Didemnidae; genus Trididemnum; species Trididemnum nubilum. The sequence goes on along the minus strand of OZ014489.1, from coordinate 15,017,809 downwards.
TTTTGAAATTTTGTTTCTTATTGGCAACCCTGACAAAATGTCTAAGGGGAAAAAGCCTTTTTAAGGGGAAATCTAATCTGTTATATCTCAGGAACGGAAGGTCGTAGAAAGCTCAAATTTGGTAAAGTCGGTCTTGTTTGTCAAAATTTTTCGAGAAAAAATCGAGCAAAAAAAATTTTCCGACCTGAATACCCTTTTGATCCGTCAAAACAATTCGAATAATAATAATAATATATTGAGCAAACGATTTGGTTGCAAGTGTTTGATTTCTGATCTTATTAAGCATATGACGCCATATCTTTGACGTCAGTAAGGTTCATCTTTGTGTCCATTTTTGTATTCACTTAAAACGCAAAAAGTGGGAAATCAACAAAGATGATGCAATTTTAGTCACTGTGAAAACGACGCAGTGCAAATTCAACCAATTTTAACCAATCGAGTTCCCTTTTTTGACTTTTCAAGTTGTTTACGTTCAAGCTGGGTGAAAATATTGAGTTGCTTTTTTTAAGTTCCAAATCGGGCTTTGTTAAAAAGGGGTATGTAAAAACCAAGTTGCCCTACGAAAATTTCAATTTATCTTGCAATTTTTATCAAAGATGTTAAACATTAAAAAAAATTAAAATTCATTAAAAACATTCGCAATTCATTTTTCAATAATAATTGGTTATTAAACATTACGTAATTACTCTCTGGCTTTTTTTTTTTTTTTTACTTTGGCTGCATAGTGCAAGAGGTGCGCAATGAGTATATTATGCCGTAATTAAAATTTTTGTTCACTTCAATCACATCTTTGCTAAAATTCTACTTTTACATTAAATGATTTTTAACTTGTGGTGCTTCGTAACTGTAATAATGACCTGAAAATAGTCAATGTGAGTTTGCTGCTCCTCAAATCCAAGAGAAAAACTAGGGGCTGTCTATATTTTAATGCTATGAAAGATATCATACTTTTAACATTACTTAAACCCATATTTGTGTCCAATTTTGTGGCTCAACAAACTTTCACGTTTGACTCAGGATGCAACCAGCATTTAAATCCTACAGCGCTATTTCGAAAAAAACAAAAAGTTTGAGTTAATTATCTACTTTTTCAGATAAAATCACTACTCGAAACAAATAATTTGCAAGGCCTTGAATGTTTTTGATCAAAGTTTTCCAATGAAAACAAGAAAACGGTTGAAAATTTTACTACATTAGGTAAGTTTTAAAGTAAACGTAATAATCAAGATAAAGAAACCCAAGATTTTGATCAAATTATTGCAACACAAAAAAAAGAAAGTTAATGACTTGTTCAAGTTTTAGGTGAATTTTTGGGTTTATGTACGTTAAAATTTTCACTCAAGGTAAATAAATCGCAACGGTGTAACATAATTTCATGAATTCACCCCAATAAAACTAGATCAAGTAATAAAAAACACACCTTTTTTAGAAAAGGTTTGATTAAAAGTTTTCAAATAATTTTCGTTTTAAGGTTGAATTATTGTTTTAATCAAAGAAATTGTAAGATTTTGATTTCTGCAAAAAAACATTTTGACACAAACAAGAAAACCGCAAAAAATATCGTAAATTTTATAACTTGAAACTATAAGGCAAGGTTTCATATCGAATAACATCAAAAAAATTGCAAAAGTTCTTGTTTTAACTCAAGATAGAGTGTAGTTGAATAAAATTTTATGGCATTTTAGTAAAAAAATCAGTGTAAAACTAAAAAATTGTTATTAACAAACATTATCTATTTTGGTTAAATTTTATGGCATTTTAGTAAAAAAATCAGTGTAAAACTAAAAAATTGTTAAAAAATTTAAGATGTTAGGTAAACGTTTTAGTCCTATAGTACAAAAAAGATTATTTTTGCTGAAATTTTCAATTTAAAATGACGAAACATAAGATTTTTTACAAACTTATCGCTACGACAACAAAAAAAGTTGCGGTTTATTGACTAAAATTAATAAACATTATCCATTTTGGTTAATTTTTATCGCTTTTTAGTAAAAAAAATTCAGCGTAAAACTAAAAAATTGTTAAAAAATTTAAGATGTTAGGTAAATGCTTTTGTCTCAAAGCAGAAAAAAAGATTATTTTTAATTAAAGTTTCAATTCAAAATGAAGAAATGCAAGATTTTGAATTTTTTTACAAAACTATGGCTACGAAAACAAAGAAGTTCAGACTTTTTTGATTAAAAGTAATAAACATTATCTTTTTCAAGTAAGTGATTTACTAGACATTTTATTACTTTGGAACATTTTCTATCAAATTTAAGGTCTGAGAAAATTACATGACTAAAAAGCTGTTAAAAATTATCGCTTTTTTAAGGAAAACATGCAATTCGAAACAAACAATGCGAAACAATTTAAGTTATTTTTACAAAAACACTTACTTTAAAACGCGGAATTCAATAAGAAATTAATAAGTTAAACTAGTTTAAAGATATTTAAGGTAAAAATATCATTCAAGACAAAAGAATCAAATCATTCTAAAATAGTTTTGACAAAGTTATTCTTAATGAACGCAAAAATGTTAATTAAAAGTTACGATTTAGTAGAATTTTTTGTTTAAAGTAGAAAACAATAGCTGCTTTTTACGTTAAAACAATTAATCAAGTCATAGAAACCTGAATTGCAAAAATAACGAAAAACAATTACTCTTTATATTTTGCATATTTCTGAGTCAAATTTTGAGAGAAGCTCAGACAAAGGTCGTAGAGTCAAGAGATTCCAAAACGGAGAGGGTTCAAACCACTAACTTGGTGAGCGTAAGTCAAATTCAGTTAAAGAGGTTCAGGACAAGAGCAATTGGAACCTTGTTTTACAAAGTGAATAATGATACGACAATATGACAATAAATAGATTTGAGCGTTTAAATCTTGATGTGTCTAAAAATCAAAATACCCCTACTTTTTTTGAAGTTTGGATTATCAAATTTAAACAACACATCCTAGCGGTCAAAACACATGATTTGCTCTAATATGTCCGTATTTTCCAAGCTATAGACGCTTGTTACTTGAAATTTCGTATCGTAAAATTTGCAAGAAAAACCCATTCTCGCATTTCTTTGCATTTGAGTAGTATTTAAACGAGACTGCTGTTAGACGTTTGAGTTTCTGCGTCGCAGTCATATAGTGGCGTAATTTTTTCCTAAGTCGAAGCTACGTGACTGTACAATTTGAGGTTTTATGAAATCTTTAATTGGAAGCACTAATTTTAAGAATAAGGTTGGGTGTTTACCTTGTAGATAGCAGAATCTAAAGTCAAAAACACGCTGCTTATAGGTTTACAAAAAAATTTTGAGACATTTTTATTGAGTCATGATCAAATACACCCGGGACAAGACCGGAAGTCGTTTATAAAATTAATTTTTTGAACTGAAAATTAATGAATTAAAATTGTTGAAATTAAAATTAATAAATTAAAATTGTTGAAATTAAAATTAATAAATTAAAATTGTTGAAATTAAACTTTTTAAATTGAACATTGTTAAAATTAATAACTTAAATTAAACTTTTTGAATTGAACATTGTTAAAATTAATAATCTGAATTTAATGAATTCAATAAATTTAATAAATTTAATAAATTCAAATTATTAATTTTAACAATTTTCAATTCAAAAAGTTTAATTTAAGTTATTAATTTTAACAATGTTCAATTTAAAAAGTTTAATTTCAACAATT